>CAWUFW010003857.1:0-1200000 GCA_963921515.1 Calotriton arnoldi | reverse complement strand
GCTGTGAGTAAGGATCACCGCCGCCGGAAGCTGCAAGGTGAAAGGGATCGTGATCGTTGTTCGCCAAGAGGAATCTGCCCAAGTTCGTCAACGAAGGAGAAGGCAGCGCCATAATCCGTCCGGCTACAGCATCGCCTATCCACGGAGCTGCAACGTCATCGGGGCCGCCCAGCAGGACGTCCGACGAGCGGAGAGAGAGAGAGAGCGAAGCAGCGCACCCCCCAGGTAAGGCTTGGACTCTGGTCGAGAGCCGCAAGCGTGTGTGGCCTGGGGAGGCGTGCAGGAGGAGTACAGGAGTGCTCCGATCTCTCTCCCGCTGCACCGCATTAGACATGCTGAGTCCCCGAGTGGCCCGTACCTGCCCAGCCGTTCCGGGGCCGCCCTTTAAGCTTACGACCGTTGTCTCTGTTGTTGGGGCCTAGTGGTGCCCTAGCTGATCGCACAGATTGACTTATTGCATTATTCTTGCATTACGAACTGCATTATTCTTGCATTACGAACTGCATTATTCCTTGCATTACGAACTGCATTATCCTTGCATTACGAACTGCATTATTCTTGCATTACGAACTGCATTATTCTTGCATTACGAACCGCATTATTCTTGTATTACGAACTGCATTATTCTTGCATTACGAACTGCATTATTTCTACATTACGAACTGCATTACGAACTGCATAGCATTGCATTAGGACTGCATTAGATCATCGTGAACTGCTCATTAATACCGCAAGAACCTACAAGTGATTGTTGGCCTAATAACCGGCAAAGTGAAATATTACGAATACACATATGTTGGATTTCTATCGTTTGGTCTCATCGTATTTCTTTTGATAAAGATACCGCTATTTTTACAAAATCAGTGTTGTGTCCATTTGTGGTGTTATCACTGTGTTACTGGGAGTGTGGTTGCAAATACTTTACACATTGCCTTGGAGATAAGCCTGGCTGCTCGTGCCAAGCTACCAGAGGGTGAGCAGGGGTTATCTAAGAGTGTGTTCCTCCTTTCCCTGACTAGAAGCAAGGGTCCCTATATGGACTAAGGAACCTACCTCAGCCAACTAGAGACCCCCAGTTCTATCAAGCATGGACCAAGCACACATTGATTCAATGTAATCAGTGCCCATCCGCTGCTCCTAATTTGTTTGAGGTACTGTTTCTTTTTTCCCACTCCAACTCACCCTGCCCCATGTGGTACAACCTCTCACCTCCCCAGCACCTCCCTAATTTTGTTTTTTCCATACACTTCCTCTTCTCGCTGTCCATTATTGCTGCTCACTCCTCTCTCGTGTAGATTGAAACATAAATCACCAAGGGGCAGACTTACAAGAAAGTGACGCATCTGTAGAGATGTGTCACTTTCCCTGCGCCGCCCTGAGAAACCCTTGCGCCACCATGGATGTGCTGTATTTACAATACGGCACACCATGGTTGACGGATGAGTCAGAAATCCTGATGCATCTGTTGGCGCAAAAGTCACACATTGCTGGAGTTGAGTCGCAAGCACGACGCAACTCCAGCAATGCATGTTGAGGCCTATCCTCATTGTTCTGCGTCACTCCTTACGCCTGCTTCAAGCAGGCATAAGGTTTTGACTCAGTGGCGTCCTAGAAGTGGCGCAGTGAAATCTTGTAGATTTCACTGCATCACTTTTACGAGGCTTTCCTGCATAGGAACGCCCACCCTGCATACATTATACCTGACGCAGGTATAATGTGACGCAGGGCTTTACAACATGACGCATCTCCCTAGATGCGTCACGTTGTAAATGGGCCGCATTTTTACGCCGCCGCTGCGTCACAAAAAGTGACGCAGCAGCGGCACAAAAATGACGCAAGGGGCTTGTAAATTTGCACCCTAGGGTTTAAAGCTTAGAACAACAGCATGCATTTGCCTCGCCAATATGCACTCCAGGGGCTATTGCTTTGTCTAAAAGGGCTTGATTTTTGAGGATCTGAGCTAGGGATCAAATGCTGGCCCCACTCGCGTGCTGCTCCAGTTTGCCTTGTGGAATTCAGCTTTCCTTTGACCTTTCTTGGTGCCCCTCACCAGTGAATCCATACACAAGACTGAAGCCACTTTGGCTGATGCCCTTTTAGAGGCAGACTTGCACAGGGAGAGTGAAAGAAAAGTGCTCCAATCACAGTGTTAAGCCACGACAGGCAGCAAGTCCCACTGATTGCGCTCACTGATGTGTGGCAGTGTGTACACCTCCCAGCCCCTTCCATTGCCGGCACTTTGCAGAATGTGATTGTCTCAATTACTGACCCCTCTCAACCACCGTTTCACTCAGTCACTCAGCCGTTCATTCATCCATTTACTAATTATCGCGTTCATCTACACACTGAGCTACAATGTACACAAGGAAAACCCGCAATCAGTGAATCAGCACTTCACTTTAAAGAAAGCCAGAGTTACTTCTTTTGTTAGAGTTTTTTTTTTAAAAATTTGCATGTAAACCGAAAGTTAGGCAGGTTGGCAGTTGTCTTTTCTAGGCAGGTTCAATGTTTCCTTGTAAAGGGAGCACATTGTCCTTTGTGGCATCGCGTGAAGCATGCCCAGCCTTATAAATGACACCTGTGGGCCCCTCCACTGAACCCTTTAACTTTAATGAGGAATGCGAAGGCTGCAGCGTTGACAGGTGCTGTCTTACATTGCCACAATCTATTTGTCATCACAAAGGTTATACTTGTCTTCAGACGAAGTACGTGTTGATGCGTTTTGTGCTCGTCAACAGAGCCTTCTCGTCTCCATTACACTCTGATGCTTTCTGAAATGTCTGACCTCCAAGACAAAATGACACATTCACTGCTGATCATAAATAAGAAATGCAGGGCAGCTGTGTGTTGTGGTGCAACAACAATACGCCGTTCTCTGCCATAAAACGTACCCACACAGATGAGGTTGCCATAAAGGCAGTGCTTTATTTGTAAAAACAAAAAAAAAGTACCAGGGCCCTCATCAGGAGGCTACTACATACAACACCGCCCATTGCCACTGTCAGCACTGCCAATGACAGTACCAACTACTAATCAACACACTCCTATAAGTGTGACAATTCAGACTATTCTGGGCCCTCAAAGCTCTAAGAATGGCTTGGACAGCAGGTATTAATCATTTTTAATGTATATTTAATTAATAAACAACTGTTGTTGTGCTCATCTCTTAAACAGGCAGACAGCGCCACCATGTGGCAGACAGTCATAAGTGCCGGTGTAAAAAATTAAGTGCTGGCGCTGAGCACCGGAAACCACCGGCTCAAATTAAGCACTGCATAAAAGTCAAAATATGTGAATCTAATACAGGTATTAATAGGATTCTGTAGCGTGATTGGGAAATGTCTTATGCACTGATTCAAAACAAATGCAAATGTCATACAATGGTTAAACTGACTAAAAGAACATGTTTATTGGTAGTGACTATAAATAAAACAAATCTAAAAAGACCCTGAGTGTCATCTATTAAAATGTCTGATATATTTGCTTTCAGAATATGAAACATATAATGACTCACCCAGAGAGTTGTGCTAAGTTCAGGAGTAGCACTCCAGTGCAAAAATAACGTCCACAAAGAGGTGAGGTGTTATACCTTGATTTAGAGTTTTTGATCTATAATTTGTAATAACTTGTAGGAAAGTGGGGTATTATGTAGTGAGGTTGGTTAGGCTTCCCTATGCAATACCTTCATGTTACCCCAGATAGATCCTTTGGATTCACACTAATAAATACCTAGTCCAGTCATGATAGTGTGGCACAAAACAGTTAGGTGTTACTAGAAGAACATGTGTTAAGCATTCCAGAGTACCAAGATGGATGATAAGTAATTGACACGACTCAAAAGAAATCCGACACCAATTTATAAAAATAAAGCAGATTATTATATAATTTTAGACACCAAAACGAAGACGATTGAATCAGTATAACCGGAGTTAAGAATTTTTAAAGGAAAAATGAATTAGTGCATTTCATTCTTGCAAAATGACAAAGCTGCGGTCAATGGGAAAACCCACTAGTGACACTCAGTCACTTGCAGGTCACGACAAGTGGAAACCACTGAGGGGTAAGGTGATGTGGGTCCCAGGACCAGGCTCCGACAGTCAGTTGAATTTTACCTGGCTCGTAGGGCCTGGGAGCAGAGTGGTGCTGACTGTCCCTGGTGCTGAACACGGGAGCAGCAGGTGCTGGTTTTGCTGCTTGGACGACGTTGGAGAGAAAACAGGTGAAAAAGCTTGACGATGGGGCCATTGAGGCATCGGGTTGAAGGTGCTACAGGGTTCCCTCATGGTACAGCGTCAAGTAAAGGTAGTGGTAGCTGTGCTGGCCACCAGCAAGCCTCGGTAGTAGCAAACACAGGTTTCGGTTACTTCAACATCCTGGAGTGTGGGAGAAAACAGCAGTCGCCTGAATCTTGCTGGGGGTCAGGACGACGTTTCTTTGGTTCCGGAAGTTTGATTTGCCTGTGAGCTGCAGGGGACAGCCCTTCTAGTCCAAGGGAGTTTTGGAGTTGGCTTTGGCTTGCAGTGAGGTTCCTCTTTCCTTTAAAGCCAATCTCTGGTCCAGGACAAGTCCTGGTCGTGCAGTTGTAGGGTGGTTGCCACAGGTGCAGAGTATCCCGCCTGTGCTTTGTGCAGGTCCTGAAGTCACTGTCATGGGTGTCTTCTTTGTCCTTTGTCGCATTCAAGCAGATCTGAAGTTCTGGTTACAGGGGAGCACCTTAAATCCTATATTTAGGCAAGTTAGGGGTGTGGGTGCTGGTAGCCAATGGCTACTAGCCCCAGCAGCTAATCTCCGCCTGAGGTGACAGCTTCCTGTGGAAGGTGGCACCTTTTCTACCCAGAAGCCTCTATCCTCCCACTTTTAAAAATGGCAGAACCCTTCTTTGGCTGTACAGACCAAGTGGTCCACCTTAGGGGTGTAGCTAGCCTTCTCGGGGTGTACGCCTTTTGACTACCTAATTTACCCGCCTGCCCGGGTTGTTCATGTGCCTGGGACAGGAGGTTGGCTTTTTCCTTCTCTAGTAGGAAGCCTGGTTGCATATCAGAGGCGATGAAGGATTTGAACCTCACCGCATTCATATGCCACTTCACTAGCCATTCTGCCAGGAAGGGATGTGACACCTCCTGCCCAGGAAGGTCTTTGTTTCTGCCTCCTGAGAGAGTTCAAACCTCTTGGCGGGGGGTCAGATTCCTGTCTTGGTGACAGCATCTGCAGGCTGTCAGGCAGGGCACAGGAAAGGTTGGGGCAACCAGGTGGACAACCTCTAAGGTAGTCACCTGGGTGCATGTCACATTAAATCCAACTTTAGAAAAATATCAGGTTTGATGAGACAAGTTATGTGAGACCAAACATGACACTTTTCAGTGGGACCATAACGGAGCTGGCAACCTGTGGGTGCCTGGGTGTTAGCCCATGTTACCCTATGACCGCCTGCAAACTTATAGTAGCCCCTAAGGGAAGGAGGCTACTATAGGGACACATTAGCTTGCACATATATATGTCCACACCATTAATTTAATGCACCCTGCCTCCTGGGCTCAGGAGGCCTACCTTAGGGGTGACTGCCATATATTAAAAATAGTGATGTGACCTTGCCACTCATGCAATGGCAGACCTGCTGTCATCTCTTTAGTTGGTTCACTCAGGGTGGCACAATCAGTGCTTTGGGCCCTGGTGAATCTTTTAACTCCCATGCCCTGGGTACCACAGGTACATTTTACCAGGGACTTATAAGGGGGTTAAAGTCCTTGGCAATTGGGGTTACCAATTCACATACATCATATTTTAAGGAGAGAGCACTGGAGCTGGGGCCTAAATAGAAGGCTCCAGTGAACTTTCAGAGACAAAACCATCAGCATTCAAGAAAAAAGTAGGGGGTTGTTAGACCTGGCACCGTTGGCGTGGGTCTCCCTTCCATTTTTTGCTGTTGCCTCCTGTGTTTTTGCTATGTTTTTGCTGGTCTAGATGCTTTGGGCACATTTACCACTGCTATTCAGTGCCAAAGTGCAAGTGCTCCCTATTGTAAATTGTGGTAATGGATTAGTGACTCCATGATTGGCTTAATTGAATTCATTGTGCAGACAGACGCTTCAGAGCATGGTGTGGGGGCTGTACTTTCACAGATGAATGAGGAGGGCCTAGACCAACCTGTAGCCTTCATCAGTAGGAGGTTACTTCCACGGGAACAGAGGTGGTGTGCAATTGAGCGTGAGGCATTTGCTGTGGTCTGGGCACTGAAGAAGTTGAGACCATACTTGTTTGGGACTCACTGCCAGGTTCAGACAGACCACAGGCCCCTCAGATGGTTGATGCAGATGAGGGGTGAGAATCCAAAGCTGTTGAGGTGGTCCATTTCCCTACAGGGGATGGACTTCACGGTGGAACACCGCCCTGGTACAGAACACGCAAATGCTGATGGTCTGTCCAGGTTTTTCCGCCTTAGTGAAGAGAACTCCCAATAGGGTGGGTAGTTCTCCCCACATTTCAGCTGGAGGGGACACGTGTTAGACCTGGCACCATTGGCGTGGGTCTCCCTTCCATTTTTTGTTGTTGCCTCCTGTTTTTTTGCTATGTTTTTGCTGGTCTAGATGCTTTGGGCACTTTGCCACTGCTATTCAGTGCCAAAGTGCAAGTGCTCCCTATTGTAATCTGTGGTAATGGATTAGTGACTCCATGATTGGCTTATTTGGTTTACTTGTCAGACCCTAGTACAGTGCACCATGTGTGCCCAGGGCCTGAAAATCAAATGCTGCTGGTGGGCTTGCAGCACTGGTTGTGCCACCCACAGAAGCAGCTTGTAAAATATGGCTCAAGCCTGCCATTGCAGAGCCTGTGTGCAGTCTGGGACTGCCATGTCGACTTGGCAAGTGCACCCACTTACCAGTCCCTAAAACCTTCCCTTTTCTACATATTAGTCACCCCTAAGGTAGGCCCAAGGGCAGGGTGCATTGTATGTAAAAGTTAGGACATGCCCTGATGTGTGTGGCATGTCCAAATAGTGAATCTCAGCCAATTTCGTTTTTCACTATTGCAAGGCTATCTGTTCCCATAGACTAGAATGGGCAGTTTGATTATAACATCTTATAATCCTAACTGACCCTAGGAACAAGATAGGAAAATAAAGTTTAGTATGCCTGAACTCAGAATGTTAAAATACATCTTTTAGTGTGGGTGATTTTTACATTCTGTGTTTGAAAATACCACTTTTAGAAAGTAGGTATTTTCTTGCCTAACCATCCAGCATGCCTCTGCTAGGTTTGTGTATTCCATGTCTGGCTTGTGAGTGACAGGGTTCTGGAGAGGGCTTTGGCTCCAGCAGTCTGCTGGGTCAGGGCTGGCCTGAATAGGACCTTCATAGAATAGAGAGTAGGGGGAGGAGATTTCCTTTCACTTGCCTGAGACTTCATAGATTAGAGAGTAGGGGGGAGGAGATTTCTTTTCAGCTACCTGGGCCAGGTCTGGTTTCAACAATGCTGTATCCACCTCCTGCCAGGAAGCTGCACCAGGGAGGACAGAACTGGTTTTGGCTGGGCACAGACACTCTCTGCCTTCAGAGAACAAAGGATTTTGCAGTATAAATATTGGGGCCCAGACCCCAGAACTTTAGATCACTTCTGGGAATCAAGACAAACCTTTGCCAAGGAGAGAAACCAAGGAAGCTGAAGGAGGAGACTGCCCCTGTGCTGTTTGCTGTTTGGGATTGGCCTTCAGTGGTTTACTCATTACCAAGGAAAGGAGAAAAGGAAGTTTTGTGTACTTTTACTATCTTGAGGAAGGTCTCCAAGGGCTTGAAGCAGAGCTTGCCTCCTGTTCTGAAGTCTCAGGGACACAAAGACTTCACCACCAGCTCCCCCTGAATTTCCTTGCTGGGAATTCTTCCTGCAGAGAGGTGCCTGCTGTTGTTTTGGGCCCTCTGGAGACTGCGTGTCGCTGGAAGCTGAAAGCGCGACGCAATGAGGAAGAAGCGTGTTGCCACCGCAGCAGTTGCCATCGCATCGCCGAAGAAGCGTGTTGCCGCCGCAGCTGTTCGCCGTCGCATCACCGATGAAGTGGGTCGTATCACCGGAGAAGCATGTTGCCGCCACAGAGGTTGCCGTCGCATCACCGGAGAAGCGTGTCGCAGGGCCTGTCGCAGCTCAAGAGTCTACTGAGTTCACCGCAAGGCCGTCGGGCGTGCATGCATCGCATCCACGTTGTCGCATCGCATCAAAGACGCCATTTTGTCTCATCGCACCGGATCATCGCATCGAGGCGCCATCTTGTCGCATCATACCGGATCACAGTAAGAAACTGACGCATCACCTGCTCTCCGGTAAGGAACCGACGCATCACCTCCCTGCGCTGCAGTAAGGAACCGACGCATCACCTCCCCGAAGCAATGAACCCACGCATCACCTTCCCTGCGACCCTTTTGTTTGTTTTGCGTTACGCATCCAAGGTACTTTGAGAGTAAAGTGTTGCATTTACCATCTACATTGAGCTAAGCTATTTCTACCATTCTAAAGTCATATTTTTGATTACTGTATTGTGGATTTTTGTCGTTTGGTCTTGTGTTAAGTCTAGATAAAGATTACTTATTTTTCTAAACTGGTGTGGTGTCCATTTGTAGTGTTTTCACTGTATTACTGTATGTGTTCACAAATGCTTTACACACTGCCTCTGAGATAAGCCTGCCTGCTCGTGCCAAGCTCCCAAAGGGGTGAGCAGGGGTTATTTTAGGAGTGTAGCCCCCTTACCCTGACTAGAAGCAAGGGCCCCTACTTGGTCAAAGGTACCTACCTCTGCCAACTAGAGACCCCCATTTCTAACAGGGGTGACTGTACAAAAGGGACACTTTCCTACATTACTGATGTAAATGTATTTATGTTTATGCATTTTAAAAGAAAACAGTGCTGCATTTAAAAAAGTTTCCTGTTTTTAAAGTCTTTTGAGAGTCGGCAGTGGTCCCTGGACCACTGGCAACTCTAAAAACCTTTTTTTAACATTCACAAAGGAAAAGGTTTACCACCCCAAGTTGGTAACTTTTCAGTGATTTGCAACCTGAATACAGTTGCAAATATTGATACATCACATGCCAATTTGGTATTTCAGAAAGACACCCAATATGTGCCCGCCCAAATCTCAATCCCATTTTTAGAGTCTGAAAATGGGATTGGTACATTAGAAAAGGCATTGATGTGGTCGCAAACTTTTTGTGTTTATGAATGTAAAAATTGTTTATAGATCTAGCCCTAGGTTACTGCAAATTTTGCCGTAAAGCAATTTATGTAGGCATAGTAAAGTGGCCGGTTCTGAGTGGTGTGGAGTGCTTTCAAAATAGAAGTCATTACCCTAGACCAGGTGTCTTGAACCAGTCGATCGTGAGCTACAAGTAGCTCCCAGACACCTTCAGAGTAGCTCGCAGCCTTGAGTTAATTTTTAAATAAGCACAGGATCACATTTTCCTTTTAAAGTTAAGGGACAGCTGTGTTATTTTACATTATTATCATAATGCTGCAGATAGCAGGGCCTAATAATGAGCAGTGCTTGGTCAGATTTATGACCCAGGCTGGGGCACAGAGGTGAAGACCTGAAGCACTGAGGTATTTAACTCTTAAATAAAAGTCCTTGTCAACTCAATATTGTAGTGTGAGAACAAGATGATGTTTCTGAATGCATTTAAATGGGAGAAAATTAAAATTAAAAGTTAACTTAATGAAGTAATAAAGTGTCCCATTTACAAACAGCTGGCTTCTTGCTTCTAATAGCCATTAGACACTGTGCCAAAAGTAGAACTGAAAAACAAATACAGTCATTTTCTTAAATGGGAGAAATTTAAAGGGCAGAAAAATGTTCCATATTTTAAACATTTTTGCAGAAAACTTTTTTGCACTTTAAATTTTTCCCATTTTGCCCATGTAATGAAGATGGTTCTATATTTGTGTTTTCATGTTACTTATAATTACAATTTGTATCAGTGTGGGGTTTTTAGTATTGACAGGAATAATGGCGCTCAAGCTAATTCGCGCTGGGTTTATGTTATACTAGGAGTGTGAACGGTGCAAACCAGGTCAGGGTTGCTTTTGTTTTGGCTGGTTGCTTATGCTCTGTTACTATATTAAACACCTATGATTATCATTCTGGTGTAGACCCTCTACATTTCTGCAGTATGAGACATTTCTCCTGATATTATATCCTCGTTACGTGTGCCCGGGACTGTACCTAATTATAATTACAATTATCTATCATTTCAAATATTGGTGTATTCTTTAATGATACCTTAATTGTATCCTCTGATTCGTTTCCTTAAGCATCCATGATTATCCTTCCTCATTTATAATTGACACATTTTTCTTTATATGCTCCTTTAAATGCCTTTTTAAATTCTTCTTAAAGTTTATTTAATCAATATCACATACGCAACTAATCACCCATAATATATTTTGCGTATAACTCACTGAGTAAAGATACAACATAGCATCTATAGTCTGTCTACTATTACTATAGCAACAGATGCCAGTCGGTTTTTGCTTTTCATGATATAACCGCCCGCGTACTAACAAACACTGATCGTCGTGAGAAGGACGTCGCAACTGAGAGCAGCGAGGCTGTCACTAAGGTAGAAACTTTATGGGAATAGCATTAGGCATCTCACGCCGCATGTTAACTTTTATTTAACCTTTGATTTGGTTGGTAACTGTATGAGAGCATGCTTATACACCCATTCACTTGAAGCACAGTTAAATTTAAAGTAAAGATCACCTCGTTTATAACGACTCTCGGACGTTCGAAACCGAAGGCTTCGGCCTGTCTAACTTCCAAATCACTCGGATGTACGCTAAACCACACAGGTTTATTTCTGGCACCACTCGTTTAACTTGTGCTTAGCATGAAAACAGCATGAAAGCATTCACTATATACCTTCATTTGAAGCATGATATCACTCTGCTTTAACACGGTACTCATACATTTGATAAACTCCATGTAACCAACTCGTTTAAATTCACAATAGGCACCCGGATGCATGTTATATTGCATGTATTTATGTTTACTTTAACACTTTAATACTTTAAGACACCACATTAAGTTTTTTAAGTTTGTCACGTTTCTAAAGAAATTGAGTCGCTTATTCACAAAAAGCATGGAATGAAGTACATTCATAAACATATTCACCAATGGTATACTAGAAACTGTGGCCCCCGTTTTCATTAATATCATTAAATAAAGATATTTTATTTGCTTATAGAAAGTCCCCAGATGAAGGCCAACAAGGCCGAAATGCATTGGGACCAATAAAAGATGCATGCTGGGAGATGTAGTGCAATAACTACTCAATCATACGTTGAATCAAAACCAAAGAAAAGCTTTTTGGAAATGTGAAATAAAACATCAAACAAAAGGAATCTAAACAAGATTGAGTGAATGATTATTATTTTTCGGTACATAGGTGAATGAACAATACAACCTCATAGTGAGGCCCTTATACCAGTGCCCTGGGGACATACCCTACAGGAGTGGGGATGCTACTTCATGATAATTGACACACTCGGGTTCCAGGAGTGACACCCAGGTAAGCACGGAAAAACTAACCACAACTTCAAAGAAGTGAAGCAGTGCATGTATTAACCCATCGACTATTAATTCATACTGAACCACATACATGGCACACCCTACAAACAACATGGAATTTGAACAGATATCCAGCTTGACAAATGAAAGAGCAGAAACATTTGCATTCGCACAAGATGAAGCAACTAGGATATATGCACTAATACAAGAAGGGACCACAGAACCATCCACCAAACGTACGAAAGAACAAAGCATTCGACAATTAATATACTTATCAAAAAAGGAAATCAATCAGAGGCTACATGCAAGCACCATGATAAAATATCATAAGGCACAAAGAATTCCTCGGGGATTGAGAATACCATTAAAACCGTCACTATGTAAGAACATGCAAACATTTAAAGAACGGTGGTTTGCTATACTTAATAAATGCTCCCTAGATTTGATCTTATTAATAATAGAGGAATTATCAAACATCTTAGAAGAGTTAACTAAAGAAATATCTATCATAAAAATGGAATTACAAGACGCAATGGCCAGCGAAGATTGGGATAAAGTACTAACAGACATCAATGAACAACTAGCAAAACACGCCCAGGAGGTGAATGAAAGAAAAGTCCGAAAGTTTCGATGAGACACTATAGACTACAAATTGGGGGAAGTTTACACATGGGCGGAAATTTATGCAAGATGCAGACAAACGAAACCATATACACAGAATACTGATACTTCATCAACAGGGAGTGACACTTCTGAACGCATTAAACCAACAAGAGAACCAACAGGAGGAATCCAAAGTGAGACCGTTCGACAAGAATCCACATCAACAGGAGAACATTTTTTAGAGGAAGGTACCGGCGCCAAGGGCGACCCCGGAGGAGTAAGAGGAAAGGAGAAAGAACACCCTCAAACACGGACCTTTACAGCCAAGAAGGACAAAGCCAAGAAATAAACACAGTAACTAGTTTAGTGATAAACATTTCTGATTACCAATTTTCAGAAATAGAAATGAAGACTTTACAAAAAGGGACATCTTTTACTCCCACAAGCAAAACAAATATGCTGGAACTAGAAGTGAGTTTTTTTTAAACTAATGAGGAAACTCAGACTCCAACACTTTTTTGATAATATCTTAACGAACCAACAACATACAGAGAAGGATCAACTGATGGGTTTAAAAATCAGAAGTACATACATGGCCCCAGTAAGCCACAAGAGTCTAGACACATATGAAGCATTAGTCAAACAAGATCTATTGAAGTTGGATTTCAGAGCGACGCCTAAATACAACAACCTTACACAAAAGGAACGAGGAATTTTGAGAAACATAGCTCAAAATCCAACTATTACCAGCCAAAAAGCAGACAAGGGGGGAGCACTGGTTATAATGAACACGGAATACTATAATAGCCAAGTAATACAACATCTCTCTGATCAAACTACATACATGAAGTTAAATATGAACCCCACGGAGCAATTTTTGGACGTTTTGAAACATATAGTACTAAAAGCCTATGAGCGCGGCACAATCAATGAAAAAACAAAAGGATTTTTAATACCCACAAATCCTAAAAGTCCAGAGATGTATATGGTCCCTAAAATTCATAAGGACCCCATAAACCCACCTTTCCGCCCCATAGTCTCCACTAGAGGAAGCCTCCATGAACCGGCAGAAAAGTTATTGGACCGTTACCTACAGCCAATTGTCACAAAAATGAGAACTTTTGTAAAAGACACCACAGATTTTTTTAACAAAATCCAACAGGTGACCATAACGGAAAATGAAAACATAACGTTGTGCACAGTGGACGTAAAGTAACTATACACATCCATACCGCATCAATTGGGGATGGAAGCGATTGAACAAGCGCTACTACAAGTGAATATGACGAAACATTCAAAGTGTTCCTCATGGAACTGTTACACTTTATGCTCATGCACAGCTACTTCAAGTGGCAAAATGAATGGTTTTTACAAAAAACAGGGACATCCATGGGAAATTGCGCAGCACCGGCGTATGCCAATATCTTTATGAACACATTCGAAGAGGAGCATATACTGTCGAAGCCAATCTGGAAGAAACACACTAAACTGTTCATAAGGTTCATAGATGACATCTTCATCCTATGGAATGGACCAACGGAGGATCTCAACAAAGAGTTGTACAAACTCAATCAAATTGATGAGAGAATACAATTTACCCATGAGATACAAACCGAGACAATAACATACCTGGATGTGAGAATCAAAAAAACCAACACAGGATTTATTACAGACCTATTCAGAAAAGAAACAGACAGAAACAACACTTTACATTATGAAAGTTTTCACCAACCAGCATTAAAACGACATCTACCATTTACACAATTATTGCGAGTAAAAAGAATAGTTTCAGACCCAACAAACAGATCAGAACGCATGCAAGAGATGCTGCAAAGATTTAAAGAAAGAGCATACCCCGAAAATATTTTGCTACAAGCAAAAACCGATGTGAACTCATCACAAGGGAAGAAACATTAATGAGTAAAGAAAAACCCAAGCAAGATCGGGTATCAGTAGTATCAAAATATTCAACCATGAGCACTAAATTCGAAAGGATCATTAAAAAACATTGGCCAGTGTTAACACTTGAACAGGACTTCAACCACATTTTTGATCTGGAACCTATATTTGCATACACCAGAGGAAAAAATCTAAGGGAAATGATTAAACCACAACCAAAACAATTAAACCCACAACCGCATAAAGGCACTATACCATGTTGGAACTGCAACAATTGCAATAATGTTATAACAGGTCCTAACATAACACATCCCATGAAAGGTTACAACATTAAGTTGAAAGTAAATGCAACATGTGATTCAATGAATATCATTTATCTATTGAAATGCCCCTGCGGGAAAATATATGTGGGACAAACAGAGAGAAAACTTAAAACCCGAGTGAATGAACACAAAAGCAACATAAGAATGAAGCAACTTAAATCTACTATAGCTCAACATTTATTTGAAGCCAAACACAACATCTGGCAACTAAAAGTTTGTGTATTGGAAACTGTGGAGAGACGTGAAGGCAGGGATAATTATACACATTTGGTTGGTAACTGTATGAGAGCATGCTTATACACCCATTCACTTGAAGCACAGTTACATTTAAAGTAAAGATCACCTCGTTTATAACGACTCTCGGACGCTCGAAACCGAAGGCTTCGGCCTGTCTAACTTCGAAATCACTCGGACGTACGCTAAACCACACAGGTTTATTTCTGGCACCACTCGTTTAACTTGTGCTTAGCATGAAAACAGCATGAAAGCATTCACTATATACCTTCATTTGAAGCATGATATCACTCTGCTTTAACACAGTACTCATACATTTGATAAACTCCATGTAACCAACTCGTTTAAATTCACAATAGGCACCCAGATGCATGTTATATTGCACGTATTTATGTTTACTTTAACACTTTAATACTTTAAGACACCACATTAAGTTTTTAAGTTTGTCACGTTTCTAAAGAAATTGAGTCGCTTATTCACAAAAGCATGGAATGAAGTACATTCATAAACATATTCACCAATGGTATACTAGAAACTGTGGCCCCGTTTTCATTAATATCATTAAATAAAGATATTTTATTTGCTTATAGAAAGTCCCCAGATGAAGGCCAACAAGGCCGAAATGCATTGGGACCAATAAAAGATGCATGCTGGGAGATGTAGTGCAATAACTACTCAATCATACGTTGAATCAAAACCAAAGAAAAGCTTTTTGGAAATGTGAAATAAAACATCAAACAAAAGGAATCTAAACAAGATTGAGTGAATGATAATTATTTTTCGGTACATAGGTGAATGAACAATACAACCTCATAGTGAGGCCCTTATACCAGTGCCCTGGGGACATACCCTACAGGAGTGGGGATGCTACCTCATGATACATGTAACTATGACACATATGGCGAAAGGTATGTCCTGTGCCACAGGTACATACGACACAGGATGTCAGTCACTCATATACATATATCCCCTTCATATGCACACATGTTCATACATCCCCAAATGCCACAGTCTAACTGACACACATGGCAGCCCTGTCATAGTGCCCCTAGTCAAAGTGTTTTTTTTTCAAACCGTAGTATCTGGCTCTATGAACATTAGCCTTAAAGTCAATGAAGCTGGCCCCCGCCCTGACCTCAGAGTAGGGCCCCAGGCTACCCTCTTGGGTGATTGATGGCTTTACAAATACATTTAACATAACATTCACAAAGGTAAATATGCATTTGCAGACTTACATATGTGAATGTTTATTACTACAGCTAGTAATAAACCTAGTAGTCATGTTACACGTTGCTAGTCACCATTTCCCAGTGTATAGTTATTCCTAAATGTAGACTTATATGTCTGCACTACTTATTGGAGGCTTACAAATCAGGATTTTCATGTGTAAAATTACTACTTAAAACTTTTCACATGTAGGGCCCGATTACGATGTCATTAGGAAAGGCTCCAGATGGGATTCGGTATTGTAGAATCCGATTCGGAACCCTTGTTTCCGTACGAATCGTACAGATCTCCTAACGACCGATTACGATGCCCGGAAACCGTTCGTGCAGTCCGAACCTGTTCTGAAAATCATCCGGACAGCCGGAGTCTTTCAGAGCCGATTCGTACAGCTCTATGGACACGGTTTCCGGATGAGCGATTACGATGACCGATTCAGACAGCCGATCCGATTCAGTCAGCCGTTCCGATTCAGTTTGCCCGAGATGAAACGGCTGCCGGAATCTGTCTTTGGGGGCCCGTTGCAGGCCCCCCTTCATCCCGAGTCATACGAATGTAGCCCGTGGGGGTATCCAAGGGACCCCTCTTCCCAACCATGCACAATGTGGCAGGCACCTATGGAGTGCCCATCACAGGGTGCAAGGTTGTCCACAACCAGTCCTTTTTCAATGGGAGCCTGTGTTCTCGTTCGGAACACAGGCTCCCATTGAAGTCAATGCGAGTCTGACCAAACGATGTTGGGAAGAATTGTAATCAGTCGTCCGGACTCGCAGGACCTGATTCGTTTGGAAACTAGTCCTAAACCGATTTGTTTGGGACAGTTTCCTAACGACATCGTAATCGGGCCCTTAGTTGGAGACCCCCAGAAACATGGTTGAAGGCTCCCTCTGGGATGGTAGGGGGATAATTTAAAACGTTTATTAAAAATCTTTTAATTTCATTTATTAATGTCAAATAAATATAAATTATTATATTAAACCTACAACTAATCAAAAAAAAAATATATTAAATAATGAATGAATTAAAATCTATTCAATGATGTATAAAATCACTTCTTAAAAATATTTTATAAAAATCCAACTTACAGTTAATTGTTAATTTTTATGTAATATGTATTTTAAATTTACTCAAGGTTATGTATAGAATTATAACAAAAAGTTTGAAACATAAATTTAATTTAAAATTTAAAATTATTTTAAAATTAAAATGTATATTATTATAAAATGGATTAATAATTAATTAATGAATACACAAATTAATTAAGTTATATATTTTTTAACTTTTAGCAGGAGTACATTTGCTACTATTTTAGGACCTTTCAGGCTGTGGTAACTATAAAAAGTGTAGATTGTGAATAGCAATGGGCCTTTTCTTATGTGGGTGGGTGTTAGTCTTTGCATGCCCCTCCTTAAACCTCTCTTTATCCCACTTTGAAACCTTCCTTCCTATTCAGGTGTAAGTATCCCCCATTGTCTAGCCACTACCACTGTCCATCCCACATATAATACTAAAATGTAGACCTAGGCATTTAGAGATCTCAACACAGGTGGCGAAGACCTCTGCACAGAAAAGATAGGAGCAGCGGAGGCAGATGTCTCTACATGTAGGCTAGTCAGTAGCATTTTGTAGTACATGAGTAACACTACTGTACTCACGCACTACAAAATGCTGTTTATGACTAGTGCACTTAAGGATTTCAAAATGAAAAATGGTTAATTTTTAGGAAGTGTCAGAGTTCCATTTGTCCAATGGCATCCCAGAACCATATTTTTCTGGATCTGTACAATGTATGTGGGAGACCATTGAAAGTTGCACAGTGGATCTATAAGCAATGTATTTGCAATGGGGTGTAATGTATCATCACCCCAATGATCCATTTTCAATGCAGCCTTCATTCCTTAAAAAGAGGTAGAAATGTGTCTTTCTTCATTTTGGCTGGAAATGTAAATGACCTATCAGCATTTGCATTCTATTAATCCTCTGTATCAATCTGGAGTGAATAGGACAACTTTCTGTAGAATTCCTCTTTCAAGATTGTTCCCAGAAGCCTGCAAAAATCAACCAAGCTAAAAATGGTGTACCAGTGATTTGAAAGACTTCCTCATGGCAAAAGATGACCCTTTTGCATGGCAGCTGTCCTGAACCATGAACTTTGATTTA
Organism: Calotriton arnoldi; assembly: GCA_963921515.1. Classification (NCBI taxonomy): domain Eukaryota; kingdom Metazoa; phylum Chordata; class Amphibia; order Caudata; family Salamandridae; genus Calotriton; species Calotriton arnoldi. The sequence goes on along the minus strand of CAWUFW010003857.1, from coordinate 1,182,013 downwards.
CTCCCAGGCATTAATGTTAGGCTAAGAATAGTTACTTGTGACATGTTAGGCTAGAAGAATTGTTTGGATAAATTGTTATTTACCCTGCACTGTTGCTAATCCCTCGTTGTTTATGTGTTTCACACAGATCTCTGTGCAAGTGTGATAGTTGTAATAATCCCCACCCTCTGGACACCTCCTGCTGACAGAATTGTGGTAGGCTTCTGAATGGCCTGAAGTTTTGTCATTGACACTGAAACATTTTGACCCTTACAAAAATGGGTAATTTGTAATCTTGACCAAAGATTACATTATTAAATTTAATGGTGAATATTGTGAAATAAATTATAATTCATTCTTTTGCTTTCACATAATGAGAAAAACAAAAAAAAAGTGATGGGGTAAATGCTTGCACTAATCTCAGACACTGTTAACTCCTCAGGGCCACATTCATATCCATCATTATTTTGCTAACTATTTCACTCCAAAAGACTAGTGTCGTGTAGTTCCTATAGTACCCCTGCAGAACCTGCGCGTTTGGATAACATATACTGCGGGCTTGGTGGCAGACTGACTCCGTGCACCCCCACCGTATATGTTAGCCTAGTTTGCATTAGCTAGCTCGCAGTGCCACTAGTGTCTCCTCTTATCGGGGAGAGATTCGTTTCTGGCAACCTTAGAACATGACAACCCTGATTCCCTCAGAATCGTGGAAACAATGTACTACCTTTCGCCCAGTCACTCGTGCTCACTTATTCGGTTTGTCTCAGAGAGTTACACAGAATAAACAGTTGGGCGTTTCAATAAGTATTTATTGAACAGTTGTTATTCTAGTGTAAAATATATGTGCTGCGGTAACCAGCAGACAATAGCAGAGATATATTATCAGCAGTACGATAAAAGCAAAGGGATAGAACAGTTCTACCATATTGCAATAATCATGAATACATACATGAATATAAAAGTATTATGCAAGTGCGTGTACTTCTACGATGCCTAACTAGATGTACCTGAGTGTACCTAGCATATGTGTGTAGGACTAAAGCCTAAGAGCCAAGAATCCTTCTAGGATTTAGTCGAACCCCCATACCTGAATAGAGAGAGTGTGGGACCTCGTCCTGGTCTCGAGTTGGACACCCACGTCAGGGCTGTGTCAGACCACTGTCAGCTGGAGCGACTGCATGCAAGAGCCTCAGCGTCTCTGGTCAGTGTGTCAGCATTGAAGTCTTGGTTCCCTCTGTCTTACCGGGGCAAGATGTGGTGTATTTATACCCTAAAGAGTCTCGGTCCTCAGTATGGTTTGTATTGGACATGAGGAAGACGTCAGGGGTGAACTTTCTACATACATATTATGCCAGTGGTGTATTCTTAGAGAGCCATGCATAATTAATGAGTACAGTGTGGGCCTGTGTTTAGAAAAACCCTGCTGTATTCAAAACCACAGGATAGATAACGTTCAGCCCTCAGAGCTCGTTGTGTACTAGCTGGGACCAATGAAGGTGAAAGATCATGCCTATATAAGGAATCACGCCTATAATAGGACATGTACAGTTGTGACCATAATTGGGCATATGCGGCCATGACCATAATAGGGCAAGTACGAATATGACCATATTAGGGTAAATATGAATACGTCCATTTTAGGGCATGTACGAACTGGTCTACATTAGAGCCTCTATGCGGGATATAACACCCACTCCTCTTCCAAACTGGATAAAAAATGACCATACTTAAAATCTGGACAATTTAAAAATATTTTTAAAAGCAAGTAAAAACATGGTTCTAAAAAACCGTTAAAAATGAGGTGCTAAAGGTGTTATAATTCAGCTATTTCTAAGTGCCACTTTTCTTAAAAAGTCAAAAGTCTCTCTATAGAAGTTGCTTTACCATAAGCAGGAGAAGGCCATGCTTTTCTCAAGCGAAAGTGTCAATGTAAGAAAATGTTCCAAATTTAGATTGTTTATTTTGAAACGAGTGAAGAAGCCGAATTCTTTCCCAGGACACGATGAGCCAATTCAAGATTACGCGTCCTGGCTGGGAAGCACAATATTATCGGTGTCAGCTGCTGTAGACGACAAATCTAACGCCTCACAGAGAACGTCAATCGCACATAGATGGAATGTAGTACTGTCAACAGTCGGTGCTGCGGCAGCTTGTGCGGCAGTTGTAACCTGGGTGCCTGTGGAAGAGTCACTTAACCCAGCAGGAGCAAACGGCACCTGTGGATTCTCCAGGAATACATTAATCAGAATTGGAAGCCGCTGAGGACAACGCAGAGCGTGGGCCTTTATGGGGTTCAGCATTGCATCCGTGTCCGGAGGCACATCTGATGGAAATGTTAGACAAAGATCCAACGTGTATTCTTCTCCACAGAACAGGCATTGAAGAACAGGTAGGATGCAGTCTACCCAGACTGGTCTAAACGATAGAAACCAAGGCATTGAGTTCTCGCAGGCATGGAATGCCCAGAAGGTGTACCATGCGTTCACCATATTTCCGCTCCAAGAGCGTGTTCACCATTCCCTCGGGAAGTGGGCCGTCCATTGCGTAGCAGCAATATTGCAATCAGGATTCCCGCAATTAGGAACAAGATGAGCGGGAATCCTCCAAATACGCTTCATAATACGGAGTGTATAAAATTTGGGATTACTCCGAGGACTGTCTGAAAGGTGCTTAACAGTCCTGACCCTATGGTCTTAAATAGGTGTACAATTCCGCTAGTTTCTGACATATTAAAGATACGTCCCACCATTTCTGCAAAATGAATCGGGCAGTTTGTACGTATGAGTGCCTGTATCTCGGTCGAGGTCCTTGCAACTTGAAGTTCATAGGTTTCTCGAGCGGAGGTTAAGGGCACGGGTTGCTGTAAAAGCATGGCTTTCAATCTGCTCAGAGTATCAAATTGTATGAAAGAACCGTTCAGTGAAGGCCATAGCGGCGCCTCCCTGACTGTGTTCAGTAGCGGAAACAATACTTGCATACAGCAAGTAACCCTGGAGTTAACAGTTACTAGATATGCGACGCCCGGAAGCATCCCACAACAACCTTAATCATTTAGCATTAAGTAACTCCCATTCGAGAGCAGCTGGAAAACCGGCGTCATCATGGCCGCTGGGGTCCCTGACATGTGACAAGATAAGTTTGCCACTGAACCACTACAGGCTCCGTGTAGAGAAATATCCTGACACATGAGAGAACCGCTTAAAGTGTTCTTGCAGTTTGTACCACTCAGATACACTTCTCGATCCCCATTCCGGCATCGGTATCTATATGGTAACTTCCAAGTTTCCTTGATGTATCCCTTACCCATTTTCTCATATTTGCCTGCCTGCCTCTGCTCAAGGCAATATTGAAACTGAAACGTAGTGACCGGCAGCATGATTTGGCCATTAATTAGCCATTCTGTTGATGGTGACTCGGCTACAGTGAAAGGTAGCCTTTCCAGTTTCTCAATGCGCAACATTGTATATTTGGCTCCCTTTTGTGCCATTTCTGTCTGTTTATCAGTTAGATTGTATTCTGAAAACAGAGACGTGGTGTTTATAAAACGCCAGGGCACATAGCCTGCACGCAAATATTGCAGTGTCCAGCTTAACATCATAATAGAACGTAGCTGAGATTGCCCGTGTTGTAACAAGGCCAGATCTTGTTCTAATATGTCGATCGCAGAAGACACAATGTTGCCCAAGGAGTAAATCCTTAAGGTCAAAGTTGTTAACCCATTATCCACCACAGCTAATGCCTTTTCTAAGTTAATACGGTCTATTTCCGTATCTTTTCTGTGGCCTCTTGTTGGGATATTTTCCAGTTTTCATTATAGTAGGCATAAAGGCCTGTATATATGAAACGTTTCTGACGTTGTTTCCTGGGTCCTAGTAGAAAATCTCTAAGATCCATGTCAGGTGTGAGTAAGGTCAAGTGGTGCTTCACTTCTGTGAGTGTTGAGGTCTCTAGCCAATCAAGGCACAACTTCCCAACACTATAGGATGTCATCTAATCTCACCCCATGTGTAGTTGAATTCTGCCCCCCACCCATCTGCGATGGTGTTGGAAACCCCGGTGTGTTCATTTCCTTGCCTTTGGCTAATCCAAGACAGGTTGTTTGTTGCACAGTTTCATTCAGAAATAAGATCTGTGTGGAATGAGGCATGCTCTAAATAGCGCTTCTATTCCCTGGACTTGCCAGTCCCTAGAACCCCAGATTGATTTTAAATCTATAGTGTCCTTCCATAGGTCGAAACCCTGTTTAGACAACTGGTTCAGAAAGGATGCAGAGTAAATATGTTTGGTGTTTGTTAACATAATTTTCTGAGCTGAAATTGTCACCACTTTATAATAAAATGACTTCGGGTCGGATGTGTTAAACCCTGAAAAAGTATGTGAATTTCTGTGTAAATGCTTGCGACTACCTTTTGGAGGTGTTGGGCAGTGTTCCCACTGGTGGTACTCAAATACATTTCTAGGTGTTATAGATTTGTGTAAGAAATGATGGCCATATTGCTGGTAACAGTACAATGTATCATAGTCTGAAGTACCTTCTAACATTTCATTGTTCGGAAATGCAGCAGTTTTTCTAAATCAGACATCATAGCGTTTACAGTTTCAGTGTCCCAATCATCAGAAAATGTACTGGAGGTAATGATATCACTTAAAGAAATTTTAAATACATGTTTAAGCTTTAAAAGTTCAGTCGGACCGAATACATCATAATCAATCTTGTCCCATACTATACCATCCGGTATAGGAACTGCTGTAATGTTCACTGAAGACAAGTCTCTTGGTTCACGATGTGAAGATTGGTGTGGTTTTAAAATCACATTGACTCTTTGGGCTGTAGAGCTTTGCTGGAGGTATCGTCCATTAATAAGCATAGTAAAAATTATTATTAAACCTAGCCAGAAAATGAAAAATAAAATCCCAGTGATATACCATAGTTCAATCCAAGGTGACACCAGGTAAGTCTTTCTAAAAAAGTTTAAAAAGTCAGTGAGTTTCTGTTTGAGTGATTTTTTGGCTGGCGTCGTTTCCGGCTCACTTGGATCCAGTGAAAACGTATCAAAGTTCATGAAATAGCCAGAAGCAGTTCGATCAATTGTTGGAATTGCATCAGGATTTGTTGAAATCGGATTTTGCTCTTGACGAGGCATGTTGACGTAGATGTCTGTATTAGGTCTTATTGCAACTTGGTTGTTAAGTTGATTTTCATTTTGGAGATGAATTTCTTGTTGAAGTGGAACGAGTTCCACAGCATCGTTGCTTAGTCCTTCATTCCGTACAGGTGGCTCTTCAAACGTGATGAGTCGTTCTGTTTGAACTTCTTGGATTGTAGCGAGAGGAGGGCATCTGCTACTGTGGAGTCCACGAGGCCTACTATTTAGTATTGGCCACATAGTGTGGTTTGATTAAGTCAATTGAGATGAATCTTTTCTCCTTTTTTCCGGCAAGAGGTGGCAGAAGTACAATTCTTGTGCCGTGGATTGCAAGGACCGGTACAGGCTTTCTGTAGGATGGCCCAAATTCTTTTTTATCAGCAATCTTCTCTCTGACCAGATCCCCGATTTTTGGGATCCAGCTAGGCCTTGACTTCCTCAGTGGCGGCCTGTTTCTGGAGCACGTTACTTTGTTGTGTCCTGGATTCATTTAGATCCTGTAAAACAGCCAAACGATCATGGATATCAAATGGTTTTTGATCCGCCACTGCGCCTTCACAATCAAGATCAGGTACCCACATTCTTGTCCCAAATAGGACCTCGTAAGGAGTGACACCCCCTAGAGAGCTTCTTGGCTGATTATTCAGGGCTCTTTGCACCCAATATAAGTGATCGACCCATCTACCGCCCTTGCCTAATACCCTAGCTGTTAAAGATTGCTTTAAGTCTCGGTTTTTCCTCTCCACAACAGAATTTCCCTCGGGCTGGTACGGAGAGGAGTACCGCAATGCTACGCCCATTCCTTCCATGGCCTCTTTGTAAGCCCGAGAGCTAAATGCCGGACCACGGTCAGAATGTAACGCGCCAACTGCGAATGTGCCGATAAAGACTCGCAAATCTTTTATAACAGTTCGAGCGTCAGCCGAGCGCTGAGGCCAAACCCATAGGAATCTAGAGCAGGAATCCACTGCAACCATGATATATTTCTTGGACCCATCAGATTGTAAGGGTCCGCAGTGGTCCAGATATACACATGCGAGAGGTTTGTCTGATTTCAGCAATGGTGTCTGTGCTGGGCGTGTTATGGTGGAGCCTTTCATCTGCTGACAGATGTTGCATTTTAAGACATAGTCTTTGGTCTGCTTCGTTAACCCTGGCCACCAGTAGCACTGTTTCAGCAAAGAAATAGTCGCTGTAACGCCTGTATGTGCAGAACCCAAACCCTCGTGTGCTGCTAAAATTAAGCCTAACCTACGATCCATATTTGGTATTACTCTATCCCCCACTCCAGGAATCTGAGCATATGGAATGTTTTGTGCATCTAACTTGTAGGAGTACTTGAGTGGAAATTTCTTTGGTACTGCTGTGCTGCCTTTGCGTGAAGCATTGACAGCTACCATTATCTCGCCGTCTATTCTCGTCTTTGAACAAGTAACTGCAGCTATGGCGGCTGTGCGAACAGCCCCCTTTGCGGCTTCATCAGCCAATGAATTCCCTTCAACGTGAACGCCATCACGCTGATGACTCAGTGTATGTATCATGTGAACCCTTGGTAGTTCGTTTCTCAACTCCATTACCTGTTCCCATAGCATTTTATGCTTAATTGTGCCACCTTTTGCATCTTTGAACCTGTTTTGTTCCCAATGAAGTAGATATTCATTGTATGACTGTACACAGTAAAAGGAATCACACACAATAAGTGTGGGGAATTCGTGATCCGTATTTATAAGTGTCAGTATCAGTGCTTTTAACTCTGCCAACTGAGCCGTGCAGAGATTGCATTTTAGTGCAACTCGGATGGAACTTTCCATCGTGCATGCGACCTTTAACAATCGCACACGCTGCGCTGTAAGCTTGCTTACTCCCTATGGCTGGTTGAGCAGATCCGTCAGTGTAAATAATGTATTCATACTGATCTAGAGGCAAAATTTCATTTGGTAGAGGGTATTCTTGTTCGTATTGCAGGAATGCCTGTGTTTTTAAACTTGGATCAAATCTGTATTCAACATCCGTTGCAGTAAGAGAATTAGCCCATTGTATCCATCTTGGATGTAAGGCTTTAGCATTTGGAATGCTAGCTTTTGTAACAGCTTCTAAGGCTGGTACTGGGGTCTCGACACTTCGAAGAACAAGAAGACTGGGTGCTCAACGACGAGGTGGTGGCGGACATTTTTCATCAATGGGGTCGTCCATCCATCGACCTCTTTGCAGACGATCTAAACAGAAAATGCCACGCCTTCGAGTCCAGGTTTTACCGACCAGGAACGAGAGGGAATGCTCTTTTGATAGACTGGTCCGGGTCGTTTGCATACGCTTTTCCACCCCTTCCTCTCATCCCGAAGGTGGTGACCAAGCTCATCCGATTCAGGATGAAGATGATCCTGATAGCACCAGACTGGCCTCGCCAATGGTGGTATCCGGACCAACTACAGCTCTCGATCTGTCCGCACAGGAGACTCCCGTGCAGGCCGGACCTTCTGACCGAAACAGGAGGGAAGATTCTGCACCCCAGCCTTCCATCGCTGAGCTTGGCAGCATGGCTCCTGAGGTCCTGCAGTACGGACATTTGAACCTTCCTCAGGATTGCATGGACATTTTGAGGGAGTCAAAAAGGCCATCCACAAGAACCTCTTATTCTTTTAAATGGAAAAGATTTTACTTGTGGTGTATGCGTAATGGTCAGAGTCCGACTAGCGGGCAAGAAGACGTAATCTTGCCGTATCTGCTATACTTGGCCAAATCTGGTTTGAAATACACTTCCATAAAAGTTCATCTGGCGGCCATTACAGCCTATAGAAAATCACCCAACCAACCCTCTTTCTTTCAACTTCAGGTGGTCAAGGACTTCCTTCAGGGGTTGAAGAAGGTTTATCCCCCTGTCCGACCTCCTTCTCCTCCTTGGGAGTTGAATCTAGTTTTGTCAAAACTGATGGGTCCTCCTTTCGAACCCATTCATAAGGCCACGTTACAACACCTTACATGGAAAGTAGCTTTTCTGGTGGCTATTACATCAGCGCGCAGAGTGAGTGAAATCCAAGCACTCTGTTCTAATGAACCGTATACGGTTTTCCATCACAATAGGGTGGTTTTGAGAACTCACCCTTCTTTCCTACCCAAAGTGGTGTCTGACTTCCATGTCAACCAGACAATTTCTCTCCCCTCTTTTTACCCAATCCTGCTACACCAGCAGAAAGGTCTCTTCACTCATTAGACCTCAAGAGGGTTCTCAAATTCTATTTGGAGGGAACAAAATCCATTAGAAAGGCTGATCAATTGTTTGTAAACTACGGCTCTGTTAGGACAGGCTTTCCAGCCTCCAAACGATCCATTTCAAGGTGGATAGTGTCCTGTATTAAATTGGCTTACCAATTAGCGAACAGGCCTCTGTTAGCCTCCCCTAAAGCTCACTCTACTAGGGAAAGGCTGCTACAATAGCTTTCTTACACAATGTACCGATGGCCGAGATTTGCAAGGCTGCAACTTGGAAGTCGGTTCATACGTTTACCAGGCATTACTGTCTGGATTCTGACTCCAGAGTGGATACCCAAGTTGGCCAAGCCTCCTTGAGGAATCTGTTCCAATGCTAGTTTAATTGGAGTCTTTGAAATGTTTTTTAACCATGTATTCTTTCTTGTCACTTGCCCGCAGGATGAGGGGATGGGCTTGCTATTCTATTCATGTGCTTATGACTATTGATGAGGATCCCCTGGAAAAGAAGGATAAGTTACTTACCTGTAATCCTAGTTCTCTTCCAGGGGTATCCTCATCAAAGTCATAAGCAACCCACCCGCCTCCCCGGGCAAGTGATCAAGATACATGCCATCTCTTTGTGCCCTGGCCTTCGGGTCTCCGCAAAGAACAACTGACCTGGCTGTCGCCCCTGAGGCGTGGTGGGAGGCTGGGGGTCGTGGCTGCCTTGGGGGCGCGGTGCCGGTTTGTTCTGTGTTTCTGTGGGTTGGCTTTTCGGCTTTCTGCACTGGTGTTTCTGCGGTGCAGCCTGTGTGCTGGCGGTGTTCTTTCGTTCCTCTTTGCGGGACTGTGTTTTCTGCTGTGCATTGGAGCAGTTTTCGGGTGTGTTTTCTTTCTCCCTGCTTTGTTGGAGTTGTGTTTGTGTGCAGGGGAGGTTCTTGCAGCATTGCTCAGCGTTTCTGGTGTATGGGGGGGCTGCATTGTGTTTTTGTTGTTATATATATATATATATATATATATATATATATATATATATATATATATATAAATATATATATATATATTCACTGAAAAAACCATAGGTTTCAGGCACGTTATAGTTAGAAATTAGCATTTAAAAAACCTTAGAAATTCACTGAAAAAACCATAGGTTTTAGGGACAGTTATAGTTAGTTGGACATTGCACTCGTACAAAACCCGTGAAATTCCCCCGTTATAGTTAGACCATGTCATGAGTGATGTAATATGTGACGTCATCAGCAGTGCATTGCGGGCGCAAGTTATAGTTAGCTGAACTAACTATAACGGGGGAATTTCACGGGTTTTGTACGAGTGCAATGTCCAACTAACTATAACTGTCCCTAAAACCTATGGTTTTCAGTGAATTTCTAAGGTTTTAAATGCTAATTTCTAACTATAACGTGCCTGAAACCTATGGTTTTTCAGTGAATTTCAAAGGTTTTTAAATGCTAATTCCTAATTATAACATGTCTGAAACCTATGTTTTTTTCAGTGAATTTCAAAGGTTTTGTAAATGACAATTTCTAAATGTATTAATTGTTATATTTATTTTTTTGATACTGATTTACTACATTTTTTAAACTATTTATTTTTAGATATTTTATTTTTTAAATTACAATGTAATTACATTATACATTACATTACAAAATATACTTTCTCAGAATGAATTACTTTAGTTTAAATACTTTGCAAATAGGCAATAGACTTTTAAGTACAGTAGTTACAGTTGTTGCAATGAGCAAAACAATTTCAAACACAATGCAACATTGAGCTCAATGTGAATTTCTAGTTAAATGCAATTAGTTACTTTATGGATTACTTTTCTAACCACAGGACTGGATCCTAGATTCAGTCCTGCGACATCTCCTGTAAACAGTTGAGTAAAAGCGTTTTGGTTTCAGTAGTGATTTTTAAGCAATATTATTGTATTTTAAAAGTGGGAACTTGGAAACTTTTTCACATAGAATCACCAATGTTATCCTATGGGAGGAAATTCACTTAGCAGGTAAGTAGTGCTATCGTTACTTTTTCTTACTCAGTGGTGGATCCTGGATCCAGCACTGGTGCATCTCCTGTAAACAGTTGAAAGAATGCGTTTAAGTCATACAGGCGATTTTTAAGGAATATTTGTAGTTTGTGAAAATCGACACTGAAACTTTTCTGCTGAAAACCAGACAATGGATTCCTATGGAAGCAAATACAAGTTACTGGTAAGTACGGCTAGAATTACTTTTCAGGATCTGTACTGGGCTGAAAGATGCAGCACTGAGGTCTCTCCTGATAACAGGTGAGTAAATTGGAATTCGTAGTTCAGCTGATTTTAGAGGAATATTATAAAGTTCCAAAACTCAACACTTAGAAGAATTTCCAAGTGAAATCAGTCAATGTTAGCCTATGGAAGGACATTCAAGTTACTGGTAAGTACGGCTAGAATTACTTTTCAGGATCTGTACTGGGCTGAAAGATGCAGCACTGAGGTCTCTCCTGATAACAGGTGAGTAAATTGGAATTCGTAGTTCAGCTGATTTTAGAGGAATATTATAAAGTTCCAAAACTCAACACTTAGAAGAATTTCCAAGTGAAACCAGTCAATGTTGGCCTATGGAAGGAAATTCAAGTTACTGGTAAGTACGGTTAAAATTACTTTTCAGGATCAGTACTGGGCTCAAAGATGCAGCACTGAGGTCTCTCCTGATAACAGGTGAGTAAATCGGAATTCGTAGTTCTGCTGATTTTAGAGGAATATTTGTATGTTTCAAAAATCGACACTTAGAAACTTTTTCAGCAAAAAGCAGGCAATGATATCCTATGGAAGGAAATTCAAGTTACTGGTAAGTACGGTTAAAATTACTTTTCAGGATCAGTACTGGGCTGAAAGATGCAGCACTGAGTTCTCTCCTGATAACAGGCGAGTAAATAGGAATTCGTAGTTCAGCTGATTTTAGAGGAATATTTGCACAATGGTGAAGGAAGGGGGTGGGGCCTGAGGTGACATGTCTGCAAACACGCCCTGTGGCGCGTTTTAAGTTGGAGAATTAATTCCTCCTCAATCCCGAGGGTCCCTAGGGGCCAACTAGCCCACCAGATACCTCCAGTATGCGCCAGAGAGCTGCGTTGCAGAGAGGTGTTCAGAGGCCACACCCCTTTTTACAACACTCTGCAACGCAGCTCCGTGGCGCTTACTGGAGGTACCTGGTGGGCTAGTTGGCCCCCAGGGACCCTCAGGATTGAAGGGGATTTAATTCCCCATCTTAAAACGCGCCACGGGGCCTGTTTGCACACATGTCCCCTCAGGCCCCGCCCCCTCCCTTCACCACTGTGCAAACGCGCCCCATGGCGCGTTTTAAGTCGGGGATTAACTCCCTTGAATCCTGAGGGTCCCTGGGGTGCAACTAGCCCAACAGCTACCTCCATTAGCGCCACAGAGCTGCGTTGCAGAGAGGTGTAAAAGGGGCGTGGCCTCAGAACACCTCTCTGCAAAGCAGCCCCTGGCGCATACTGGAGGTTCCTGGTGGGCTAGTTGGCCCCAGGACCCCAAGTATTCAAGGGGAATTCGTTCCCCTCTGCAAACGCACCAGGGGCGCCTTTGCAGAGTGCTGACAAGGAGGGGCGTGGCCTCCGGCCGATACCGGATTTTTTTGTGATTTTTTAAAAAGGGGCTGTGTGGCCCCCTTCTTTGTAATTATTTTGAGCCCTGGGGACCCCATCCCCCAGGGCCTGACCCCTTTTATTTATTTTTAAAAGGAACGGGAAGGGGATCGCGTGGGCCCCCTCCCGTGGCCAATTTCGACCCGGGGACCCCATCCCCGGGTCATTGCCACCTTATTTATTTATTTTTTTCATGGAGGGGGCTGCGTGGCCCCCTCCTAAGGCCTCCTTAGGCCCCGGGGACCCCATCCCCGGGGCCGGCCTTTATTTATTTATTTTTATTATTTTTGGGGAGGGGGCCACGTGGCCTCCTCCCGGGCCACTACTTGCCCCAGGGACCCCATCCCCCGGGGTTGGCCTTATCCTTTGGGGTCCGTGGGGGGACCCCAACTCCCCCACGGACCATGCCGGCTCCCCGCCTCCTGCGGGAGCAGGGCATTGCTTTTCCACATGGGGAGCTGCTAACATGCAGCTCCCCGTGTGGAAAAGCAATGTGCTTTGGATATTGGAAGCGAGTGCAGGTTTCCTGCTCTCGCTTCCAATATCCAAAGCAGTTTGCAATGACAGGGCGGGAGCCGCGAGGCTCCTGTCCTGTCATAGCAAACTACAGTGTCCCGGGGGTAGGCACCCCAGGACACTGCAGGAGCCGGCCCTGGGGGGTGGCGGTCCCCAGGGCCATGGAGGGCTCCAGGAGGGGGCCGCGCGGCCCCCTCCCATCCTTTGCACAGCCCCGGGGAGGTGGTGGTCCCGGGGCTCGAGGGTCCGTAACGGACCCCCATATTGAAATCTTTATTGCCCCGGGGAGATGGCGATCCCGGGCGTGTGTGGGGCACGAGCCCCCACACAGGTTAATATTTAAATTAAAAAAAGAAGCCCCGGGGGGTGGCGGTCCCCGGGGCTGCAGGAGGGCCGAGAGCCCTCCCGCACCATTTATTTTTAAAGCCCCGGGGGGTGGCGGTCCCCGGGGCTTGGGGGGCCTTAGAGGCCCCCCACATTAAATATAAACCCACCCCCCGCATGCCCCCGGGACTTGGCCCACCCTGGGGCAAAATAGCATGAAGCGCAGGAGACCGCGCTTCGTTTTTTTTTTTATCGCCGGGATCCGCACACCCTAAGCGCATCCTGCCGATTTAAAAAAAAAAAATGCTTTTTTCTGCCCAGGGGGTCCTTGTGGGACCCCCTGAGCAGACCTAGGGGGTCAGGGTGTTTCTACCCTGCCCCCTTTTAGCGTTTTGCGACGTGTTTCTGTGCCTCGTTTTTTTTCGTAATCACAGCGGGATCCGCGCACCCTAAGAGCATCCCGCCGATTTTTTTTTTAAAAATGCTTTTTTCTGCCCAGGGGGTCCTTGTGGGAATGCCTGTGTTTTTAAGCTTGGATCAAATCTGTATTCAACATCCGTTGCAGTAAGAGAATTAGCCCATTGTACGTTTTCCCTGAGCCAGAGCTCTTTCTCTTGCTACAGCGGAACACATTTCTGCGTTTGTGTACAGGTGTGATTTGTATGCGATTGGCACTGTTTCACCTTCATTAAAAGTTAAATAAGTGTACCCGCATTGACCCGCTATGACTCGAATCACTAAGTTCTGTGCGTTTACGCGTGTCTGTAAATGTTTAGAAGCTATCATGTCTTCCTGTAGGGAACGCAGGATATTTGTGTGTTCCTGTGTCCATTGTCTGACTGAAAAATCAGGTTTTATTAAGTCGTAGAAAGGTTTTACTCTTTCTGCGTAATCCAAAATGTATGTTCGACCAAAATTTAGGAATCCCAGAATTGATTGTAAATTCTTTAATGATTTTGGAGGTTGGAGCAGCGCACACTTTTCTAAAAAGATAGCTGCCAGGCTTTTTCCCTCACTTGACAGCTCGTATCCTTAAAACAGGACACTGAGGTGGGCAATCTTTGATTTTTTAAAGTTAAATTTGTAGCCCTCAGAGGCAAATCCCATACTAATGGTGCTCACCCTGGTCAAGTGCCTCTGTAAGTCTTCGTCTGTCAGATAAATATCATCTACATAGGACAATGCTTCTTCATCCAAATTTTGGAGTAACTCTGTTACTCTTGCTGAAAATACCCCCGGGCTCTTTTTATACCCTTGGGCTAGGCGACAAAATTGTCGCTGGGACCCTAACGCACTGAAGGCGGTCAGATACCTGCTTTCAGGCGCAATATTTTGGCAGAAAAATCCATTTGAGATATCAAGTGTTGTTTTGTATTTTTTGCGCACAATGTTATTTATTAATGCGGCACTGTGTGCATTTTGAACTGCAAATGTCTTTGCGCAAGTGTTTAAATGTCTGTAATCTAAAACTAGACGATATGTGTTGTCAGGTTTGGCTACGGGGAACAAAGGATTGTTCATAGGTGAAGTGCAATTTTCTATCACCCCCTGGTATTCTAGTTGGTCTAGAATCTCCCTGACTTATTTTTTAGCTTCCTGCTTTATAGGGTATTGTCTTTGAGCATTTGGGGAAACTTTTAACGGGATTACGTGGTGGGTTGACTCCTCATCCCAACCAACATGATTTTTATACAATGCTGGAGCTAGGGCAACCGCCCACTCCTGTGCATATGCATGTTTTAGGTGAATGGGAACGGGTTCGGAAAAGGCTGGAAAAATTACAGTTTCTCCTCTAGGGCACTCCATGACAAATGCTGGTGGCCAGTCTTCTTCTGCTAATAGAATGTCATAACCAGATGACAGATTTTTCCAAAGAGACCTTTAACTTTTCTGGGCTTGTCCCCCTCCATCCGGAGTGTTATCTCATGTAACTTATGTGGGACACTTACCTGAGTATCAGGTGTTTCCACCGTGATATACTCACACAACTCCGCTGTCACCAGAAATTCCTTCAGGTTCTGGCGAGCTATTGTTACTTCTGCCGCGCTGTCTAGCATCGTCAGAGCCCATTCCCCGTTCAGAAGCTGTGTCCTCAGAATTCTGGGCATGTCTGATCCTGAGACCTGCTACCTTCTTCTTTTTGAACTGAGGTTTAGATTTTTGTTTATCTTCTTTTTTAGGTGCGTAGTCCGCAGCGCGTTGCGTGTCCCTGGACTTTGTACGCTCCTCTTGTCTGTGTTCTGACCGTCCTTCCCTCTCGGAGTTTCTTGATGAACCCTGAAAGGAACGAGAGGAACGAGTATCAGTATCCTGATACCTGTCAGGTTTTTAATATTATCCCTATTCCTGAGGTTATACCTCCTTTCAGAGGGCTCCTGTTGAGGATACCTACCTCTGGACTGAGATCTGGTGTCTTTAGACTTTTGTTGTTTTTTATTTTCCCTCTTCTTTTTAGAAGAAGTAGGCATCTGCTTTGTAGTGTCCTTTTCAGGACTGCCCACCAGTTGTGGTTTTAATGCTTTCCCACCTAGACTGTCTCTGCCTAGTTCTGCATATGCAGTTTCAATTATTTTGGGTAGTTCGTGTTGTTGATCCACTGGACTGAACTCCCTTAGGCGTTGGAGGATCGCCACTGAAGCTGCTTCCCCCTTAATGTTGGCTAGTATTATGGCTGATACCTGGTCAAAGTTATTTAGTAACTTCATCCCTAAGTTAAGGGCAGGCTCTGCTCCGTACTCATTTTGTATCTGTTTTAATACTTCGGGTACTACTGCTATTGACGGCATACCATGTGTTCTGGTATATATGGCAACAAAGACTGAACCCCAAGAGGCGCAGTCCTCTACTTGTGGTGTCAGGCCCCTGGGCAAGCAGATTGTTAGAATTCTGTGTTTATCACTGGTGGTAGTATTCGGGAATACTGCTTCAAGCTGAGTTATTTTCTGAGCTAACCAGAATGGGATTTGTTCACGTTTTGCTGGCATTTTGCCCATTATCGTGTGTAATGTTTGTGGAGTTATTTTATTAACTGTACTCCAGACTGGAGTATCTTGTGCTGCAGCTGGTGCAGGTTGAACTGTTAAAGTCCTCATCACAAATTGTGTGAGGTTTCTGTAGATTTTAATTAAATCTCTGTATTGTACGAGTAAGTCTGGCTGTGGCATTGTGCCAATATCAGGATGCGGTGTGTATGCCGCTAATATGGGCCATGTGGCTCCTGCTCCTCCGAGCGGGCCTAATCTTGCTCTTCCATGTACGTGGGGTAGGGCACCTTTAAACCAGTAATTATGCTCCTGGTAAGTGAGCGGAACCTCTAACTCCTCAAAAGGAGTATAGTCCGCTGGTGTTTCACCTTCTAGGTAGTAGTGAAATACATCTGTTACTGGATTTGCTGCTGGGAATGTAACCCATGAATAGAACACCTCTGTTTTATTAGATGCGTGTGCCTCAATCATGAAAATTACAATACCACCCCTGGCTCTTAAGCCATGTTCTAGAAGTTTTATGGTGACTGCCCTGAAATTTGGTGCAATTTGTATTGCATCTTCAGGGTCTTTTCCTAAACCGAAGAGGTCTGTTGTAACTCTCCTTGTTTCGCTTGCTTCTTCCACCATTTTTAATTGGAAGAAGGGAGGTTAAAGAATTTTTAAGATAAGGTGTAAATGCACAATTGTAGGAACTATATGTCCTTCAAGCTTGAGTAACCAACAGCCAATAAATAGTATTCTAATACTACTCAGCTGCGGCGGAATTTGTGCCCACCCACTCCAGACGTCTCTGGTGTTTTGTGAGTAGGTTCTCTGAGAATAGCACGACTGAACTACTCAGATTCTACTGTTAAATAAGTACCAAACCAAAATTGGTGGCACCATGTCGTGTAGTTCCTATAGTACCCCTGCAGGACCTGCGCGTTTGGATAACATATACTGCGGGCTTGGTGGCAGACTGACTCCGTGCACCCCCACCATATATGTTAGCCTAGTTTGCATTAGCTAGCTCGCAGTGCCACTAGTGTCTCCTCTTATCGGGGAGAGATTAGTTTCTGGCAACCTTAGAACATGACAACCCTGATTCCCTCAGAATCGTGGAAACAATGTACTACCTTTCGCCCAGTCAGCAGATTCAGATTCAATCTTTATTTCGGTATAAAAAGACCATAAAAGGTTTTGCAAATAAAAATACAGTTCAAGGGATCAACATCGTGTCATGACGAACTTAAGATACAATACTGCCAAACACACTAGACACTCTATTAAATAATCGACCATATTATAACAATAAAATAATATATCTAAAATTTCACAATTTAGCATTTCAGTTTAAAAATAGATAAAAACGGGTATGAGGAATGTTCATATCAAGCTACAAACGAGATTCAATGGTCCAATTCAATAAATACATCTAAAATAGTGTATAAAAAGACACTTGTTTCAGTAGTAAATATAAAGACTAGTCTATTGGTTATTATACAATTCATTTTATAGTCAGAAAGTGCATGTGCCAAGTCCGTTATGTTTTTAGTAAATCAACCTAGAGTTTCAGGCCTTCCCTTTTCCTTACTAAGCTTACACCAAACAAATACCTACTGACACTAAAAACCACTGTTTGCGTGGTGTCCGATTGTAATAGTCTTTCTGCCTCATGGCAGGATCTGGTACCAAGGAGTCGACAAATGGGTTTAATCCATTTCCTCCTACATCGTGAATAGGCTGGGCAGAAGAACAATAGATGTAATTAATTTTCTAATAAACCTAAATCACATGAAACACATCTACCCTCCTCTGCTTCACCTAACGTCCATTTCACCATATTTGCCTTTATCTGTAGGACACCATAGCGATATTTTAAATATAAAGATTTAGCTAACTGTGGTTGTATTTCGTCTAAAAAGGCTCAAACTTCCAAACTGTTTTTATTAAGAGGAACCGTGTTGTCAATGAGCCTACGATAGAAGAGTGAGACAAAAAATCATGTATAAATGACCAGTAGGTTTGCTTTAGAAGCTTTTTAGAGGCCATGGTCAAGCCAGATGGCTCCTCCCAATAGTGCTTGAGTCCCAATTTAAAAAACCAATCATGTATGTGCTTCAACCAAGTCAAGCCAGTACCTCCTTTGAATCTTAGGATTTCCTCGAGCTCCTCTCTATAATGAACAAGTTCCTCTGTAGACCACAGGCGAACCCAAAATAAATGGCCTTAGGCTTGCCTGATCGTCCACGCGGTGAAAATTTAAATTCATCAAAACAGGTGCTAATGGTGTACGTGTCGGAAGACCTAAAACTTTCCTAAGAAACTTATTTTCACCCACCTTGAATGTGTCCTTCGTCATGGGGCCCCACAGCTCCGCCCCATATAATGATGCCGATTGCGCCTTATGCTTGGATACTTCAAGAGCGGGTGAAACTGCTTTAGACAAACTGTGGTGTTCTCCTTCTACAGTATTTATATGTACAAGCTCTATAGAACATAGAACTTGGAATGTTAAGGATGTCAGCGATGTCAGTTACTCTTGCGTGGCTGATGGATGAGGTTGTTATGAATAAACCTCCACATAAAATAAGAAGGTCGTGTCTTTCATTGTGTGGACGTTATATTGGCGACGAGCGTGGGACTGCGGAACAGTAACACCTCAACATCAGAAGGAGCTGCGATTATCAGAAGAGTTTCCCTCTCTCCTGCATGACTTCGGAGGAAAAATCTACATAAAAAAAAAAAAAGAGGGAGGGAATCGAGTATAGAAAAAGGAACGCAGGTAGTCGGAAACAAAAAGGTACTGTAAATCTTTACTATCTGGGGCGTGTGTGGCATTTTGGAGAGAGACGTCAGCTGAGTAACGGAATTGCAAAGCAGACGTAAACATTCAAGCCTTTACTAAAAGGAAAATAATGCCTGCAAGTGCGGCGCGATATTTCAAAGCACAAGGCTCACTGAGGTAAAGCGGCGTGTGTGCTGGAAAAGAAATAGTGAAGTGTATTTTACACTTATCACCTACCTTCTCCAGCGGCTGTATGTTGGGGATGAGAAGGCAGAGCGGCACTTCTCCAGCGGCAGTTTAATTTGGGAAGGTTTGCTGCGCAATCGGATGAGGAGGCCTGCGTGAGGGGTTGGTGTCCGTCTGTGCTTTCTTTGCCGACTTTGAGGCATCCCCATGGCAGCGTTTCCCTGTTAACGAACGGGGAGAAATCGTTGGTGTCAGGAGCTCCTCTCCCTTCAGCTGTCTGCAGAGACTGATGACGCATCAGAATCCGGTGAAGGGATTCGGAGAAAAGTGCTCGTCATCAGTCTGGCGCCTCCTCCATGATTTGTGAACTCCTCCAGCAAGTTAGGTTGACGAGGGAGTTACTCAGGGAAGACAAATAGGAGCGCTGCAGCACTGCGTGTGCGTAGGTGTAAGAGAAGGTTTAGAGGTTTAAAGCTTTATTAAAAGAAAGTTGAAGCACATTTTAACGGAAAATATCACACTCCTACAACCAACGGAAAACATTACACAGCAGCAACAACTCTGGAATATACATGTGCAGACAAAGTAAATCATAAAGTATATGTTTAATAATAAGGCTGTTTGGGGAATGTGTTTGGATTTCTGGTGTGGCAAGAAGTTCAATAATTAAGTTGGGTATTGTAAAAAGTTGAAATAATACTGTATTCTTTTAAAGATCATAAATGATATACTTCTAAGCTTTTGAGAGTGATATAAAAAAAAAAAAAAAAGAGTCCAGCAAGTTTTAAATAGTCTAAAAGCAGAAAGCTGGAAGGGTTGTTTTTTTAAATTGTTCATGTGTTTTAGTCACATATTATTAATATTATTTACAAAGTGAACCATGCAAAATGTAACAGCGCCACCATTTTTTTAAGCTCTCCAGGAGAGCCAGTTGTAAAATGGAGCAAATGGAAAAAGATTTTTGCAAACTATGCACGAGTTTGCGGAACAGAATCTTAGTGCAGAAAGGAGACATTCTTTACTGTTGCACTGTTTAGGGGGAAGGTCAGGAAGTTTTAGAAAATTTGCCGGTTTTAACGACAGAAGAACAAAGAGGGCTCAATGAATATGAGATATGTATCGTGCAGCTGGATAAGCATTTTTTGCCGAGAATCAGCACCATTATGGAAAGATATTACTTTGGAACAAGAGAGCAAGGAAAGGAAGAAACAGTAGAAGATTATTTAACAGTGTTGAGGAAGTTAGCGTCTACTTGTAAGTTTGGTAATGCTAATGAAGAAAGAATTAGAGATCAATTTGTATTAAAGTGAAGGGAGGACAAAATTAGAGAGGAGTTATGGCTTAAGGATGAACCACCGTTGGAGGAAGTGATTTCAATTGCAAAAAGGGTGGAACACATGTTAAAGTGTGTTAATGAATTAAAGAGTGAAAAGAATAAAAATTTAGCAACTGTAGAGGAGGTGCAAGAAAGTGTATGCCTGGTAAAAAATGTGAAAAGTGGTTACAAAGAGTCAGTTAAAGAAGATTCGGCGAAGGATACTTTTGAATGTTTTCGTTGTGGAAGATCTGGTCACAAAGCTAATTCGAAATCATGTCCTGCCTTGAGTTTTGTTTGTCATGGGTGTGGCAAGAAAGGCCATTTTATAAAGTTTTGTAGAAATAAACAAAGAAAATTCATAAACAGGGATATAAAAGAAATAATATGTCAAGTTGGTGAGAGTGAATGTAAGGAACATCCTATAGGTAAAGTTAAGGTTGATGGAATTAATCTGGAAATGAAATTTGACTCATGCTCACATCTGACCATAATTTCTAAAGATACGTTCTGTAAATGGTTTGAAGGAAAAAATAGGTTAAATAAGATGGATGTCAATCCAGGAGGCTATGGGGGCAACCCATTAGTATGTTGGGATATTTTAATGCTAGTATAGAAATGGAAAAGAAAATAATAGTTGGGAAGATTTATGTATCAAAAAAGGGTGATAGTTTACTGGGATGGCCACATCAACGGTTGATGGGAGTCACATTAAATCCCAATGCAGAACCTCAAGTTCAGATTCAGAAGATTGAAGACAAGATAAATAAGTTTGTATCTGAATTTCCGTGTTTGTTCAAAAATGAGTTAGGTTGCTTAAAGGGATATAAACATTGTATTAAACTTAAAAACGGAGCTATACCATCTGTGGCGAAAGTGAGAAGGATTCCCATTGCTTTACAAGAAAAGGTAGAACAGGAGTTAGACAAGTTACTCAAACAAGAAATTATTTCACCTGTGGAAGCTTCGGAGTGGATTGCACCAATTGTTGTCGTGAACAAACCCAATGGCGACATAAGACTTTGTGTGGACTTGAGGTCACTAAACAAGGAGGTGGTTGTTGACAAATTTCCACTGCCCAACATTGATGAGATAATGTCCAGTTTGAGTGGTGCAAAGTTCTTTTCAACTTTAGATCTCACTCAGGCCTATCACCAAATAGAATTGACGCAGGGTTCACAAGACTTAACGGCATTCATCACTCCCATGGGCGCTTTCAAATATAAAAGGATGCCGTTTGGTCTTGTGTCTGCTGCGTCAGTGTTTCAAAGGGTCATGTACTCTATTTTAAAAGGTGTAAAAAATGTAAAGTGTTACCAAGATGACTTATTAATATTTGGTTTGACTCAACAGGAACACGACATGATTGTGAGACAGGTCCTTGGGAAGCTTGAGAAAGCTGGTCTCACATTAAAATTTGAGAAATGTAAGTTTGGTGTACAACAAGTTAACTATTTGGGGCATTGTATCACAGCCTCAGGTATTGTTCCAAAGAAAGAATTGGTTGATACCATTCTCAACTTAGCAATTCCCACATCAAAAGAAGAGGTTGTCTCTTTCCTGGGAATGATTGAGTATTATGGGAAATTTGTAAACAATTTAGCAAGTAAATCAAGTAACATGAGACAGTTACTTGGAAAGAACAAAGAGTTTAGTTGGTCTGTTGATTGTCAGAAAGAATTTATAGAACTAAAAGAAGACTTAAAACATGCACCAAGTTTACAAGCATTTATTCCTGGTGGAGAAACCACTGTGGTGACAGATGCAAGTTCAAAAGGGTTAGGTGCCTTATTGAAACAAACTAGAGATGGGAAGGAACATTTGATAGCATGTGCATCAAGGAGTTTACGTGGACCAGAATTAAATTACTCTGTAATTGAAAAGGAGGCCTTGGCTATCTTCTGGGCGCTTAATAAGTTTCGAAACTTTGTTTGGGGAACGTGTTTTAAGGTCTGTTCAGATCACAAACCGTTAAAAGAAATCTTTTCGAAGAAGGGACTAGATTTCATTTCTTCACGCATAAGACGATGGGTTGTTGGTCTGCAAGACTTTAATTTTAGCGTAGAACATCTTCCTGGTGTTGAAAATGTTTCAGCAGATTGTTTATCTCGTCTGGTTTGTGACGTAGGAGAAGAACAATTCGTAGATGATTTCTTAGAAGAGGATGTCAGTGTTTGTGAAATAACTTCAGGTGTTATAAAAGAGGACGAGTGGAAAGAAGAAGTTCAAAAAGATAGGGAGCTGGTGGAAGTTATGAAGATGATTAAAATGGAATGTGCACATGATGATTCCTTACCTAAAATTTGGCGAACAGTGGTAGATGAGTTATCTGTTGACAAGGAAATTTTGTTGAGAGGGACTAAATTGGTTCCTCCTTCCTCCCTAAGGAAAAAATTAATGGAGGAGGCGCATCAGGGTCACTTAGGGATTGTGAAAACAAAGGAAAGAATGAGAGCTTGTTTCTGGTGGCCGGGCATGGATATAGAAATTGAGCGAGAAGTTAGAGAGTGCCTGCAATGTAAAATCAGTGATAAGGTTCTAACCACTCGCACTGTACCAATGGTTTGTCGAAGACTTCCAAGTAGTCCATGGGAAGACATTGCCATTGATATTGTTGGTCCCCTCAACGGTGAACATCGTACACCTTATTTAATTGTCTTGATTGACCTTTATTCAAGATGGGTTGAGATTTCGTGTGTATCAGAAGTGACCTCTGTTTGTGTTATTTCTTTCTTACAAGATGTTTTCAGGAGAGAGGGATTTCCAAAAACTCTATCTGACAATGGGCCTCAGTTCTGTTCTGGTCAAATGAATGATTTTCTCCAATCATGTGGTATTATTCATAAAAAATGTTCAGTCTATCATCCGGAAAGCAATGGAGCAGTGGAAAGATTTAATAGGGTCATAAAAGAAAACATTCAACTATCCAGGATTAATTCTTTAAATTGGAAGGATGAGTTACAAAAATGTATTCTGGCGCATCGTTTCACTCCTCACACCTCTACTCGGAAGTCGCCTTTTGAGTTATTTAAAGGCAGAGCTCCTAACACAAGCCTGTGTCCAGGTTGGATGACTTGGGGTAAAGGTGTGAAAGACAATAGTATTGGTGCCTGGAGAAAAAGAGAAGAAAACCTACAGCTCAAAAACAAAATAGAATTTGATGAAAGGAAAAGAGTAAAACAAGTTATTGTAAATGTGGGAGATGTGGTACGGGTGAAGGCTCCTGTAGGTGCACTGGCTTGGTCGAAGTTTACAGCTCCCATACGAGTTATGAAATGTTTTAGAAATGCAGTCAAATTGGAAAATGGGAAAATATGGAATTTGAGTCGAATTGTAATCGTCAAATCAAACCCTGAAATGTATAAGTCCGGTATTAATTTGCCTAATGTCTCAGATGAGTCATCCAAGTCATGCTTGAGACGTAGTGGTCGGAAGACATCACTGCCTTCTTATATGAAAGATTATGTTAAGTAGAGTTGGTATAGTCATGATTTACATGTCAACATGTCACCTGTATTTCTTTAACATCTTATGTCATATTCATTATTGGAAGGGAGATGTGTGGTGTTCTCCTTCTACAGTATTTATATGTACAAGCTCTATAGAACATAGAACTTGGAATGTTAAGGATGTCAGCGATGTCAGTTACTCTTGCGTGGCTGATGGATGAGGTTGTTATGAATAAACCTCCACATAAAATAAGAAGGTCGTGTCTTTCATTGTGTGGACGTTATACAAACTACTTTCAATTTTTCTTATTATTGGGAAAGTGTTTTGGAGTAATATAGTTTTACTTTTTTCTAACTGTGGTCTCCAAGTCATTTTTGAGTCCAAAGTGATACCTAAATAATTAAAATCATGCACATACTCAATCTTCTGGTTATTAACAGTTAGATTTTTCCTAAAGGTTTTGTGTGGGTTAACTGCCATATATTTGGTTTTGCTAGAGTTTATTTCTAAACCCTTAGCTTCGCAGTATATCCCAAAAATGTTTATTAAACTTTGCAGGCCTTTAGGAGTTTGGGAAATTAAAATCGTATCATCAGCAAAGAGGAGTGCCGGTACAGGCACCCCCTAGCTTAGGGAGTCGTGTTCACAATCCAGAAGGTATTCAGGGATGTCATTGACATATAACGAAAATAAGGTCGGAGCTAGGACGCATCCCTGCCTTACGCCCCTTTTAACCTCAATAGGCTCAGTAAGTTCACCCAGTGGACCCCATCTGACCCTTGCCCAGTTATCTTCATGTAATCTAATTATCTGCAGGAGAATTTCTCCCGGTACCCCTGGTTTTTAAAGATTTCCAAAGGAGATTTCTGGGGATAAGGTCAAACGCTGCCTTTAGGTCCACAAAGGCAATATATAGGTGGCCCTTCCTGAATATTGTATATTTCCAGGCTATACAAAGAAATCTAAAAACCTGGTCTATCGTGCTAGTCTTTGATCTAAAACCTGCCTGATATTGTGATAAAATATTGTATTTCTCAATCCAGTCAGTCAATTTATTTAAAATTTGCCTCGCGTATATCTTCTGTAAAACGTCTATAAGACTAATTGGTCGATAGTGTGAGGGGTTTTGGTGATCACCCTTTTTAAAAATAGTTGTTATCTCTGCCCCTTTCCAGGTTTCTGGTATTGGTGTGCCTGAGGCGACAGAGTTACACAACAAATTGATATAAGGGCCCCAAACCTCTTTGTCGTGCTTCCATAAATCGCCAGGTATTTTATCAGGACCAGGAGCCTTCCCTGATTTTACTACGTCTATTGCTGCCATTGTTTCTTTCAAACTAAAAGATAATGGAGCCATGCTTGAGGCTATTTCATAGTCTGCCGGGCAGTAATCAATATCATTCGAGGAAGCGGAGTAGAGACTAGAAAAGTGTTTTACCCAAATATTTGCATCTAGGAAAAGGTCTTTACTACATCTCCCATTCTCATTACCTTTTGATACTAACCGCCAAAAACCAATTTGGTCTTTTGCTTTGGCAGCAGCGATTAATTCGGTCCAGATGTTATCCTCCCATTCTTTCCTGGTATGAGCTAATAATCTCCTATATTGAGTCCTTTTTTCCCTTAAGGCCACTATATTTTTGGTTTTAGATGCCAGAATAAGCTCCTTTTTTACAATGCGGCATTCTTTATTGTACCACGGACTACTCAACTCGCTGGCCTCTAAGATCCCATTATTGGATTTCTTCGGAATTTTGCTTAATATAGGTGTCAAATCTTTGACTAATCTACGATGGATTTCCACAATTGGGATCTCTGAAGCAGGTGAGTCTACATACGGGGAAACCGTATTTACAAAAGTATCGTAAATCTGCTTGATTGCCACTATGTTTCCCCCTATCGAGGGCCATTTTAGAGCTCTACGATTATTACTTAGTAGTGGTTCTACATTACCACTGTCAGGTTCTCTAACCCTCAGAGCAACCAACTGAAAAAAATATACCGCCAATGTCAAACATAGTGGGTAGTGGTCGCTCTCAGTTCTAGCATCAACTACTAGGTCATGGGCCATGGGCCACAATTCAATCGAAACTAGTATGTAGTCTATATGGCTCTTTAGATTGCTTCTGCTAAATGTGGCGGCGTTTGGACTATCAGAAGACAATCGACCATTGCAAGCTCGTAAGCAGTGCCCCGAGACAAGTCTTAATGAGCTGCGCGACGGCAGTTGTGCAGGGCACTACCAGGGTGCTTTCCAATGGCGGGATATTATTAGCCAGATTTTCTTCTTCAAAAATGTTTTCTAATCCAACCGCAGGTTCAAATTTGCGGTTGAAATCGCCCCCAAAATTATCAAAGCCCTTGAATCAATAGAGCTTAGAAAGTTATCTAAAAACTCAATGACCTCCGATTCCTTACTTGCCGAATATGGCCTAGAATAAATGTTTAATATATAGATTTCTTTTTTATCAGGTGTGGTAAATTTTATTCCCAGAATATCCTGCGATGGGGTTTCAACTAATTTAACATCAATACCTAAAGTCACCTTTACCCAAATAGAGAGGCCTCCCAAGGGCCTCCCTCTAACTGAGGGGATGGCATCTTTGCTAAAGGTTTTAAAGCCTACCTTATAAAAAGGTTCTAGGGCCCAAGTTTCTTGCAACAAAATTATGTCACTCTGCCCAATATATTCCTGCCATACAACATCTTCCATGTTCCTTTTAAGTCCTGCAATATTCCAGGAGATCAGTTTTATCTCTCCTCAACAATCCGCCTCACTTTGTTCCTTTTGCACATCTTGTGTTCTAGAGTTATGAGTAAGGTGATAATTTCTAATATCCCTTCTATAGTTCTTGGGTGGGTTAGATAGCTCGTTATTCAACTTAATGCCCTCGACCAAGAGTTGCTCGTTCTCCTCCACCAAAAGTGGCTTCTGCAGATCGTTGTTAACCTGGACTTTCGCTATCTCTCCATCTACTTGAACCCTACTCATTTCTAATTTATTGTCATTTTCAGAAGTCTTAGATGTAGGGACTTGTGACTGGGGTGCAGATAGTTGTCAATCTTGGGCATCCAAATCTGAAAGTGCACAATATCTATTTGTCGTTGGTACAGGAGTAAACCTATTGTTTGAATGCCCTAACTGCGGTTTGTAAAAAAAAAAACAATGGGAGTGTACAGATATTAGTATTAGTAAAGTGTAATGTCTCACGTTTATTCAAAAGATAGCGAACCAACTGAGGCCTTCGAAAATTAACCACTATACAATCTCCATTTATATTTTTAATGGATTGACCTATCCAGCCCACCATACGGACCATCAATATCTCCTTAGTATCTAAGGGGTGAAAACTTTTGTGCTTTACAAGCCAATCCACGGTTTTATTCCGTAGATCGTCCCAGCTTTCTCTCTCGCTCGCTCTAAGAGCGGGTACACCAGCTAAAATTACTGTGTATGGACATGAGGCGGGGGGCAGACTTAATATATCCGAGTTAGGCTTCAATAAATCTGTGGTAGAGGTTTTGCTAGAGTTCAAGGTCGGGGTCGGAACATGTTCCCTGCCTATATTGGGTTGCACTGCGCAGTTATTCTGTGTACCTAGGGGTTTTGGACCGTTTAATGCCTCCTGGGGCCTGTCTCCCATACTAACATGAGTGGATTTGGTAGTATTGCCACCCTGTACTTCCCCATCGTGGTGTGCGGTTCCAGCCACTCTCTCATGGTTTCCCCTGTTTGACTCATCTACCTTTCTTCCCACCATGTTATGGCCTAAGTTTTTTATTACATTTTCAAGATAATTCAGTTTGTCCCAAAGCTGTGAAAAGCTCTTCTTAAGCAATTCTTGGACATCGTTAACCGTTGCACCTGTAATTACATCGTTACTGGCGGCATCAGTTCCGGTAGTAGCCTCCCTGGTATTAATGTGGCTAAGATCATGGAACACCTGAACCATATCTGTCTGTGTGCCAACGGAACTGCTTTTAAATTGACGCGTAGTTGTGCTATAGTTTATATTTGGGCAGTCCATTATTTGGGGGCCCTTCATAGGCTTAAGTTTCTTTACAGGTGCCCCCCGTTTTCTTTTTACTGGCAAAACTTCTGTTTTTCGTGCTGCCACGTTCTTCGAGGCCCTGGTTCTAGTGACTCTGCCCACATGCACTTTTGGAACTGTTTCTGGGCCTCGCACGATAGGCGAAGGACAAGACGTAGATGAGACGTTAATGGGGGAAATAATAGACGGGCCATTATGAACACAGTCTCCTGTTCCAACTGTCTGAGTGTCCACTAGATGATTGTCCCGATGGGTGGATGGATCCAGGGAAAGACGTCGCTCAGTTAGTTCTATCTCATGGATCAGTAATGTTTCTGCCCTGACCAAAAAAGCATCTAGCGTACCCGCCACTCCCTTTTGTTTTTCCATTCTATAATGAATCTCAGTTAATAATGCAATAAACAAAAAAGCTGAATAATAGTATATTGAGGGTTCCACAAAAGGCAATACCTTCGATAGCCAGCAAATTTCCAGTCAGTAGCTCTCAGGGGCACGATGTTAGGGGACTTGCCCAGCCCAGCCTTTTCCGGGCGCAGACGGGCCCGCCCTTGACCCGCGCGCGTCCCGCGCTGCGGGAGGGCCGCTGTGCTTTTATCGCGCCCCCCAGCACGGTGACGGGATTGCAGGCGGGATTGCAGGAGGCCTCTGGGGGATGTAGTCTTGTTGGGCCGTTCCACTCACGGCCGGGAAAGAAAAAAAATCCAGCCATTCACCTCACGGCAGCAGCGGAGGCTGCACAACAATGGACCCGGTCAGGTCAGTTTCCAAGAAGCGTTCCGTCTTATCTGCAAACTCTCTCACAAACTTAGAATAGTGTCATGGTCATATCTGCGCAAGAGTCAGCCTTCCTCCCTTTAATCCCCTCTCTTCTATAAAGGTGTGACTGGGGGAATAATGTGGAGTAATACAAAAAACTACAACTCCCAGAAATCCTGGGAATATGAGAGGAAGGTGCTTGACAATTCACCCGGAATGTTCACTTGGATTTTGCCTTCCTGAGCGAGCAGCCGGCTCATTTATTTCATTACATTCCACTTCCCTCGAGACTCTGCATTTCCTAGCGTGTTCCTAAATGCTTTACCCTATGTTACCGCTTATCAGCTGAAGTGGTGATTAACTTGGCTGGAAGCCGCCGCGCTGCTTCACTCCGGATTTTTCAGCGGGAGGCTGGGGCTCCCTGCCGGGATACTTGTGGGCAGCTGTCAGCAGATTCCCCGAGGTATCGTTACTCCTTCTCCAACGCATTGAGACGGCACACTCAGGATTCACTCCTTCTTACTGTTCTGATTGTGCAATATTTCTTGTTTCCCCAAGTATTTGTGATCAGAAATGTCCCCCTGTGGGTCAATGGAAGCAGGGCACAAGTCCTTGAAAATGTGGCCCGTGGCCCGTGCAGCTGAAGCAACAGTTCTGGGTCCGCAGCTTGCAGCTACCTATACTCCTAGACAGCGGAGGACAGCCGGGAGTGTCGGCCACCATGCAACTAGGCTGTTTGCTCCTTTTCTCTCCATAATGCACTGCTGATTTAGCTACTTGAAGTTTGAATCTGTTGCTCTGGCTTTTTGATTGTTCATGATTGACACATGGTCTGCGTTTAGCTCCTCAATTAACAGCAATCTTATTCGATTCTGGTTGTTTCCGTCACGCCGATCAGGTTATTCTGTTTGTTCAATGAAAACCCAGTCACTCGTGCTCACTTATTCGGTTTGTCTCAGAGAGTTACACAGAATAAACAGTCGGGCGTTTCAATAAGTATTTATTGAACAGTTGTTATGCTAGTGTAAAATATATGTGCTGCGGTAACCAGCAGACAATAGCAGAAATATATTATCAGCAGTACGATAAAAGCAAAAGGATAGAACAGTTCTACCATATTGCAATAATCATGAATACATACATGAATATAAAAGTATTATGCAAGCGCGCGTACTCCTACGATGCCTAACTAGATGTACCTGAGTGTACCTAGCATATGTGTGTAGGACTAAAGCCTAAGAGCCAAGAATCCTTCTAGGATTTAGTCAAACCCCCATACCTGAATAGAGAGAGTGTGGGACCCCGTCATGGTCTCGAGTTGGACACCCCGTCAGGGCTGTGTCAGACCACTGTCAGCTGG
The DNA here is from genome assembly GCA_963921515.1 of Calotriton arnoldi. Lineage (NCBI taxonomy): Eukaryota > Metazoa > Chordata > Amphibia > Caudata > Salamandridae > Calotriton > Calotriton arnoldi. The sequence goes on along the minus strand of CAWUFW010003857.1, from coordinate 1,152,313 downwards.
AGCGACTGCATGCAGGAGCCTCAGCGTCTCTGGTCAGTGTGTCAGCATGGAAGTCTTTGTTCCCTCTGTCTTACCGGGGCAAGATGTGGTGTATTTACACCCTAAAGAGTCTCGGTCCTCAGTATGGTTTGTATTGGACATGAGGAAGACGTCAGGGGTGAACTTTGTACATACATATTATGCCAGTGGTGTATTCTTAGAGAGCCATGCATAATTAATGAGTACAGTGTGGGCCTGTGTTTAGAAAAACCCTGCTGTATTCAAAACCACAGGATAGATAACGTTCAGCCCTCAGAGCTCGTTGTGTACTAGCTGGGACCAATGTAGGTGAAAGATCATGCCTATATAAGGAATCATGACTATAATAGGACATGTACAGTTGTGACCATAATAGGACAAGTACAGTTGTGACCATAATTGGGCAAGTACGAATGTGACCATATTAGGGTAAATATGAATACGTCCATTTTAGGGCATGTACGAACTGGTCTGCATTAGGGCCTCTATGTGGGATATAACACTAGGTGCATGCAAATCAGAGCTGGTCCTGCACCAATATGAACATTCCAGTCCAAACTGTCAGATCTGGCCCCCTTTAGACAAGAACAACAGGTTTTGGCATACACTGGGTCACATCAGTGAGGTGCGGCGTAAGTCCAATATCACAGTGATCATGAGACTTACATGGGTATACCCATTGCACTTAGGGTGTCTCGCTTAAAAGAACAAAAGAGTGATGGGTAAAATGCTTGAGCTAATTTCAGTTACTTGTAATTATTTAGCTACATTCCAGACCATCATTGTTTGACCACAATGTCACTCCTGACAGAGACCACCCATGTGCAAATCAGAGGTGATCCTGCTCTAATATGAAAAGTCAAGTCCAAACTTTCAAGTCGCTTCTAGACAGAATCAAAAGTAAACTCATTCTGAGCTTGACATATTTGGAGCAGTGAGATGTAGCTTGACTCCATCTCACTGATGAGACACAAATATGTCAAAACCATTATGTGACTCATGTTTCAGCATACAATGGCTTCTTGGACAGCATTTTATGTGCATTTTTTTTATTGATTTAGATAAGTAGAGTTAGACATTTGAGACTTATGGTGGTCTCCCCCCAAGCGTTTTGCCTTTCTAGCTCCAATTTGCTGGGCTAATGTTTGTTGGCCTTAGGACTCTGTGCCCTTTTCTACTGCTAACCATTGCTAAAGTGTTGGTGCTCACTTCCCCAAACATTGTTTGATTGGCTTATACCTGTTTGGCACATTTAATTTACTTATAAGCCCCTTGTAGAGTGGTATACCATATACCTAAGGCCTTTAAATTGAATGCTACCAGTAGGCCTGTACCACTTATTGTGCCACCCACTTTAGTAGCACCTTACAACATGTTCCAGGCCTGCCATTGCAACTTGAATGCAGTATTAAACTGCCAATGTGACTAGGCAATATAACCCATTTGCCAAGCCTTAAACTCCCTTTTAATGTATATATGTCACCCCTAAAGTAGGCCCTATGTAGTCCGTTGTGCAGGGTGCATTGTAATTAAAAAAAGATAAGACATGTACTTTTAAGTTTTCCATGTCCCGCTAATGAAAAACTCCTAAATATGTTTTTCACTACTGTGAGGCCTACTTATCCCAATGGATAACATTGGACTGCCGTATTACATTTAATATGTGCTAACATTTGATTGGGACTAGATCTACAATTCATGTTTGGTATCTATGAAACTGTATTGAAAAATTCTCCTTTAATTGTAAAGTCAGATTTTTACTTTCAATTTTGAAAATGCCACTTTTAGAAAGTTGTCATTGTCATGCCCTTTTGTGCCTGTAGCATATCTTGCGTCACATAACTGGGTGTAACTAACAGATTTTGTGAATTTGTCCCAGACAGTACACAATAGAGGAATTAGGTGTGCTTGAATGGGCCATCTGCTGCCAGGATGGGGGAAGATGAGCCCAGCCCCACTTGCAACTGAATAGGGCATGCTCTGACTTCACACAAAGGACTTATCACCTTCACATTGTCACTGCAGTCAGCTTTGAGCCAGGGCAGGTAAGTCAAAAATTGTATGCACTTCAAAGAACCCACTCTTCTGTTCACTCCTGGACATGCAGAAGAGCTCACAGAGACTGCTGCTGTGACCGGCTGTGCACTCTGTAAGACTGCTTTTCTGTACCTATAAGGACTGCTTTGAGCCTGCCTTGCACCCTCAGAGGCCAGCCCTGCTGTTGGGCCCTGCAACTTCATCTGCACCCAGGACTACCTTAGTGACTCCAAGGGGTAGTTTGCTGGCCTCTTCTTCAGAGCCACAGGGACAGAAAAGGCTCCCACCATTTTGAACCCGCACCTGGACCCAGCCTGTGTGAGTCCTGAACTCCTAAGTGGTATTCCACCAGTCCTGCATCCTTGGTTGTGGTGCTAAAGGTGCCCAGATGGGCACATTCCAAAACTATGAGCCAGGAGGAGCCTGGGATCAACTTGCTTGCCTAGCAGCCTTAGATGCATCACCTGTCAGATTGGCTTCGCAGTTTCTCCAGCTACGTTCTTCAACACAGCAGCAAATTCTTTTCAGTAGTCCTTCGCCAAAGGGATATCTGCCCTCATTGAACTGCCTTTGTCTACAGCCCTCTGCCTCATCCCGCTGGAGATTTTTGACTTCTGTAAAAACAACTAAATCTGAACATAGAAATCTTCCCTGCGGCTTTGACCCAAGGCTCCCTGATGACAATGCTCCCTCCTCATACAACCCCTGCAGCCTTGCCGCGCTGAAGTTTAGCTTGTCACAACACTTTTTCTCAAAATTTCTTTTAAGTCCGACTCCAAAGGTAAGAGCAGACCAGGCCCAATCCACTTCTTGTTCCAAACTACACTCCATTGTGGAAGGCTATATTTTTCGACTTTAACCCAGTCTCACACAACTAGATGTCTGCAGTGGGACCTTTGATCTTTTAGGATCTAGTTTTCACCAACTTTAAAAATTCATAACTTTGGGTCCGCTGATTGGATTTTTGTTGTTTTGTTGTCAAATAATTTATTAAGATGTACTCTATTTTCTACATTGGTGTGGGGTTTTTCTTGTGTTGTGTTTTTACTGTATTACTGTTTGTGTGCTGCATAAATACTTTGCACATTGACTCTAAGTTAAGCCTGACTGCTTTTTGTGCCAAGCTACCCAGGGTGAAGCACAGGTTAATTTAGTAACATTTTGTGGTTCATCCTGCAAGGGTTTGAGGCTGTTGCTTGACCAGGGCTTACACCCCAGTCAACCAGGTAAATAAGTTGACATCGAGGGACCTCTTTTTAAATTCTTCTTAGTTTTCAATTGTCTGCTTTCTCTCTTTTCTAAATGTAAGTACCCCTACCCTCCTTTTTCACTGTGGAGATGTAGTTGTGCAACGTTTACCAAACTGGATCTCCAGGTAACTCTCAGAGCCTTTGAGGAAGTGTATAAGAGAGAAAATAGGGTTGATGACAATGAGGAGGGGAAGGGAGCACTAATAGAGGATGAGGGGAGAGGTGACACAGTCCAGGGTCCTGAGCTGCAAGGAGAGCCCAACTCAACCCTAGCAGATGACCAGGATGCCCAAGATGGAGAAGAGAGCAGTGTGTCTGCCTGGGGTCTACACCCAGATAAAATGGAGGACAGGAAATAGGAGAGGAGGCTCAAACTGCAGCTGGCCAGGATGAATTTGGTATCTGAGGAGAGAATAGCAAAAGAGAAGGTGGAGGCTGAGAAAGCCTTGGCTGAGAAAAAAACTGTTGCTGGCTCGTGAGATGGGACTGAAGGAGCTGGAGCTGAAGTCAAGGCAGATGCCAGACTCCAGCAACAATGGTGGCAGCATACCTGCAGGGTCCAAATACCCAAGTAGCTGGTACCCCCTTATGTGGTGTGGGATGATATTGATAAATGGGCTTCTGCATAAAGATATCTATAATGGTACACAGAGCCCCAGAGGTGTACTGGGAGATTTAGCTTTTGTAGGTACATGCCCACAGTGGGGAGGGCCACACTACTTACACTTGAGGTAGAGGGCCAGGCCCAGCATGCCCTCATGATGGCCATTCTTCTTTTCACATTTGGGATTACCTCTGAGAAATACCGTCAGAGGTTCAGGAACAGTCACAAACTCCCAAACCAGTCCTGGAAGGACTTCTTAGACCATTTCAGCAATGCACTGAAGGGCTGGGTGACGAGCTGCAAAGTGGATGATTGTGTTGTACAACATGATTCTGAGAGAGCACATGCTCAATACCTGTTTTACAGAGCTGCACCAACACCTCATAGACAGAAAGCTGACTGACCCCAGACGCTTGCTGTGGAGGCGACTATCTGGGTCAGCACCTGAGTGTCCAAAAAGGCATATGGGGTGACTCCCAAAAGGGTAGCCAGGGTTCCCACCATAAGAAAGAGGGGGGAGATAAAAAGAAAGAGTTCTCTCAAGGCTCCCAAAACAGTTCTCAGGGGAAGGGGTACCAGTCCCAATCTGACCACCAGAAGAAAGGCTTCTTTGATAAGAACACTGACAAGTTTGTCCTCCGGTGCTATGCGTGTTACCTGCATGGGCACACTAAGGGTGATCCCAAGTGTCTCAAGCGGGCACAGCCTCCAGTGGTAGGCAGGCCCCAGGGTTGGCTAATGTAGTGCTTGGGGGAGATGGCCCCAGTTAGTGTGGGGGAGATCAGTGAGGTTACCCTACTGTCCCTGGGTGACTTGGAGATGGTGCCCGAAGCCCACATGCCTTCCAATACTTCCAAGTATAGGCAGTGGGTCACCATCAATGGCAGAGGGTGGAGGCTCTGATGGATATAGTATGAGTACTGCCAGTTGTCATCTGGTGTCCTCAGATTCCCAATACATTCCACCAGGTTGTAGTGACAGACAACAGGAAGAGCCACTATCCTGTGACTCTGATTTCCTTTGAGGTGGGGGGTCTCAGGTCTTGTGAAAGTTGCTGTGAGCCCTGCCATGCCTCTGGACTGTCTGCTGTTAAATGACCTGGAGAACATAGCTCGGAAGGAAGTGGTGCTCAGGTCATACCTGGAAATGTTGAGGTTGGATGAGTGAGTCTGTGTGACCACCAGGCCCATGGCTTCCCAGGAGGGGAGCCAAGGAGGTCTGGAGCCCGGAAAAATGGCCTGGACAGCTGCCAAGAAAAGGAAGGGCAGTGATATGGGAAACCAGCCCCTGAATGTCCCACAAGTGGATAGGGCACCAGAGGAGGCCACCCCGTAGCCTACAGGGGAGAACATTGCCTCCCTTGGTGACTTTCCAGAGCTAGCTGGATAGGAAATAGAAGGGCACCAGGGCACATAAGGAGTGCCCAATCCTGGAGGGCATGAGGTAGCAAACTAAAGCCCAGGCATCTGGTGATTCCTCTGGAGATCAACTCATATATGGGAAGAATGAACTCCTGTATAATGTCCCTAAGAAACCTGTGCATGGGGCAACATGTGTGTTAGTAGTACCTCAATGCAACAGGACCTCATGAGATCCCCCTGGCAGGACATCTGGGGGCAGGGCAAGACCTTTGCCAGGTTTGTCGCCCACTTCTATTGGCCCTGGATGAGGATTTCCTCAGATGCTTTCTGCAGAACTTGCCTAATCTCCCAAGACAGTGGGAAGACAGGGGGGGGAAAGCTAAAAGCTCCCCTCAATCCCTTATCTGTCATTGGCACCCATTTTGAAAAGGTGGGCATCAACATTGTTGGGTCTTGGATCCTGAGACAGCCTTAGACAACAGGTTTATTCTGGTCTTGGTGGACCATGCTACAATATACCCAGAGGCCAGTCCCTGTAGTTGCTAGGGCCCTGATAGGGATTTTCAACCGAGTTGGATTTCCCAAAGAAGTGGTGTGTGACCGGAGCACCAACTTCATATCTGTGTACATGAAGTCAATGTGGAAGGAGTATGGGGTAACCTACAAGCTCTCCATACCTTACCATCCACAAACAAATAGGCTTGTTGAAAGATTCAGCAAGCCCCTAGAAGGCATGATGATGGGCCTGCCTGAACTCATGAGGAGAAGTAGTGCATCAGCTTTTTTTTTTTTTTAGAGTTTTATATAGCGCAAACTAGACCCGAGAAATCGGGTATCAGAGCGCTTCACATGAGCACCAGTTTTGTTACAGAAGGACACATTCATTTTTGTTACTTACTACTTTTGGTATTCACAGAAGGCTTTTAGTAGTATTAAAGTTAGGACTCCTAACTTTACTACTACTAAACTGAGACAAAATCCTAACTTTACGACTTTTGGTATTCACAAAAGGCATTTAGTAGTAGTAAAGTTAGGATTCCTAACTTTACTACTACTAAATGCCTTCTGTGAATACCAAAAGTAGTAAGTTTAGGATTTTATCTCAGATTAGTTCTGTGAATCGGCCCCTAAGTGATTTGCCCAGAATCACAGAATGTTGAGCGTCGTTGCCGAGACTGGAACCCGGTTCCCCAGCTTCGAGGTCGACCGCTCTAGCCGTAAGGCTACATCTTGCCTTGTCTGCTTTTTTGCTTTCAGGGAGGTTGCACATAAGGGGTTTGGATTTAGCCCCTTTCAACTTTTATGGTCATGCTGTTAGGAGATCTCTCAGTCTAGTAAAAAAGGGGTGGGAGCAAGCTCCTAAGAAACCCCCACAGTATGTGGTTAGTTACAAGCTAGTCCTCAGGAACCAGATGGCCAAGTTCTTGAAGAAACCTTCTGACACTCTCGAGGCTAGCCAGGAAGATATGAAGCAGTGGTGTGATCAGAAGGCAACCCCGGTGGAATTTCAACCTGGACAGAAAGTGTGGGTAATGGAGCATGTGGAACCTAAAGCCCTTTAAGTTGGAGTGGGCCCTATGAGGTAGTTGAGAGAAAGAGGGAGGCCCCGTACCTAGTGGATTCCAATCCAATCCAATCCAAGTCAGCTTTATTCGACATGATTAGTCATAAAAGCACATACAAATCCATAAATAGGTCAAAAGACAATTACATACAGCACCAACTTGGATTTAAAAGAAACCAGATAAAATTAAAAATAAGCAGATACATCTTAAAAATGTTTAAAAGTAACATTTTAAAACCCATATAGAAAATCTTATATTAAAAACTATTTTTGATTAAAAACAATACAAATTACAGTGTTCTGGAGGCAATTAATTAAGGCAGGCAATTGAGCGAACCCCTTATTACGTCACTTGTACATAGTTTTCTGATTTTGGTTCTTGAAGACGCTAACTGCATTAGGCAATTACATAGTGCAGGTCCACAAGCGCACCCATTAACTAAGTCACTTGGCCATGATTTTGTGAATTTAGTTCTTGAAGGCACTATCTTCATTGACCCTGAACTTGGCGAAGTGAGCATGATCTTATTGCCCATGACCAACCCAAGTATTTTGCCATCGCTATGGCTGACGTAGTTGATGTATCGGTTCGCAAGATTCTCGCTGCTTCACTAGCTCTTTTTGTTCCTAAACGTTTGCAGAGTGGTGCTAACCAAGCACGACGTGCACCGACATAACCAGTGCAGGCAAACAGTAAGTGGGTCACAGATTCTTTACTGGACTGGCATACTAGTGGATTCCAAGACTCCCAGAAACCCCTTAAGGGTACTCCATATCAACTGCCTCAAGCCACATTATGAGAGGTCTGAGTTCACGATATTGTTGGTGACAGATGATAGGGAAGAGGAGGAGAGTGACCCTCTCCCCGAACCTCTGCCATCAAAATAGAAAGCTGGGTCAGTGGAGGGGTCAATCTCTCCCCTACCCTGACCCCAGAGCAACAGAGGGACTGTCACTAGCTAATGAGGCAGTTCGCCTCTCTGTTTTCCCTTACTCCTGATGTTGCACATCTCTGTACCCATGACATTGACACTGAAGACAGCTCTCGTGGTAAAAATAAAATGTACAGGCTGTCTGACAAAGTAAGGGCCAGCATCAAAGAGGAGGTCTCTAAGATGTTGGAACTAAGGATGATGGAGCACTTCAGAACCCTCTGGTCTAACTCAGTGGTGCTGGTATCAAATTTTGCCCCAATGGGGGATGCCACAGAGTCCCGGTTCAGCATGTACTACATGGTGCTCAACTCAGTCACTAAGGCTGATGCTTACCCCATCCCCGAGCTGATGAGCTCATTAACCGATTAGGGGTTTCCAAGTTCCTCAGTACCTTTTATTTTACTCCAGGGTACTAGCAGATTGCCCTAACTGAGGGTGCTAAAGAGAGGTCAGCCTTTTACACCTCAGAGGGCCACTTTCAATTTAACATGATCCCTTTTAGGGTGACAAATACCCTGCCATCTTCCAGAGGCTGGTGTAACAGGTTTAACTGGTATGGCGGCCTTCAGTGCTGCTTACTCGGATGATATAGCTGTCTGCAGTTGAAGCTGGGAGGTCCACCTATTTTACCTGCAGGAAGTGCTTTAGCCCTGCATCACACAGGCCTGACTGTATCAAGCCAATTAAGTGCCAGATAGAGCAGGGGTTTGTGGTGTACTTGGGACACATTGTGGTGAGGGGGCAATGTGTTGCCCCTCTGGGCCAAAGTAGAAAATGTTCTGGTCTGGGAGCCCCAAATGACTCAGACTGTAGTGAGGGCAGTGGCGGCTGGTAACATTTGAAAGTAGTGGGGCGTAAAAGTTGGGTATATGTGTTATGGTGCAAGCATAACCATCTCACCATGACACACTTTAGGAACCTGGTACGTTAAGTGTTTGTTTATTCACTTGGCTCTATTTTGGCTTTGATGTTCAGCTTTTGCGCCCCCAAATCCTGCTATCAGTTGCAAAAGCACAGCAAACATCTGAGGGCTATTTCTCTAATCTGTGCTTTTATGGATTGGGAAAAGGCACATGTAAACTGTGATTCGTCATGCATGCACAGTCTGCAATACTTTTTATCCATTATATTCGGCAGCGTCAAATTGGGCAATGCTAAGCATGTCTGAAAGTAAAGGAAACAAAAGAGCCTGGACATGGTCAACGCCGTCAGTCATCACGTGTTTTTGTTTTCTCAAACTTTCAGCCGGGTTGTGCAGCAGCTGCTGTGCAACATGGCTTTACGTTTAAAAATACGCAGTGAAGCAGAGCGCTGCTGCCTCATATTACTTTTTTTAAATAACTGAAGAGAAGATACCATTCTTCAGTAATTCTCTGAGAGAATGTGAGAGTTCATGGCCTGACAAAAGAAAAACAGTAAAGATACCGAAATAAGTGAAAGATTCGGACAGTGGGTAAAAAGTGAACTTTCTCACCTGAACTTTCTGAAATTGTACAACTTGTTTACCTGCAATAGGGAGATCAAATTGCTAACGTTCGCAGCTCAGTCCGAGGCTCGAGTACAATGGAACAGTGGAACATCATATACAGTCGCCATAATTTAGGATCCCTTTTTCAACATATGGCTCAAGAGAAAATGCCGCCAGAAGAACGGTCAATGCCTTAAGATCATTCACACATTTTAAACCTACTGCCATCCTGTATTCCAATGGTGTACACTGCAGTTTTAGCCAGGTTGTTCGAGTAAGCGTAGCCTGGTTTTGAACTAAGTTGCCATAGACAAACGAGAACTGCAGGTCTAGTGACGTCAGCTTTCTACCAAACCCCTCTGTATCAATTCCTCACAGATTCCTCCCACAAGAAGAACTAGGACTTGCTTGTTAGTTATCTGGAGTTTTGGATAACATCACGTGTCCTATCCTCCACTTGATGCCTTATAGAAAATGTATAAAAAATATGACACTTAATACATTTTAGCATTATATATGCTCCAGCAGATCAGATGGCAAAGCGGTGTTCTTTTGCATTGCGAGTTCACACTAAGACGATATTTTTTATGCTTGCTGCTTTTTTGTCATTAAACATGTATTAGACTTCAGTGGGCCTCGGAGTGTTGTTTTTCTTCCACGGTATTAATTATGAATTGCTCCACTATGGAAAAGATTACGGTAAGTGTCTGCTGCTGACATACAGTGTGCTGAGCATATGACGAGTTCAATTACACTAGTAGCAACACAATCTCCGCTTTATTGTGCGAGCTGTGCGGCGCCTTCTTTGTCCCATTTACGAGCCTAAATCACCATTATAAATACGTATGGAAACGGTAAACATTTCTTTTGCACAGACGGGACATCAGGCCTCAGAAAGTTAAAAACTGTTATTCTCCACCCTCCAGGGGCCTGATTGACAGCAGTCGCAGGCGGCATTACGAGCGGGGGGGGGGGAAATGGGGTCATCGCAGGGGGTCGCGGGGGGATGGGGGAGGCGGGAGGGGTTTAATTAAATACAAATTATAAAATAAAACTTACTCAGTCCCGACTCCCGCCGTCCAGCGCGAATTCCTGCAGCTCTCCTGTCTCCTCGTCATCAGGAAAGGCAGCCTCCCTCCCTCCCCTCCGCCAATCACAACGCTGTGTGATTGGTGAGGCGCAGGGGAGAGCGCCCCAGCCACGCCATTTTCTCCTAGGTAGAGAAGAAGGAGAGTGGGCGGTCGTGCTCGAGGGCAGGGGAGTGGCTTACCCACTGTTGTGGGTACTGACTGTTTGGTCGGCTCCAGGGGCCGACCAAGCAGTCAGTACCCACAACAGTGGGTAAGCCACTCCCCCTGCCCTCGAGCACGACCGCCCACCCTCCCGCCCCCAACCAGGCACTTCTGCTTTCTCGCAGTGCGAGAAGCAGAAACATAAAATGGTAGTTTTTACCATTTTATGTTTCTGCTTCTGGCACTGCCAGAAAGCAGTGGGGCGACGCCCAAACGCCCCTATGGAGGAGCCGCCACTGAGTGAGGGCCTTCCTGGGCCTCACTGGATAGTACCTGGGGTTTGTCCAGGTGTATGGCACCATTATTGTCCCCTTGACTGAGCTGACTTCCAAGAAGGAGCCAGAGAAGATGATCTGGACAGAGGTTTGCCAGAAAGCCTTTGACTCCCTCAAACCGGCCATGTGCAGAGCCTCTATGCTCAAGTCCCCAACCTTTCTAAGGAATACATTGTCCAAACCGATGTCTCAGATCATGGTACAGGAGCAGTCTTATCAGAGCTCAATGAAGAAGGCCTAGACCAACCAGTAGCTTTCAATGTCAGGATGTTACTCCCCAAGAAACAGAAGTGGAGTGCTTTTGAAAAAGAAGACTTTGCTGTGGTCTGGGCACTGAAGAAGCTGAGACCATACTTGTTTGGGACTCACTTCCAGGTTCAGACAGACCACAGGCCCCTCAGGTGGTGAATGTAAATGAGGGGTGAGAAACCAAAATTGCTGAAGGGGTCTGTCTCTCTAGAGGCAATGGACTTTATGGTGTAACACCATCCTGGGTCAGACTACTCCAATGCTGATGGTATAGCCAGGTTCTTGCGCCTTAGTGATGAGAACTCCCAGGAGGTTGCGTAGTTCTCACCACTGTAAGCTAGGGGAGGGACATATGCTGTTGACCTGCAAGCCTTATGGTGGTCTTCCACCAAACCTTTGCCTATTTACCTCCATTTTTGTGCTGAAATTCATTTTTGTTGGCCATATCACTTTACCACTGCTAATTATTGCTAAAGTGCTGGTGCTTACTCCACTAAACATAGTTTGATTGGCTTACACCCGATTGAAATATTTAATTTACTTATAAGCCCCTTGTAGAGTGGTATACCATATACTCAGGGCCCGTAAATTGAATGCTACCAGTGAGCCCACTTATTGTGCCACCCGCTTAAGTAGCACATTAGAACACGTGCCAAGCCTACCACTGCAACCTGTATGCAGTTTTAAACTGCCAATTCGACTTCGCAATATAACCCACTTGCCAAGCCTTAGACTCCCCTTTAATTGCTAATTTTACACCCCTTAGGTAGGCCCTAGGTATCCCATAGAGCAAGTTGTATTGTTATTAAAAGTTTGGACATGTGCATTTTAGTTTTCCATGTCCTGCTAATGAAAAACTCCTAAATTTGCTTTTCACTACTATGAGTCCTACCTGTCATCTAGGATAACATTGGGTTGCCTTATTACATTTAATAAGTGCTGGCTTTTGATTGGGACCAGGTATCCGGTTCATGCTTGATATCTTTGAAATTGTAATGAAAAATCCCCATTAATGGTAAAGCCATATGTTTAATTACAATTTTGAAAATACCACTTTTAGAAAGTTGGCTTTCCCCTGCCCTTTGCCTGTAGCCTGTCTTGGGTCACATGACTGGGTGTAACTGACAGTTAGACTTTGTGAATTCCTCCTAGTCAGTCACACAATAGAGGGATTAGGTGTGCCTGAATGGCAATCTGCGGGCAGGATGGGTGGTGAAGCTGAGCACACACCCTCTTCCAACTGAATAGGGTGTGCTCTGTCTTCACACAAAGGAGTTATCACCTTCACATTGTCACTGCAGCCAGCTATGAGACAGGGGAGTCCAGGTATAAAAAATAAGACCCTCAGACCTACTCTTCTGCTTACTCCTGGACCTGCGGAAGGACTCTCAGAGGACTGCCTGCAGCTGTGACCTGCTGTGCACTCTGCAGACTGCTTTGCTGTATCTACAAGGACTACTTTGCTGCCTGGATTCTGCCTTGAACCCTCATAGGCCAACCCTGCTGTTGAGCTGACAGTTTCAACTGAACCCAGGACTACCAGAGTGAATCGAAGGGCTAGTTTGCTGGCATCCTGTTTATAACCACAGGAACCAAAAAGTATCCGACCATCTTGAACCCACACCTAGCCCCAGTCTTAGTCTTCCACACACCAGTTGTGGATCCTTTGATGTGGTGCTAAAGGTGCCCAGATGGCTAAATCCCCAAACTGAGAAATTGTTGGCAAAAAACTGCTCTGAGAACCAGGAGGAGACTGGGACCTACCTGCCCTCCTATCCATCTGAGGTGCCTTGCCGGTCAGATTGAATTGCGGCTTCTCCAGCTACGTTCTTCTCCACAGCAGCAGGTCCTTTTCAGCAGTCCTTCGGCAATGGGGTATCCGGCCTTGCAAAAGTGTCCTCATCTACAGCATTCTGCTCGTCACGTTGGAGATTTTCAACTTCCCTAAAAATGACTAAGTCCAAACGTTGAAATCTTCACTGCAGCTTCAACCCAAGGCTCTCCAACGATGATGACGCTCCCTCCTCGAACACCTCCTGCAGCCTTGCCCCCACTGAAATTTACCTTCTCAGAATACGTTTTCTCAAAATGTCTTCTAAATCCAAAGGTAAGCGCAGACTGGGCCCAATCCACTTCTTGAATCCAAACTGCACTCCATCGCGGTCTGCCATATTTTTTTACTTTGATCCAGTCTTGAGCGACTAGATGTCCACGGTTAGCGCTTTGATCTTTTAGCCACTAGTTTTCACTAAAAACTTTAAAAATTCATAACTTTCTTTCTACTGATTGGATTTTTTAATTTTGGTGTCAATTAATGTATTAAAATTTACTCTATTCTGCTACATTTTTGTGGGATTTTTCTTGAGTTGTGTTTTCATTGTATTACTGTTTGTGTGCTGCATAAATATTTTGCACATTGCCTCTAAGTTAAGTTTGACTGCTTTTTGTTCCAAGCTATCCAGGGTTAAGCAAAGGTTAATTTAGTGAGGTTTTGAGGTTCACCCTTCAGGGAGATTGTGGCTGCTGATTGACTTGGCCTCACAGCCCAGTCAACTAACCCAATTTTGCACGAGTGGTAACATTGAACTATTCTCTTTCAACTCTGTTCACTTTCCTTCCATCCTGGGGAAGAACTATTCTCAACAGTTGTTTTTTTGGGAGATTTTCTTGTGAAAGGTCAATGCCTTTTGAGTTGTGAGCCAGGAAGAGGTTTTGTGTATCATTTGAGATGAGTGCTGAATGTAGAGACAAGGATATTTTGGAGTTCATCAAATCTTTAACATTTTGAAATTTCTCTCCCATGTGTTTATGTTTCGGTTGTGTGTTTTTGACTAGAACATGTCCCAAAGTGGGGAAGGGGATTAAGGAAAAATCACCACTATCAATTTGAATCTGACACTTTAACTAAGAGTAAGTTCAGTAGTATAAGCTTGAATATAACTCCTTTGACACTTGTGCATTTAATGCACAGTTATGACATGCAGTTTGTTAGAAGCAAAAGCTTAGTCCGGACGGGGGTTGGATGGGCTGTTGTAATTAATTTTTACAACCTGATGAAAATCATACTTATGACACTGAGAATGTGAGAAGTGGGAAAAACAGATGGTTCATTTACAATGTTGGTGTTCCTACATGGCGAGTGGGAGTGTATGGCAAATCTCAGGTTCGAGAGGGATGAAGAACACAGCTCAAGTTGTAGAATATCAAAGGATTTAAAAGTTTGGCTGGCATGGTAGAGCAGGTAAAAGCATTTTTGTGGATGATGGCTAAACTGCCTCCAAGCTTCGCTTAGCTGTCCTTCTTAAAGCTCAAGTAAGTATGGTGATACAAAAGGGGATGATGGACGGAACGTTTGAGCCAATCAAACACTCACCCCCAGTCAACTGATCTGGGTTTAATCCATCATCATTCTTTAGCTCACTCCACCACCCCAGTTCAGAAGAATGGCAATGAGGTGTTCAGAAGTGTGGTTCAACCAAGTTTTGGTGAAACAAAAGGAGGTTTAAGTTTGATCTAGGATGGCAGTTGCAATGTTGGTGCAATTTGTTTCTTTCAGCCTGCCCTTTAGGAGTACACACTTTATAGTTGTAGATTAAGTTTTATGTAACTCTGCAGGTAAAGGTGTGTTCGACATGACTATTAACAAGGTAAGGTAACTTCATGTTTTTGGAACTTTGCTCACCTTGTTTAAGGAGAATATTCATCTACAGAAATTATTGTTGTGGGTTTGAAGCAAGATGGGTTTTAGAGGATGGCATGACAATCAATTGCAAAGGATTGCATCAAGTTTAGCTACTAATTATTCCACTGTAATCTAGTGAAGGTTCACAGCAGCGGTGTGTGATATGATTTAATTGTAGCAGTAGGAGGGCTGTGCAATGGAGATGTGGGTAGGGTAGTGGAATGGGATTTAGCGGGCAAAAATTATTCTTTAGTGTTGAAGTCCTTGCTAGGTAGATCTAGTTTTCATTCTGGGACTTTAATATAGCCCAGCATAACATGAGGCAGGGGGTGTCATATGATAGTGAGGCTATGAGCTGGATAGATGTTCAGATGAGTCAGTGTAGGGAAATAATTGGTGCCATAGATGACCTTGTTTGATTTGTGTCATAACCAATAAATATGCAAATGGTAATGAGCTCTACTTTGAGTGAATGCAAGTTTGTGGTGAGTAGACGTTTTAGGCGGGCTACATTGCTGTAGACATTTTGCTGTACAATTGATTGACTTTCATTCTTAGGATAAATTAAGGGATGGTCAGAGTTATTCTTTCTGATTCTTGGATGGTAAATGTGAATCCTGCTAAGTTTGTAGCTTGATATGATGGGAGTCGCAGGTGAATCAGTGAAGGTTATGATTGCATTTCCAAAACTGTTGAATCAGGACTTATGCCATCAAACATAGAATTTGGGGGCGTGGTCTCAGCGCCTTCTAAGATGGGAGCACCGCACTGTGCTCCGTGCTGGGTCCTTCTTTCGGGAGCGGGCCGTGGAGAATGGACATTTCATTGAAACTTTGCTGACATGCTGCATTGGAGAGGCCTGTGGGCTGCCCGGGGCACTTTTGCCTGACTACTCCATGCTGTTGATTGTTTAACGTAGGCTCTGAGGGATACCTTAAATTGACTACAGAGGCAGCGTTTCGAGTGCGCCTCCTCAGAAATCTTCCTCCCATTGTGTCTCAATAATGCTGGCTCAGCACTTTTACTCTCCCAGTCTGTGCTCCATAAATGCCTCTTCTGTACTACACTGGCCAATGTTAGCCTTGAGGGATTGTTTCAAATAAATGCTGCAATATACCTGCCAATTTGACAGGTGTTTTGGCCACGGTTTCTTCAGGAATCCTCCCTTTCATCTTGCCTCATGAAATTAACACTCTCAACATGAGTCTTTGCCTCCTCTTCACATTCTTCTCAGAATTAACACAGAATTTTGTTTCATGTAGTTTATCGTAAGGCCTCTCCCGCCATGTATCTATTTGCGCTGGGAGTGAATACCTTTTACTACTACTTATTTCTTTCTATTCACTGAAAACAACTTTTGGTTATCCTTTACACTACAATCTTTGGTCGATCTCACTAGGCCCTTTGGTATATGGGGAAAGCAAGAAAGCTTAAACTCAACGGTTCACAGACTAAATTCCCTATCTCAGAGTTTGACTTCTCACATGAAATGGAGGACTCTATAGCCTAGAAACTGGACAATGTTCCTTTAATCAACTCAAAACCCTCTACATCTACTAAACTACCATTGGGGTCTAACAAACGGCTTAAAAAGGATCCTCCTTCTCTGGTTAAACCAGCCTCCATATCAATGAAAGCTATGCTGGGTGAAATTTGTGTTTTAAACCCCTTTATGAAGCAAACAAACACTACTTTACAGCATCTAGATGACAAATGGTCATCTTTGAACACTAAAATCTAAATTATGGAGCAAAGGGTTGACGACTTACAGGATACTTCTCTGCACATAGCTCACCTAGAATCAGAAATCTCTACACTTAAGAAATATACAGAGGATCTTGAAAATCTGAATTAAAGGAACAATCTCTGAATCTTTGGCCTTCCTGAAGGATCCGAAGGCTCTGATCCCATCTCTTAATCTCAAACATTTCTTCCAAAATTTCTGGCTTTACCTTCTACAACAGCCCTCAAAATCCAAAGAGCTCACATACTTGGCTCAAAGATCTTGAACAAACCCAGAGGTCTGCTCGTCCTGCAATATACTGACCTCCCAACTGTTTTATGTGTTGTTAGAGCTAGGAAACAAATAATTTGGTAAGGATGCTGGCTCTATTTTTTTCCAGGACATGGCAAAGGTTACTGTGGATCTCTGCAAGTAGTTTTTGGAAATGCAACCTGCTCTCAGAGCTATGAATGCCAGATTTGGTCTCCTCAGTACTTGTCTTTTCAAAGTAACTTATAAGAACAAAACAACTACTTATGATTGTTAGATCTGGCATCTTTTGGCGTGTTTCCACTTTCTTTTTACTTATTGACCTTCTGGTTTTGACGCTGTTTTTGCTGGTTTAGTGTCTATGCGCACTTTCTCACTGCTGTTCAGTGTTAAAGTGCAAGTGCTCCTACTGTAAATTATGTTATGGATTGGTGTTTCCATGATTGACATGTTTGATTTATTGGTAAGTCCCTAGTAAAGTGCACTGGGAGTGCCAGGGTCTGTAAATCAAATGCTACCAGTGGGCATGCAGCACTGATTTTGCCACTCACAGAAGTAGCCCTGTAAATGTATCTTAGGCCTACTACTGCAGTGTCTGTGCACAGTTTTTGCTGCCATGTTGACTTGGCAAGTGCACACACTTCCCAAATGCTAACCTTCCCTTTTATTACATGTAAGTCACCCCTAAGGTAGGCCCAAGGTACCCCTATGGGCAGCGTGCAGTGTATGTGAAAGGTAGGACATGTACTGGTGTGTGTGACATGTCCTGATAGGGAAATACACTGTAATTCGTATTTCACTATTGTAAGGCTATCTGTCCCAGAGGATAGAATGGGAGATACTTTGTAACATCTTACAAATATAACTTCCCATTGGGACAAGCTAGAGAAATGAGTTTAGTGTGCCTGAACTCAGAATGTAAAAATGCATCTTATAGTAAAGAAGTTTTTTTCTTTAAATACCACTTTTAGAAAGTGGGTATTTTCTTGCTTAGCCATCCTATGTGCCTCTGCTGGGTTGTGGATTGACTGTCTGGCTTTGGAGTGACAGGGGCTGGGGATGTGCATTCTCTTCAGACAGCCACTGGGGGGTTGGGGTATGTCCTGCTCCTGGATGAGTCAGGGCTGGGCTGAATAGACCTGGGCTGCATTTAGAGAAGTGGGAGGAGATTTCCTTGCACCTGAATAGGCCTGGTCTGCCTTGGACAATGCTGTCTCCCCCTCCTGTCAGGAAACTGGGCCAGAGAGGACAGAACTGGTTTGGACTGAGCACAGACACTATCTGCCACAAGAGAACAAATGGAAATGTGGTGTAAATATTGGGGCCCAGACCCCAGGATTTTAAAACTCTTTTGGACTCAGATCCCTGCCAGGAAGAAGAGCTGGAGAAGCTGTGAGGAGAAACTATTACTTTGCTGTGTGCTTTGCTGTGTTGGCCTGCAATAGCTGTTTCTGTCTTGGACAGAGAAAGGACCAGACTGAACTTTCTGCAACTTCTTTGTTTGAGTTTCTCCAAGGGCTTGAGGTAGAGCTTGCCCCCTGTTCAAGAAGTCTCAGGAACAGCAAAGACTTTAAGTTAATCTACTAACAGAACTGGGAACTGTGTACTTTGTGCTGCCACAGAAGAAAAAGCAACCATATGGAGTCTGCTTTTTTAAATATATATATTTATTGGCATTTAAAATTGAATACACACCACATCATGACCTGTATTCACAATATATAGTATTGAACGCATGTCGTAATCTGGCTCAGACAGAGTAATGTACCATGTCCGTATAAATTCAACCGACATAGGGGCATATTCACAAGGACCTACCGCCGATTTATCCCCACCTTAACGCATCCAAAGTGGAGATAGATTCAACACCCCGTTCACAAGCGGGTGCAAACTGCAGACATCCCCAGTATTCCCGTGATAACTGCCCCAAAATTTATCTCCACGGTGGACACCACCAACTAACCCTAATGAGATGCAGAGTAGGCGTTCCCGTGCAAAAACACACGAAAAAACCACAACACCACTTTCACAACAAACTGCCAGATCTGCGTTGCGAACCAAAAACAGGCGATAAGCCGCGGTAGCACCAGTGATTTAACACCTGCCTTTTGATGGTGTTAAGCAGGATGAACACTGCAGCATGAAAGGGAGCCCAGCCAAGAGCCCAGCCAAGAGCCACACCCGAAGACCCACAGATGCCATGGAGACAATGATCATGCAGCTCGGATACCCATGAGGGCCACAACACCCACCGCCACCACACCCAGACCCCTCCGGCCCCCCGCCCCCCCCGGACATACACATACCGTGCACGACACAAGAGCTACAAAAAGCGCTTGATGACGCACCTTGTCAAAAAATAACACACGTGTGGCCAGAAGAACGAGAAACAGTCACACAGCACTGAAGTAACAACCAAAAACTTTATTGAAACACAACACAAAGCACCAATGCGGAAGACTCCTGTCGGGTCCGTCTGGGAGAAACATGACGTCACAGCCTGGAAAATAAAGCACAAACTCAGAACTTGTGCCATGCACACATCAAAGGAGTGAGACACAGACAAATAGAGAATGAAAGAAAGACAGAGAGAGAAAGACAGGAAGGGAGAGAGAGAGTGAGAGAGAGGGAACGAAAGGAGAGAGAGTGAGAGAGAGAGGGAAGGAAGGGAGAGAGAGAGTGAGTGAGAGAGAAAGGGAAGGAAGGGAGAGAGAGACAGAGGGAAGGAAGGGAGAGAGAGAGAGTGAGTGAGAGAGAGAGGGAAGGAAGGGAGAGAGAGAGTGATAGAGAGAGGGAAGGAAAGGAGAGAGAGAGAGAGAGAGAGAGACACCGCCGCCCCTTCACACCCAGGCCCCACTGTTCACCTGCTGCCACTGGTGTGTCTCCAACCACGTGCCGGGATACACTGCAAGCCACCAGGTCTGCAATCTGTAATCAAGGCCAGAGTCAATCATGGCAGAGTCCATCACACAGCACACAGCAACAACGCCTGTCCGTCCCTGCGCACGCATGAAGCCGCACCCTAACCCCTCCCGCCGGCCAGCGCTGGCTGTCTGCACTTGCGCACCCCGGGCCCACTGCTCACCTGCCGCCAACGGTGTGTCCACCAGTGGGCACACCACATGCCCGTGCAAGCTCCAGGCCCTGGTCCCGCCACCATGGCATGGTCCACATCATGCGGACCCGTGCTGCGGCCCAGCAGGTCCCACACATGACGCTGAGTCCTGAGGCATCAATGGCAGAGACCGCATCAGTGCACACGTCATCATCACAGGCTGCACACCCGCTCAGCTATTATGGTGCCACTAACCCTGTACAACCCCAGTCAGTGCCACGTAGTGGTAGGCCCGTGATGGGCACAAGGCCTCGGGTGCGACAAACTTTGTGTGCCACAACTCATGGGCCCTTTATGATTGAGAACCGTAGAGCGTCTGTCATCCAGTCACCACCGGCAGTGGGGAATGTGACATCGTCGGCCCCTTATATTGGCGGGGTCACATGGCCTGTGACGCCTGTGCTGGATGGGTGTGGTGTGTGTGCAGACCTACCCTCATGGAGTGGCCGTGACATGCTGACAACTAGACCAGTGACCTGCATACCACCAGCGTGTAGGCCTGCGACATGTAGCTATGTGGGCTTCCCTCGGAGTGTAAGCGAAGTGGTCTGGCCTGGCATATGCCGGACCAGCGCAGGGCTTGCAACTATGACTCGGGGGATCTGGGCGTGGTTCAGTCCATGTCCGGACAAGGGAGTGACTAATGCATGTGTCCCTGTTGTAGTGTCCACAGCAAGCGGAACACAATAGGCAATGTGGCACACTGTGACTGGCATCCCACTAGATGAGCATCATTGACGTGAGGGAAATCACTGTCCCTGCATTCATCCACATATTCATACATGAATGATGAAAGCCATGACACAGCAGTGCGTTTCTGGATGTTTATTGCACATCCAGTGGAGTTTTGCAGCTGGAGCGGTACAGGGCCATGACAAGCACACCACACATTATGGGCCCGTGGAGCGCCAGCCAGAGTCCTTCCGGGGATGACAAGTACTGCGGAAGAGGAAGGGTACAGTCCGCAGTCTGGTCGCCGTGTCATTGGTCATCAAACAGGATATGGCAGTCCATGTCGCGGTTCAAGGTGAGTGCAGCGGAGTGTATCAGGGGTCAGTGGCAGGTCATGGGGCCATGTGCGGCACCAAGCAGAAACAGGCAAGGTGGCGGACATGAATGCTAGTGCCTCCTTCTGAACTCAATCCCATCCACGTCCTCATCCTCGGATGTGTGCCCTGTCCCACCTGTGGGTGTTGCAGTACTGGCTGCAGCACTGTGTGCCACTGACACATCAGGGGCCGGAGAAGGATTGTCGGCCGCACTGTGTGGCAGTGACACATCAGGTGCCGGAGTGGATACGCCTGCCGCACTGGGAGGCACTGACACACCAGGGGGCGGAGATGTGGATGGTGTGGGGGCAGCAGCATTCATCATCGCCACGCCTTGTGGCAGCAAGGCCATGATGAGGATCTGCAGGGCCTGGTAGATCCCAGCTACATTTCGCTGATGTGCAGCTGTGGCTGCCATCCTTTCCACCTCCATCCACACCATGTCCTCCATGAGCCTCCGCATGTGTGCCAGCTCACGGCTGGGATCGCTGGAGTCACTCTGAGCGGACAGGTGTTATTGTCTCTGAGTCATGACTCCAGCGATGTCAGTCAGGGCTCGTTGGAGACCATGGAGTGGGCCGTGGGTGTCCGTTAGGGACTGGAGCTGGTCCCTGATGGGACCTAGGCACCCATGGATGGCGTCCAGTTTGGTAGCCATGAGGTCGAACCCCACCTGCACCTGCTCAGCCGTCTCCCTCTGGCCCTCCAGCACATGGCGTTGGAAGGCCATGTGTTGTTCCTGGGGGTCTTGGGAGACTGCTGGGGCTGTGGGTGCCTCCTGCTGGGTGGTTTGTGGAGTAGGTGGGGTCTCCTCGATGCAGCTGGGCTGCCCTGGTCCTGGAGGTGATTGGCGGATGAGTTCAATGATGTCTTGGAGGGCTTGGGTGTCGATGCTGGTGGTGTCCTCCTCATCATCAGTGAAGAGTGGCTGGGACTGCTCTGCAGGAGGTGTTGACGGTGCCTCTGAAATGTGAAGGGGAGATGGTGTATTACAATGTGTCCGCATGTATGTAGCCGCATGGTACAGGTTCACATTCAGACAGCATGGCATTGTACATTGTGACAGTCTGTGGATCAGGGCCATGATCCAGAGTCATTGTGGGTGTGCACTGTGCTCTGCTTGATTGTGCATGTGTGCCATTGTGGCCATCTCCACCCGTCCCCCCAGTACCTGGTGGTCACTCACCCTGTTGCAATTGTGTTGTGTCCTGTCGAGCAGTGTCCGGTCCCCCGACTCCTGCCACGGTCTCCACCTTGATGACTGTCGACACCAGCTCCTCCATGTCATCCAGCTCCAGCTGTGGCGCTGGGCTCCCACCTCCAGTCTGCATTGCTGCCTTCTGGTTGGCTGCGAGTTTCTCCTTGGTCTTGCGCTTGATGTCAATCCATCGCCTCTTGACCTCGTCCATTGACCTCTTGTGCTCTCTGACGGCATTCACTTTGTCCACAATGTCCTGCCATACTCCATTTTTGGTGCCCAATGACACGTTGGAGGTGACGAACAGTTGTTGATGGTGTTCCATCACCTCCGTGACCAGGATCCTGTTTTCCTGCGGACTGAACTTCGTCTTCCTCTTCTTCTTGTTCTTGCCCTTCCCTGTCCCCGAGGTCCCAGGCTGGTCGTCCGGGGTGCTTGTGGGGTTTCGCTCGTCCTCTCCGCCTGCTCCGTCTGCCTCCATGGTGCTTGTGTGTTGGTCATTTTGTGTTTGTGTGTTTTCTCTACTTTTATAGTGGTTTTTCCCGCCTGCCATGTGTGTATTGCAGGCCTGGCGCTGCTTATCGCTGATTTCCTCATCGCGCTTTGGCCCATCGCATATTTTTTCGCGTTGAGGCTTGTGGTTTTATCACGATTGCAGTTGTTGTATCGCGGACATTGTCCGCGTTTTCGGGGAACTATCGCATGGTACCGCCGTGTTGTGAATTCCAGGTTAACAATGGGTTATTTTCCCGCGATCGGCTGCAATGTGTAAAGTTGCGTTAACATTTTTTGGAGATGTTTAGCACACGTTCTTGTGAATATACCACTAAATCTTAAGACATTGTATAATCCCTTTATATCTTGCCGACATGTTACGCTACAGTTTAAAGAGATAAAAAGAAAACATTAAACATTAAACACAACCCCCCTCCCTCCCCTTCCTTCAAGGTGACTCAAATCCACCTATTATGATTACCGATAGTTCTGTCATAACTATATTATTCGGGTGGCGGGCCTGTTTGTCTTGACATCCACTTGGGTCATCCTCCTGACTGGCGTCCCTCACATTACTTTGCTGTGTGGTCTGTCCCTGATCTTTTTGAAGGTCTGTTATCATGGATCCCAAGCTAGTCTGTCTTCCTCAGCTTTTTCGTCCGTCCTCACAAATCTCATCCGGACCAGTTCCGCTGTCGCCCACTCATTCGTATCCCGTAGCCAGTCTAGGTATTTCAGAGGGTGTGGTTGCATCCAAGCAATACAATACGTCTCTTGGCCAGCACCAGTCCCAGGTTCACAAAGCGTCTACTCAGCCTTTTGTTTTTAGGTGAGGGTGATAGGCCCAACAATACTGTCTTAATTTCCTGTGAGATTGTCCACCCCGTAGCCTCCCCTAGACATACTAAAACTCTTTCCCAATAGGGCTGCAGCGTGGGACAGTGCCAGATCATGTGGATGAAGTCCGCCCCTTGTGTAGTACACCGAGGGCAACAATTTGCATGATTGGGGTATATTATATGTAATGCGCGTGGGGTTAAGTACACCTGATGTATAACGTTGTAGTGGAGTAATTTGAAGCGAGCATTTGCACTGACTTTGTGTATCCCTACGTGTACCTTCCGCCACTCAGCCTCCGTCAGAGGTTCTTCCAGTAATGCATCCCATTTCTGTTGAGGACCCAACGGTTCACTCGGGAGGTCTTCGCTTAGCGCTCTATACAAATGGGAAACGAGTCGCCTTCCCCATGCCATCTCTATCATTGTCCTGAGGACATTAGTAACGGGTGGCTCATCTGGTAAATTATGCCAGAGCTCCCGTGCGACACTCGATATTTTACCATATTGTAATAATTGACCGGGCCCCAGCCCAAACTCGTTTTGTGCTTCTTCACGAGTTAGGAAATGTCCTTCACTGTAAAGATCTCCCATCAATTGACATCCACCCACCCTCCAGTGGCTAACCGACATAGAGTCTGCAATCGCAGCAAATGGTCGGACTGCCCACAGGGGCATCTCTGGTGCATATGGGGCATGCTGGACTACCCGTCTCACCGCTTGTTCCCACAGTACTGCCATATGTCGTATCACATACGGACGTGTGTCAGGCATCAATGACCCCCTCATTAACAGTTCTGCCAGCGTGTCCCCTCCATATGTCCCGGCCAGTAGGGCTTTCTACCAGTTGTCCTCGTCATCCAATCAGTAAACTGCATATTGAAGTTGGGATGCCATGTAGTACAGTTCCAACCATAGGACCTCTAGCCCACCCCCCTCCCATGTCCTCTGCAACGTCGTTAATCGAACCCTCCGCCGTTTGTTCCCCCACAAGAGAGTGCCAAGTAGAGCCTTCAAGGTAGTAAAGTACAATTTTGGTATCACATAGAATGAATGCTGCAATACA
Organism: Calotriton arnoldi; assembly: GCA_963921515.1. Lineage (NCBI taxonomy): Eukaryota > Metazoa > Chordata > Amphibia > Caudata > Salamandridae > Calotriton > Calotriton arnoldi. The sequence continues at coordinate 1,127,826 of CAWUFW010003857.1, read as the reverse complement.
TACAGGCACCGCAGCAGAATAATCATTTTGATGATCGCTATGCGCCCCATAAGTGAGAGTGGCAAGTCAGCCCAGAAGCGAACCAAGCCCCTTAGTCCCTCTAGGACACGACCTATATTGGCTGTATGAAATGCGTCAGCGGAGTTGGCCAGGCGTATCCCCAAGTATCTCTCCCCTTCTGCGGCCCACGGCAGATCTATAGTCGGCGTCAATTCCGGCTGAAGCGTGGCCAGCCTGCCCATCGGTATCACCCTAGATTTACCGGGATTAATGTGTAACCCCGAGATTTTACCAAACTGCCGCAGTTCGTGCAATAGTACCGGAATGGAGCTCTCTGGCTGACGCAGGCAGACCAACGTGTTGTCTGCGTACAACGAAATCACGTGATTGGTGTTACCTAGTTGTATTCCTCAGTTATCCATGACCGTTCTCATACGAACTGCCATTGATTCCAGAGCAATTGCAAAAAGCAAGGGCGAGAGCGGGCATCCCTGCCTCGTTCCTCTCCTCAGTTTTATCTGTCTCGACACAGTCTTGCTCACCCGTACCCTGGCCACCGGGGCCGCATAAAGCAGTTGAGCCCATTTAAGATACTGATCGCCTACCCCTATACGTCCAAGGACCTGCCACATATAGGGCCATTCCACCGAGTCGAACGCTTGTTCGATATCGAGGGACGCTATCGCATTCTCAGACTCCGCCAGGCTAAGGGTGTGCCACACGTGGGCCAAGCGCCTTAAGTTATATGAAGTATTTCATCTAGGGATAAACCCTGCCTGGTCAGCGTGAATCAGACGCCCCATCAATGGAAGAAGGCGTTCAGCTATGATGCCGCTTAATATTTTTACGTCTATGTTCAACGGAGATATGGGTCTATATGAACCAGGAAAATCAGGGTCCTTATCTTTTTTGGGGATCATGGCGACTAGAGCTTCGTTCATGGTAGTCGGGAGAGAACCCTTCTGCAGTGCTTCATTATAAACTTCTAACAATCTGTCCCCCAGGAGTGGTGCAAAACACTTATAGAACTCTGCAGGGAGTCCATCGGAGCCCGGACTCTTCGCCGGTTTGAGGCGTCCTATAGCTCCGTTTATTTCTTCTTTAGTAATTGGGAAGCCTAATGCCTCCTGTTCTTCTGTTGTAACATGAGTGAGCTGTAGTGCATTAAGGTAGCGGGTCAAGTGGCTCAGCTCCGACTCTACGCGACTGGTGTATACGTTCTTTAGATGGGTCACTAAGGTGTCTGCAATGGCTCTCTGTGTATAGTGTAATGTTCCCTCCGTAGTACGTATCTGTAGTATTTGAGTAGCTGATGTCTCCTGCCTTACCAGTCGTGCCAGTAAAGCCCCCGTCCTATCGCCCTCTCTATAGAGTCGTTCCCGGTACGTTGTGTAGACATATTTTTCCAATCTACGGAGGTCCGTCATAAGTAACTCCTTAGCATCAGTCCACTCTTTCAGTTTCTGAGGGTCTGTACTAAGTTCTGTTTGCAGTTTCCCCAACCTGGCTTCATGCGTGGCTACATCCCGCTCCAACTGAGTCCGCACACTGTATGTGGTTTTGATGCAGATACCCCTGATAACAACTTTCATAGCCTCCCATTCAGTGGTGCAACTCGAGGTGGACTCCCAGTTTTCCCGGAAGTAGTTACATAATTCTGCAGATACTGTAACCACAAAGGGGGGGGTCTCTCAGCGCCTCACTTTTCAGCCTCCACAGAGGTATCTCAGACCTGACCCACTTAGCTCCCAACTCCAATAAGACCGGGGAGTGGTCCGACAGGTATCTCAGCTGATACGTTATTCCCCCTACAGTTCGACCCAGATCTGAGGATAGAAACCAGTAGTCTAGCCTGCTGGAAGTGCCCGTGGCTGGGGTATAGCAGGAGAACTGTTTCGTGGTGGGATGGCGTTCGCGCCACACATCCCGGAGTTGCAACCCCTGCAGTATCCCCTGGAGCACAGTTGTCATGTTTGGCTTAGTATGCAGTCCAGGGGGGTCCCTGTCTAGCGTACCGTCCATTACACAATTAATATCCCCAGTCAACATTATTGGAGCCCCAAGATGCGGAGAAGCCGCCTCAAAGAGATCATTATAAAAAGAGGAATCGTCATCATTCGTGGCGTAAACATTAATGATACAGATTTCTGACCCATTGAGTGTCCCATGCAGTATAACATATCTTCCATCAGCATCAATCACATGATGTAAGTGTTGAAACGGGTCCCCCGGTGCTACCCATATGAGGGCACCCAGTGCAAACCCAGAATAGGAAGTGGCATACATCTGCCCCTGCCACCTTTTCTTCAGACATTTGATTGAGTCACCCTAAATGTGAGTTTCTTGAAGGCATGACATCGATACCTTATACCTCTTTAAGTCCGCGTTTATCGAATGCAGCGATGCCGCGTGCATTCCACGTGAGAAACTTAGTCATGGTGGATGCCAAAGCACACCCCCAGCAGTACTCCTCCCAGGATAATCCCACCCATCTCTTGAAAAAGTGAGCGGTGACCCCCACCCGTACAACAATTGGCAATCTTCAAACTGTTCCTCATGAAGGAAGGTCTGGTTATCCCAACTTTGAACTGCCCCAACATCCCCCCTCCCCTTGGGCAATATCCCATTTCCCTCCCTGGCAAACCCTCACTCGGTGAAGGCATGTAGATGCTGCGCCATTTCCCTGTATTGACCCCCAACAAGTTCAAACTTAACACAACTATAAGAAGCAACAGCACAGTCGTGCACGTTCCCACCCACCCCACCCTGTTCAAAAGAAGTGAGTGGTGAGCCGCTGAGGTGTGAGAACTAGCCTCCAACTCCATCGACAGGCACCAGCCACTAGGGGGGCATGCCCCCGTCATCCAATATAATGCATGTTGTAAAGTCCATGAATCAGTCAGCCTTCCCTTTCACTCTCCAAACCCCTTAATATTTCAATTTTACCAAGCAGTAGTGTCCACAAATGATTCAGATCAAATGTCACCATTACAGGTTTTTATCAGGCATCAGCGTCCTCGCTCACTTTACTGTTCGATGGGCTTCCCAGCAACGAGGCCCTCGAGTCCGGGAAGATGTCGGAGACCTGAAAGGTGCTATCCGGGCAGACCCTGATCCTGCCGGGGCTGCGACTCCTGGCACTGTACTGAGAGTGTTCCCACTGTCGACGTGTCCTAGATGAGTTCCGGAACCTGGAATTCCGTGGTGTTATCGTGGAGGGGACCAAACAGGGTCCCGGTGGGCCATGCGCGTCCAGCCAGTCGGTTGCTTCTCCTGCTGTAAAGAAAAATTGTGCTTTGTCTCTATGTTCCACTCTCAGTTTGGCTGCGTAAAAAAGACTGTATTTAAGGTTTAAGTCCCGCAGACGGCGATTCACAGCCAGGAAGGATCTTCTTTGTTCCTGTACCCTCTGAGTGTAATCCCGATAAACCAAAATTTGCCGTCCTTCGTAGTGTTGTTGGCCCTTATTACGAGATAGTTGCAATATGGAGTGCCTATCCCGGAAATTGAGAAATCGGGCTATGATGGCTCTGGGAGGTGCCCCAGGTTTTGGGGGGGGGGGGACGAGCGCCCTGTGTGCCCTCTCCACTGTAAAAAACTTTAAAAGCCCCCGGGGGGCGATACACCCAGCAGCCAATCTTTGAGGAACAACTCAGTGGAAGGACCTTCTGCCTTTTTGGGGAATCCAATAAAATGGAGATTGTTCCTCCAGGACCATCCTTCTGCATCTTCAGCATGATCGTCCAGGCGCACTAGTTTTTTCTGGAGGGTAATCACAGTGTCTCTCAGGTTGTGCAACTCCGTCTGCATTGTGCCCACCGTCTGCTCCGTGGTCGCAACCCTCTCTGAGATTTTCTGCAAGTCGAAACGAAGTAGATTAACGTCTATAGCGACCAATTCAATCTTATTTTTCAGTTTGTCACTCGTAGCATGGATGGCTGAAAGTATTTCTGCTATATATGGGGGTCGATCAGCGGTTTGCTCCGGGTCTTCCATTTCAGTGGGCATTGGTTTCGCCGAGGCCCCATGGTCCGTGGCGAGCGGCTGAGCATAGTTAGATATCTTGTTAGATTGGGCCGATGTGCCTCCTTTATCTTTCGCCATCGTGCAGCTCAAGGAGACGGAGCCTGATGTTATGGCCGAGTATTTATGGTCTTCATCTCTGTGTTGTGCAGCAGTGGTATCAGTCCCCAAAGTCTTGTTAGCAGCCGCTCACAACACTCCCCTACAGTGGCTGCACCACACTCCTATTAGGCGTCTGGTTGCCGCTGGTCTGTCGCACTGGGGGATCAACCTCTACACCACCCAACAGGATCCCCCAGCCAGGATCTCTTCACCGCCCAGGGCTCAGCACAGACCCAGCCCAAGCTCTTGACTCATTTCCGTGCCAGCAATCACAATAAAATCCAGCCACCACACGGCAATGGTCCAACCTCCCTTAGTGGGGAACCCCAGCAGCAGGTGCCAAAAAGTAGCCCTGCCTTCGGCTGCACTCCCGCAATCCGCCTGTGCCCTGCATGGGGTTGCCATATGCGCATTCAAATTTGGCCCAGGTCGTCCGGGATCGAGCCCCGCCACTCACCGGGAGAGATAATAGTGGCGGTCCGGTCGTTGCAGGGCCACCCACCTCCGTGGGCCGACGGCATGATGGGGTTCTTCTTTGTGGTGCAATGTGGGGACCAGAGCGCCGGGCAGCAGAGACTCGCACGCAGCGCAGGGCCACTGTAGGCCTCTCGGGCATGCAGTCCTCCGGCAGGCCTCACCGCCCGTATGTGTTTCACGGGTGTCCCTCGGGCGTTGGTCTGGGCGGCAAGGTCCACGAGCAGGGCTCCGGCCTAGCTCTGGCCCCTCCAAGTTGCCGTCCGGATCGTTATAGGTTATTTTTCCCCCGGACGTCTGTCTTTTTACATGCGTGGAAGCTCGTCGCCATTTAGGGCCCCGGATCTCGGAACACAGGAGGCCCTCCAAGGAAAATGAAAGGGTCCAGAGAGTCTGTCGGATGTGGATTAGTGTTTATCCACTGCCAGGATGTTTACGGATAAGGAGATGACGGGAGCTCTCGACAAGCACGTCTACTCCACCATCTTGCTTGGCCACACCTCCCGCTGCCGGCTCCTTGTCTTGAAGGCACCTCAAAGGGCACAGCCGCACTTCGCACCGCAACCCTTGTCTCAACTATGACACAGTTCGACGATGCCACTGAGCTGCTGCTTGCACCGTGACCTGTGGGCACGAACTTTGCACGCCTTGCTTCATGCCACCGCCCTGGGATCCCCGACGACTATGCTCCTCGCCGACATCAGGCACTGCTCGGAAGTTCCAAAATGCACCACCCTCATCCTGCACCGCATCCATGGCCTACCGATGCCAGCACCATTGACTCCAGTTCATCAGCTGATGACAGCGCTTCAGCACTGATGACGACGCTGCTTGCACCGTGATCTGCCAGTACCACGAAGAGCACCATATCACTTCGCACCGCAGCCCTGGTATTACCAACGCCGCTGGACAACCATCACTGAGCTGCAGCCTGCACTGCGACCTGAGGACACCGCACGCCGCATTGCTGCACTTCCCACCACAGGCCCGACACCTGCGGACACCGGCGCTCCCGACTTCAACTGCGAGGAGTTTGATCTGCAACACGTGTGACTTCAAGGGCCCGACGACTCCTGCACCGACCTCCTGCACCGACGCCTGCCAACGCCGGCTCTACAGAGCTCAACGAGAGTTTGCTGATGCCCTGCATTTCGAAGGGTACTGTTTTGTGGGTCTCCTCAATACTGTAGATGGCCCGCAACGCCGCGGTCAGCCAGAACTGTTTGGATTTGTTGTTCACAATGCTGTAAAAGCCCTGGACGGAGCTAACGACTTCAAGGAAGTCCATTTTTATTATTGATACTTCTGAGAACTGTATAGTGGATTTTTATCATTTTTCCTCTTGTTTGCACAGATAAAATATTGGTTATTTTTCTAAAACTGGTGTGCTGTCCTTTTGTAGTGTTTTCACTGTATTACTGTTGGTTATGTGCAAATACTTTACACACTGCCTCTGAGATACGCCTGACAGCTCGTGCCAAGCTACCAAGGGCGTGAGAAGGGCTTATTTCAGTATTTTATCCCCCTTATCCTGACCAAAAGGAAGGGTCCCTACTTGGTAAGGGTAACAACCTGACAACTAGAGACCCCTATTTCTAACAATGATGATCTCACAAATCTCAAAAAGTTTCTTCAACAGCATGAAGGGGAAGATATGGAGACTTCAAGAACAACTTAACTGTCTATATTCTCATATGCCTCAGCTTACAAAAAACTATTGCTATATCTGTTTCATGTGTTTTATATCATAAGCATTTTAAGGTTTATAGTGATGCCTCAATCGAAATAGTCAATAAATACAAATACCTTGAAATTACATTTGCGAGTAGGCTATTGTGGACTAACCACCTATTCACAAGAAAGCTTAAGTCAACTATGATCACAAAATCTATTATAAGATTTTCTTACCTGTTTGGAGGCAGAGCAATCAAATCTTCATTGAAAGCACTAAACATGAAACTTGTCCCTTACTTACTTTATGCATTACCTGGGTTAAATAACAAGGTCATAGCCAGTCTCGCTAAAAACGTTATGCAGATATGCAGTGTATGCATAATCTTTTGCATCTTCGCACAGCTACTAAATCTAAAAACTCTAATTTCACTTCAATACAGAAGCAAATTGAATTATTCTTATGATTGTGCAAGTGCCAATCCATCAACCTTAAAGTTCCTAATTCATTAGGATTGAAAGAAAACACCACACAAGTATATGAACTGAATGTTGTACCTTTAAAAAAGGCTTTAGAAACATATAATCTACCTGATCTAGAGTCGCTGGCAAAGTTAAACTGACTGGTCTGAAAATGTCTGCTTCGAGGGACTTTAATTTGAACCAACAGACAGAGGAAGAAGGACTTGGCCAAGTTGAAACAATAAAAACACATGGATTTAGTTTCTGAAACCCTTGCCTCACAGAACCAAGAATATCTAGGGTCAAATCTGCCCAGCTACGTTAAAATTGAGTTCCTAAAATTCAGACAGTTCTATGTCCCCATTTATGAATTAGAGGGGAAATGGAATCCCGCACTTTAAGGAAAATCTACCTGTTGACTTTGCGGACCCACAACTGAAACTCTTTTGCACATTTTATGTATTTGCCTCAAACTTTTGTATTTTAGAAAAATGTACGTACGAACAACTTTTAACAAGGCAAAAATAAGAACAACTATTCTATAGGCTGTTAGATCTTGTTTCAGAATCAATGATAATAGCGCATTTATAAGCCTAATGAAAGTTGTGATGAAGTTTACAAAGTGTTAGTCGCCTGTGTTTATTACATTTTTGATCACAGATCTTAACCTATATACGTCCCGTACTTTTTAACTATCATTTTTATTTGACATTTATGCTGATTGTGATATACTGCTTTTTATTGTAATCTTTGAATTAATACAATACATTTCTTACTACCCACTACTTGCCAATTACTTAAATGTTAACAAAGAATGTTCAAAAATCAATTCTTTATTTAATAGCAATGGAGATGTACTTCTTAGAGATAAAGATATTCTAAATGAATTTGTTCCATTTTATAAACATTTATATACCCCAGACACAAATCCCTCTCCATCAGACATATCTACTTTCTTCCAAAATATTCATTCTCCACAAGCCCCTCATGTTGATTTTAAATCTTTATAGATGGATATCACTTTAACTGATATAATTAACACAGTAGCTCTTATAGAAATGGGAAAAGCCATTGGACCAGAAGGTTTTACCAGTTAATTCTATGCCTACTTCACAAAGATTCTTCTCCCATACCTTCTACTTTTATTTAATTTTTTCATTACACAAGATGCCTCTCAAGATACCATTCAGGAAGCAAAGATTTGTTTAATTCAAAAGAAAACAGAGATCATAATTATTGCAAAAACTACCGACCCATTTCTTTAGTTTACACAGATTATAAGATTCTTGCGAAAATACTAGGCATGCCTATTGATCCAATTCTCCTAGAACTTATTAGTTCAGAACAATATGGTTTTATTAAAGACAGACTACTTTCTGATAATGCCAGTGTTTTCTTCAATGTGCTTGGTAATGCCGCAATACTAGACTATTCTTTGGCCAATATTACCTTGGACGCCTAGAAAGTGTTTGACAGGATTGGATGGGACTTCATGCTTGTAGCATTAAAATGGATTGGTTTCCTCTCCAAATTTTGTAGCTTAATTTCCTTACTCTACGCCGGTTCTAAAGCCACCATTTCTGTTAATGGTATCATATCTGATTATTTCCCTTTATTTAGAGGAGTACATCAAGGTTGCCCCTACCCCATCTCTTAATCATCATTGCGCTAAAACCTTTCCTGGCATAAATTCAACAAGAGCCCAACGTTTCCAGCCTTCAACTTGGTAAAAACCACATCAAATTATCTGTTTATGCAGACAACATTCTTTGGAATTGCTCTAATCCATTTTACTTCATTCCATCCTTCATGGATCATGTTTCAATTGTTTCTTACTTGCCAGGTTATAAGCTAAATACTGATAAATCAGACATACTCCTTTAAATATCCACTGTACCAAGCAACAATTAAAAAAAATATATTTCTTTATTGGTATTTTTCAACAAAATGTAACCACAATGGTACATCCCATCAACATTCAAATAAGAGTACATGCATAGGCACACATTGCTAAGTTGTATTTATTCTGCACATATAGGCCCAATTAGCCTTCACACACAGCTGGTACAAGCCCATAGCATGTTCGAGAGAGGGAGGGTGGCATACAGAGCGTTCAACGGTCAGGTTCAGTAAAAGTCCCCTGTGAATAACATATTTTGCTGCAGCTCATCTCATTTCATCCAGTGTTACATCAGATCCCTCGTCTCGAGGGTGAGTGGGAGCGTCGGCTTCGTCTGGTTCCAAGGGCCAGGGCATCATATATGATTTCAAGGGGTCCCAAATGTCCTTAGGTCTGGGGGACTGTGGCAACAGTTTGGACTATATAGACATTTGTTCTTGACTAAAAAGTAGATCTTTGATCCAGTCCTTAAATTTAAGAGCACGCCCCTATCTGCACACCACCCTGTGCTTGGCCAGCAGTAGCCCAAGTGAAACGTAGCGCCTGATCGATGCCTCTATGTTTTCAGTGTACCCCAACAAAGCCACAAGTGGGGTGAGCTGCAGCTGTGTACCCGTCATTGGGGCCAGGGCATCAGACACCTGTGCCCAGTAATTGCTAACTGAGTGACATGTCCTCACCAAGTGGAGAAAATCAGCTCCCTCTCTTCCACATCTATCGCACTTATCATTGGTGCGCAAGCGATAGCTGAGCAGCCTAGCTGGAGTATTATAGATCGTTATAGGAATTTATAATGTATGATGCGTAATCTACTGTTAGCTGTTGTCTTGCCAGTCTGTTGACAGCAATATGGCCATTGTGTATCGCTAAGGATGACGCCCAGCTCAGCCTCCCATCCCGGCCATGCCCCAGACTCCCTCCCCATCTGCCCCTCCTGGACACTACGATATAATAACGAAACTATGTGTGTGAGGTCAGGCATCTGGAGTATCACATACAAAGGGGTAAGTGTAGGGGGCTCCCTTGGGAAATCAGGAGTATCTGCTTTGATATTGTGTCGCAGTTTAACATACAAGAATATGTCCATTGGGGTTGAGACAATGTCCCTTAAGAAGGCCTCCTTGCTCACAAAGCTCACTTCCCTATTCAGGTCTGCCCATGTGAGGGTCCCTACTTTCAAAAGCATTTGTCTGCACTGCATCTCGCATGTTACAGGGCGCATGGGATGGTATGATATCCACAAAAGCGGGGAGTATAACAGAGGTACATTAACTCGCTGGGCTAGTTTCCGCCAAGCTGTAGAGGTGCAAACCACAGTTGTGACATCAGTCTCCGTCCCTTGGGGGCTCGAATCTAAAAAAGCATTCGTTGGGATTACCGCCAGGTATTCCTGCTCGACTGCCAGGTAAGGCATGGAGGGGATGGTGGACCAGTTTGCAGCAAAGCGCACTTGAGCACAAAAGAAATACAATTCAAAATCTGGGACTTTGAATCCCCCCATCGAAAAGGGGAGTGTCAAAATCTCCCAGCAGAGCCTGGGGTGTTTGCCTCCCCAAGTAAGCCAAATAAGTTGCGTTTTCAGCAGACGGAAGAACTGATGACCGGAAGTCTATGGAATATTGATGAAACAGATATAATAGTTTAGGCAGAATGACCATCTTCATTAAGGATATTCGGCCCGTGAGTAACAAGGGCATGGAGATTCAGCGCATAATGGGATCGGTAGTAGCAGCCAATGCTGTACCATAATTGGTGCAAATTAAGTCTGATTTGTGTCTGGAGATCATTATCCCCGGGTTTTTCATCTCTGATTCGCGTCACGTAAAAGGATAGTTAGGGATGTATCGCTGGGTGTTGGGGGTAAGAGGGAAATTCTGGGACTTGCCCTCCAAAGCTGACGAACTCCCAGAGGATGGGATTGAGACTCGCCTGGGGGTCTCGTAGATATAAGGTGATGTTGTTGGAATAGAGGAAAACTAGCAGGTGCCTGGTAGGATACCGAATGCCCTATGATGTTGTTGGAGCTTGGCTGCCAGCGGCTCGACCGCCAAGGTGAACAACAAAGCGGACAGCAGTGTCATGATATTCGGTAAGTGTATCCCTGAATGTAGCACGCACTTCCACCCCAACAGGATGGTCAAGACGTGCTTCTAATAGTTTAAGGTCTCCCTCCAGTTTTCGGAGCCTGTTGCAAGTATCTCATAATATTCCCCCCACCTTGGCAATGTAGAAGCCATGAACGGTAACCTTAAATGCTCCCCAAACCCTCGCTAATCCTGATACGGAATGGATATTATGCAAAAAAATCTGTTATCTCTTGACGCAGCTCTTCTCGAAAAGTGGCATCTAGTAGGGTCATAGAAGGAAGTCTCCAAGACAAAAAAGGAGCGGGCGTTCGGTGGGGACAATCGCATTAGGACTGGAGAGTGGTCCAAATATGTTTGGGCTAGAGGCTGTGTATGACGCAACCATGATCCGAGTCCCCGGGATATAATCCAATTGTCAAGACGTGACCAAGTAAAATGCACTGTTGAGCGCCTTCTTTCTCTACGGGATGCATGGCTCTACATGCATCAAGCAGATGGCATTCAGTAAGGATATGTCCCAGATGTCTTTCGGCCACATTGTAATGGTGTGCCTGGGGATGGATTCTGTCCAGGATCGGATCCCGTATAAGGTTAAAATCCCCTCCCCAGATAAAATGAGTGAAACCGGTATTTACAACCATGCCCCACAGCCTAGCAAAGAACTCCGCACCATCCCCATTCGGGCTGTAGCAATTGACCAATGTGATGTACTGTGCAGCTAGTCTACTCCACATAATGCAATATCTCCCTAAAGGGTCTTGGATAGATCCCGCCAGGGCATAGGGTGTATTTTTCTATATGATAATGGCGGAGCACCTGGGGTATGTGGAGTATGAGGAGAAACTCCAGTGGCAGGCCCACTGGTTACAAAAGACAGGCTGAGTGCCAGGCCCCGTGTGCGTTTGCTGCAGCATGGCCCCCTGGATATTATTATTAAATAATAAAAGTATAATTAAAAATATTATACCTAACTAGATAGGCAAGTAAATGGCCTCCTTCACAATTTCTCATGACACATTCACTCACACAGTCATCTTAAATCTGTAATTGTCTGCCATGTAAAAGGATTGATAGAATTCAACCACTCAAGAATCTTCACTCACAGTAACCCTCGACCAGCGTGGATCACCCGAATCAGTATAGTTAGCCTCTGTACACAAGGTCCACTAGACGATTCCCATACGTCCCATTCATCATCGTCATCATTAATCTTTCTTCAGTTTAGAAAACCATAAAAGATACACAATAAAACAATGCATACATATTAAATAAGCATGATCAAAGATAATCATTCCCCAGTTACCCCTGTAGCAGTCACAATGGATAAGATATTGCCTTTGAAATATATAGCCAGTTTCTCAATTTGTTAAATGGAAAACTTAGATCTAAATGCAAAGCCTATTCTTTGATTTACTAAAACTATTATTTGATTTGCTATCATAAAAGAAAGGTATGGGTTCAAGGCAGGAATTAATAAAGTGCAAGTGCAAGAAGGTGCATATACATACTAAAACTGCACATAAGATTTAAAACATTTGGATTAAAAACTAGACCTATAAAAACTAAAATTTCATGCCTTTTCCCTTTCGTATTAAGATGACAGCAAATAAATATCTACTAACGCTAAAAACAATTTTCTGCGATGTGTCAGTTTTTAAGATCCTAGTGGCTCCTGAGTGTAACCTGATTCCCAGGCTTCGGCAAATAGGTTTAATCCATTGTTTTCTTAGAATGGCGTCTGCTGGACAAAAAATAGTAAGTGGGAATCGTTTTCTACTGCATTCGGTTGGCATAAAGGGCAGTACGCCTCACTGTCATCGCCATTTTTGCATACCCATTTTTCTGTATTATAATTAACTTGCAAGACGTCATAGGGGAACCTCATATACAGAGATTTTGCCAATTGCGGTTGGACCTCGTCCAGATATTGCTCAAAGAGGGAAAATGGTTTTATTAATAGGAACTGCGATGTTAGCCTACCAATATCAGAACTGTGGGGGATACTATTTTGCATAAATGCCCAAAAGGTAGTTTTCAAGACTTTTTTTGAGGACGATGTTAATAAATTGGGTGCATCCCAATAGTGATTTAACCCTAATTTACAGAACCATAAACACACATGCCTAGCCCACTGGAGGGTGACGTGCTGATCAAGTCTTAAGATCTCAATTAACCCCTCTTAGTAGTTTTTGAGTTCTTCTGTGGTCCACAAACGGACCCAGAATAGCAATGGTCTCAGTATGGCCTGATGGTCTATGTGCTTTATATTCAGAGCTAGGGTAATAGGGATCATGGGTGTACGAATGGGGAGACGTAATAACATCCTGAAAACGTATTTTCATCCCCCACGAATGTGTTCCTGCTAGTAACCCCCCTAAGTTCTGCACCATAAAGGGTTGCGGATTGTGCCCTATGTTTATAAACTTCAAGTGCAGGAGACAGAGCCTTGGTCACACTATCCTGATGTTTTTTCAGTATTGGCAAGGTGTTTTGAAGCAAAATAGCCTTGCTTTTCTGCAAGTGGGAATACCAGGTCAGTTTAGTATCTAGTTTAATACCTAGGTAATTAAAGTTGGGCACATATTCTAGCTTCTGTTTTTGGACTATGATGTTTTTCTTGAAATATTTATGAGGTTTTACGGCCATATATTTTGTTTTGCTAGAATTTATTTCGAGGCCCATTCACACAAGTTTCCATGTTTAAGGTGGAACTGCTGATGACGTCTCACAACAATTCCTCAATTCTTTGGTCAGACAATCACAATATCGGTGTCTTCTACACCTTTCAATATATACCGGGATCTTAGGCCACTTTGGGACCTGCAACTCAAATCTCACTCCTTGGACCACATCTGGCCCGAAACCACATTCACTTGACTCATATTCCCAACTCTGCAAGACATCACACAATCAGATCATTCCCGCAGTCTAACACACCACATACACCCTATTAATACTCACTCCTTCCGCTGCTGATCTCGCCACACCATCAAACTTTGTATCTTCGCCAGATTCTGTTGCTTTCCATTCTCAATCATTGGGGTCTCGGTGGGGGTTTTGGGGTTATAAGCTCCACCTATTCTAGACTACTTCCAGATTCTCCCCTTACTTCATCTGCGAACCATCCTACACTGCTACCAACTGAAAAGTCCGGGCCCATAAATTCTAGACCGTTCTTAAGTCACACTCTGATGCTTCTTTTTCACAGAATGAAAGTGCAAAGGGGGAAAAGTTGTTAGGAAACCAATCAATTAGCCAATGATTCTTTTGGATACATAATAACCCACGGGCAACTACTTAAGGTTAATTAGTTTATTACCTAGCAAAAATAACTGAACGTAGAGATAGCCTCAACATAAGTGTATAGAAATACAGAGGAATCAGCATGAGGCCAAATCTGTGCATCCAGTTTAGACGGTGTAGCATGAGCAACACAATTAGTTCAAGAAGTAGAATACAGAAAATGTCCCTGCATTGAGGGTTGGTGAATGAAAAGCATTTAAATCTATCCCTACTCTAACCCTATGGTGACATCCCTAAATAAGCATTTTCAGAAGGAAGAATAAAAGGTGTCATCACGTGGAGTCTCCCTAAGAAGTCTCTCTGCGATCATTAGGTCAAGTAGCATAAAGCTACCAAAGACAGAGCTCGTTCTAGGATGCTCTCTCTCTGAAGGCAAGAAAGGCGTGGCACTATCCCTACTTCCAACTACAGTTATCCATAGGTTGAACTCCGATGGTACATTTCGGATCACGCCATTCACCCTGGGTACAGTCCTGAAGGTATTTTTCCACGATGTTGACTGTGTTTCTTCCTTGCTCTGATTTGTCCTTAGTTCCCAGGCCTTCCCCTGTGTGAAACATAACTGCCTCCCTTTCTCAACCCACGCCACATGATTGTAAATTCTCTCCATGTCTGACTAGTAAAACAAAGACATTATTCTATCTAAGAGAGCGCTTATTTGCCTGCAACACGAAATGTGAGAAAGAGCAGAGTCTACTGCACACATGAAATTCAAACTGTTAATTCTAAAGCGAGAGTTTACAGGGACTTGCAATTCAGACCTATGAATTTCAGCTAGCATAAGAGAAACATCATATAATCTTTTTGAATTTACATAACTTTAATGAAAATTTCAACTAATACATTTACCTACGTATGAAATAAAATAATTAATAAGCAATTTTGATATACGACGAAGTGTCAGTTGCACAACACGAGTTCTTCATGTTAATGTTTCCTGCTAGTTACAGTCATGTTCTACGTTGATCCTTCATGCTGCTTGTCAATGGCCTAAAATACACCACATATTCATGGTAATACATTTCAAAATTCTAACACTTCATGTTAATACAACAATTGATTATA
Source organism: Calotriton arnoldi (assembly GCA_963921515.1). Taxonomy (NCBI): domain Eukaryota; kingdom Metazoa; phylum Chordata; class Amphibia; order Caudata; family Salamandridae; genus Calotriton; species Calotriton arnoldi. The sequence goes on along the minus strand of CAWUFW010003857.1, from coordinate 1,112,739 downwards.
TGCATGTGCACTCCACACGTGATTATGATGCACCCCTACAATTGAAATGAGATCTCCACTCTATCACTACATTGTCTTACTCTGCCCCAGAAGGCGTTCCATGGGCGTTGCAGTGGATTTTCCCATGCAACACCTATGAATTTTGATGCTGCCCTAGATTTGCTTAATCACGTAAACCTTGGGCAGCCCCAAATCCTTATGCCTCCCCAGAGCAGGCGTAACGAGGAGAGATATTTTTATTTCTCCTAATTCTTTCCTCTTTCTATGTGTGCTGCATTTTGCAGCACACATAGAAAGAGGAAGATGCCTCTCAGGAAGGTGTCCCTTCCTGCACAAAAGCAATCCTATATGCAATGCAGATGCCCTTGCACCATGGTGCAAGGGTGCCTGCATTGTCAGTAGGCAGCAAATTGTGTACCAGCACCGGGGAAAGGACAGTAATGTACTGTATTTCATAAATACGGTGCATTCCTACCCTTTCACATTGGAGTAGGCATGTGCAGCAAGAAGACTTGCAACGCTGCCCTTCTCTAATTCCCCATAAATAAGGCCTTTAGTGTAGTAAAGCAGAGCAGTCCAAGGTTTACTTGGCAAAGCAATAAACAATACTCTATAATTTGCACTCCATCTAGTACTTTTTCTTCTAAAAAAACAAAATTACCTTATTATACACACTATTAAATAATACGCACAAATTAACAATATTTAAAAAATGCCAAGTGGAGTTACCGATGGTGACAACCTCAAAGGTGGCCTCACAGCTATAGGCCACACAATTCAAGTTACCTGCTTACTGACCTTGTCAGAGTATCATCAATTCATCAAATGCAGAATATAAACACAAACATAATGCAAATATATACTGCAAAACTTTCAAGATGGAGGGAAGCGTGGTTGCAACGTACTCTAAGATGGCGGCCCGCACTGAACTCCACACCGAGCCGGGGCCTCTCAATAAGGAATGCACATGAAAAGCAAGCACTTCATCAAGTGTTCATCATGCCGCTTTGTCGGAGGGGTTGGTGAGTCGCCCAAAGTGATTTTCCATGACTGCTTTGTCTTCTGAACTGTTAAACGCCTGCCCTGGGGGAGTTCCTCAATTAACCGCTAAGGCTGAGCCCTCCATTTTGAGTGGCCTGCTTCCTCAGAAAACCTACTTCCAAAGTCCAGAATTGCAAGGGAATGCCATTATTACTACCCATTTGGCATTTTCACGATGCAGGCCTAATTACCAACAATACCTGGCTGCTTTCATGGTTTTTAATTGTGTTTTCTCTGGAATTCCTTCAGCCTCACAGCGATTACCATTTTGAACATGTAGTAGACATCTTCTTACAGACTCTGCCTCCTCTCAACACCTTTTACAAGTAATAACTCATTTCTACGTTATGCTGTCTATCGTAAGACCTATCATCTCATGTACCCTACAATGCTTGGAATGACACCCTTGTACTCTAAGTGTATTTTCATATTAACATATTTTTCAAAAGGTTGTTCCCACTGCATTATTGTCTCCCTTACCCAATTTGCTATTGGCTGTTAAGTATTTTAAATAAGCTCAAACTTAAAAAATAACTTTCAAGATAATACAACCTTTCATACACATAGTTAAGCATACTTTGTGATTTACTTTCAAAAAGCATGAAAGCAAGAAATGAAAGGCAACATTTGGGAGAAGCCTGCAGACTGGTCACCCCTCTGTACAGTGCCTTGCGATTTTCCAAATAGCTACACTGACATTAGGAATGTGTGAGAGAAGAGAGACGTGAACAGTGACACTTTGGAAGGGACACATTGACACTAGGACAATGTAACAGTGACATTCTGCCACAGCCAGGAAATTTCTAGACTGGGACTGGGTCAAACTGACACTGAGCTGGGTCATACTGGCATTGTGAAGGGAAGATATCACTCTTGACCTGGGACTGGGAGAATCTGACACTGGAGCGTGGAGATACTAAGGCGTAGACATTAACATATTGCTGTGGTGACAGTGTCCCTGGGAATTGATAATGAGAAATGGATACTTTGGCACTGGGACAGAATAAACACAGACACTGGAACAGGAATACAGTGGCAAAAGAAGAAGGAAATATTAACAATGGGAAAGGACACGAAGGCCCTTGGACCGTTGTCACTTGGGCACCAGCAATAAAACAGGAGGCACAGATGCTGACATTAATAATAATGTATTTATTTATTTATTTAATTTATATCCATAACAATATGATGAACAATGTTTTTAGGACCAACAATGTTTTTACATTCAACAATGATGTTAGGGCGGTTAACCTGAAGCCAAAGACAGAATCAGAACTGGGTTGTGTTAATGGAGCCATTTGCCTGATGTTTTAGGCCAATACAATTACACATTTAAGAAAGAAATATTTCTATGATTACTCGGACATACCGGTATGTACTATATACATATTCCCAGCAGTGTAGGCAGTAGGGAAGCATTCACTTGCATGCCTTTAATGACAATAGACTGTATTCTAAAGTTTTTCATGAATTCCAGGACAGCAGGATATTTTACAGATTTCTGCGGTAATACGTTCCAGTTGAATTTGGAGGCTGTGCATATTGGCTATTGGATTGGGTATTAACAAAACCAAAGTGAAATTTTCAGTACTCTGGCATATTCTGGTGTAATTTTGCTTGTTTCACAAAAGTCATGAAATTAGTTAATCACAGGGAGTCAAAATTGCAGCCACTTTAATTAATAGTCATTTGGTAAGTAATTTTGTTACCATCTTTGAATGAACAATTTGTGATTTGGTTCCTTTGTATATATGCCACATCACAATTTTCTTCTTGCTCATAATCCCCTTGAGGTGCAATTTGTACATGGCTCCCATAGTTCCTTGGGCCATTTCAAGAATACAAAGACATGACGTCAGTTAAAGGGGGGGAAATATGGCAAAATTGCATGTCCTTTCATAAAGGTGCTACAGGCTCTTCCCAGTGGTCATGTCAACAGTCTCAGTAGTTGGAGAGCTCCTCTGGTATGTTAGTCATTCCAAGAGGAATGTGAGTCAAGGAAGTATAAAAATCCTAGAAATAATAGGAACTAATTGCAATTCTATGAGTACTCCATGCATTTTCAGCCCAGATCCCAGTTTCTGTGGCAACCTTTCTCGGTAAAGTCTGTCATCTAGGTGGTCCAATGCTACATAAATCACCAAAGTTTAATGTGTTATTCCACCATACTGCCAATTGTATGGGGACTATGCCTCTGGGCAGAAGTCTATCTCTTGCTCCTGTCCATGGTATAATTTCTGTGGAAGAAGATTGAGTTTCTACTTCAACTAAGTCAACTCCAATGAATTTATTTATGTTCAGATTTTGCGGACCACTCTGTCTCCACTTTCAGCTACTAACAAGTGTTGAATTCTCAAAATGAAATCTGCTTTTGGTTGTTCAGCTATGGAGTTAGAGTCAAGTCGGTTAGCTAATCAGTAATCCAAAGTTCTGCTGTTGTAACAAGTTTCCTATTGGGAGATGAGTTACAGACATGTTTGGAAATTTCAGTTTTAAATTGTTTCCTGAATACCCTGTAGTCTTACAGCTTGGTTTAGCTCTAAATAAAAAGCACAATAAACACTATTACTTACTGCTGTCATTGTTAAGCATAAGCTGTGCACAATCTTACTCCTTATATAAAAATAGTAACTTGCTTTCTTTTATAGTAACTTTGTTTTATTTAGTGTTTCATGCCACAATGTTTCCAATTTCTAAGCACTTTAAATTGTCCATCATTGGCCATATTTTTGTGAACACTGCACTGGGTTTACAAAACATAAAAACAACTTGTTCTACAAATACTTTATAAAGGATCTTCACCAGTCAATGTACTCATCCTATTTTTCATCATATTAATTTAAAAAAAAAAGAAATAGAATATAAAATTATAAAATAAATCTTTGTTCAGTCAACAGTTCAACGTATCTGTCAGGCCCGTCATTATAGGGAATACTAATTACATCTAAACTAGCAGCCCGCAGTCTGAAAGCAAATTCTCTTGACACAGAAATGCACAGTTTTAGACGTTGCTGTATAGAATTGCATATTTTAGCATGGTTGGATGTTCAAAATTGTACTTAGTGTGTATAGAAATCCTCACATTTTATGATTAATCATGCTTCTTGTCAAAAGACATTAAAGACATGTTTCTTAAACATAATGTATCTGTGCTTAGGAATATAATAGGATCATAAAAAAGGTTTAAACACCATTAAATGCAGTAAAATCTAATGGATGAAAGCATTTTTCAAGGAAATGCATGGATGCATGAAAACTGGTTCAAACATCTCATATGTTCACTATAATAAATCACAACTTTGAAGGACAATGTAGAAAGGCTAATAAATCTACTTTAACTTTTACATGATCTTCACATACTTAAAGAGTCTGAAATGGATATAAATTCTATTTGAAAAAGGTAGGTATGAGCAATGAGGTAGTATTTTTCATGAAGGGTCACTTACGAGAGACATGCACAAAGTAGTGAGGGTGAGCGTAATTTCAGGTTTTGCTAGGCTTACAAACTTTATACTCTGAGAAAGTAGCAAAGTTTGATAAAGTATTCAAAAGTTTGCTTGATGAAGAACTTTCTTGAAAAAAGTATTGTTTTCCAAGATTCTTCCACTTAAAGTGAGTTTTTGCTGAGATGTTTTTTGCAAAACCGATTTTTGCTGAATTTTTTCTGATTATTTAAACATTGCCACTTTTTCGGGGTTGCAACTAAAGTTTTTGTGAAAGCTTCATGTAGTTTGTAAATTATAACTTTGCACCTTTGCATAACCCTTCAAATTAGAGAGTGGGTCAACAAAGGGGACATCATTCTGAGTGACACAAAAATTCTGATTATTTTACGAAAAATAAGTATTGCCTGATTCAAAATTACTACAAGTAGTGTGAAAATATTGCATTTGGTGGAATTTGTGCAGAAAACAGCCACATTTATTTTGAGCGGTGCAGGTCAGAATGCTGAAAACATGCAATATTGCATAGCCTCTATTTCAATGTGTGAAACTCAAAATGAGGAGGTACAGAGGCGTAGCTTAGTCAGTGAGTTTCGGGGGTGTGAATCTCAAATTTCCCAACTAAAAAAGCAGTGGTTGCAGGATGAAATGGAGAGATGACCAAAGTTCTGGATGGACTGTTTCAATGAAGAACAGGGTCAGTAGTGATTATCATTAGGCGGGCCTTTGTCTGTAAAGGCACAGTGGGTGAAGAACGATGAGTTGCAATGCTCCCCAGAGCAACTGCCAATGGTTATACTATTTGCAAATATTTATCCCATCTCCTTTTGGGTGTTTGATTGCCATCGCACAACAAACATAATGTAAAAAATATGATACAGTCTCTTCAAAATTAAAAAACGTGTAATTCTTAACCATGCAGCAGCTTTTTACCGTATTACATCAGATTATATCACCTCCCAGACAGACATTTATTAAAAGTGATAGCTTTTAAACATGAACATTGAAACATTAATGGCTCACTTTCAATGACAATGCCATTAATGAACTAAGAGGCAAGTCAGTCATTATGGAAACCCTAAACTTAGCCTACATTTTTATTACAGATGAGCCACATCTGTTAAAGCAAATATAAGTAGTGTTTGTTTAGCGCACTTCCTGAACGCACATATTTAACAAGTTCTATCATTTTTAAAAAAAAATTCTTTATTGCAGTTTTATGGTATACTTCGCATGTTTAAACAGTTATATCTCACGGACCACCCTGAACAATAGGCAGTACAATCCCCGGTCAGAAGCTATTGATCCAATGTGGGTTGCCACTGAAGTATGTACCAAACTAACAAGTTCTATCATATGTGATACTAAAGAAAAAGGAGGCTTTGTGAAATAAAATGTTTGTCTAGGGTCACCAATGTGGAGAAGCAGGGAAGCCAATATTTATTAGAGGTTATCTAATTTCATATTTTGGAATCCAGCCACCAGATTTATCTCTTTCTCTTTCTCTCTCTTTCTTTCTCTGACTCTCTCTCTCTCTGTCTCTCTCTCTCTCTCCACATTAATGGTCACTTCTTTGTCTTTTATTCTTGGTGCACGATGAGAAAAACCGACAAAGTCATATCAGACCCGACTAAGGGCCCCCAGACCCAACTAACAAGCCAAGAATGCATTAATTCGGGGGTCGTCAGACTCCTAAGACCCCAACTGAAGCTACTCTAAAAACCCCTCTCAGCAGTTCTCACACTTAAGGATAACTTGTTGAAATTCATCAGAGACCTGAAAACACCACACTTCCACTCTGCTTGGCCTATCATCATGACCTTCTTCCTCTGGCTCACCTAGACCCCAAACATCACCTGACCCCTCTTCTTGCTCTTTATATGCTGTTCATCAAACACCCACATTCCAGCAACTGAACAGAGCAGACATAAACGCTGGTGGTATATAATGTAATTTTTCCATGGATGTCCAAGGAGGGGCAACATTCTCAAAGATAAGGTTTTGAGTAAGTAAGCACTTTGAGCAGGAAAGCAGAAATATATTTATATTTTATCAGGTGAACTGTTATCTGTTGCCCATTTTGACGACACCTCCATAGTAAAAAGCTGGACTTTCATGGTGACTTACTGAAATTCTTCAGAGACCTGAAGTCACACCTCTCCTACTCACCCTTTGCCTAGCCCACTGACCTACTTCCTCTTGCTCAGCTATAGCCCAAACACCACCTCACCCTTCTTTCTGCTGTTTATATACCTAAGTTTGGCCACATCCTGTACTCCTGCAGGGATGTACAATTTCTAGTGGTTCTCCCTTGACGTGCCAAATTTAAAAAAAAAATTAAGTGTGAGAGAAGAGGTGGGCCTCAAAGGGGGCAGGGGGTGGAAATTGAGCAAGACTTTCAGGCTGTTACAGCCTGAGCTGCCATAGAGTGGCTTTGGAGGAGGCAGAGTCTGGAGAGTAGAAGGCACGCCCACCCTGACCAAAAGCACAAAAGGCTTCCAAAGTCACCTGTGATTTGTGCCCCAAAGGAGTTCTGAAATCTATAATGGATTTCAGAAGCACAGTGTTGTAGCGTGATTTCTCTCCTTCTTTCTTTGCACCAATACTCTCCCTTCTGTTCAGCCTGAATGACTGTAGAATGTAGGATGATGTCATGGAATGTTGGTGTGTGGTCTTGGTTAGAGTGTCAGTTGAAGGTGAGAGGCTGAGCAGCAGAGAGGCTGCTCCTGGTGGGGCTACTTCTGATTACCATCTTACCTACTATCTACCTTTTCTACTTACCTGGAACTGGATATAATAAATTACATCTTTGGAACCTACCACTCTGCCTACATTTGGACTTCTTTACTTAGTACATTTTGACGACGATTTATCAAGGACTAACCTGCATGTGCCACCTGATTGGATTAATGTAACTTCAACTGAACCTAAGGAAATTGCAATGGAACATGAAGAGGCTGGCATCCCGAGCCCCACCAGTGACCACTCCATCGGTCGCCTCAACTTGTGAGTGCCAGTCTCTCTTATGTTTCTCATCTACCTACTCTGCTACCGTGGAACACTTTGTCCCTGCCCTGTTGCCTTGGGAGTGTTCCCTGTCCTTCTGCCTTGAATGTGCTGTTCCTGTCTTGCTGCCTTGGTGGAGGTTTTCCTGTTCTCCTACGCTTGGTGAGTGCCTCCTGTATGTGGAGTTTCCCGCAAGAGTGACGAGTCAAGGGGAGTTGATTTTCAGAGCTTCTACCTGGTGTGACTCTAACCCAAGCATGCCGGATTCTACTTCTCACACTTGATCTGCGAGAACTGTTGACCCACCCGTCTTTGCCGTGTAGCACATTTAAATTTCAACCATTTTTCTTTGTGCCCACTTAGACTATTCTTTACATGTTTTCCGTCAGCGTTTCCATGGCGCTGGTGTGTTTTCGACAGAAATGTCCACTTTGTGTGCAGGGAAAGGTGAGCTATTTTCGTTTTTACTTGTGTTAGTGCTATCTCACAACTTTTGCCGGTTCAACCGCTCTGTGACATTCAAAATATGGTTTGAGCTGCCCACAGCGCATATACACTTGACGCGCGCTGCCTTACCTGTGTCCAACTATTCTTCCATGGGATTCACTGTGACGTCTGCTCTTCCTCAACGCTCCTGGCTGTTCTGGACGTTTTGGTGCACAAGCGCACCGAGAGCCACCCTGCAAGCACGTTGTAGAGGCGTGCCGCCATCTTGGATTTGGTGCTTCACTTCCATCCTGCACTCTACATTGTGAGGTAACCCTTGCCAACCCCGTTTCCTTCTGTAAAGGAGCTTTCTTCTTTTGTTTTCAATCTGCACAACGAATACAATACAAAGCATTTTGAACATGTAAAGACTTCATTGGCATTCTTGACCACCGGCAGTCGTGCTGTTTGCCTCTTGCGTCTTCCACGTCCTCGCATGGCTGTGCATATTCATCTTTGGACATTTGTGTAGTGCTTACTGCTTGGGATTACCGCAAAGGTACATTTTCTCATTTCATGCCTGTGCATTTTATTCTACGGACATGTGTGAAGCGTATGCCTTCAGGGTTAATCGTGAAGGAACATTTTCTCACCATGTGTTTACTTCGACGAACATGCTGTTCCTGGTGCAGCCCGAGGCTGATGTTGCTGTGATTACTGCTTCTTTCCTGCGGCGTGTGAGACTGTACTTCACTTCGGGTGAGATATCGCTCACCAGAGTATTAGTCTTCATTTTGTGATATCGTTGTTACTTGTTGGTGCATGTATATTATTTTTGCTTGATTTTGTGCACCCTTATGCTACATTTATGAATGTGTTACGTTCCGTGGTTTTGCTTGTGTAATTTAGTTACATGTTACATCTTAGTTGGTGCGAGTTCATTCTGTTTCGTGAGTGAGTGCATCTCAGTATAACTTCAGATGTTTTCATGGGTGAGTGTATCCTAGTACATGTTTATTCGGTTTCTTGGGTGTGTGTATCCCAGTACAGTTTATTCTGGTCCTTGGGTGAGTGTATCCCATTACTTTGTATTCTGTTTCATGGGTGAGTGCATCCCAGTTCACTTTATTTTGTTTTCGAGGGTGAGTGCATCCCAGCTCATTTTATGCTGTTTTGGTGGGTGAGTGTATCCCAGTTACTTGCTGCATTTTCTTTCTTGTGTGGGGGTGCTGTGTACTTTTGTATCACAGTGCTTGTTGCTTAGTGGGTATGCTACCACGTACGTACTTTTTCTATGTTCGTGTTTGGTTCTATCATGTTTGCAGCGCTGGTTCGCTGTTTGCTTTTCGGCTCTTCCTTCTCTACTTCTATTTTGGTTTGCCGGTGATGGGATTCACGGATTGTAGGGGTGCCTGAGACGTCAGGCGTATGAGTGTTGTACGTGTTTTATGCATTTCAGCGCAGCTTTATGTTTCTACTTTTGGTTTACTTCATGTTTTGCCTGAGACTGTTTTGGCCCTTCAGGTGTGCGTATTTCTTGGCATACGTTTTGTTTTTGGGTTGTTCTTTCTCTTTGAGAGAAAAGGGGATGGTGTGCGTGCCATGTATTATTGCAATGCCATGTATTATTGCAATGGTGTGCGTGCCATGTATTATTGCAATGCGTGCCATGTATTATTGCAACTTCTTGCTATTCTATTATTTCATTTTCATGCTGTTTTATTAGTGCATTGCATTTTCAATTTCTTGTCATTGTATTATTGCATTTTTATGCCGTTTTATTATTGCATTGCATTTTCTTGCCTTTGTATTTTTGCATTTTCTTGCCACTGTATTATTGCGTTTAAGATAGTACCTCATGCTATCTTTTACCCTGTTTCATTTTCTTTCAATTGTTGAATTTTCTTCTTTGACTTTTTCTATTTCTTGTTCTTTTTTTTTGTACATTTCTTTTGTTGATGTAAAGAAAGAGGATATGTTGTAGCGTGATTTCTCTCCTTCTTTCTTTGCACCAATACTCTCCTTTCTGTTCAGCCTGAATGACTGTAGAATGTAGGATGATGTCATGGAATGTTGGTGTGTGGTCTTGGTTAGAGTGTCAGTTGAAGGTGAGAGGCTGAGCAGCAGGGAGGCTGCTCCTGGTGGGGCTACTTCTGATTACCATCTTACCTACTATCTACCTTTTCTACTTACCTGGAACTGGATATAATAAATTACATCTTTGGAACCTACCACTCTGCCTACATTTGGACTTCTTTACTTAGTACACACAGAGCTCCCCATACAGCCAGAAACCCACTTTGAGTAGGGGTCAGCCACTTATCTTGTGGTTCTAGTGTGATATCAGCTCTCTATTTGGTGACAGTGTGTAGAGAGCTGATATTTTGTGACAAACAATGGCACCATTTGAGTTGGCAGATCTGTCTTCCCCGCTAAGGCTTCACTATCTACTAAGTGCATTAGAAGCCATATTACAAAAACGATGCACTTTTCTTGTTTGTGCCGCTGTGCACTTTAAACTTGGTGAATGGGGGAAACAGCGTTTACAACGCTGTCTCCACAGCGCGGTACCATTACAGCGCAAAGTGTTTCCCTCATTTTCAAGGGGCCACGCCACATGCAGATGAAGGAACGCCCCTTTAGGACAGCACTAGAGCTACATGTGTGCTATCTTCATTACAGAAGGAGCTACACAAACGTTGATGACCACTCCTGTAATACCAGAGTGGCACAAGGACAAGAAAGCAGGTGCATACACCCATTGCGAACCACAGGGAACTTTATGACATACGGCAATAGATGTTCAATACCCGAGGTAACAATAAATGGATTCAATAGACATAAACCTTGTCTCTTTACTACAGGTGCTTTCTTTACATGGCTACCTATGTGGGGGCACAATGATCAAAAGTTCGTTTTCTCTACATTTCGCTTGTAAGCGATATAAGCAAAATAAGAGAAATACATTCATATTGTAGTAAGGGGACCATTTCCCTTCAGCTATGTTGGCATATCCCTTACTAAAAGACAGCATCATATATTTTTATTATTCAAGATAGTTTTTTGAAAAATGTGTATCCCTAAACCAGACTCCCTCACCACAGGGTAGGGGATGCAGTAGGCAAATACGAAAGCAACTTCATCATATCTTTAGTAATAACTTAATTATGCATCAAAAAATTAATTGCTTTTGCCTTTGACTTAAGCAATTTATCTCTATATGGTTCAAGCCCTAATTAAAAGAAACGGAAATACATAAATTTTATTGAATACAATATTTATAATCCACAGATGGCAGCAGAAAGCAGCAAAAGAGAATAATCTTCTGGAAGATGAAGCATTAGAGTGAGGACAAATATGGATTTTTTAAAACGTACAAGTTCTTCTAGGCAAAGGTGAATCCACTGTTAAAGAATATTTAAAGTTCAGAAGTAAATGGTACCTGGAGATGCATTATTATGGTTACAGCATTTCATTTCGGCTATTTATCACCGTGAATTTCATTGAATTTATCTCGTTGTAAAATATATTTTGTGAAGCAATATAATAAACAATATTGAAATTGAATAAATGCGAACGTGCTTTCATAAATAAGAAAAAAGGAAATGCAGGTAGGGATGTGCCCCCTGTTTTCTATAGCTCTACACGTTTATTGCATTCGAAACTTTTGAATTTGCTTCAGAGTTTTACTGACAATGACTGTCTACGTAAAAGTCACAGAAGTATCCATTGAATATTAGACTGAAAAATCCAAGGTTGCTCTCCCCCTTCTCTTGGCGTATTGGCTATATTATTTGCTCCCCTAAATAAAAGTGGTCTTTCCCCTCCCATAAATAGAGCTCACAGAAAAAAAAAAACTACTGCCCACCGCATTGCTCTGTGCTGAGCATCTGCTTCTATTTAATTCTTTCTGGACATTTAATCCAAGGAGGGCTTGCCAAAAATCTGGCGCCACGATTAGAGCTAGTTATCTGGTGCACTCATGAATACAACACGCTCATTTGTTTCTGTCTCGCGCAGACATGTCTTTGTTCTTCCCATGCGCCTATTTCTGTTGTGCTGGCACGGGTTACTCCAGTTGTCTGGATTTTAGAAATGTGCTTAACCATGTCTTGTGGAACATTAGGCTGCGGAAATCTGATCAGACCTGCTGTCATATCAGGCACTGTGGGGCCTGCATCTTGTACATAAAAAGGGTTTGGGCGCTATATTGCATTCCAATGACTTCATATGAAGAGTATCTGTTAACGGAATCTTAATTTATTTGATCACATCCCATTTCCTGCTTCTCCCACTCCAAAAATAAACATGACTGTGGTTGCACTGTTTATCCTGTGTTCCAATCTAGTATATGCCCTGGATTATTTTTATTATGTTGTTTGTTTTTGTACCCATGCAAATACTAAATAAATATGAACTTCAAAAGTTGATTTTATTGGTCGATCTTAAAATGATTTTAAGGTTACAAATTATTTTTCATAAACGGATATCAATTACATTAAAGACTAATGACTTTAGACTAATGAGCATAAAGTACAGTCTATATGGATGGTACAAGGGCCATAAGCAAAGCATATATAGTTTATGCCTCACTGCAGCCAGCCATGCCAAGAGGTGTCTCACATGGCTGCTTTCTGACGATGAAATACTTCAACTAAAAGAGCGAGTGAATAGATAGAAGATTACTGGATTATCGTGCTTGAATAAGCATTTGATATACTGCTGCTTTGGGAGCAGATTAGAAGCTAAACAGGCAAAAGTGGTACACTTTAAACAAAAATTCTACTTTCTGGATTTGGAATTCCAAAGACATCTTTATCCCCAAAATTGTAGTATATACTATTGTGCATTATTCTATGGCAATTGAATTTATAGAGCGCTGACTACCCCTGGCGAGGCTTTGAAGCGCTTTATGCCAGGCAGGATGCTGCTTTGGAGCCCAAGATTAGTGGGTAATCAAGTCATTATTGGTTATTATTGGTTATTGGTATTAGTCTTGACTCTCTTAACCATTCCTTGTAATTACTTCCTTATCTGTGCAATAGATTACATTAGTATGAGTTTGGTTTGATCAATAGTGAGGGGGAATGTGAGTTCACACACAAAGTTGGTGGGATTAGTAGATGAGCTAATGGAGATTGGGTACAGCTAGGTTAAGGGTATGACTTTCACAGAAGGCGAGGTTGTGATCTTTGAGATTAGGTGAGCATTGTGCAGTAATACAATAGCAGAGAGTAAGGCAAACTTGCATATTATTTAGAGTAGGCTGTACTTAGAAAGGCGAGGCAGGCAGAGGATGGAAACTAAAGAGAGAGACTTTCAAAGAAAAAAGTAGGGGTCACAGTCAGAAGTTTTGAGTCAAGCTCAATTTTTTTCATGCAAGGTTTTAGAAACAAAGAGTAGACTTTTGAGATAGTATGCACTCTGAAGAAGCTAAAACTAGAAAAAAACATTATTACTTGCATGTGAAACAGTCGCAGCCGGTACAGAGAAGATTAGTGGGGCGGGGTGGGGGGAGTGAAGTCGACAGATGACCGAATAGGGAAAAGAAAAAAATAGAAAACCACTTACGTTCAACTCACTTATTTTATTTTCCCAATCCGGTCATCTGTCGACTGCCCCCCCCCCTCCCTGCCACCCCACCACTCTTACTTGCACCAGCCACGCCTGATGTGAAATAGTGCCATATTAGGTACTTTTGAAAGAACCTAGAAATGGGCGTTCTGTTTGTCCACTGCTAAACTACTACTAGGCTACCACTCCAGCAAGGAGAGCAGGTTAGCTCAGAGGCTGGAAGCGTACAGTAATGGATTGACACACAAATAGGGAAATAGCGAGAGCTCTAGGTTGCTCTTGAATGAAGCAATAATCACACAATCAAAGGAGCATGAGAGAATATACAGAGTAAATAATGCATACATCTAGTGCAAACATCAAAAAGGAGATGCTGCAAATGCTGGAATGAATGTCTACTGATATTTACCCTTTAAGTTTGCTTCACAGTCTTAATTACCAAAGCAAAGTGTTGAGATTTCACACTTCATTCTGCCCATACTGTGGGAACTTATGCTTAGAACCATCCCCATTGCTACCTGCTGTGAGAAGCATCACTCAAAACAAAGGCTGTGTCTAGAGGAGAGACTGAAAAGGACTCTTGAAAGGGACCCCCAATGCACCAATGTGCACTTTACAAAATAAAAAATAAATATAATTGCACAGACTGTGCAAAGAATACATTGTATTTTGTTTTCACGCTATGCATTCCAGATATCACTGTGTAATTATTTTATTTCTTGGCAGTGAAGAGATTCTAAATATGGAGATGCCATTGTTTTGAAATAGTGATTTACAAAACGAGGCTGAGACTTCTAAAATCACACCTATCACTTCAAGTGGATATAGTGTAACAACAATAAGTTGTGCCCAGATCTGGAGGATCAGCCTCCTAAACCTCCGTATAGGGACACAAATCCCCAAACTATTTTAACACAAATGATCAGCACTCATGTACACTCCTTCCAAAATGGATTGTATATTTTTCTTCAATATAGCTAATGTAGCCAACGCGTTTCGTCTCTTCCCAGAGACTTCTTCAGGGCTTTTCAATGTCCTCAGACCCCTGCTTATTATGTATGTGTAAAAAACCTTTGCATGGAGCGCGAGCTCGTTTTATCCTTTATTTGTATTTGTACTATTCCTATGGTCCAACTGATAAAGCAGTCATCAATAAATCATGTTCCTGCCCATGTTGGCATCAGAACCCAGGTCACTATTTCTTGCAACCAACGCGGTGTAGCAAACACCAATTCTTGAAGAGAAAAGCCCTGAAGAAGTCTCTGGGAAGAGACGAAATGTGTTGGCTGCATTGGGTACATTGAAGAAAAATATATGAAAAAGAAGAATAACAAACTGGAATGGAGTCTGAACATTGTGTAACCCAGATTATATGAAATGTACAATCATTTTTTGTAAGGAGTGTACAGTGAGTGCTGATCATTTGTGTTAACATTGTTTTGAAATAGGTTTACTGTTGGCTCTTTATCTGTCAGCATAACACCAGACCTGAGATCCTCCAGAGGAGAGTCCCAGAGAGTCACAAAGCAAATTAACTCAATGCCCTGCAGTAAATGCCAACAAACTGCCAAGGCTTTGAAATCAGTGTCTAGTAACCCGAAAGATGATATAGAAGCATCTGCTTTCCAGTAACCTACCATCACACCACACTAATTTGGCTCCCATCTCAAATAGGTAGTCATGTCCAAAGCCTCATGAAGTTGCGTCATAGTCACCCACCGGCAAGACACATGACACTGATTGCTATGAGTAAGGGATACATGTGAACAATGCTATTTACGATGAAACATAATAGAGCATATTTACGAATATTTAGTGCCAGGTTAGTATCACAAAAGTGGTGTGAACCACCTCAAAATATTTATTTTGAGTTTTTCACTGAACAGTTGCCTGAAAGAAATGTAAAGCAGTGCTTTATACTTGTTTGCATCACTTGTGTCGGTGGGGTGCTCCATGGGTTTTCCATGGGTATTCCCATGTGTTGATGCTATCTTATCCGATAATCAAAGATAAAGTACTAATGCAGTATCAGAGATGGTATCAACCTCAAGAACATATGAGGAAATGTTTCCCTACAGATAACAGTTTTGCAGCAAATAAATCAACATAGTCAATGAAGCCTTAAGACAAGAAGGCTTGAGTCCAGTAAGTTTTAGAAAACATGAAAGTTTATTAAATAATTAAAGTGCAATAGAGAAGGCAAAAATAATAGTCAAAATGCATGGTATATCAATGTGGGAAATTAGAATATGGTTCCATAATATGCAGCAGAGAGTCTTACACGAAGTCAGGTCTCAGAACAAAAATATTCTGAGCTCTAATCAAGAGACACACTGATGAGGGTCCGTTCTCTATGTCAGAGCAACCAGACTCATGGTTCACCTCCAAACTCATGGTCTTATAAAAAAATTACACAGTAAAAATCACATTGTCTTTATAAGGTGATCATATAATTTTACAGAATGACAAATCAGAATACAAAAGGTAATGCAGCATCAACTAGCATCAACACAAAACCATCCTCTAACAAAATATTAATACAATCCATTTTGACCTAATGTCACCGGATGTGTCAGTACAAATCTAGTTAACTCAAAAAAGAGAGAAACCCCTCATATACAAAGAGGACAGGACAGGGTTTTTAGAATCAAAGACAAATAAAATATCTCTAATTTATAACACTCTACTTTCAGTTATACAGGTGTATTTCACAGTACCTATAATTTCCAGTTCTTATTTCCCACTAATGTATATCACATATTGCACAAAAAATGTATGTACATTATTTCATTTATTTGAAACAATCAAATATAAAAATCATTTCACACATAAAAATCCTTAAAATTATGCAATTATTAATTCAACATATATCATATAGCACATATCATTATTATCTTCACAGTCTTTTGCACAAATATTTTAAAACAGCAAACCAATAATCTTCAGTCTCCCAAAATCAGCATATTCTTTCACTTTCGATGAGAAGGTAAGAAGATATAGCAATCTTTTGACTGTAGGTCCATCCAAAAGAAAAATGGCAGGGTGGAGTGTGATGATAAATAAGTGCACCATGGATCAATGTTAAACAGTATCCCGTATTAAATAACAACATACCACCAGTTTTTAAATTTTATCAAATAATATTTAATGTTTGTCCTGAAAAGATGGGGTAAACCAGAACACTGAAATGCAGCCTCAACAGTTTTGATTTTTATAAATTGAAGATATTTATAATGAATGATCTTATAAGATATGTGTGCAGTCTACTGTGATGTTATTAATGATGTGTGCAATATGATAAATGTTGAATTACTAATTATATAATTTCATAGATTTTTATGTGTGAAATTATTTTACAATTGATTGCATAAAATAAATGAAACAATGTGCATGTATTTTTAGTAAGCCTTCGAGTAGTTTTATTGACATGGAAGTAATTGGAGTATTTTGGTAATTCACATTACTCTTTGAATGAATGGTCTTATATTTGTGCAATATACTGCAATGATATTAAAGATATGTGCAATACGAAAAATGTTGAATTGCTGATATTCATGTTGTGCTGCAATTATCGATATTTATTAGTGCTAAATGCAAAATTACTCTTCCTGTTTTTTAGGCAATTGCGCATGATTACACTACATGGAATTACGCAAGTTACATCCTCTCCTAATTTTTTGTATGTTATGTGGTGTATTAGTGGCTATTCAGTCTGGAAATTATAGGTATTGGGAAACAGACCTATATAATTGAAAGTAGAGTGTTATCAAGGAGAGATATTTTGTCTATCATTAGTAGCACTAATCTAGTTACACTCAAAACAATGGCAGTCCCTTATTATGAACAGGCCTGTAGTGGCAGAGGCTGGAAAAGCCTTGAATGTAGCAAAGGGCTTCTTTAAGAACAGCATGCTGATACAGAGCATTTCATAGTGCACATTTTACTGTGTGAGGAGAGATGAAAACACACACATCATAGGAGCGCTAGGATTCAAGATGAAATTAAGGCAAGTACAAAAATACAGTTCTACAGTACAGCACTTTCATTTTAGTGCTAAAATGTTCATAATGCTAAACACACATTTTTGATATATCAGAATTCTCTTTCTCACATGCAACCACTTACCCTATATACTAACAATGTGGACAGAGTTTTGTGCCCAAAAATTATTTTTATTTGAATGTGGTGTTAACTTGGAGAAAAGTTTTTTATTTCTCTAACATTTTTCCAACTTTGCATGTGTGCTGCACAATATAGCACACATCCAAAGTAGGAAAATGTTCAAAGTTTGTCTTGGCACAATATTTTGTACCGGAATATTATCCATTCAGTACAAAACATATGCTAGACATGACCCAAACCCATTTGCACTATGGGGCAAAGGTGTGTGTATGTGTGGCATTAGGCAGGCTGTGCGTCCACTACAGCTAAGGATAGGAGAGGAGAGGAGAGGAGACAGTGCCATATCTTACTAGATACAGTGCTGCCCTGCTCACTCCCTCTCATGCAAATCAGCATGCTGTGCTGCATTGCATGACAGCTTTGTAAATCTACCTTAATGTTATCAATGGTATCATAAACTGTGTAATGTGTTTGAGCACGGGCTATATTCAATGAAAGTCAAAGCCTCATGTGAAGGTAATACAGTTCATAGACGATATGATATAGAATCAAAAGCAGTGAACACTGTAATTTTAAAGTAACTTCAACCTTTACTAATTGAAGCTTGCATACCAAAATGAAGCCCTGCCTCAAAGAGGTTTCCAAAGTCAATGGATATCAAGGTAAATATGAGGACAACAGATTGTAGGTGGTGACTGTGGACATGTGAATATAACATTTGAAATTGTACATATGAACATATGTATTTTTACTTAGAAGTGCTACGGTACGCTCTTGATCACGTGTGTGGTTTAATCACGTGTGTGGTGTTAAGGGTGTCATATTGGTATATTACATTGATGAAACTGACAAGATTGTTTGTCTTTTCTAGACACTGGACCGGACTGCAGCTGGTACCATGTCATAATAACCATGACAATTAAGTATGGTTTTTAAACATTTAATTTTTACCTAAGTTCAGCAGAGTGACATTGCTTTAGGTCCTGATGAATGCCGCGAACCTTGTTGGTCATTTGGCAGAAACATGTTGACCTTTGACGAATAGGACATTCTTTCAGTCCTATATATCACTGACCTTTTTAACCCTAGTCTATGGGGACATGGAATAAATTGAGTTGAGTCACCCATGAGCTAGTTTTAACGCACTGTTAGTTTTTCTTTTGCACTCTGCCCCTCACCCCAATCGCTTACATTGGGAATACCAGAAAACACCTCACGCTCCTCTCCAGAGGGAGAGTTGTAGCCCATACTGTGTACCTTGCGGTCGCAGTGTGTAAGAGGGGACCCAATGATGAAGCATGTCACCCTTGGGTGAGTGAGGGTTCTCGTCTTTAAGATAATGACTTCCCTTTTCCCCGTACACATAATCTGTAGTTTTTGTTGCAATAACTAGCGTCCCATTATTTTGTGTGAGTAACAATACAAAGCTAGGGCCATGCCCCAGAATACTTTATCTTTATTCTGGTCCATTTATACCCCTGATGAATAGTCCACAGATCTTCTAAAGCCACTGCACCCTAACATGAGTGAGAGCAACGGGAGAAAGCAGAAACATGCAAGAGGATAAAAGGGCAGGGTGTTTCTGGTAGTGGATCAGAGAGACAAGAGGCAGATTTAAGGAAGCCTAGATATTCAACGCGCTGACTTTTAATCATACCGGCCATGGGCTTCTGAGCAGAGTCCTGGTCATTGGGACTCTTTCTTTTACAAGTTAAGCACTGGGAATGGACACTAGTGCACAACATGAGAGGCGGATCCTGTGAGTATTTGCAAAAGCCACAAGGGTTTATGCAGATTTCCTTTTTGCACCTCTCATAATTTAACAAATGCCGCGAGTCACACCATAGTATTCTGTAAAGTAATGCTTCTGTTTGTTAATAACCGCTTCACTTGAACCAAAACCAACCATATTGATCTGATATGTTGTTGGGGCAGCAATGGGCCTTTGGTAATTCATCTGTGTGCAGCAGCAAATCCTTGTGGCTTGAAAGTTTGCAATTTTTCAGATGTAGTGTTTGTATTTCAATTCCTGTGGTTTCATTGGTTTGACTCCACATTTCAACCATGTCACTTGCGCACAAACAGGGGCAACTCTGCAACCAAAGCAACAGAAACAGAATATAAAGTTTGGAGCATCGCCTTAGTGCTTATGATTTCTCACATGTGATAAGCTAAGCTATAATTCTTGTAGTTTTGTTTTATCTAGAATTCATCACAGACTTAGAGCTAGACCACATTCGTGAAGCTGAAGGGATAACTTAGAGGCATCAGAGGTGATATTGCACATGAGCTCTACTGACCAAAAGGCAGGGAACTGATTCTGTGATAGAATGCTGGACCTCCAAAGTCTCATTGGCTCACCAGGGTCGCTTGATCAAGTAAGGATCTAGGAACTCTAGGAGTGAGTGCATCTTTGAAGATAACAACAAAAGGTGATGATTGTAATGCTTGTAAAAGTCCATGCCTCTGGCAATTGCTCGGGCTGCATTCCAGTCCATTGTTTTTTGCCCACTCTGCCATTCCAGAAAGGGGAAACCATATGCAAATCAGTGAGATCTTGATCTTATAGGAACTGTTCAGCAAACAGTTCTGCACTCCATCCCCTCTGAACCAGACCACAAACGACTTTAGTCCAGTTTCAGGCTTTTTGGGATTCGTCAGTGATTTGCATTTGGATCCTATTGTAGAAATAAAAACCTTCTTAGGGGTTCACTGATACATCTGGTCCTTAAGACCAACAAAGAAGAGATTGGCACAGAAGCTGTAATATCAAAAAAACATGTTTTATTAACCTCAGATGAGGGAGATTGCATCTTACGGTACCCGCAGGCCACTGTAGGAGGCATTCTAATGAGTGCAGAGAACAGGGTCCTTATATATGTATTTGTTACATAGTCAGCATAAAATCAAGGGGAGGTCCTAGCACATACAAGCATGCTTATTGACTAATATGGGTATACAAAATTTGCTTGCTCCACAAAGTGGGAGGGGAGACTAAACTGCTTACATGAGTAAGAATAGCTTGACAGTTCTATACTAGGAGCAGGTGCATTCTACCAGCTAGGCCTCTCTGAGCATGTGCAAGACTCTGGAAGAGGGAGAAAGCACATGGCGAGCACATGGCTAACTAAAATGGCTGCCAAGTACAAAATGGCTTTCAGCTCATGCTAACAGCGATTCCTGCAATCTTTAACAGACGATCCTTTTAGCATGAGCTAAAGACATTACCATGATCTAGTAGAGACATAGAAAATATTTTGCACATTTTCTTCTCATAAATTCATCAACATCCTATGCTAGGTGGGCATTTACATTCTAAACATTTCATTAAGCAGGTATATACAAGGTATAAGCAGGAGTACAAAGTGAACAAAGCATTGGGTCATACAGGTAGCAAGAGAGAATAATGACTATTATCTCAAACAGAAATCTCAATATTTTCCAATGATAAGTAATGCAAATGTCAGGGAAGTCAAAATAGATTATTACAAAAACAATCCTGGCTCCGGGGGACCAGGAGGACCACACAAGACCATAGGAATTAGGACAAGGAGCCGCAAAGGGCTGCTCCTCCTCAAAAATGGGACGACCAAAGGGGTACATTACTAACAAAAAAGAGTCCTTGGGAAAGTTCTAAAACCAACCAGCCAGAGGGAGTCTTCTCCCTGTGTCCGTTTGAGCCTCACAGGCAGGCTCTTGTTGTTCCCACGGTGGAGCTGCACAACTCGCAACTCAAGAATCACGGAGAAGGAAAAGTCTTTCTTTCAGGATCGGGCAATCACCCCCCAGGGCAAATACCCTCAATGATCCTGTCCAGTGTCTCAGGCAGTGCACCAGTTTTCTTCACTTTAATCTAACAGGCACCAAGGGCATAGCACCTGTACCCTAAACTCAAGTCCTTCCCTAACTCCTGTATTTGCACCTCTGGCGCACTGCTCTTTTGTTGGGGCACAAATTGTACCCAGTGTACTCGGGCATCTCTTGATCAACAAACAAAAGGCGTAGACTTGCATTCACTTTGGGACCAGGATTAAGAGGCCTGAAGCAACCCTTGTTTCAAAGGGGGTCACCTCAAGCAAAAGCCTCCTTGCCGTCCTTGTCGTTCTGTGACTCTCTCAGCTGGGCATCAAAAACTGGATCCACACAAAGATTTCTCCATCCTGATTTGTAACCCCGTCTTTCGCCCAAGACAGTGGCAGGGGTACACACTTCACGTCCCAGTGCTTCCGACTTCACTGAGGTCCTAGTTGCCAGCAACGCCTATGCTGGTTACCTTCACTTTGGCTTCAAACTGGAGTGGCGCTGACTCCCAGGCTGGATCTGATGTCCGGGCCCCTCTGGCAATGGTTGTAAGGCAGCAAATATCTATTGGTGGACAGAACAAGAGGTCTTTAGACAAGGCACAGAAATAATCTAACAACAGAGAGGATAGTCTCAAAATACTTCCTTAGTCTTGGGGCGCCCCATACATTAGCAAGGCACCCAAGAGCCACTTCATCTATCTGAGAGTAGAAAACCCTGGACCTATTGGCAAGTATAAAAGGAACGTTTTGGTGAACTGACAAGAGTAATACATCACCCAATCCCAAGCAGCCAAGGAAGTCTGTGTTCATTTACTAAATTCTGAGGAAAAAGAAAAACAATACAGACATACTCCAAATACTTACATTGGTGTATTCCTATATTACTAATCTGAAGAACCCTCAAGAAAAAGGAAATGTTCTACACTTTTACTCATAGATTTTACATTACTTGTACAGGACTGCAGACACTTGTAAAATAATTTCTCTTACATGTTATGCTTAGGACCATGCTCTCATGTTATAGGTGCAGCAGGAAAATCTAAAACTGCTAATCTAACAGGGATTCTTATTGCAAAAAGAACTAAACTTCAACATAGTGAGTACATTTTTTCTTCAGCAGAACATGTTATGACAAACAAACTCCTATAAAACAATATTTTCCTTCAAAATGTTTGCTAAGGATCACATGAGCGTCTTTCCTGCATTGTACTTTTCACGATCTGGACTATGCAACATCATTTTCAAAAGGAAAAAAAACCCTATCTCCAGCTCTAATAAGGGCTGTCAGCTTATTTACACAGACTAGCTAATAAAAGACTAGCAATGCCCTTGCAAAACTGTATAGAACATGAGAATAACATAAACAATAATAGTGTTGCCACCTGAGATTTTTGAACAGAAACCCCCACTATACAATTTTCCTTAAAGATCAAATAAGGGAACATCAATCTGTTCTACTCATTCTTTCATACAGGATGGGCAGTAACATAGCTTATGTGTTTCATGTTTTTATTAATTCTAACAATTTTAAAACAGTATTACAGAATAGCCAATTGTAATTGTAATTGTAAGTAGCATTTATATAGCGCAGCTGTCACCCAACGGGCATCCTGGCGCTGGGATTACCTAAATCACTGTGCAGCTATAAAACTATGAATCATCATGCGCCAATCTCTCAAGGCTATTCTTTTGGAAAGAGCCTGGTTTTTAGCTTTTTTCTAAACTGCAGTAAGTCATCAGTCTGTCTGAGTTCACTTGGTAGTTTATTCCATAGCCTTGCGGCTGCATAGCCAAATGATCTACCTCCTAGTCGGGTTTTCTTGACTCATGGGGTACATACTAGGTGGGCTGCCAAGGAACGAAGACTTCTAGCTGGGGAGTACCAAGTAAACATTCTCTGTAATGGTTTAGGCCCCATTTTGTGTGCCGCCTTATGAACAATGCAAAGTGCCTTAACTGTCACATGGCCATTTCCTAGACAGCTTTAGACAGACTCAAAAAAAGTGAGAAAAAGAAGAGAGAAAACATAATTTTGCCTACCCTTAATTTGTAGAGGAGCTAGCCTCCTTCCCCCATTTTGACAGTAGGAAAACCTGAAACAGGTTTTACTTCTGTCAACACTTTCAACCCCTATTTACAGCAACTGGGCACAAACAAACTTGTAGGAGATATCTTAGAAAGTGGCTATTCTCTGATTCAGTCTAACACAATGCAAATTGAGTTAACTTTAAACCAATTTCTACAGCAATTGTACTAGATTAACATGAGGGCGCATGAATGCAAACTAAAATCCATTTCCTCCTTATCGTAGCCCCTACACAGTATTCTTTAAACTAAAACCATTATTTTATATACCTGGCAGATCAATGTTCAACTGAGGGTTGTTTTCCTTCGTGGCATAGGACTGCGCAAAACGTGTGTTTGCCAAAAATAGGAAGCAAAGCTTCTCTTTCTCTCTTTGCGCTATCATCTCGTCTTTCAAAAAACTTTTCGAAGGTCGAAGTGTCCTAGCAAACATGACCCTGCTAAGTTGCTAAATGCAGAACTCTGACCTTTGACCCGTTCAGCAGCTGCTCATTTTTGTGTGCAAGGCTTGCCATGCGGTTTTCGTAATGCAAAGCAACTCTGGAGAATCACAGCGAAAAGCAGTCCTATACTTATTTTCATTTATGTACAGTGGTGTGCAATCTAGTAATGCAGAGGCAGCTGTTTATTTTATACTTGCATATACTTTATGGAAGCCTGAGAGCACGTTAAAACTGCCTTGAGTGGTAGAACTGCTTGTAATATTGTGAATTTAGCTCAATTTCGACTTTGGTGGTAGGGGCACTTAAAAATGAATATCCTACAATATTTTTGCATAATAGGAACCCCCAAAGTGTTCTCTAGATAGCTCAGGAATGGGAAATCAGAAATGCATAAGATATACCCTTATAAAAACAAGTTTTGTACGGCTGGGTAAAGTGACATTTCACATTTAAGTTCCCTTTTTCTCGGTACAGCACTGCTTAAATTCAACTTTGATGCTAGAAATTCACAGTATGATGATTAGGCTTTATAAAGATGAAAAAACGAATTTAAAGCATTTGTTTTTAGCAATATATTTTTTTCTCATATAATTAATTATTATTTTTTATCAATAAAACCAACCATTTTGATGATTCCACATTGGAAAAAGCAAGCTTCATTCGTAGCCTATCATATTTAAACACATTCATTCATAACCCTAAGCACAGAAGCCTTTACTTGAAACAGGAAAAGTCTGCGCCACTTTTTTAAAAAAAAACAGTTATCATTTAACATCGGAACCACAGATATACTTATGTAAAGAAGGCATTAAGAAAGGAAATCCCTACTTTCAATTTTGTTCTCTGGTATCCAAAATAATGAAACTGGTGTTTTGAAACTTTTAAAATAATGCAGGCCTGTATACCAGGTTTACACTGACTTAAAATATCGCTGACACAGCATTCCTGTCTGTGGCCGTGAGCAGGAATAGCCATATGCTATTTATGCAGCTGTTGTTTGTCAGCAGGCGTCGAATTTTCACGCCTTTCTCAGGAAAAAAAAAACCCTTTATTATTTGAAATACCCTGACAGAGTTAAATCCCCATTTGCTGTGTCAAACGGTTGCTTTTCAGTTAGTCAGTTTAAACACAGCTGTCGGAAAGCTTTTTCTCGGGTGCTGAGAGAAAAGCATGTCGCAGTCTATTTAAAAACTGAGGCATTTCAATGCAGTCAAATCTATCTTTCTATAATGTGTATTTAGTTCAGCAACGACCAAATTCACTCAAATGATGTGCATGCCTATTAATGTCTAATACAATGTATTTAAGGAAAAGGCTGTAACATGTATTTTAGTCTATTGATTACAAAACACACAATTTCGTTTTTCTTTTCCCTCTGTATGAGGCCTATTTTAATCCTATTGAATACGAATTCTAATTTTATGTTTAACATTGTGGCAATTTGCACACATGTATAGTGTCTTACTCTGTCAATTTAATAGTAACATGCAGCTGTTTAGCATATGTTACATAATTAATTTCTGGATTTTTATTTAATATGTAAGTAACTAAATGACAGTTTGCATAACAGAATGAGGACAGCAAAAAAAAACATAAACAAACTCATTGAGCTCATTCAGACAGTTACAGAAGGACACAACACAGCGCGCTTAAAGCTAGCCATTCGTACACAGAGTACTCACACAAGTATTACCAATGTCAAACCAAAAACCCCACATAGACATTTAAACACACATTGAACCCACAAATCAACACTTAGGACTGCTTACAAAGTGTACGCAAGACCAACCTATTCGTAAATACTAATTGTAAGTCATATTTACAAGAAGAGCTCTCAAAAGTAGCCCAAAAAAACTGTTCCATGGTCAAAAAGCTGAAATACACCAAATTCGCCAGTTTTGGCTGGTAGAACACTCAAAAAGCGCTCTGCATATCACCACTTATGAATGTTACTAAGTGCGCAGATCCGGATCCGTTTTATGTACATATTTAGTTCCATGGGGTACTTAGTCACCAAGGAAGAAATATCTTTTTACTATACGTGAACCTATTTAGGTATCCCCTCTGAGGGGAGTCAACTGAGTACTTCCTAAATCCATATCGGTACCTCCAAGACAGCAACACTTTCAACAAAGTGTGCTGGTAACAGGCATGCCAAAAATATTATAGCATATATAATATTATACTCCAAGTGACACTTAACACAATCTGTGTCGTTCAAATTTTCAAAGTTAGAAAAAAATCTCCTCATTACCTGCCTATATGAATTGCAATGCATATATAATTACAAAACAAATTCCAGAATTGGCCAATCATACAAACAAAGCCACAGTAAGTGTTACTAAAACTACCTTACCAATCAAAGGCATCAAACCAACAGCAAGTGCCGCAAAACGGCTCTTACCAATCAAATGGTGTCCAGGTTCCAACTGCCAAGTTCTGAGTGACCTAACGGTCGTTTTAAAATACTCACGCCAAAGACGTTCTCAGTCGGGAGCGGCAAACACTTGGAGGATCAGATCAGGAAGACCAGAAATATACTGGGCTGGAAAACAAACAATCTCCGTGCGCTGGGTACCTCCTCAGTAGATTCCTGTCTCCCTTCAAGACCACTCCCTTGGATAGCCGCTGCACCGATGAGTCCCACTTTCGGGCGCCATTTGTAGAAATAAAAACCTTCTTAGGGGTTCACTGATACATCTGGTCCTTAAGACCAACAAAGAAGAGATTGGCACAGAAGCTGTAATATCAAAAAAACATGTTTTATTAACCTCAGATGAGGGAGATTGCATCTTACGGTACCCGCAGGCCACTGTAGGAGGCATTCTAATGAGTGCAGAGAACAGGGTCCTTATATATGTATTTGTTACATAGTCAGCATAAAATCAAGGGGAGGTCCTAGCACATACAAGCATGCTTATTGACTAATATGGGTATACAAAATTTGCTTGCTCCACAAAGTGGGAGGGGAGACTAAACTGCTTACATGAGTAAGAATAGCTTGACAGTTCTATACTAGGAGCAGGTGCATTCTACCAGCTAGGCCTCTCTGAGCATGTGCAAGACTCTGGAAGAGGGAGAAAGCACATGGCGAGCACATGGCTAACTAAAATGGCTGCCAAGTACAAAATGGCTTTCAGCTCATGCTAACAGCGATTCCTGCAATCTTTAACACTATTGCATACAGCCATGGGAACAAGTATCTGGCAGATCCACTGGGCACGTAAAACCACAAAAGGCAATTAATGGAATGCTTGTAAAAGGCTAAGCCACTGGGAATCACTGAGACAAAAATCAAGTTGATCATTTCTTTGCCTACTGTGCTACTCCAGATAGGAAGCAGCCATATAACAGGTGACATCTGCGGTTACTTTTGTTCCCATCAGGAAGAGAACTGAACTCGCATGGAACTTTAGGATGCAGGCTTCCTATCGGAGCAGGACAAATGCTGATTTGTATATGACTGGTCTCTGTCTGGAGTGGCTTAGGGGGATATGAAATGATGGACAGTGTGGAAGCCCAGGTAAATATCAGAATTCAAGATTAATTCAAGTATTTCACTCATCACTTGTTTTTCAAAGTGACGTGCCATTTGTGAAACACCTATAACCAGATATTACTCCCCTGCTCATAATGCTATATGGCTCAAACTTGATCTTACTCATTAGGCACAAGTAGGCTGAAACGAGTCTGAGGTTGCTTGAGCTATCTATCATATTGAGATGACCTGGCCTTGCAGCTTGTGCTGAAGTCTTCCTATTGGAGCAAGATCAAGTCTGAGGTATATATGGCTAATTGCTTTCTCAAGTGGTTTAGCATACAAAAAAACAATGGAATGGAATGCAGCTCAGTGCAAAATTCTTTGTATATTCACCATTATTACCGAAACGTACTGAGGCCATTAATACATGGTTAAAATCCCTAAGGAAACTGACCAAACACTCATTTACCTCCATGGACCCCAGCTCAGCCCAACGTTTTTCCCGATTGGCCAAATCAAATGCAGAGCTGAGATCCATGAAGGCAAGATGGAGAGAGCCTTTCTTTGCCCAAACATATTTATTAATTATAAGGTGGAGGTTAAGATTCTGTTCGACAGTACCCCTCCCTGCGCGAAACCCATACTGAATATCAGACAAGATATTCTGTTCTTCAGACCACTGGGTCAGTCTATTTAGGACGACCCTGCCTATGATTTTAACTTCACTATCTATTAAACTAATGGATCTATAACAAGAAGGGTCACTCCTGTTTCTCTTCTTGAAAACAGGAACAATAACAGAGTGTCGCCAGGACTCAGGGAGTGTTTGACCGATAGCTGCATTAAAATATAGTGTAAGGAGTGGAGCCCATGGATCTACACAAGCTTTAAACAAATCACCCAGGATCCAATTTGTCCCAGGAGCCTTGCCCCTTGATAGACATTTTATAGCACCTCTAACCTCTTCCCAGTGCAATGATAGTTTAGCTGCCTGGTCCCTTGGGGAAGTGCCCTCAACCAGACAAACTCCCTGTTATAGTACCAAAAAGTAATCTTCCCATTTCCCAGAACCTCAGTTCTGATCTGACTTGCTACAAGGACACAAGAAGAGTCCCAAGTCTGAGACAACAGGAGCTGCACAAAACAAAGTCATGATACTCTGCACCTGTTGCATCCTTCCTGGAACTGCACGTCTGTGAGTCATCCTGTACCAATGCTCGGTTCTCCCAGACAGCGGGAACCCTTTAAGAGCCAAAGGCACCCCAGACTCCCATGGACTAGTGGCACTAGTCCCCTGCACACTGCAGGTATAAACAGCTTACCGGAACCAAAGAATCGCTGGCCATTGGGCCCTCCGAGGGATTGCCCAGAAGTAGATGCTCCGGTGCATTGTGGAAAACATAGTACTTCTCTCCACGAAGTTTCAGGCAGCTATGGTGTTCCGCCAGACCTCCAGTCGTCGAACTAGCTTTCTGCTGTGCTTACCGCTGCCAAGCCTTGTTGGTCGCCAGTACGGAATCCACCCCCTTTCTTCGACGCTGAACCTCGAGGGAACTCCAAAAAACCTTCTTCCGATGTCAGCAGTGGTTTGTTGTCAACGTTTTGCACCCTGTTCCCCACCAACTCTGTGTAAACGGTAAAACCGGCTACCTGGCGGCTCCCGCTTCAGCACTAAGGACCGCCAGCACAACTCTGCACCCGGGCTTCTCGAACCAGGTCAAATCAAACTGACTGTCATGATTTGGTCCTGGGACCCGCATCACCTTTACCCTCTTTGGGTTCCACGCAACTCAACCTGCAAGTGACCTCTTCTCACTAGTGCTTTTTCCCATTGACCGCATTGATAAAGTTTTACTCTTTGCACTTATTTAATATTGCTTCTAAAATCCATACCTCCAGTTATACTTATCTGATTTACTTCACTTTGGTGTCTAAATTTACATAAAAACCTGCTTTATTTTTATAAATTGGTGTTGGATTTCTTTCGAGTCGTGTCAATTACTTATCGTCCATATTGGTACTCTGAAATCCTTAACACATGTTCCTCTAGTAAAGTCTGACTGCTCTTTGCCACCCTACCAGAATTAAGCTAAGAATGTATTATTGTGAATCCAAGGACCATCTTTAGCGTATTGTGGGAGTATTGCATGATGAAGCCTAACCAGTATCACCACATAATATTCCACCTTTTACAGGGTGCAATGTTTGGGGAGTCAGAAGTGTTTGTAGCATCTCCCATCAATTCCAAATTGGCTCTCCCTGATTACCACTTGTTCATGTGCAATTCATTAAGGTTCAAAAGCTGCATTGCCCATCTACTTACATTTGCACCATGTTCCAACAGAGAAGCTATGGAATGCTTATGCCTCCCCCTAACAACCCTAGCTTCATGTTCTGAGATATGTCCGAACTTGGAGGTCATTTTCTTTCAAAACATAAATCCATCCACTCAGGCTCTTCTTCAGATCTGTGCCCTGTGAAATAACTTAGGACTATGGCACCTGTATTAGATCCAGTCCTTGTTTCAGTTTGGAATTCTTCTTTTTCCCAGGGCCAAGATCTGGACTTCTGCAAAACTGCTGCTAATATCACATTAATAAAGAAAGCCAACTTAAATCCACAAAATCTGACCAACTATCGTCCGATCTCCCTTATGATTGCTATGGCTAAAATAATGGAAAGTAATGGTAATTATTATTTATCATGTTATATAGAGGATAAGGTTTTGCTCAACAAATTCCATTTTGGCTTTCGCCCTTCTTACAGCACCAAGACCATGGTGACGGTTGCCTACAATGACATCCAGATGATCTTGGAAAATGGGGGCTCTGCGGCTCTCATTCTCCTCGCTCTATCAGCTGTGTTCAATACAGTCTCACACGAGATCCTCCTATGCAGATTCAATGCGTTGGGTCTGCAGGGCAAGGTGCTCAGCTGGTTTGAATTAGTTTTCCAAATGAGGCCTCAGGCTGTTCTTCTCTGACCCTTCCAGTCGTCCTATCAACAACGCTGCTTTGGAGATCCTAATTCAATAAATATGTGATGCTATTGGCTGATCTCATTGCCTCCACTGGGCTTCAATTCTATTAATTCGCTGATGATAACCAGATTATTATTCATCTTCAGTGTGATCATTCAGCCATCCAAGACAAATTTAAATCTTGCCTCACATCGGTGAATCGGCATTAACTCTTTGAGGTGAATTGAAATAAAGACAGAGATCCTAATGTTTGGTACCATCCACCACCACCTATCTGGTTTCCTATTTGGTGGTCTGAATGTCTTAGAGCCTATCCGATGCACAGGGAGGATAGTGTGTGTGACTTGGGTGCGATGTTTGATTCTAACTTATCTTTTGAGTTTCACATCAATAAGCTCGCTGCAACATTCTTTGGACATCTAAAGGTGCTGAGAAATATTATTCCTTTCAAGCTGGGTTCCTATGTAAAACCCTAGTACAGGCAATGATTACTAGTCACTTAGACATTTGCAATACTCTTTCTGGGATATTTTTGATAAAGCGCCTCCAACTGATACAAAAAGTGTCAACCAGGCTTATTTTAGGTCTTCGTGGATCAACTAGGATGTCCCACCACCTGAATGATTTGCACTGGCTTCCTGTTGCTAAACACTGTACCTTCAAAGCTTTGTCCTACTGTCACAAAGCAGTAGATGAGGTAAAACCATCAAGTTGTGGCAGGTTTGTTTAGCAAATACAGCCCAACCACACAATGGTGCTACTCAACTGCTCTATTGGTTAACCAAGCAAGGTCTTATAGAAAGCGCAGCGGGGGTCGAGCCTTCTCGGTCATCACATCCCAGAGCTGGAACAATCTGCTATTTGCCTTGCGTTCTGAGTCAAACCATCTGCAATTTTGCAAAGCTCCTAAAACATATCTCTTCCATTTGTAGATCTGCTCTTTTCATTTCCATGCTTTTGAAACCAGTGCACTCATTCAAATTAAAATATAAACATTAACATGTAATATGCTTGAAATAAAATATCAATTTTTACTTATAAGTACATTTATATACTGTCTAGTTAGATGCCTCTCTAGTATGCTTTAGTGTAAATGAAATGCAATTTGTGGGCGTATTTGCAGATGAAAAAAAGGATCACTTTAGGATCAAGTTGATATTGATGTTGTTTATTTCTCAATTCATTTCCCATTTAATTTACATACAAATTTAGTTCATTTTAAGCTGAGGTTTTCTTAAATGACAAAGGAATAAATAAAAATAACCTTTATTCTGAGAATGTGTATAGAACTAGTTTAGAGTGTTTCCAGAGAGTGCTTAGCTATGAATAACTTCTGTGCTCTAAGGGAGAAGGGACACATTCATTAGGTCGAGCATTCAAGACCTCTTTTATATACTTTAGTATATTTTTTAGTATATATACTTTAGTATATACTTTAGTATATACTTACATGTGTATGTACTTTGTGGGCTCTGGAGATCAGCCCTAGGACTTGTCTGCTTCCGCTTAGGGACTTTTTTTTCTGTTCAACTGCCTCTATTTAACTGTCTTGATAGGAAACGACCAGCAGCGGTCAGTAAAATACCATAAATGCTTTCTGCTGAGGGACTTTCTTTTTTTTCTTTTTCTGGCAACTGCCTCTATTTAACTTTCTTGATAGAAAACGACCAGCAAAGGTCAGTAAAATACCAGAATCACTTTAGCATTCTCTAGATTCCAGTCCATAGAAATTGTCTTCCACGAGCACCCGTACGCAATAATATTTTTTTCAAATCTTGTATTTTCAGTGATATGGCCACCGAAGGCCCTGCTTTTATATTGAAAACAGAGCTTTGACTATACCATTTCCTGCTGAAAGGCAATATTTCTCTCCGTGTGTTCCCATACCTGGCGTGTCACGCAGTTTGGTGCTTACTTTCCCTCCATGTTAAAGAACAGTAGATGTTTTAGCACCCAGGCTAATGTGCTGCATAGCTAAATACATACAAGGTCCCAAAGGCGAGACCGATTGCATTGCACATGCTTGTGTTTAATGTTATTACTGACTCACATTTGATCTCGTTCTGTAGTAAATTAAATTAGCATTTGAGCTCGAATATACAAGGATGGCTTTGCCCGAAGAATTTTGCCACAACTTTGCAATGGCAATTACACCAACCTGTGCAGGATGCAGATTTTGTAATGCGGAAAAGTCATTGTAAATGGCAATAGGAAATAGACCCTGCACCTGTTAAATCTCAGTATTCTCAAATTGTTTGTGCAAGACGGCTCCACCACATCACCCAAATCTGAACTTCAGGTTTATAGCAAGCTTGATTGAAGAAACAGAATCCAACGATGAGGGTAGAGGTGGCTGCGAATGCCCAGTTTCCTGTAGATAATAGAGTATACCTGCCAACAAACGATTAGTGAAAGAGAAACTGTCAGGCAGAGGAAACTGCGTGAATAATTTAAATCCAACCCCATTATATTCAATTCTAGAGAAAGGAGGAGCGGTTTCAAATAATAGTTTAATTATTGAAAAGGATCTAAAAATAGCACTTGTCAATGCCCCCGTTTAATCAGATACAGATGATAAAAGGTACTGTTTCAAGAAGAGAATGAAATCGCTACTGTGTGACAACCGCATCACTGAAGTATGTTTTGTGTTGCAGTGCCCCTTCTGTTCTTAGGCAAGGCCACAGCAGTTCAAATGCTCTACCATAAGAAACATTCCTAGTTTCATCAAGCAGGGACATTATCATAAGGTCGCTCACGTTGTACATCTTATAATGACGTTGGAGTTCTATAGACTGAGCACTTCAACTGAAATATGACATGACACCTGCTATTAGTTTATCGTGAAGCCATTCATCACATCTGCATTTATAAATATCCGATTTGAAAATCTTTTTAAACATCTTTCATCACTTTCCCAATTTTTGAATTACTTTCTAACTTTCTACTTCTAGATTGCCCGGGCTAGCTTATATTTATTATAATACAAGAAGAGTAATACAAAAAAAAATCAAATATATAATGTATCATTAATAATTGTATGTTGGGGGGGACGTGGATAACGTCCGACGGAATTGGCGGCTTCCGAGCGGAGCTCTGGACGCGAGCAGCTTTCCATCTCAGAAAAAAACCCTCACTATGGAACGTCACGACCGGGAAATCCGAAGTTCCGCGGCTGTGAAGAGACCAACACTTGGAAATAGGGCTAAAGTAAAGCCCAACTGAGCTCTCCTTATGAGCTACGTCCGTTAGGATGAGCTCCCTCACGGAAACTGCCTGAGTGCACAAGATGGCGCTTGCACTCGGACAACAACATGCGTTTTTTTCTCACTGTAACGTTCTGTTAGGGTACTGTACCGAAATTATTCACAGTACATAATGCAAAATACATAAAACAACAAGTCTGACCAGGGTTTAATTCAATGCTATTTACAAGTTATTTGCAGTTGTCAATACATCCACATAATAACAAGTGCAAACGACGCAGTGCTCTAGTGAATATGTGAGCAGGGCTTTAAGTGGGCCGGGTCTCACCGGTGCTGAGCACGGGCAGTTTTTTAAAGGGGGCCTCGAAACGGGTCTCTATCCGGCTCTGTTTTGTACCCTGGCACAGGCGGTCCGTTTTTTTACAGACTGCAGTGACAGCAGGCACATCATGTGCGCGTGCTCACACTGCTCACTTCTCACTAGTGGAGAAGTTACGGCATGACGTCATGCCAAGTGAGCGTTGTAGGGGAAGGGAAATCCTTTAAAGAGTCATTTTCTCTCTGGATTTCCCTTCTCTTTTTGAAACTCAGGAGCAGCAACATTGTTGTGGTGTCACCAGGGCTTTAAGTGGAAGCTTTTTCACTATTATACACAAGCCATAGTTGCTGCTTATTTATCTTATGTAATTAACAACCACTGTCAAAGCCAATAGTCCTGACTTGTTGTAGGTATGTTACATGTTGCATCATATATCAGGATGCAATGACAGAAACAGCAAATTACAAGTCGGGCGGCACCCTATGCTAAGCACAGATTTTTATATTATGCGTTTTTAAGCCACACCCTTAATTATATTTGCCACCCCCCTTTGAGAAACCCCCCAGTTTTTTTTATCCCACTTAAAGCTCTGTATGTGAGTATATGCAATGTAAAAACAAGACACTATGGCCCAGGTTCAACAATTAGCTTCAAAGCAAGATGAACAGATAGCCAATCAGTGCAAATCCATCCTTCTCACATTGGTGATATGGACCTAGGTAGAGATGTTGACATTTCGACCAACGGTGATTCAAGGGGTCTCATCAGGACTAAGCCATATAGCCTATACCGATGGCAAGTAAACCGTCTACTAAGTTAAACTTAATTTAATAAGAAGCCTGGCCACCTGGTCCGGAAAGGAAACATGCAATACAATTGGATTGTTGTGTCGATTCCCTTCTATTCTATAATGATTAAGGCCCACTGGGTACTGCTGCTCTCAGCTCACAATCTGCTGCTCCCGTCAAGCCCACAGGTCCCGTAACATTTTACTGCTAAGGGCGACGGACCTCCAGTTACCGACAGAACTTTGTCCCAAAGCTACAGGACAAATTATAGAACAATGGGGGTGATCACTCTCATCCACCAAGATGCAGAGAATAAGTCTTGTGCTCTAGAAGGTGTTCCCCTCCTCCTAAATGATGCCCACAGACCCGTGTATATATATATGTAACATCCAACGTTGTCAGCACCATCTATCTTTCAGAGAGAGGGATTTACTTACTGATGTTGACTTTTTTACCTTGTAAGATCAGTATGCCCATTTAAGTAACAATTCAACAAGGCACAAACAACTGCATGCAAAGTGAAAACAGTGAGTAGAAGTTATTTGTAATTATCTCAGATCATAAACTGTTTCCTAAAATGGCAGAAACAAAAGAGAAAGAGTCCAAGAGGAAACACAAAGGTGCAAAAGAACAAAGGGAACAGAAACCCGGTTAAAAACATACCAAACAAGACCCGCTGTCACCGGACTCCCCAATTAAAGGGAAACAGGACCTATCTAATATCATTGAAACCATCTTATTAAAGCTCAACTCATTACATGAGCTGACTCAGTCTACCAAAGTCAATACAGAAAGCCTACAGATCGAAATGGGTGGCCTCAGGCAAGATGTTCAAATTTTAGCCAATTGAATGGAAGAAGCGAAATCCAGGATTGGCAAAGTTGAAGACAACCAGAATACTCTCATGAAAAACTCTGACCTACTGTCACAGAAGGTGGTGTCGCTGGAAAGAAAAATCTATGGCTTAGAGGACAGAAATAGGAGAGGCAATGTGAGAATTTTTGGATTACCAGAAAACATGGAAAGCAGTGAAAAGTCATGTGTAGCATTTATTGACTCTTGACTCTGTTTCAGTCAATCATCCAAGGGCTCTTATATGCCGGCCACTGCGCTATCAACATACAGAAATGATTCTGGACCATATGAAATGTATTAAAGCTATAGACTGGAAAGGTCATAAAGTGGGCATTTCACAGGATTATGCCAAGCCTATGGTAGGTCGAAGAAAAAAGTTCCTTGCGTTGCGCTCTGAGCTCAGATCCCTGAACATTACTTTCTCTATCATAGTTTCAGCAAAGATGAGGATCGTTCACAAAGGAAATCCATGGATTTTTGATGAACCCAAAGACTTAGTGACCTTTGTGAAACAGCTATCAGATTCTCATATGTTGCACTAATCTGTACCATCATATTTTAGATTAGAAGTTCGGATAAGCTCCTTTCTACCAGACACATAATCTGGATGATATCCTTTTTCCATGAATTCCTTACTTGTTATCCTGGATTTTCTTACTTGTTAACCTGGTTTAACTAAACAAAAACATACGTTACTGTACAATTGCATGTCAAAATCCACTTATACTGATTAATACTTTTTTTCCAGGTACTCGTCCTGTAATCTTGGTACAGCTAGGTCTTTAGATTGTCATTTTTAACATACACGGTTTAATACTCTCTGTAAAGAATGCTGTTCTCTATTCTTATTCAGATTATAAGATGTAAATTCAATTTAGTACCTACTGTACAACAATATTTCTCATGCAATTCTTTCTGCATTCTGTTTTAGATGTAATTGCATGTGACAATTTTGCTATCCAATGGATTATATCCTCTTTTCATAAATTTTGTCAGCTAGCCTGCCTTACAAACATATACATGAGATCTTGTTTAGACAGACTGCTGGTCTATTATAAGGGTAGAAGGGCCCGAAGCACACTCTCCAGGTAATAACTTTTAACCAGCCAACGTGAAATGAGTTTCCCAAGGGAGAGCCTAAATTACCACAAGCTACTGTCAGTTTTTCTTTAAATGTTGTTTAACTTTCTCATTTATAGTAGTTATTTTTGCATGATGTTTTATTGTTTCCTTGATACTAATCGCAATTACATGGTTGATGTTCCTGTGCTCACTGATCCACTCAGGTCCAGACCTCTTGTCCGGGATCGTGCTTCTGTTCTGAGGCCTACATGTCTCTTTTTTCTGCTTTGGGGGTGGCGAGTGGTTTGATTGGGTGGGTTCAGGTGAGGGTGATTTGAGCGTTGTAATGGAGGTTTGGTTACTCCTACTGAAATATGGTGCAATGTTGGTTCTTGCTTTGATGTTACCTGTCCTCTCCTTATCATGTGCTCTCATCTTTTCCTTTCTCTATCTCGTACACCTTTCCATTCTTTTCTCTCCTTCCGAGGATCCTCCTCAGCACATTACAGGCCCCTTCTACTGTAAAGCGGTACCATCATGAATCAGGCATTGCTTAAAATAATTTCCTTTAACACTAAAGGGTTCAATCACCCAATTAAACGAAAGAAGGTTTTAGATTATTGCTGAAAATTGAAAAATAATATTATACTCTGTCAGGAGACCAGAGCCGGGATAACTGAAGCTTGGAATATGCAACACATATGGGTTTCTGAATGTGTGTGTTCACCAGCCCCTAACAAGAAAAATGGAGTGTTTACTCTGACTTCAAAGCAAGGCGGTTGTGTAGTTGAATCTATTGCACATGACGATCAGGGTAGATGGTTACTATCAAAAATTACAAAAAATGTTTTCTCCTTTTTCATTGCAAACATCTACGCTCCAACCTCAAATGAACCGACCTTCTGGTCATCTCTGAACCAAAAGCTACATGAAATTCCTCAGAATCGTAAACTTATCTTGGTGGGTTATTTCAATCTCCCTTTTGATATCACCTTGGATAGACTATCGCAGTACACATATAGACCTAACCGATCTCACACTCAGGTCCATAAACTAGTGGAAGATAATGATTCAATTGACATTTCGAGACTACACAACCCGACAAGTAGTGATTTGACCTTTTACTTGCAAACCCAGACTTGACTACTTTTTCATTAGCAAAACTTTGGTCCGATCAGCCATAGATCCAGCTATTGAACCAATCTCATATCACATTAACCTTAATCCTATCTATACAAAAATCTAAATCTTGTTCATGGAAAATGAATGATGAGTTGCTCAATGATCCCACCTCCAAAGATTTAATCGCCCAATCCTTAACAATTTTATTTAAAGAGAATGTCTCTTTGGAGTGGATGTTGGAACAATATGGGATGCCATGAAAGCTACTGTCAAGGGGGAGGTGAATGGCGTAATGTCTAATAAAAACAAGCAGCTGAATGCAAAACTGAATCTCTTGGTGAAACAAATCCACTCTCTGGAAAAAGACAGAAGATCAAACCTTAATCCCTCAACCATTGCTAAAATCAAACACCTCACATCTGAATATAATTAAATCTTAAGCGATAGAGCCCGTATATGGTCTACTAAATCCAAAGCTAAAAATCTTCTATAATGTACCAAAGCGGATAGACTTTTTGCATTGACCCTTAAAGATACAAAAAAATCTATCAACTTACCATCCATCAAAGATAAAAATGGCGGTTTACAATCAGATCAAGCTAAAATTATTGATACATTCTGAAATTTTAATTCACAGTTATATAACCCACCTCAGACCGGGAATACCTCCAATAGAGAAGCATGTAAAGTTTTTCTAGATCCTCTTCAGCTTCCCTCACTCTCCAAGGGAGATCTTAAGTATCTTAATAATCCAATTTCACAAGATGAAATTACCAAACCCATTAACTCTCTAAAACCAAATAAAGCCACTGGTCCAGATGATCAACTTGCACCATTTTATTAAAATTTTCAACACATATTATTGCCCCACATCTTGGTCCTTTTTAATACCTTGAGCTCCAGAGGTGAAATTTCAGGCTCCTTTTCTGAGGCTCATATAATAGTTATACCGAAGGGAAGTAAAGACCAATTTAGAAACAAAAAAATTGTGTCCTATTTCTTTACTTAACACTGATTACAAAATATATACTAAGCTTCTGGCTCTTAGACTACAAAAGCCCTTACATCTTTCATTCAT
This sequence comes from Calotriton arnoldi, assembly GCA_963921515.1. NCBI lineage: Eukaryota > Metazoa > Chordata > Amphibia > Caudata > Salamandridae > Calotriton > Calotriton arnoldi. Next base: position 1,073,908 of record CAWUFW010003857.1, on the reverse strand, counting down.
CCCTCACAAATGGGTTTTGTTAAATGACATTTGATGCCGATAATATTTGAACAATTTGTCATGTAATTGAGAAAGACAAACAGCTTCCTTCTCCCACTATGGTCATATCCTTAGATGCGGAGAAGGCCTTTGATAAGTTTTACTGGACCTTTTAAAAATGAACACTAGAAAAGTTTCATTCGGGCAATCGTTTGCAGACGTATGGCCATGGCGATTTATCAGAGGCCCTCGGCTCGAATTAAACTAAATGGCCAAATATCAGACAAGTTCAGCTTATCACAAGGCACTACACGGAGTTGTCCCTTGTCCCCTCTCCTTTTTCTACTCTCAATTGAACCTTTTCTACACTCAATCCGGACTAATGATACAATACAAGGGATTTCTTTCAAAAGTGGCACCCAAATATTGGCAGCATATGCTGATGATGTTCTGATCTTCTCTACAGAGGCTGATAAAGCTATTCCGGAAATACTTAAGATTATTGCAATTTTCGCTAATACCTCGAGATATACCCTGAATAAGGAGAAAACTGAAAATTTCCCCCTGAAAGTAGTCTGTCTTTCTCACTTAGCAACTGATGTTACTTGGGTCTTGAATTTGCAGGCTCTGTCACTGACACCAAGGTCCATATTGAAGAAACCCTTCTCGCTAAAATTAAAAAACTAACGGAGGAATGGTCATTGAAATTTAATATATGTTGGTGCCGGGTTGAAACGGTTAAGATGATGCTTGCACCACAAATGAACTTCTTCCTAAGTATGTTTACAATCACCTTTCCAACTCTTTCCACAACTCAATTAATGCCCTGTTAGCAGCTTTTATATTTAGGGATAAAAGAGCAAGACTATCATTCTGTAACTGCAGATGAACAAATCCCAAGGGGGGCCTAAAGTTAAAAAAATATCTAACAGCTTTTCTAGCCAGACAGACCATTTGGTTGCTGCACCCAACTACGGTCAATTGACCAGCTTGGATGGATATTGAATTAGACTTGTTTCATCCACTCTCACTTATTAACAGCTTGACAACTAAACAACTTAAGGAACCTCATTCTTATCAGATCATTAAGGATTCAATCGCTACTATTATAAACTTAGATACATGTTTTCTTCATAAAATTAAAGGGTCAGAACTTGCCTCTCTGCGGTTTAATAAAGCTATCAAACTTGATCCTACCCTCTCTTTCTGGAACCAGTGGTCTTCTGTAGGTATTTTTTATGTTAGGGAGATTATTCATCCTGACAACCCCCTATCTTTTGCTATGCTATCTACTAGATTTAATCTCGAACCTACAGACTTCTACAACTTCTTGACACTAAAAGTAGCATTGAGGGACATCAAAAGAGCACATAAGGTGGATTGCTTAACTTCCTTCAGATCCTGTATCCAAGAGACATAGGGTATCCACCCACAATTCATAAAATCTTACAGAAAACTTTCAAGCCACAGACAGATAGGATCCATCGTGCATGGGATACTTCATGCACCAAATATAATATTGAATCCATCCCACCCACAAAATGGAACAGCATCTGGCCCTCTATACTAAAGTATAACATTTCTCCCCTTATCATACAATGCTAATTATGAGCTGCATATAGAACATTCTGGACCCCTGAACAATTACATAAGCAGGGCCTTTTTTGCCATCGGCTGCTTGTTGGCCTTGTGGTCTCCCTCTAGGTGACTTAGAGCACTTACTGTTTAATTGCAAACATATGCACCCTTTCTGGAAAGGTAATGAAAACACGCTAGTCAGTATTTTCACTATAAAACTGTCCTTAACACATGTTGTAGTCTCTTTGGGCATGCACGCCTGTGCTGATACATATTTACTGAATTTACTAACTACATGGGATCACTTTCTTATTGATATTCTGCTAGATTTGGGTATTAAAACAATACTCTCCAACTGGAAGAATTATAATAACATTTCATATCAAACAAGGTGGGCTTGGGTCAGCTTTATCAAAAATGCAGGCAATAGCCTACACAATGCTACTTTCAATAACAAATCCTCCTGTCTGTTGTGGTCTAAACTGGACTTATATTCACAAAAGATTAACCCCCCTGAACATACATGGGTCCCATTCTCAATAACTAACAATTCTACTCCTTTTTTATCTCCCCAATTTCTCCCTCTCTCTCTCTCTCTTTTCTCCCTTTCACAAGAATTTATAGATACTAGATGGAAATTTATAAATGTTTTACCCAACATGATTTCTGATAAACTCTCCTTGTCAAGTGGACATCATATTGTACCAACCAGTATCATTGTACTGTAACTTAATACATTAATTTATAAAAATAAAAGCTTTTTAAAATCAAAAAAATAATAAGAATTGAATGGTAGGAAATAATGATTTAAATCTGACTTATGTTACGCAAAACCTTTTAAAAAGCAATTTTTGTTACTTCAGTCAGGGTTTATTGTGATATTTTTGCTTAAAGGATGGAAATTGTACATTTTGGGAATTTGTGTCTTCACTCATGACATATTAATATTTTGCCAAAGTATGGGTAACTTCTCTGCCACATAAATCAAGCAAGGTCAAGCTTCTTTATAAGAATAAGGTAGTCATTTATGAAGCAGGTCCAATCCCAAAATGCCACAGGCTCCTCAATGAGACACAAACCCCTACAGTCTCCTGATTTGCTCAACTGGTGGTGCGTCAGGATGGAACACATGATTGTGGGAGCTAGCACACCACAGCCACCAGGAGCGAGATGGAGACAACAGAATTGTTTTGTAGAATACTTTGTTTCTCATGTTGAGTGGAATTCCCTAACATATCTATCAGTGAAGGTTTCCCCTGACTTTCCCAGACATTTAACTTAACACTCCGCTAGGAGTGCATGTTACCTGTAAAGTTGATTAGTGGTTTTACTTCAGCACAATCTTTTATGATGCGAACTAGCAGTTTTTAAGTTAGGGTGACAGTTCTATTTTAGCACTGGTGCCTGTCAAAGTGGCTCCTGCTCTCTTTCCATGACTTAATTTCTCACAAGTTACTGGCTTGTATTCACTTATCATTTATTGCCATAAATGGACAATTTTGTCTTGATTTGGACCAGTGATGTTGTAGTTTGCAGTAGTCAAATGTTCTGTGGCAATATGTTCAACTTTCTGTAAACCACACCTGGCACCCCTAGCAACCCACACCTCCTTCAATATCTAGGAACGAATGTGTTGTGTGCACTTGAAACAAGATTTTGGTGTGAAGACAACAAAGACAACAATGATTTAAGATAAAAATTGTGAACCTCACCACAAAAAAAAGCCTAAACAGTGTGAATAAAGTTCCATTTGAGGTCTGGCACAACATATTTTACTATGTGCTAGAGCTAATGTAATTAAGAAAAATATTAAAGTCATGCGTATCGGGTCAGCCCCATTCAGCGACTGATTTGTTGGAGTGTTATTCACATTTTAAATTAGCCAACTGTACAGAATGTAGACAGAGTGGCAATGGGTTAGCCCCTTTCAAACTTTACTCCATCAGCAGGGTCATTCATATTTGGGTCAGTCCAAAGCACAACCATTGGTGAATTAAGTACCAGTCATCATGAGAGTTAGCATTTTGTCTCTTTAATTGGAGTCCTCATTTGGATGGGATGAGCATAACCAGTCAAAGAAAACACTCTCTGTAAGCCCCATTCTGTGTTGCCACATCTCTACCAAATACATTGCTGTATATTACTTGCATTACTGCACCAGTCAGAATCAGCCAAAAAGAAGCAGCTTTACAGTGTAGACTCAGATTCATTTCTTGGAGCCACCTCTGTATTGACTGCGCTTCTGTGGCCACAACAACAGGCATTATCAGAACAGAGGAACAGAAAATACCACTCACAGGGGGTTTATGGTTATTGAGGCACCATAATAAAATTTAGCTAAAGCTCAGTCTGTCTAAACATGTCAGACAATGTCAGCGGTAGGCTAAGGTAAGTTTCATTTCCCTTGTACAGTTTGCCTACTTAGTGTCCAGCCTCTTTCAGAAATATTCTCCAATGGATATTGCTCTTCCTTCTTATCAGCATCCTTCTCACATGATTCTGTTTGAAGCAAGGTGGCAGCGTGTCAGATCACAAGACACGGTGAGGTGCAAGAGATGGCATGCAGGACAATGGAAATTACTCTAGGTGATATGTACGACTACGTTTCCCAGACTCAGAGTCGCAGCCCCAGCTACTCGAGAACCAGGACACTAAGACCGACTTCCGGGCCATAAGTGGCAATGGAGTATTTAGGCTTGACTAACACTGAGCTCCCTTGTCTGGCACCAGTGGTTGTTGTGACTCCTCGCTGTTCACATTAGTTCGCACCTAGCTTGATTTGTTCTTTCATCTTTGTTTTTTTCCCCTTTTCAGTTCTCCACAGTCCTCCTGATCTCTCACATGCATTGGTTCATTATCTGCCCGTATTGCCCTTGTTCTTAGTTTATCTTTGTTATCCAGACTTCCTTTCTCCAGGTGCTGCAGTGGTCTTCATTTTTGACTCCTGAGTTGTTTTCTCTGTATCCCCAGGGCTAGTTACAGAGCACCATCTGCAGGACTGAGTAAGTCTGTATCTGTGTATTTTCGTGCTAGTTCCCTCCTGGTGCATGACCCCTCAGTAATTCATGTTCTCTCACTTTAATAATTTGAACGTTAGAAGATGTTGCTAAGGCATCCAATCTGAAACTTCCAGATACCAACCTGCAGGAGTGTCTCTTCTCTCTCCCTCTCCTCACCATCTTTTCCCCATAGTTTTGGTCTTCATTACTATCCTTGATTTAATTCAAGGGGGTAAGACTACCCCCAGAGGGAGATGGAGGGTTTGGCCTCAATAGCCTCACTCTGGAATATCAAGTCCATAACACTTCATGCTGAAACTGGGTTCAGGAACCTTTTTAGGACAGCTGTAGACAGAGCTAGTAGCAGCTCTGGGGTCTCCAATGGTATCTACTGGTCCATAACAATGACTGCTGATGTGCATGCCACATCAACTACCAGGCGGGGGCCATAGGTAGGGAGAAATATTTGCACAATGGTGCTTCAATGCTGCTCCATTCCAACCACCACCTGATTAATATAATTACTAAATATTTTTTTGAAGTGACTATGAATCCAGGTAGGACAGAGTTAAAGCCCAGAGTCCATGACTGCTGTGGTGGCAGCCATCATTGCTCAGTCCAGAGATCCTGCAGCATATATCAAGCAGCACAGCAGACTGCAACAGCTAGCCTTAGGTACTCGCATGCCTGGCCAGCTCTTATTGCCTGGGGTTCATGAACATTGAGATGTAGGTATTTCTCACAGAGGACGGTCATTAAAATTACAGAACCTCAGTTCATTGCATAATGCATACTCACACTGGTAAAAGCATGTTTACAGTAACATCCCCTGCTTGACTTCTGTCAGATGTTGCTGAATGGTGTGAAGAGAGGCTTACATTGGATGCACAATGAATGCTGAAATTTGGCAAAATGTAATTTTGTCTATTCCCTTTGCAACTCGTCAAATGAATAATAGTGTAGACCGTCGGGATCACACTGGGCATAGCATGCTTACTTGGGTTGCTTAACATATCTTCAGGAGATATCTCATTATCTAGTTATGACACAAAAATAGTGTGGGTCAAAAATATTGCAAACATATTGAGAACCCAAATTTTTACTTTACATATATACAGGTTAAAGTGCAACAATATTGGCTACTTGTGGCCAAAAATATTATAATTTCTATTAAGAATTAATAATTATCTCCCAAGGAAGTACACACAGGTTCCTTTCCATGAATCTCTGAACCATGAACATAAGTGCACAGTTTAGGATACACCGAGATAAAAACTATTTCAATATTGCACCATTTTCGCAACTGAGGGGCATATGTACAAGCCCCTATCGCCACGGGAACGTCACTTTTTGTGACGTTCCCATGGCGATAGGGGCCTTGCCTTATGTACAAGGCAGTGTTAAGCCACTTAACGTGGCTTAACGCTGCCTTGTACATAAGGCACACTTTCACGCTATGTTTAGCGTGAAAGGGGCATGCAGTGGGTGTTGTGGTGGGCTTTCCACCGCAACACCCATTGTTTTTGACGCTGCCCCCTATGTACAAGGGTGGCGTACATAGGAGGCAACGCCAAAATTAAGACCAGGAAAACCCTGGTCTTAAGGTGGCGAAACGAGGAGAAATGCATTACTTTTCCTCATTTTTGCTTTTTCCATGTGTGCTGCCTTGTGCAGCACACATGGAAAAAGCAAAATGCCATGTTTGTTTATGTACAGGAAGGTGTCCCTTCCTGTACATAAACAAACCTTTTTAAAAATGCCATTTTGTAACTTTCATGTGTGCTGCATGAAGCAGCACAAATGAAAGTTACAAAATGGCAATTTAGGATTGTTTATGTGCAGGAAGGGACACCTTCCTACACATAACCAATCCTCCCCTGCACACAGACACCCTTGCACTCTGGTGCAAGGGTTCCTGCATTGGCGCTAAGTTGTTAAACTTAGCGTCATCGCAGGGGGAAAGGCAAGGCTGCACCACATTCTTGTAAATATGGTGCAGCCTTGCGTTTTCGAAGTGACGGAGCGTGTCGTTAAGCCCAGGAGGCTGACGACACGCTCCGCCACTTCGTCGTACATATGGCCCTCAGTTTAAGCTGCACTTGCCTGTTTTCTATGTTTGATGTAAAGCAGATACGGGGTCATGGCTATGTTATGCTTTGTTGGCCGTGAAACCCATTGGCAAGTTATGGTGACATAGAGACAATAAATATGCACTTTGAAATGGCATCCACAGTGAGTGCTTTACTACTTGACAAAGAGCGGTGGTTTGATATTATACGAAGTATCAGGTTTTTCACACCTGAGAGGATGCTCTGCACCTGCTTGAGTCACAGTGGTATGAAAAGTGAGAGGATGTAAACAATTGATAAGGTTATGTATTTAATTACAATTAACATTGTTTTAATTTGAAACAAAATATAACAGATTTTTTAAAGTGAATAGACTTTAAACAAATATATACTATAAAAGTTGTTTTATAGTTGTGTGAAATTACATTGTGATATACTGGGCTGATGAAATAATTTTAATGTATGTTTTTAATCAATGTTGGTATTCATAGAAAAAATTGTTATAGTTTTAATTGACTAAACAATAAAGAGATCATCATCATCATCATATACTATAAAAGTGGCAAGTAAACATTATTGTTTTAAATTTATAAAATGTATCATTTGAAAAAATTATGAAATCATACATTGAACTAAATTTATTATACAAAAAATAATTCTTAAATAAAAAGTATCATAGTATTTTTGTTTATTAAATACTAAACACAGTATAAACATGCAGAATTAAAAAAAGATTAACAATATAAAACATATTTGAAATGTATTGAATCATTATAAAAAAATTGAAAGCATGTAGCAAAAATTACTACTTTTAAAATACAAAAAATGTAACACAGAATCTAAAATAATTTGTGAAAATTAAACACAATAGGAAAATAAATAACATTTAAAAAAAGTATAACTGTTTGCTTGATCCTGCTTCTCCCCAACCCAAAGCCATTCATATTTGTGAGTGCAGTCTACAAATTCTTCTCTAAAGAGAGTAGGGAGTTCAAAGGTGCACAGGACTTTGAGAATTTGATGTAAAAGGCAGCATCAATATTGCAAGAACTGGCATATTCTAAACCATCAACAGCAGTGGCAGCGGCCCTAAGAGTGTAGCTCAATCAGCGATGTTGTGTCAGGGGAGCAAAGTTAAGCAGAATTTGATGGTTTTAGTATCTTCTGCATAACCTCAATGGACACTAACATCTCACTCCCCTACAAAAAGGAGAACAATAGATGAACCTAACTAGGGCCATTCTCAGCTACTGAGACAGTTATCTGCTTCTATTTATTTTCTAATATTTTGTCTAAAGACTGTCTTTAAAGGCATTATATTTACGCAATAAAAATTTTACTTCTAAGGGGTCGATTCCGATTTCGGCTGGAAAAGGTTGTTCCCGACACGGACCCGTCATATTTCCCGACCGAACCGTACACACGCCTTCCAAATGGCTGAGTACGATGCGATGTTTGAAATTTACAACCGACTCGGCCGGAATTTTTTTTTACGGCCGAGTCGGAAGGAAAGGAGCCTGACGCGATAGACTCGTACGCGCAAGATTCGAGATAGCCAAGCGTCAACCCGACGTAACAGACACGTACGCGAACGACTCCATGTAGCCAAGCATTAACACGACACGACAGACTCGGACACGAACGATGCCACATAGTCCAGCATCAACACAACCCAATAGACACGTACGCAAACGATTCTACACAGCAAAGCACATACATGACGCGACAGACACGTACGCGAACGACTCCATTGACACAACACGACAGACTCGGACGCGAACCATGCCACATAGTCCAGCATCAACACAACCCAATAGACACGTACGCGAACGATTCTACACAGCCAAGCACATACACAACGCGACAGACACGTACGCGAACGATTCCATTGACACGACACGACAGACTCGGACGCGAACGATGCCACATAGTCCAGCATCAACACAACACAATAGACACGTACGCGAACGATTCTACACAGCCAAGCACATACACAACGCAACAGACTCGTACGCGAATGATCCCACATAGCCTAGTATGAATGGAACAGACTTGGACAAAACAAATAACACAAGAACAAGCATCATGTGCCATCAAAACGACTTACATAATCCTTAAAAAATAATACAATAGAAACAGAAAAAAGACTACCAAAAAATGCAATGTCATCTACAAAAAACACTAAATTTAAATATTGAGACACACCCACAACTCAACCTATATAAAGGGTGCAAAAACTTCCCAACACCATTTGCTACTTCGACAGACATGCAAGCAGACCACACTACTACACAGACAACTCATCTACCCACTACAAACACACACAACTCATCCACCACACAACCTCCACACAACTAGCACCACTGAAACACACCTCCACTCACACTCACTCACCCTCACCATCACACACACATACACCTCCACCACCACCCATCACCATGCCCCCAAAGAAGAATCCAAAGTTCTTAGATGCTGAGTTGGAAGTCATGATAGATTAAATCATCCGAGTTGAGCCACAGTTATTTGGCACCTTGGCCCAACAGACCTCCCAGTCCCAGAGAACCAAGATGTGGGAGAGAATTGTCAACAAGGTGAATGCCCATTCACCTACCTTGCGCACAAAGGAGGATATCCGGAACCGGTACTATGATGTACGCAGGAGGGTTAAGAAGCTGATTGCCAGAGAACATGCCCTGAGTAACAAGACTGGCGGTGGCCGTCATAAACCGGTGCGTTTCACCACCTGGGAGGTGAAGGTGCGGGACCTCCTCCCACCAGAGGCCATAACTGGATTAGCTGGAATACCAGAACCTGGTGAGTACATGTCCAAATAGTCCAAAATTACCTCAAATACACAGCCACAGACATCACAGCTAGACATCTTGAATGTAACTTTGTACTCACTGTCATGGAACCATGGTACATGCTGGCACATTTGGTCTGGGTGGGAGGAGGAGCGGAAGCCATGACTACTGCCAGAAGCACCCACTCGTCACACACACCCCCCCACTCCCACAATAACACACCTGTCACTATGCTGTCCCTGAGAGTGAATGCAAATGCACTGTCAAGATGGCTGACACTGGCTTTTGGTGTGGGGAACACAAGGCCCTTTTGGCAGTCATGTCCAGCATGACTGCAGGCACCACTGTCAGACATCTTGAATGTAATTTTGTACTCACTGTCATGGAACCATGGTACATCTGTCCCTGAGAGTGAATGCAAATGCCCTGTCAAGATGGCTACACAGGGGCATCATGTACAAATTAGGAAAAACTGACAGCCATTTCTTGGCCCACTCACACAACTACAGACCATAACCTTAACTATACATTCCACACACTGACAGGTAAAGATTAGTCACATGTGCCCTCACTGTGCATGCCACAAATATGCGTGGAGGACAGGCCACAGTCCAGTTAGCAGTCACACCACATAACACAAACCACACACACTAAAAACACACATCAGGGACAATGCCCATCTGACAGTAGATGTGAGGTGCAATGCAAGATGGCTGACACTCTTGGGTTGTGTCATGTGCACAAGGCATTGTTGTGTTCTGCATTGTACTTCAACATCAGTCAGCGGTGTCAGCATCCTTGAACTACACTACCCTCACTGTCATTGATCCTCTGTCAATGCTGAGTAAGCTGGTCTGTTTGCCATTGGGAAGAGGGGTGGAAGTCAACGCAGCCTAACTCAAGCACTAAACACACTGTACCTCACATCCCTGACCATGAAAAGGCAACTGATCATCCTTGGGAAACTTTTGTTTTATTATGTTTTATTATTTATTTTTTGTTTAAATGTTATGTATGACTGTTTACTTTTCGTCTTAATCCCATGTGAATCAATATATTGTGATTATATGGTTATTATTAATGTGGTGTTGTTTTATATAGTTATGTTTTGTGTATTAACTTCTTACGTGATAGTACCTTTCTGTGTTTCCCTGTGTTTCTTCCTTTTTCGCTGTTTTTTGCTCTTTCTTCCCTTGTTTTATTATTTGTTTATATAAATATTGAATGTTGTTTTTATACCTTTTTCAGCCCTGATGAAGTTCTCCCAGGGAGGACGAAACGCGTTGGCTGGAATCTAAAGCTTTGATAACGACTGAACAATAAAGAAATTTTGTAAATCTTATTTTGCTATCTGGACTTTATCATTCTGCGCACGCCCATCAATTGTATCTTAAGGATCTGGAGCACAGAGGCATCGTTAGATGGTTGATGCCAGGGCTTGCTGCGCGGGACCTGTACATATGTCAAAACTGGCGTGAGGTGCAGAAATCTTAGTCAACCGTCTTTTCATGTGTTTTCGCTTATCCTTGGGAAACTCCTCTGTCCATGGAGAACAAGTAGATTGTACATGAAGTGATCATGCGCAAAAGTAAGCTGCGACAAAATGTACTCCAGAAAGATATTCACATGTGTGCAAAGTGATGAGAAATATCAACACAAATATGTCTTCCCACATTGCATACGTTTACAAACCCTGCAAAAACAACACAGGCATAACAACAACCGTGTTGTTACATTGCAGAACATCACAACGCAAAATATCACACAAACTTGCTGTAGGTACTGCGCAGGATTACGAACTGATACAATTTACCATTACAAGTCCAGTGTGTGCAACAGTAGGGAATTTCAGATCATACAAATATCTGATTATACAACCACTCATGTTAGCGAATCCCCTACTGCATGTCAATGTAATGACTTGTATTTCAATGGACTGCCATGTAACAATGCATTTGTCATAACAAACGCGGTGCTATTGTATTCGATGTCACACATGTGATGTCATTGATGGTTCACATCAACACATTCATCCAAGCTAAATTAGTAAATGCTGACACAGATTCAGGATAGTGAGTATGTATATCACCTCAGCAATGTGACAGTTACAAACATGCACAAAGGCAAGCACAGATGCACAAATCCTGCTAAACATCAGAATTGTTACAGTATGTAAGTCATAGTGAAAACACTGATGTGTGAAATAATAACACACCTGGGCCATGCACAGTGTGTCACTTGACAATCAATTTCTTCGTACAGTCAAGGATAAAAAGACATGCACATTGATGCACAGAACTGGACATGCACAGTAAAGCACATCTTTACTAAATCCCAATGTCCCATGAACAAAAATCCCAGTGTCTGTGACGATTGATGAGTATAAATTTGAAGGAAACGCTACATTATCCACAACATCTTCACATTTGTCTGTGTATGACACCATAACATGTGAAAATACACAACTAACATTGTGTCCCTCTTCTACCCACAGGCACTCCTGAACTGAGGTCAGCATCTGGACACGATTCTGAGTCCACCAGCACCTCCAGCACTACGTCGGACACTGAGACCTCCAGTGGGGATGACTCTCATACCTCCTCGGGCGATGTGGACCAATCTGGCACCTCCGGTGTGGGTCAGCATGCGGCACCAGTACGATCACCAGCCCCAGCGACCACTCCGGCAACATCTGTGAACATCCAGACGCCCAGGATCCCCACGGACACACCCAGACAACAAAACACTGGGAGCACAGCAACACAGGCCACTCTGGAGTTGGCAGGAAACACCAGCCCTGTCAACAATGAAGGAGGACAGGAGCTGTCAGTGCGTGCAACGCCAGGCAATGTCCATGCGGGTAGGGTTAGGAGTAGTGTGAGGGTGCGTGGTGGGAGAACACGTCCTACAGCTGGTGTCGGAGATCAAGCTGACCACGAGTTGCAACGCATATATGATGTATATCGCTAATGCACAGGAGACATTGCCCAGGTTGTTGGGAACCTCAGGGACATCAAACATCAGCAGGCTGCACATTTTGACCAGATTGACCTCCATATGGACCGTATGGACCAACACATGGACCATATGGACCAACACATGGACCGTATGGAGTCCAACTGGTCAAAAATAGACGATCTCACAGCGGTGCATAGGGACATACTCACATGCCTACGCCAGATAACTACCAACATTACCCCACCTCCCTGTGTGCACTCCACACCTGTTGACTCAACATCTGCAACTGCCACAGTGAGGGATGAGGAGTCTGGCGTAGAGTCCCCTCCACCGCAGCAGCCTGATACTGAGGGTCCCCCCCTCCGAAGAGGAGGGGCTGTCCAAGGAAGACTGGCAAGTGAGAGACTGATGGCCATGCATCCCCCCCAGAAATAAAGAAATGCTCAGGATATCCTCCATGGTGTGCAAAGAATTCACTTTGTTGACAGTCCCTGGACTCTCTCACATGGGATGGAGTGTTTAAGTTGGACTACTTGCTAAAATTACTGTGGACTTTGCTTGGAAGATTTTCATCTAACAACACTTCCAACTCCTCCATGAACTTTGGATTTAAAACTTTGGAATGCAATTACCCTTAACTGTTAGATTCATCATATGCACATTAATAAAATCATATTCACACAATCCCTGTGTCATCTGTGAATTATACACTGTACCCACAATTGAAATTATGATCAGCACAACCTGGCACTGTCTCCAAATGATGTGCATGAGTTCTGTGGTAGGGATTCTGCACATACAGAACCATGCACAATAAAATAGGCCGTTATTGAAAGATGGTTGGACATTCCTTGCACGTCAGAACCCACAATCCAAAGAGCCACTACCTCTAGTGTCCCATTAGCTTAACAAGACATACAGAAGATACACAATGATTCTACCACCCAGAACACAGTACTATCAACCTCTCAGAGTCGCGGAAGCAATGCACACCTTCTCGCTCACTCACCCATGCTTGTCCACAAAAATATAATGCATAGTCTAAGTAAAGTCTAAAATGTCACGTTTAAGAAAGAACAATCTCTGTCCGTTGTCTTACACTGCAGTATACGAGCTCGCACCAGCAGCAGAATACATGATAATCAAACAATATTCATATCCACATTTCCATAGAAGACAAAAGGTGAAATGTGTATCTATGAAAAGTGTGGAAATCACCACCCTCCCAGTGATGGTGACATATTTATCATACTAATGAAGATCTCTGTGCCAAATTGGGTGAACCGCTCACCTTAGAAACTATGAGTACTGGTTACAGCATATGCACAGCAAAGCTCGTGTTCATAGAAGGTAATCTTCCATCTGTGTAGATGAATCCCCTATGCGTCAATGTAATGCTAGTATTTCTCATTTGTGTCAAAAAGTGTATCATTTCATGGATAAACAATACATGCTGACTAGATCGTCCATTACAAAGAGTCTTGAATTTCAACCTTGTGGCGCAGCGCTTGAACAGTACCAAAATGATCTCATGTGGACTCAAAGGCATCTTGTACAACAAGCAGAGAAAGAATGTGCGCAAAAATGTAAGATACAAAGTTAAAATGTAAGCTTGGATCAGGGTAACTTAGCATAATCCAGCATGATCCTAGGGACCAGCTGACAAATCATCTACCGTCTTGTGAATAAATGTCACATGACACATACCAGAGATAGACACGCAAGGTCACCACAACACACATAGCACATGCAACATTAAAACATTGCACACACTGTTGTCAAATTAGACCATTGAACCGCACAAACAATGACCATTGTCTAATGAAATGAACACCATGGCATAAATACAGGATATAAACAATTGTAGCATGTGTGGAAACAGACAAGGCAAACATCAATGTGTGTAACAGGTTTATTACACAGGCACAAGCTCTGCTCAACACAAAAGCAAACTGATTACAGTTCCAAGTATTCAAATAAACTAAAGAAATGAAAAATCTGACCGAAAACATTGTCTGTCAGAGAGTACTGTTCCAAATTGAAATTCCATTATGGAACAGCATTGTGTGTACCCACACAACAGCCAAAGGAGCCTGTGAAGGAGAGACATAGTACAGTCTTAAATACAACTTGCTATGATGACATATCCAATAATTGACTCACTATTGTCCATTGTAACTTCTGAACCCAAGCTAGGAGTAAGTTCAACAATGTAGTGGTGACCATCATAACTTAACATACACTGTACAACAACAATGACCCTGTAAATTAGCATGCACACACACACACGTATCACAACATATTGTTTACATAAACACATCCCGCTTAGGAAAGGTATTATCAAACATCTTTGCATACTTACACTCATGTAAAAAAGTTGTTAATGAGCTGTCTCCTGACATCCACCTCCTCCTCCTCGTCACTGGCAACGTGCCCGAGGCCTGGATCCTCCCTTGATGGAGGCCGTTGGTCCCTGTCATCCTGGATGAGCGGGAGCTCATTCCTCACAGCCAAGTTGTGAAGCATGCAGCACACGATTATGATCTTGCACACCTTAGCCGGGGAATATTGAAGGGCACCTCCTGTCCAGTCCAGGCAGCGAAATCTGGTTTTCAGCAGCCCAAATGTGCGCTCTATCACTCGCCTGGTCCGCCCATGTGCTTCGTTGTAACGGACATCAGCTGGGGTGACCGGGTTCCTGAGTGGTGTCAGCAACCAGGGCATGTTGGGGTATCCAGAGTCACCTACATTTATCAAATATAAAAGATCATTTGAGCAAAAACAGGGTACAATATGACAGAAAATGAACACACAACTGATACTGACACCATGACTCACCAACAAGCCAGGCACGCTGATTCCAGAGCTGGGACATCAGCTGGGGTATCCGACTCATCCTCATTATGTATGCGTCGTGGGCAGATCCCGGGAAACGCACACATACATGGGAGATGATCTGGTCCGCCAGACATACCACAAGGGCATTGATCGAATGGAAGTGTTTACGATTTCTGTAAACCTGTTCATGGGCTCGTGGTGAGACCAAACCCACATGTGTCCCATCAATCGATCCAATCACATGTGGCATGTGTCCCAGGGCATAAAAGTCATGGCATGGAACTATGGCGGTGTAGGAAACTGTATGTACAGGTTGAGGAACCTCAACATGGCCTCACACACATCCCGGAGCACTCGACTAAACATCGTCTGCAACATCCCACCAGCATCAGCCACAGTAAACTGGAACGATCCTGTCGCAAAATAATGTAGTGCCGCCATCACCTTCACCTTGGGGGTCAGGGCAAAGGGATATGTGCGTCCAGGTTGCAAGTGTGGTGACAACTGGTCTGTCAATTCAGAAATTAATTGCCTCGTGAACCTGTATTTCCTCATGCACTCACGTTCCACCATGGTCGCAAGGTCAGGGAAGGGTCTGTGGACATTTGGTCCCCTGCGTAACATATGACAAAGTATGCACACATATTACTAGTACTAATAAAAATCACGTAATCTAGATTCAACATATCGCATTAAACTTTCAATTAAGACACAGTGAAGTCAGAGGTGTGAGGTTGAGCTAATACACAACTGACAGCTATGTGATCCTGAACATACACTCAAATTTGTCATGGATATTCAAGTGATACAGTGTTGTACTGTGACTATTCACTGTTGTCTGTCACTCTCCATGTGATCAATCATAACATACACGACACACACCTAATTAAGTATCAAAGATAGATGTCAAGGTCAACTAGCACATGTTCTAAAGGTACACAGACATGGATCATGTATTGCAAACTAGCAACAACACTAGATACAGACAGCTTGTCACCATGCACACCACTGTCATGGTGTGGACATTGTCATGATGTGATGTCAGACCTACATGTCCTATCACATACACAAAAAATTGATGATGTGTAGCACAGGAGGATAACCTGTGAAGTGGTCACTCACACTTGTCCTGTTCCTCACAAATAATGCAATGTTTGCACTGTAAGCTAGGAACATCATGGAAGTAGTCTTGTATATGTCTGTGTCGCATTTGACATGTGCTTCACTCCATCCACACAGGGCACACAGCATGACATGAATCTTACATATACTGTCTGACATGATGAGTGAGCATTGCATGGACGCGTGAGCCAACTCCTGGCCGAGCCGGACTGGCAGATTGCATGCTTAAGACAATGCTGTTCGACGCGGGTGAGTCCTCAAAATACGCGTCTGCCACATCCTGACCGATCCGGACGCACAGATTGCATGCTTGATTAAATGCTGTTCGACGCGGGTGAGTTTTCGACCCTGAATGTAATGGTGACATACGCGGGTGGGTTTTCAAAAGACGCGTCGGACACCTAGGGACCAAGGCGTGCGCACGCCTTCGACCCTGAATGTAATGGTGACATACGCGGGTGGGTTTTCAAAAGACGCGTCGGACACCTAGGGACCAAGGCGTGTGCACGCCTTGGACCCTGAATGTAATGGTGACATAGCGGGTGAGTTTTCAAAAGACGCGTCGGACACCTAGGGACCAAGGCGTGCGCACGCATTGGCTATTGACTGCCATGGAGACTGACGCGGATTTGATACTTGTACGATTCGTGTGCTGAAAAATCCGTTGGCCCCCTACAACAATGTATCAAACTCATTGGTGTCATGAAGTTGAACTTTTTAAACGATGCGGAAGGCGTGTATGAGGCGTGCAATGCGATGGATTGGCCAGATTCACAGGATGCAAATGTGTTGGACCTATCGCTTTGGACGCATGGTTCATAATCTGCCTCTGCAGCACAGATATAAGGCTGTCTGTTCCCCTGAGAGCTCACTTGCCTGCACTACATGCTCCATATTGACATCTCTGCTACCACTGCTGCTGTCTATGCATCCTCTGGCTTCAAGAATGGCACGTACTGTGGAGAGGGCCCCAGCCTTCACAGAGGAGGAGAACCAGGCCCTGCTGGACAGCCTCCTTCCACAGTACAGCAAGCTGTATGGGAAACCAGGGGAGCAGGTGAGTGTGCAGTCCACGTCCTTTCTCATTGTGCATGTTGTCTGTCTAGCACTAATGGCATTGTGTACACCAGTGGCTAGCATGCTCACTGAGTAGTTGTAACCCCCAAAGTGTGTAGGTACCTGTAGGGAACAGGTACTGTGCTGAAAAAGTGCATTTTTACACGGTCATAAGACCCAGTCAATGTTTCCATGTTGTTAATGCAGGACAACTGTCCATTACCATAGTTGCACTACCTGTGTACATCATATGCCCTTGTGATAACGACATGTATATCCAACTGTGTGATGCACAAACATGTTGCATGTGTAGTAATGGTCTTTTAACTTTGTCATCCTCACAGGTTGATGCCCATCAGAAACAGGAGATCTGGAAGACCATCGTCCGGGCAGTTCGGTCTGTGGGGGTCTACAAGCACCGCATCCGCAACTGCCAGAAGAGGTGGCAGGACCTTCGTGGCTGGACCCGGAGGATGGCAAGAGTCCAGCTGAAGCTGTCGCCTCCTCGCAGAAGGGGCGGACGACGGATCCTGACCCCCCACATGCTCCGGATACTGACGGTGGTCTTCCCTGACCTGGATGGGCAGTTAAAGGCCAGACAGCAGCAAGGAGGGGGTAAGTGCATGCCTTTTCTGTGAACTATGTCTCACATGCTATTTGCACTCCTTCAGCCTGGTTACACTCCCACAGTTCGTCTGTCTGTTTGAACAAGAGTCATGTGCCTAAATTAGGTGATGGCCCATCCTCATCTGATACACAGGTGTGGCCCTTTCAGTCTGTGACGTGTGTCACTTGGGTTGTGTGTCCCTGCTGTTGTCCAAGGATAAGGTTTGAAACAGCATCTGCTACCGGTGCATTGTTTTGGGCTTCATGAGTGAGGCAATTGATTGACATGTGTCTGCACATTGCCAGAAAGCTGACATGTACTCTGTGTGGGCCATTAGTATGTGTACTAATTGCTGCTCTGGCTCACCATATGTGTCTGGGGTATTTACCACACACCCATGCAGCAGGTGAGACAATGTTGGGGCCTCAGAAGAATGTGCATCATTTGTGTCACACATGCATAGACACATGCCTAGTGTTCAGGGTTATACCATGTTGCACATGGACCAGGACAGGTCTGCCTACTCCGGACATGAAAGTACACTCTGTTCTCCTACTCCTGTGTGCCAGCCTACATTTTGTGCATTGTGAAATGTGCAATCAGGTATCTGCCTCTGTGTCATTGTGGAGTGGCCTAGCTTTTTAGACTCCTGGGGTGTTAAACAGTTTGGGGTGGGCAGCCAGCTGAGATGTGGCTGTTGGATCAGCACAATGGGGTGAAACATAGGTGTGTAATCACTTGACTGTGCCTATTGGTGTATTCTACATTAAAGTGCTGGCAGCTTTAATTCGTTCTCATCAGACTGTGATGTGATCATGTTTACAGATTTGTGCTTGCAGTCACTCAACTGTAGCATTTGTATTACGTGGGATCATCAGATGCCTTAAGATGTGGGTAGCAGTGGGTGGACATGCGTACTTGACAGCTGCAGAGCTTACATTCCCCACAAAAACATGATTGTGACACAGTGCAGACTGTTTGTTTTTGGATGCACTGCCCCTGTGACTGAAGCCAGTAATGACTGATTAGCCAGGCTGGCCTGTAGCATGATATACCACTTGCAAATGTGTATCCTGCATTAATGTCAGTTGTCCTGCATGCACTCTATTGTGGCATTGACCATCAATACATGAGCACATCATGGTGTCTGGTGAAGGGAGCATATCCATATTGCTGACAATGACTTTGGCCATCCCTTATCCTGACACATGTACTGAGTCAGTGGCAGGAGATGGGATATGTGTGTACTGACACATTTCAATCACAAATCCTGCAGTTCAGACAACTGTCTATGTGGTGCATGTGTGCACATATGAGTAGTGGCATACTACATGCACCAGACAGATGGGTCCATGGACGGGAAGGATATGAGGGGCATGGTTGACTGGCAGACTGACAAGTGTCTTGTTCAAATATGTGTCAGCTCTTTTTGCAATATTTTGCAAATGATGCCAAGGCGTGCTCTGTAATGTGCTGTACTGACTGTGATGTGTCAGGTCAATACAGGTGGCTGATGTGGATCTGTTTATCCTGTTTGTTTGCAGATACATCTACGGCTACTGGAGGAGACAGCTCCACGGACCAAGAGGAGCCGCAGAGCCAGACTGGGTCCGCTGCAGAGGAGTCGGAGGGACCCAGTGGCACGCAGGGTGAGGGGAGCCACACTGAGGAGACCTCAGCTACAACCACCTCGGCTGAGGAACACAGCAGCTCGAGTGATGACTCCCTTGTGGAGGCAGGTGTCAGCAGACCCCAGACAACACCTAGTGAGTCTGTCCCCGCCACCACCACCATCTTCACCCTCCCATCTGCTACCATCCCAGATGTCCGTGGAGGCTCATGTGTAAGGGAGCATGTCTCCTTCGTGCCAGGCACCGCACCCCCTGCCTCTGTCTCCCCGGCTGCCCTGAGTGTGGAGGCTGTGGACTTACTTAAGCAGATCCATGTAGGGCAGACAGCGATGCTGAGTGTCCTCCATTCTCACACCAGTCTGTTGACACAACTGGTGTCCTTCATGGAGGGCATTTCATCAAACATGTCTGCCCTACAGCGGACCATTCAGTCCATGGCCTCCTCACAGACGGCAACAGTGTCCCTCCTCCAACAGTCCATCACCCCTCCTACCTCTGCCCCATCCACAATCCCCACTACCCTACCTGTCCAAGGCACACACACACCGGCACAGGCATGCACCACAACAGACACAAGCAGTACACAGCCACGCAAGACAAAATCCAGACGCACAAGCACGCACACTCTGGGGACTGATGGCACACACACAGGGGATGGGTTACAGACACACAAACAGCCATCCACGAGCACTCCGCAGTCCTCAGATGCCTCTCCCTCCAAAACCCCTTCCCTTGCCTCACCTGCAACCCCCCCCTTCCCAGCAGCTCTTCCTCTATGACCTTGGCCTCTTCCCCACCGATCCATCTGATCCAACTTACAAGGGGAAGAGGAAGTCACCACGCACAGAGGGGAGTTCCCCTGCCACACGGACACCCTCCCCCAGGCGCAGAAACACTGAGGCCCCCATCCGCAAATCCCCCCGGACCAGGAAGGGCAAGACCCCACCACAATCCCGCACTTCCACCACACTGTCTCCGTCCTCCAGCCCCCAGGCCACCACTCCACAGGTCCCCCGCCACACCCTGCCCCAGGTTCCCCACACACTGATACCGCATCCCCAAAATGCTTAGGCCCTCCCCCCACCACATGCACTTCCACCTCCACCTCACATGCTCAGCCTGTTCCTGCCACTGGTGTGGAGACCGTGTCCACCCCCTCTGTCCTGCCCACCTCATCTGAACCCCATTACACTCCTTTGGAGATTGGCACTGCAGTAGAGAGCACATCCACCCAGTGGTGCCGGCAACCGCCCCATCTGACTTGAGCCCTGCAGTGGTGACGGCGCCCACTGTGTCAGACACCTCCACTGCAGTTGCCAGCAACACTCCTGCACCCACCACCACACCCCTGCCCCATTCTGCTGTCCCCTGATCCAGTCCCTGCAGTGCCTGGCCTGCCCCTATGTATGCCCCTCCAAGGGGAGATGTCCCTTGGCCGTAGCAGTGCAGGCAAGCAATGGGTGTCAAGTTTCCACAGGTCACCCTGTTGGGACTCCTGAAAGGAGTGGCCATTGGCCTTTTGACATTGTTGAGTTCACAGCTACATGGATATCATTGCTGAATAAAGCAAATTATTGTTATCCAGTGGTGTTGCATCTAATGTACATGATGTTGATGATGTGTATCATGAACTTGTAATGGTGTTTTAAAGGTATAAGAGACTGATTTGTTGATGTGATGGACTCCATGTGGTCCATGGGATATGTGTACTTTCCTGGTATGTATTCATGACATAATTTGCTACTATTTCAGGGTGTTATGTTTGCTGAATTTGTGGACCAGGTATTACTCCTTCTGTTTGCTACTTCACATCTTTGCCATGCACTGTTGCACATATGTTGGGCTTACATTTCGGCACATTGTAAGATTCCCTGACTGGGCCCATCTCTCCACTGGACAGGTAGGTTTGTGCATCAATGGTACACAAGTCATCTGTGTCATCAGTGCAACTAGCTCTACATGTGTAATGCGTATGTGCAGATGACTGAAGGGACACTCCCGTACACAGGCTGATGTGACCAGAGCTTTCATTGTGTTGTAATTGTTGGCTCACTGAGCAAGTGTTATGCTGACATGACAGAGCCCTGCACAGACAACGTTTGGCCCAGCTAACCTTCCCCAGGAGTGGAGTCCCCTCATGGCAGTGTGTCATACTGTGACATTGCCTGAGCCCATGGTGTGTGTAGTGTGAGCATGTCTGTGTGTGTTCCATTCACTTTTTCTACACAACCTGTGTTCCCTACAGATGTTCCTGTTCGTGGCGCTTGCTGAGTTGTCCTGTGTTCATCCAACATCTTTGTCCTGGGTTTCCTGGGATGTAGGTGCATGGCACACTACTGGTCATTAGGGTGTCATCCCTAGGTGTTTTATTTGTAAAGCCCGGGGATGTTGTCAGACGCATGTGGGACACATTCAGGATTCCCCTTGGCACTTCTGTGTTGCCAACATGATGTAGTTTTCCCTATGTGGTATCTGTCAGTGAGTGGGTCATTTGTATGTGTGTGTGACTACTCCCACTCATCAGGGTCATAGTTGCAATGTTGGAAGGTGTCGACATGTGTTCTTTGTGGCTCTGCTTTGGTTCATCATTGTTGTGGGAGTGTGGCAGTGATCCCAATGATTCTGGTAGATTTCACGTCATACCCAAGTACCGCATACTGTGCAGTGTGGCGGACATTCACAAGGGTTGTTGACTGGCCATGTGTATGTATTTTTGGGAACCTTAGATCTCCCCACCACCCCTGGAATTGTCATGGGTGCATGAGCAATTTCACCAGTCCATGTGTGCTTAGCTGATGCACATTGTTGCAGATCAAGGTGTGTTGTGTTGAGGGTGGCCAAATGTGAGTTGTCTCATGGCTAGGCCCCTTCCTACTTTGTGTTCATTGATGACAGGCCCTGGCCAGTGATTTGTTTGTGTAGGTGTGATGGAAGTTTGTTGGTCAGGACGCATGCTGCAGTACGCGCAGGTGACTGTACTCCACAGTATGTGCAACATCTACCTTTGTCATCACAGTGGGATTGTACAGGCTACTGTCACCCCAATGTAGGGTCCCTGAGGGTAGTGCTGTGTTGGGCTGTCTCTTGCTGTGTTGTTTGCTGTGCCGCCCAGCTTGTGTCACATGAATGATTTGGGATCCCACTCACCTGACAATGTCTGCTTGCCCACCAAGGGATGCCCAGTTCATGAGTTACTTTTGTATGGCACTGTGTACACATCTGTGTCATTGGAGTTCTGCCCACTGTCATGTGTTGTGTACTTGCCTGGGGACACTGAGACACACACACATGTTGTGTATGATATGCAGTGTGGGGCTGCCTGTCTGTGTTTGTGCATCTGCTCCACTGCATTGGTATGGCTTTTGCAGTCCATTGGCTTATGTTGTTTGGAGGTTTTTCCCTAGTGTCCCTGCGTCTCCTGGCTCATCAGTCTGCACATTCATCATGTTTGGTGTGTTCCATTGCTGCCATGGTATGGGACTTGGTCACCTAACATCTACAGTCTCCACAGGATTCCTTAGTTTGTGTGTCTGTTTGTATAGATTTGTGTGTATGCATCATGGTGCTCACTTGTCGCATTGTCTAATTGTACACTGGAGTAATTGTCAGGGATCATGGCCATAGCTTGTCTGCACATGGCAGAGGGTGTTCTTGTGTTACACAGCAATCTTTGCCTCACCAAATCTATGTTTGTATGTGACACAACCACTACATTGCCACAACATTGCTTGTGGTGTGGGGACCAGGAATCATGCATTTTGGTTTGGAGATGCTGCTATTTTCATTTCCACACTCACCTTATGGTCACTGTAGTAATGGGGGGTTTAGGACACATTACCACATTGGTCCTAAGATGCTGGATTTTTGAACCCCACTATCACCTTTTGGTCACTGTAGTGATGGGGGGTTTAGACCCCATTGCCACATTGGTCCTGAGATGCAGGATTTTTGAACCCCACTAACACCTTTTGGTCACTGTGGTGATGGGGGGTTTAGATCACATAAACACATTGCTCCAGAGATGCTGGATTTTTGAACACCACTGACACCTTTTGGTCACTGTGGTGATGGGGGGTTTAGACCACATTACCACATTGCTCCAGAGATGCTGGATTTTTGATCCATACTATCACCTTTTGGGCACACATGTGTTGGGAGTCACATTGTATGTTCACTGTCAGGATCTGTGTTGTGAGCATTTTACACACACATACATTAAATCTTGCAAAGATGGTAGGGGGGGTTTGCTTACTCATCCTATGTGTGTGAATCCTGGTAGTGCTAGGCATCCAGCCCCCTATGAGTGGGGATGGTAATAGGGATGGGCATCCAGCCTCCTATGGGTGTGGGTACTGGTGGTGATGGGCTTACAGCCCCCTATGAGTAGGGGGTACTGGTGGTGATGGGCATTCTACCCCCTATGAGTGGGGACGGTAATAGTGATAGGCATCCAGACTCCTATGGGGTGGACTCTTCTGGTAGTGATAGGCATCCACCCCCCTATGGGGTGGACAATGCTGGGATAGGCATCCACCCCCCTATGGGGTGGACTCTGCTGGTAGTGATAGGCATCCACCCCCCTATGGGGTGGACAATGCTGGGATAGGCATCCACCCCCCTTGGGGTGGACTCTGCTGGGAGTGATAGGCATCCACCCCCTATGGGGTGGACTCTGCTGGGATGGGCATCCACCCCCCTATGGGGTGGACTCTGCTGGGAGTGATAGGCATCCACCCCCCTATGGGGTGGACTCTGCTGGTAGTGATAGGCATCCACCCCCCTATGGGGTGGACAATGCTGGGAAAGGCATCCACCCCCCTATGGGGTGGACTCTGCTGGGTGTGATAGGCATCCACCCCCCTATGGGGTGGACAATGCTGGGATAGGCATCCACCCCCCCTATGGGGTGGACTCTGCTGGGTGTGATAGGCATCCACCCCCCTATGGGGTGGACAATGCTGGGATAGGCATCCACCCCCCTATGGGGTGGACAATGCTGGGATAGGCATCCACCCCCCTATGGGGTGGACAATGCTGGGATAGGCATCCACCGCCCTATGGGGTGGACTATGCTGGGATAGGCAGCCACCCCCTTATGGGGTGGACAATGCTGGGATAGGCATCCACCGCCCTATGGGGTGGACTCTGCTGGGAGTGATAGGCATCCACCCCCTATGGGATGGACTCTGCTGGGAGTGATAGGCATCCACTCCCCTATGGGGTGGACTCTGCTGGGAGTGATAGGCATCCACCCCTCTATGGGGTAGACTCTGCTGGGAGTGATAGGCATCCACTCCCCTATGGGGTGGACTCTGCTGGGAGTGATAGGCATCCGCCCCCTATGGTGGTGTTTCCTTTCATGTCATTTTGGTGTGTGGTAGGTGTCTGACTTACCTTCTGCGTCGTGCGCGTCGGTAACGGTAGGCATACAGTATAGGGAAGACATGCACGATTGGATACATGTCTGCTCCGTCTCGTCCCCGTTGATCATGTTCTGGCGCGAATCGGAGCTTCAATACTCCTCTTCCGAATGCTGTGACGTGCTGGAAGCGGCGCCCTGTACGACGCGTAGTGAAGACGCATCGTACTTGCGTGTCCGGAAACTGGTTGAGAAAACCCTCCGTACGACTCGATTTCCGTGTTTCCTGAGCCTGTTCGGTCGTGAAATAGAGCACGAATCGGAGCGGACGATTCGGTCGGAAATTTGCCTGTAATACGCATCGTACTTGCTCGTTTGTAGATGGAAGCTCCGGATACGAGTCGGTCGTGAGGTAAGCCTACGAATGGCATTGGGAAGGCATTTTTAGCGACATCGGAATCGGGCCCTAAGACTATAAGCAGAAATGTCAGAACTCAAATGTGGCGAAGAATGTGAGTCACCTATTCTGGAGTCTAAGCTGTGACCTGAAACCCTGACAGCCATAGCCTCCAGCACAATGGGGCAATGCTGATATGGGACTGGTGACATCCAGCAGAATATAACACTACAAAACTGGCTACAATCAGCCTAAGCACAAGTGTGACATGGATACTGGAAGCCTGCTATGAGAAGCAGAATAGTGTCAGAGGCTCCAGATTGTGTGAAGACTTGAAATATTGGCGTTGGCCGATTTGCCTTGGCCACATTTATACTATGGTAGACAGCAGATTTTAGGGGAGGGTGCCCACTATTAGTCCACAAATATCGATAGTTCTACGTGTAGGGAGACAGGCATTAAAGGCAGAGGCATTGTCTCTCCAGGCTATGCTGTGGTGTGGGCAATGGAGGTATCAAACCTTAAAACCCAGCACTAGATATTATTTTGATTGGCAGTACTCCTGCATAGGACACTTATCTGGCCCTCTCATCCATGGTTTTGTCTGTGGAGGGGCAAGCGGCGATGGCAGGGGCCTTTCTGCATCAGTACTATTGCTGTCTGGGTAGCAGGGCAGTGTTTTTATTCCCAGACATTCAAACTTGTGTTTGGGGGCAGTGAGGACTGTAGCACACCTTTTTCTAGCTATCCTTACAGTGTATTGGAGTGAATTGTATGCTCAGACACCCCTAGTGATCTGCCGCAAGCATTATTAACTCCCTTCCCCATGTAGCCTTTAATTTGAGGGGGAAGGGTCCCTTCTGTCCTCAGAAACCCTTCCTTGAAGAGGGAGAGCAGAAAAAGCTAAGGTAAGGCATACCTGCCCTCAACAATCTACAGTAGATGTGTGGAGAAGGAGGCAGATGGAGAGATGAGGAAGGCACCTGATTCTAGCTACGCATGTCCAGTGACCCTGTGGTTTTTTTGGTACGGCACTGGTGCCACCGGTATTGTGTGTGCAATGGTCATGCGTTTGGAGGATTGGGGAAACAATAGTATCCCAAAGTTGCACAATGAGCTTCCTTTCAGTACTTTGCACCAAGAGAACGTTTCATGGATGGGCATGGGCATTCACATTAAACAGTCTATGGGATTTGATGCAAATCCCTAACTACAAATATTCGTAGATGGGGATTTGTGGCAAAATCCTATGCCTTCTCGATGCAGACAGAACAAGGAAAATGTTTTCATTTCTCCTTGTTTTTTCCACTTTGTATGTGTGCTGCAATATACGGCACACATTATAGACAAGAAAATTCTTAAAGCATATTTCTTGTACTGGAATGGGCCGCTTTCAGTGCAAAACCTGTGCTTTAGAGAATATCACAAAAAGGATGTTCCTGCATCACCCCTTCACCTCTGGAAATCGTATGACCTGTTAAGTACCATCTTTTCCAAACGAAATTGCTGTCTATTGAATTCATATCAGAGCAGTTCAATTGTCCTCTATTATTCTTTACAACCCTGTTATTTTTGTTTTGGAGGGCCATTTAAAAACCCAGGGATATATGTACAAGGGCAAAAAGAATAAAACTTGACTCAAAGAGGTGCTTACGCTTAACTGGAGACAATTCAAGATTTGCATGACATTTGAGACAACTTTAATTAACAGTTACCGGAAAGGCACAACTATAACAGAAACATGCTGGACAAGATGTCTTTCCAATACAATGTTGTTACAGGACGTACCACTTTAGTTTACTCTTTGAAAAAAAAATTCAAGGAGGTCATCGTATTGCAATGATGACTGGCAAACCAACTGTGAAAATGATTAGTTGCCAGAAAGCTGGCATTTACTAATATATAGGTGGCTAATGCACATAGACACTAAACTACCTCTTAATTCGTAGTCAACACAGCTATAGCTAACTTCCCAATGACTGCAGAACTATCAAAACCCATTGGTAGATCATTGACCTGCTCTGCTGGATGATATGTGACTCAGTACAAACAGAAGACTTGTCACTCACGTCATACACAGCAAAACATTCCCTTAATTGCCATTGTCAGCCCTTGCATCCCCCACTCGCCACAGACAGAGCAGCAATCCCTCACCTGTCTCAGCCAATCAGAGCTTTGCTGCATTGATTCTAGACAGCAGACATATCACACTCTGGAAGTGGCATAACGAAACATTAGGGAACCCCACTGCAAGGTGCGGGGAAGGGGCCCCCTTAACACCCAAATGCCATCCTCATCCTCTGCCTTTACAAGGAGCCACAGCCCAGAATTCACACTACTAATCTGTCACCAAGGTTGGACAGGCCTTTTATTCAACTGGGCATATCCTTGTTGGGCTGGAGTCTTTGGAGGTTGGTTTTAAAATCCTGGGACTGCTCCTGGTGCCTCTGTTGCTTTTCCCAGCTCCCCGAGTTTAAATGCATCGGGCACAGGAAAGCTTTGAGAGAGAGAGAGAAAGAGAGGGAGGGAGAAGGTAAAGGGAGAGCGATCAGAGAATGGAGAAAGAGGAGAGAAGGAGAGCGAAAATGGATGGATGGATAGAAAGAGAGAGCTTGTGTGAGGAGATGAAGGGAGCGGGGATGGTTTATTCATTTTTGCCAGGGCTGATTTTGGTTCCCAAGTATGACCCTGTCCAGTGGTTAATTTGTAAAATAAAAAGTGCCGGGGCTCTCCTCAGGAGGTAGTGCTAACAAGAGAATTGTGCTGGTGCAAACTGCCTCCTGACTAGAGCCCCGGCACATATTATTCTGGAGTGGACTTGGCCTAATGGCCAGAGCTGCCGATTTCGGAGCTGGGGAACTGGGTTCGAGTCTCGGCGTGACTCAACATCCTGTGATTCTGGGGAAAATCGCATGCTTTCCAAATGAGTGTGTCCTTAACTGGTGCTATAAGCGCCAGTGCTGAGAATTAGGTGCCGGTGCTAAGCACCGGCTCAAATTAAGCACTGACCCTGTCTATCACTTTGAAACCTGTATTAACCCACTCTATCTCGCTTACCTGTCTTCCTCTCTTCCTTGTCCCCTTGTCTCTCTGCCTCTCTCTATGCTGTCTCATTCACACCATTCTTTGTCTCTTTATCACCTCTCTCCCACAGGTCTCAACTTCTATATTGTTCAGCTATCTTCACCTATCTCCAGGCACGGCCCGTGGTAGGAGTGCCGGTCGGGTGGTGACGTGGGGCAGGGTGGGGGGTAGTAAACTACGGATTAAGGCCGAATACAGGTAAGTGAACATTTAAATAAATAAAACGAATTTCGTTGTGAGCGCTGCATCGCCAAATGCGATGCAGTGCGCGCAACGAAATTCGTTTTATTTATTTAAATGTTCACTTACCTGTATTCGGCCTTATTGCGTAGTTTACTACCCCCCACCCTGCCCCTCCCCCACCCCACGTCACCGCCCGACCGGCACTCCTACCACGGGCCGCGCCTGCCTATCTCCCTATCACACACCTGTCTCTCTCTCGGATGTCTTATTCTTATTGTTCTGTCGCTATCACTTCTCTTCCTTTCCGTCCCTCCCAGCCGTTTCTCAACTGTCTGTCTTTTTTGTCTCACAGCTGCCTTTTCCTCTCACTCTTAGCAGCTCCTTTCTAAACTGACTCTCTCTTATCAGTCCCTTGAATTTCATTCCCCTGTCTTTCTGACAGGTCGCCCCTTCTACATTTCTCAGCTGACTCTCTCCTGTCTGTCTCTCTCACACACATGCACATATATGTACCTCCCTCAACTGCTTTTTTCTCCACTTTCATACATGTGTTTCAACCTCTCTAACTCTCTGAGCTGTCCCTTTATCACCTCTCTTTCTCACAACAGTCTCTCACCCTCTCTCTTTCTCTAAACAATCTCTCACATGTGCCTCTGTAGTTCCTAATTCTGCTACTATGCCTTAGAGCTACCCTGATGGATTTCCCTTCTTCCACTCTCAACTGTGCTGTCATTTTGTTCGGCTCAAAAGTCAGTGACGGTGCTGTGGGCCCTTTTTTGCCAGCAACACAATTATTTTTCAACTTTTTTAACTAGTACTTGCCGTGAAACACATGGCGCAGGCAGTGATACACTTGCTGTGCAAAAGGGTTGTACCGAGTCAGCGGCTGCTCTGATTTGTTCTGCCTGCCTTGGCACAAACACTGCAGAAGTGGATGAGGGGCCACCTCCAAGGTGGGGGCACCGGGATCACCTGCACTGCTGGGTCTGCGGGGCTTTGTGTTATGCCCTGATTTCGGATGAGCCGTCACTGGAGAGGTGTTTGCCAGTCTGATTATATGTCTTTATGTGTTACAGAAAACCAACACCCATTTCACCCACCTATTCCACTGTAGTTTTGGAACCAAGGATCGGATGTACTATAAGACTGTTTGCAAAAACTAACCACAATTTGTGTGGCTTGTGTTTTTTCAACCAGTGTCAACCAGACCATGTAATGATATGTGTACTCAAAATTTAGAATCAGAGAGGGTAGCAATTTGACCTATTTCATGAGTACAAATGAAGTATGTTGCAAATTGTGACTCAATCTGATTGTCCATAGTCATAGGAATGACAAGTTTTATTTTTTAAAGTGTCTCTGTGAATTGGTAGTGCTCCTCTGGACCACTGCCTTGACATAAAGCCCCTAAAGTCTGACTTTATTTTAGGTAGGCCAAGTCACCGTTTTAGACCATGGAGGTCGCTGTTTTATATCCCGGATGTCGCCAATTTAGATCATGGAGATTGCAATCTGTCTCCATATATGCAAAATAATTGTCATGTCTGCCATTTGATGCAGATGATGTCTGACTTATCTTTCTAAGAACTGTGAAAGTGTCAGGTCATTGGCCTGATTACATAGATGCAACACCTGATGCGACATCAGTCTGGGTCAAGTGTCTACTTATCACCATGTCTAGGTCAAATATTAACAAGTACAGACATATAGTCAGGAAAGCGTAGTCTGATTCCACGCTCTCATATGTAACAAATTCCAGTGTCTGATATGATTTAGTATATAAGGACTGCCATTTGACCACTTAATTGAGAGGTCCTTCACCCAGATTATCGCTCATGATTCTGCCAGAAGACGGTCTCACCTACTGCCTGCGCACTTTTAAGCTGCTACATCTCACTCAGTGCTGATAAAGCCAAGTCCAGGAGAAAGGCTACTACTGCAGCGTGTGTGTGCCCTTCGCAGGGAACATTGCCTTCATGCCTCCACTGATACCAACAGCCTTTGCTGTCAGCATGGTATGCAGTGCGTCGCTTTTCTAGGCTGCAAGTTGCTCTGCGTTCCTTGCTCTCTCAGTGTACCATATAGAAGTAGGTTTTAGGATGTTAGGTTTTAGATTACATTTTAGCCATGTTAGAAATGTTCATTATATTTTGATTGCTCACAATGTGACTTCATGCTGCTTTTATGATATCCTGTGTAGCTGCTTTAGATGTACTGAGAAACAGGTTATTCCTGTCATAATAAATGCTTTTACTTAAAGTGTCTATTTTTCTTAGTGCAATGTGTGTGATATTGTGAACAATGAAATAGGTTTGTTTTTGGGAAGAGGAGTTAGCCTAACGGCTAGGGCGGTCGACCTTGAATCTGTGGAACTGGGTTCGAGTCTCGGCAATGACGCTGAACATCCTGTGATTCTGGACAAATCACTTAATCTCCCTGTGCCTAACAAAAATGAATGTGTCCTCATGTGATGCAACTGGTGCTATGTAAAGCGCTATGATACCCGATTCGGGTCAAGTTCGCGCTATATAAAACTCTGCAAAATAAAAAATACCAAGGTGCTCCTGGTCCCTTTATAGAGATTGTTATTACCTGAAAGGAATAACTCTATTTCAACAATGTATTGGATAGGGTTCTGCGGGGGCTACAATAAACTGTCTTTCACATTTAGCTCTGGTGCATTGAACAGACTTCACTTGTGTCACCAGAGGGTAGGAAAGCAAATGTTGTTGAACTACGCCAAAGTTTACACAACAGTCTACTCCCCAGAAACATTTTCAGCATTCCTAAAGGGAATATTTTTCACAAATGTGTTACCACCCCACATATAGATATAGAAACAATTTGCAATTTAGAAGGAACGCCTACAGAACGAATCGCGAATTGCAAATTGGTGCCTATTTGCAATCACTTTTTAGGAGTTAATATAAGTTTAACGACTCCTAAAATGGGTTTCATATGTAGGAAAAGCCTATTTTGTGGATTCAAACGCTCCTATTTTGCACATTGGAGGGTTTGCAACCACAAAATAGGACAGTACATCCGGCCACATATCCTCTGTTGGAGGATCCCCATTGAGTAAATAATGACCACACAAAGCACCAAGAGGCTACCTAATAGGCACATAGCACCAAGAGGCAAAGCAATTGACACATACTGCACTATACAAGTACCTAGAGTACCCATAATGAAACATATTGCCTGACCGGATTGTTGCCCAACATCTAAACAATTAAACGACTTTTTATGAGTTTGGAGTAGTGGCATGCAAAATGAGTGCTGGGCAACACTGATTTTAGGGCAGTGTGAGTGGTGCCACCACACCAGGAGTCAACAACATGTGGCCCAATTGCACTCTGAAGGGAGGGGAGGACAGTGTAGACAGGTCAGGCGAGACAAGAGCAGCCTGAAGCAATCTTTGTCTGTCCATAAACATTCAGGGAATAATAATGGTACTTAGACAAAATATCGAGTTAGAAATGTCGACTTACACAAATATTGATTTGTAAATATCATGACACAGAAATATCGACAGCAAGAATATCGTGGTCAAGAATATCGATTTTAAGGTAAGAAATGTTGTTTCTAAAAATATAGAAGTCATTAATATCGCTGCAAAAATAAAGTTGTTTAAAATATCGATTTTTTAATTAGTGTTATGTATTTTAGTATATATTTTAAATGTATGTGATGTATTTTTTTGTATACGTATTGTTCATGTTTTGTAATATATGTGTTACATTTTTAGTAGTTAGCAATTTTATTTTAATTACATTTTGCATTTTTTAATTCCGTAGTGGGTTGTGGGTTTATAGGGGAATATGGTGGGAAGTAATTTAATTATAATAAATTAATGATTATTTTTTGTTTATAAATATTTATTTAATCGAGATTTTATAGTGTTAACTGTGGGAAGTAATTTATTTTTAATTAATCATTAATTGGTTGTTAATAAATATTAATTAATTAATTATGGTAATTGTGTAATTTGCTTTAGGTGTGGGTTGTGGGGTTTATAGGGGTAAAGGGTGGGAAGTAATTAATTTTTAATTAATTCATAATTCGTTGTTAATTAATAATAATTAATTTAAAATTAAATATGGAAATTGTGTAATTAATTTTAGGTGTGGGTTGTGGGGTTTATAGAGGAAAAGGGTGGGAAGTCATTTATGTTTAATTAATTAATAATTAGTTGATCATTAATATTAATTAATTGATAATTAATTAGGGCAATTGTTTAATTTTTTGTGTGTGGGTTTTGGTTTTATAGGGGTAAAGGTTGGGGAGTAAATTAATTTTACTTACTTTATAATTAGTTGTTAAATACTGTTAGTTTTTTAATTGAAAATAATTTATAATTGTGTAATTAATTTTTTTACAGTTTAATTTTAGCTGTGAGTTGTGGATATTATAGGGGTAAAGGGTGGGAAGTTAATTAATTTGTATGTGTTTTAATTTGTTTTTTAATTAATAATATTTCTTTAATTGATAATTAATTATGTTAATTATGCAAGTACATTGTTTAATGTAGATGGGGGTTGTGAATCGTGTGGTGTTATAGGGTAGGAAGTAAAAAAACTAAATTTATGTAATAATTAATGTTTTTGTTTCATTGAAGTCGATTACGATAGCGGGCGGACAAAGTCCGCCCGCCATCGTAATCGGCCCCTAAATCATTTCTAACTAAAAATATCTATTTGTTTGAAAATTATTATTTTGATTTTATTTAATATAATATTTGTAGGTATTTGTCATATGTATTTAACATTATAATATGTTTTTATTTTTAATATTAAATATACTTTTATTTTTAACATATTTATATATTTTTTTATAAAAAAAAAATGTAAATATTTTGTTGTTGTTGATATTTTGTTTGTTTTTAATTTTGAACTGACTGGAGTGGGAATACAACTTTTTACCCCTCCGCAATCCAATACTTTCCCTATTGTTGCACTCATTGGAGTAGAATAGTAATTTGTACCCCTCCGCTATCCAACACTTTCCCTACTGTTACACTCATTGAAGTGGGAATAGTAATTATTAACCCTCCGCTATCCAACACTTTCCCTATTGTTGCACTCACTGGAGTGGTAATAGTAATTTTTACCCCTCCGCTATCCAACACGTTACCTACTGTTGCACTGACTGGAGTGGGAATAGTAAATTTTATCCCTCCGCTATCCAACACTTTCCCTACTGTTGCACTCACTTGAGTGGGAATAGTAATTTTTACCCCTCCGCTATCCAACACTTTCCCTACTGTTGCACTGACTGGAGTGGGAAAAGTAAATTGTACCCCTCCGCTATCCAACACTTTCCTTACTGTTGCACTCACTGGAGTGGGAATAGTAATTTTTACCCCTCCGCTATCCAACACTTTCCCTACTGTTGCACTGACTGGAGTGGGAAATTTAAGTTTAAAGATATCTAAATAGTTAAATGTTTGAATTAATATTAGAATGTTTTTTTAATAAATTTTATGTTATTGGTTTATGGATATATATATATATATATATATATATATATATATATATTCACTGTAAAAACCATAGGTTTCAGGGGCGTTATAGTTAGTTGGACATTTCACTCGTACAAAACCATAGAAATTCCCCCATTATAGTTAGTTCAGCTAATTATAACTCGCGCACCCGCAATGCACTGCTGATGAAGTCACATATTACATCACTCATGACATGGTCAGTGACATCACTCATGACATCACTGATCACATCTCAAATGACATCACTGATGACATCACTGATGACATCATCCTTCTGATAGAGTGGCAGACCTCCTCTCACCCTAATATAACCTTTGATACACACACTCAAAAATACAAACTAACATTTTCAAAACAATGGACATACCAATACCAGTTACAACACACCTATTCAGTAATTCCAAGATCTACACACACATCCACTCATTCACCAACAGTCCCTATACAGTCACTCATACCTGTACTCTCTCATCATATGTACTCATACACCTATACATCTTGTTACACACCGCCACTCATCCATAGAGTTACTCACACACATAGGGGTCGATTCCGATTCGGGCCGGAAATTTCTCCGACCGAGCCGGACCCGGAGAGATTTCCGACCGAATCGGACCCGTGCAGTCCGACCGAACGAGTACGATGCGGCCGTATGTTATCGGACACGAGTCGGTCGGACTCCCATTGAACTCAATGGGAGCCGGTCGTACAACGCGTACGCGGGCTCCCATTGCCTCAATGGGTGCGAGGCGGACAAGGGCGCCCCTACAGCGAGTACGCCGCGAAGCGCTGCGCGGCGTACACGCACAGGTAGGGGGACCCTGGGTCCCCCTGTGTGCGCCTCGCACGGGTACGCGTACAGGGGGTCCGACACGGACCCCCAAAGTACGGCTCCGACAGCTCTTACGAGCCGGAGTGCGCGGCTCGGTCGGACTGCCCGCGGCGCGCATCGTACTTACCCGGCCGGGAAACGCTCTCCATTGCGCGGTGCGACCGGGTCCGACCGAGTCGGTCGGAGCGGTTCGAGTCCGAGCGAGTCGGTCGGAGTTGTCGGGACGCCCGGACGAGTCGGTCGGCGACCCGCATCGTACTCGCTCGGCCGGACCCGCGTACGGTCCGGTCGGGAAACAGGCTTTCGCATGGCTTTTTTCCCGACCGAATGGTATTGGGTGCGCCTCCGACCGAGATCGGAATCGGCCCCATAGTCACACATGCAAACAAAGTATCAAACATCCATTTACTTGCATATACAGTTATACACACACTACCACACTTACTTCTACAGAAACTTACACATACTTACTCTCTTAAACAATCACTTATAGAAACACCTACTTATTTGTACAGGAACTCTTCCAATCTCTCACTCTCACATATACTCACTTATACTAGTTTAAAACATATGTAGTTACTCATAAAGACACTATTGAGACAGTCATTCACTCACTAACACAGCCATACACATACTCATCCACCTATACAGTCCTGCACACATGCTGTCTTCAACACATACAAACAGTGATTCACTCATTCATGCATCTATGCACTAAGTAATACCCCCCACCGAACCATACAGACACTCAGACACTCATACTGATACTCAAAAAACCAACTAATAACCCATATAGACACTCATGTAGCTATCCACCAACCCATGCAGCCACTTATACACAAAGTGAGAGACTGATACAGATATTTTCATATTTAAACATTACTCACTAACCCATGTATTCACTAAGATACACTTAGTCAGTTATACAATCAATTTTAAAAAAATCATCCATTTAGACACTTATATACCCATTTATTCTTCCATCGACCTTGAGATATACATATATAAAACATATTTAATTTTCAGAAAAACACACATTTACTGGATGATGTCATCAGTGATGTCATTTGAGATGTCATCAGTGATGTCATGAGTGATGTCACTGACCATGTCATGAGTGATGTAATATGTGACGTCATCAGCAGTGCATTGCGAGCGCAAGCGAGTTATAGTTAGCTGAACTAACTATAACGGGGGAATTTCTATGGTTTTGTACGAGTGAAATGTCCAACTAACTATAACGCCCCTGAAACCTATGGTTTTTTCAGTGAATTTCTAAGGTTTTTTAAATGCTAATTTCTAACTATAACGTGCCTGAAACCTATGGTTTTTTCAGTGAATTTCTAAGGTTTTTTGAATGCTAATTTCTAACTATAACGTGCCTGAAACCTATGGTTTTTTCAGTGAATATATATCTATTTATTATACGATGTATACATGTGAAAATGTCTCGGTCCCCTGTTTGCCTCGGTGGCACGGAAAAAATGGGTGGAACTGATGTCAGCACGCCGACGAGGTCCTCTTATGGCTCTGATGACGTCATACGGTGTCGCGAGCGGAGCCGTGCTCGTTGACGTGGGAGAGCTAGGAAAGAATTTCCGTGGAATGCTGGTGCAGGGGATATTCACCTAAGTGTTCAGGCTAGTCCTTTGGGAGCAACTGTTTATGTTGCCACTCCAGAAACCGAAACCAGTGATCCGAGGGCAGAGGCCCTGCAGATGGCACACGAGGTGGGGTGCCCAGTCGTGTGCACCGGCGGGGCAGCGAAGTGACAAGCACCACAACCCACAAAAAAGGTAACGAGGGCACTGAATAACACATGATCTTCTCTTTGTATCTGGCAGGAACAACAAAGTTAAAATGCCCTAGTACCAAAATGTAGAATTAGTGCTACAACGGTCTTCAAGAGGACCTGCGATGCTGCTTCTGCCTCCCGTACCCTGGAGGCGGCACATGGGTCACGCGGTACGGTCATACTGCGGTGGGACGCACACTCGTTGACCTCTCATGGCACTGCTCCACACTTCAGGGAGGACGCTTTCCATTAGCTATGTTTTCTGATGACATGTCGCGCCGGCCCCGTCCAACAACAGAACTCCTTTAGATCCAAACAGACTCTTCCACTCTCTCACCGGAAGTGAAACCAGGCCACGCGGACACTTTCACAATACAACAGCCGGGAATGCACTTTTTGGTAAAAAACCACATTCCTTCCTCCTAATTAATCAAATAAACGTCTCACTGAAGAACAGGTGCCAGCTTTGATCGGTAAACAGCCGTTACAACGACTTTTTACTTTGCGATACCATTACAACGCATGCATTACCACGCATGCGTTGTACATCACGAAGTCATTACTACGCATTTTTTAGAACGCATGGTCATTTACCACGCATGCCTTTACAACGAATTTTGTGGTAAAGGTATGTATGGTAAATGACCATGCGTTCTAAAAAACATGTAGACGATCCATGTCGTTGTAAGGAAACAGAGGCCGTTCCGTTTCCTCACAACGGCGTGCACCGCCCTCAGAGATGACGTGAAGCAGGAACCATGAGGAGAGAGGAACCATGAGGAGTGAGAGGTAAGGGGGATTGGGCATGGGGTGGGGGTTTCTTTTCTAGGGTTTAGGGTAGTGCAGTGGTGTTTGGGTGGTGTAGGGGGTCGTGCTGGGGGTAGTGTTTTAGGGTTTAGGGTAGTGCAGTGGTGTTTGGGTAGTGTAGGAGGTCGTGCTGGGGGTAGTGTTTTAGGGTTTAGGGTAGTGCAGTAGTGTAGGGGGTCATGCTGGGGGTAGTGTTTTAGGGTTTAGGGTAGTGCAGTGGTGTATGGGTAGTGTAGGGGGTCGTGCTGGGGTAGTGTTTTAGGGTTTAGGGTAGTGCAGTGGTGTTTGAGTAGTGTAGGGGGTCATGCTGGTGGTAGTGTTTTAGGGTTTAGGGTAGTGCAGTGGTGTTTGTGTAGTGTAGGGGGTCATGCTGGGGGTAGTGTTTTATGGTTTAGGGTAGTGCACTGGTGTTTGGGTAGTGTAGGGGGTCGTGCTGGGGATAGATTTAGGGTTTAGGGTAGTGCAGTGGTGTTTGGGTAGTGTAGGGAGTCGTGCTGGGGGTAGTGTTTTAGGGTTTAGGGTAGTGCAGTGGTGTTTGTGTAGTGTAGGGGGTTGTGCTGGGGTAGTGTTTTAGGGTTTATGTTAGTGCAGTGGTGTTTGGGTAGTGTAGGGGGTAGTGCTGGGGTAGTGTTTTAGGGTTTAGGGCAGTGCAGTGGTGTTTGTGTAATGAAGGGGGTCATGCTCTGGGTAGTGTTTTAGGGTTTAGGGTAGTGCAGTCGTGTTTGTGTAGTGTAGGGGGTTGTGTTTTAGGGTATAGGGTAGTGCAGTGGTGTTTGGGTAGTGTAGGGGGTCATGCTGGGGTTAGTGTTTTAGGGTTTAGGGTAGTGCAGTGGTGTTTGGGTAGTGTAGGGGGTCGGGCTGGGGGTAGTGTTTTTGGGTTTAGGGTAGTGCAGTGGTGTTTGTGTAGTGTGGGAGGTCATGCTGGGGGTATATTTAGGGTTTAGTGTAGTACAGTGGTGTTTGGGTAGTGTAGGGAGTCGTGCTGGGGTAGTGTTTTAGGGTTTAGGGTAGTGCAGTGGTGTTTGGGTAGTGTAGGGAGTCGTGCTGGTGGTAGTGTTTTAGGGTTTAGGGTAGTGCAGTTATGTTTGGGTAGTTTAGGGTGTCGTGCTGGGGGTAGTGTTTTAGGGTTTAGGGTAGTGCAGTGGTGTTTGGGTAGTGGAGGGGGTAGTGTTTTAGTGTTTAGGGTAGTGTGCCCAACCAGCCACAATATCCGTGGACAAAGGGGATCCTGACTCTTTGGAACGCTCCGTCAATTGAATAATTTGGGTCAAGGGCCCTACCACATCCAAGACCTATCAATTCCTTTCTTGGCATCCCTCATATACTTGGAGAAAAAGGTACATAGTTTCTCATCAATTTCAGGCGTGTGTGCCACCTTCCCCTTCAGTGAGGGCCTGGGGCATTCTCCCCTCATCCTATTCCTGACCTCCCTTTCAAGGGGTTGATGGATTTCCCCCACCACATACTCTGCCACTTTGGCATCAGGTGTCCACTCTGCCGACCTAGGATGGTAAATTTGGGTAGGCTCGAACATATCCGAGTGGACCCCATCCCCAACCGGGGACTGAGAGGAGTGGGACTCTGGACGCCAGGGACGCCCCGAGTCCTTATCCTCATCGGAGGAGAAATCGTCCTCCGATACACCCTTTCCCTCTAAGGGAAACCCGCCATCGGGGTCTACAATAGTGGTGACAGTGTCGCAATTTTCTCCGGGCTGCTCCTCCTCCCGGCAATTTAGCGTTCGCGAACTCTTGAGGAAGGTCTCCGTAAGTTTATCAAATCCTTCCAAGTGCCCCGCGTTATGCTTAACGGCCCTTTTATTCCCCATCTGGGGGCTACTTGGACCCGCCACCACCAGATCTGGGTCACTGAACACCCCAGGGATGCTTTTCGCCAGCTTATCAACCTGATCCCTAAGAGGAGCCAGCGCCCTAGAAATAGCCAGAGAGAGGGCTTGGTCCTCTGCTGGAGGGAGAAGTTGGGGGGCCATTCCTCCTCCACTTTCTGGTAGGAGGAGTAAAAATGGTCTTCTGGAGAAGACATGATAGCAGAGGGTGTGAGCACAGAACAAATGCCCTTAAAATCCATAAGAC
Source organism: Calotriton arnoldi (assembly GCA_963921515.1). Taxonomy (NCBI): domain Eukaryota; kingdom Metazoa; phylum Chordata; class Amphibia; order Caudata; family Salamandridae; genus Calotriton; species Calotriton arnoldi. The sequence goes on along the minus strand of CAWUFW010003857.1, from coordinate 1,034,214 downwards.
AGCCCCCTCGCCGGTGCTCCAACAGCTGGGCTTTTCCCGAAGCTGTTATAAGAATAGACTGAGGCGCAATACCAAATACCACCACCAGGTGGCGCTGGTCACTAACGTGGCCGTGTGGGGAAATCACTGCGTAGCGGTGTCAAAATTAGCCGAGGGTTGGTCGGGAATCAAGCGGACACTAAAGGAGTGACCGGATTCCCAAACGCGCGTAAAGACCAGCGGGGGCGCTCGATGGAGCTGCCTCGCTCGAACCAGACGCGCCTGACAGGATCTCACCGCGTGCAGAGCACACAGCGGGAGAAACTGCGAGGGGGAGAACGCGCTCGGGCAAGAGCCTGCTGCACAGGGAATATGAAACAATACCAAGGCAATAATGCTAATAACGTGCACAAGAAACCGCTATACAAACAGCAACAACGTCAGATTAAGCCAAGAATGTAAGGAATGCACTTAACTGACGAGCAGTGAAGAAAGAGGAAGCGGAAGGGACGTCACAATATTATATACGATGGACTGTGATATGATTGGACTATAGTTGCCTTGGAGACTACCCCCTAATAGTTCATGGGTTGTGTAGTCTTTTGTTTAATGATTGTTGTGTTACGTTTTCTTTGAACTGCTATGCAAATAAAGTGAGGAAAGATATCCTTAATCCTCGCCTCCGTCCTGCCATAGACTTCATTAAACTTTATTTGATCTGATTTAGAAACATAGATCATAAAAGTGTACATAAAAACAGTAAATCCTCATTCCTAATACAATACAGTGAGAATTAATTAAAACCAGTAGGTAAAAACGGGTGTTACAAAGCCCGGTTCAGAGCAACTTCAGGTTAACAGAATCGTAAAGTCAAATGTTTCGCAAGATCAATCTCATGTACTTCGTGCAAAATACGCAATAAGGGGTCCAAGTGAGATGTAACGCTCCAATACCTGACCAGTTTGCACTATATAAAACTGCAGAAAAACTAAAAATAAAAAGTGTTTTGCACACTTCTGTCATTGGGCTATATGTGGGCTACATCTGGGTGATATTTGTGCTACATTTGGGCTCTTTTTTCTCTGGTGGCCATCTTGGGAGACTTATTTGTTATGAAGTTTCCTAATTTCGTCATTTACTGCAGTCTCCTCAGTAGGAAATGCTTTCAGTTTTTTACTTTGATTCCATCAAGAAGGCATTCAGATGTGTCACACATTTGCCATAAATTCAGAATGTTAGCACTCTAGTTGTTCATTAGATCACTGTAGTAAAGCTACTGCTCACAAGGGAGTTAACTGGAAGTCTACTGCTGGTATTGAAAGTGATTGTTTCAGTCTGCATGTCAGAATTTTCTAATGAAATAGAAGAGGATTTGAGATCTCATTTAAAACATGCCCTAAATTTTCTTTCTGCAGCACTAACCATAATTTCTATGGCAAAATGAACCCCCTCATTTTGTTCCTTTTTAAATTAAATGTTTTAAGTGTTACCAGTTTATTCCAATCAAGATGGCTTCAGGTGTGCCATACTTTTGTCATAAGTAAGACTGTTAGCGCTCTAGTTGTTCTTTAGAACACTCTGGGAAGCTGCAGTAGAACACAAAGGCATCAACTGACAGGCTGCTCCTGTGGAAATATAACAGGAAGATATTTGAGATCTCACTTAAAACATGTCCTAATTTTTCTTTCTACAGCACTAACCATAATTTCTATGACAAAATGAACCCCCTCATTTTGTTCCTTTTTAAATTAAATGTTTTAAGAGTTACCAGTTTATTCCAATCAAGATGGCTTCAGGTGTGCCATAATTTTGTCATAAGTAAGACTGTTAGCGCTCTAGTTGTTCTTTAGAACACTCTGGGAAGCTGCAGTAGAACACAAAGGCATCAACTGACAGGCTGCTCCTGTTGAAATAACACAGGAAGATATTTGAGATCACACTTGAAACAAGTCCTAATTTTTCTTTCTACAGCACTAACCATAATTTCTAGGACAAAATGAACCCCATCATTTTGTTCCTTTTTAAATTAAATGTTTTAAGTGTTACCAGTTTATTCCAATCAAGATGGCTTCAGGTGTGCCATACTTTTGTCATAAGTAAGGCTGTTAGCACTCTAGTTGTTCTTTAGAACACTCTGGGAAGCTGCAGTAGAACACAAAGGCATCAACTGACAGGCTGCTCCTGTTGAAATATAACAGGAAGATATTTGAGATCGCACTTAAAACATGTCCTAATTTTTCTTTCTACAGCACTAACCATAATTTCTATGGCAAAATGAACCCCCTCATTTTGTTCCTTTTTAAATTAAATGTTTTAAGTGTTACCAGTTTATTCCAATCAAGATGGCTTCAGGTGTGCCATACTTTTATCATAAGTAAGACTGTTAGCTCTCTAGTTGTTCTTTATTAGAACACTCTGGGAAGCTGCAGTAGAACACAAAGGCATCAACTGACAGGCTGCTCCTGTTGAAATATAACAGGAAGATATTTGAGATCTCACTTAAAACATGTCCTAATTTTTCTTTCTACAGCACTAACCATAATTTCTATGACAAAATGAACCCCATCATTTTGTTCCTTTTTAAATTAAATGTTTTAAGAGTTACCAGTTTATTCCAATCAAGATGGCTTCAGGTGTGCCATAATTTTGTCATAAGTAAGACTGTTAGCGCTCTTGTTGTTCTTTAGAACACTCTGGGAAGCTGCAGTAGAAATCAAAGGCATCAACTGACAGGCTGCTCCTGTTGAAATATAACAGGAAGATATTTGAGATCACACTTGAAACATGTCCTAATTTTTCTTTCTACAGCACTAACCATAATTTCTATGACAAAATGAACCCCATCATTTTGTTCCTTTTTAAATTAAATGTTTTAAGTGTTACCAGTTTATTCCAATCAAGATGGCTTCAGGTGTGCCATACTTTTGTCATAAGTAAGGCTGTTAGCACTCTAGTTGTTCTTTAGAACACTCTGGGAAGCTGCAGTAGAACACAAAGGAATCAACTGACAGTCTCTGCCCTTGTTGGATGTACATGTTTTACTGAGAATGTCAGACTTCATTCTCACATGACTGAGAATGATAATGTGAATTTACAGAAAATATGCTCTCATTTTAGCTTCTAGATCACCTTCCAAACCTCAATGGGAAAAGTATGAGAAAATAGTTTTCTCTCAAACATGATTCATGATATCCCAGCAGAAGGATTTTTCACAGGGTAAAATCACCTTAGAACACACCACAATTCCTAAAATTAGTATGGTACCATCAACAAATGAATTCTAATGTAACTAAAGTCTGTTATCACCCTTTATAGTTCTCCTTTTGGTAACCATCAAAATCTTCGATTCACTACAATGCATTTCAATGGGGTACTATCATTTATATTCCAAGATGGCTGCCAGCAATTCCAGGATGAAGTGCTGACAGCCAATCAGATCTCACGATGACATGTGTGGTTAGGCTCCGCCCAGATATATATGTGTTTTCTTTTTCAAATTTCTCAGGAACTACTGAACGGATTTACACCATTTAAGCAAAAGGCACGACTCTGAACCAAGGGCTACCTTTTTGCCAAATTTGGTGTAATTCCGTTCAGCAGTTCAGGCTGTAGCTGCGATGAAAGGTTCCTATGGAAAATTGCATGGGGAAAACATGTTTTGGGACCCCCCCTTTTTCTCGGCCCCCACTTGACGAATCACCCCGAGACTTTCAGGATAGGAGGGGACCGGAGCGGGCCACAAGTTTTGAAAATTTCGCGAAGATTCGTCAACCGGCGCCAAAGTTATTTCAAATAGAATGTTGTGAATTTCCTATGGAAAATAGGTCCTAACTATAACTATCTACTGGCGACCGCCAGTAGATAATATATATATATATATATATATATGTTCCAATCCGGTTCCTTTTCGCCGATATTGCAGCGCTCAAACTTGGTGCGATACCCTACAGCAGAACCACGCTGTTAAATACTTCAACACAATCCTTCTGAACAGAGGGACAAACGGGTCGCACTGCCGTAGCTTTTTGCAATTTTTATTTTATTTTTCTTTACATCCTTATTGCATGGCTATATTTGCCAAATTTGGTGTAATTCCGTTCAGCAGTTCAGGCTGTAGCTGCGATGAAAGGTTCCTATGGAAAATTGCATGGGGAAAACACGTTTTGGGACCCCCCTTTTTTCTCGGCCCCCACTTGACGAATCACCCCGAGACTTTCAGGATAGGAGCGGGCCACGAGTTTTGAAAATTTCGCGAAGATTCGTCAACCGGCGCCAAAGTTATTTCAAATAGAATGTTGTGAATTTCCTATGGAAAATAGGTCCTAACTATAACTATCTACTGGCGACCGCCAGTAGATAATATATATATATATAAACATCCAAAGTAATTTGAAGTGGTCCGTGTCCGCATATTTCTTCGAGCAATCTGGAGTATCGGCGGCAAGTGGAATATATATATATATATATATATATATCAGCATGTGAATCCCAAAGTATCCAGCCACAGCGGCGCAACACGAGGGCACAGACTCCAAGGCAGTGATGATGGCAAAGTATCTTTATTTAAGTATCAATGTCCAAAATGACGCGTTTCGGCCGCCAGACATGCAGCCTTGTTCACATAGTGCACTGCATGTGAAAGGGTGCTTTATATACATAGGTGGTGAGTAGTAGTCTTTTTACAGTGTTTAACATTTTACCACATGAGTTGGCACTTTTACTACAGTAAGCTGCTTTACTGTAGTGATAGTTTACTGCTACAGTGTTGAACATTTTACCACATGAGTTGGCACTTTTACTACATATATATACAACCAAGTTCCTGTCCCTCTGATTGCAACCCAGAGGGAAACACCACAGGTTACGGACCACCAAACGTATTTCAAAAAGCTTCCAAAGACGCGGGTTCACAGTTCCATATCTTTATTCGACATACACCCAAGTAGTACAGACAAGTGTCCGCCCCAGACACGTTTCGATCGCCACAGCGATCTTGATCACCTGACGCGCTGGTGACGGGCCACCACATTTGAACTCTGTGCAACCAATCAGTTTAGAGGATTGGTAAATCAGTGCAAAGTAAACATAGAAAACATATTTGACACGGAGCAAATTGTTAGAAAAAAGCCTTTTTCCACATCGTTGTCGTTCGTGGGACATGTGTAGCCAATGTGATATTTAGTAATGCAAATACTTCAATACATGATCTGGATAACAATTTAAATAATGAGTTCTCTTTTTCTTCCCTCGCTATCATCAATTGAGTGATAGGCAGTTCCTTACAGGCTAATATATATAACATAGGATAAACAAATAATGGCTAAATTCATGGCAAGTGCCTAATCAGTATTGCCAAAATAGTATCACAGTTGGTCTATTACAAATATCATATAAAACCCATCATTGATTAAAAAAGTTCCTCATTTTCTAAAATTTTTTAATAAATACCAGAAATGACATGTATAATATCAAGTAGCATTTAGTAAAAAAATACCGAATCATAAAAAGGCTTCATATAGATAAAACAATGCTCCTTAAAAAATGTGCAAAACAGTGCAAAAGTGCTATCATACAGAATGAATATAAAAAAAAACAAATACACACTAATAAAACAAAACGGTGGTGGGGCTGTGCAAGAGGTCGCAAATAGTACTATCTACAGCAATTAAAGTGCTAGTGCTTTGATTGCCGCTGCCCTCATTAAAACAGTACAAAAGATATCAGTGCAAATTTTTCTGTAAACAATCATAATTGCAAAAATAAAATACCAGAACAATAAACAATCACTGGTCTATATCAGAAACCTAACAAGAGAGGACAGTGAGTTCATACCCCTATGCATATTACAAGACTCTGCCATTGCCCCTGGAGGACCCTACTACTGACTAGATTATAAAAAGTTGTGTAGGTCCTTGCTGGTATTCAAACCATTCGGCATTCTTGTATCGAGGGTTAAAATGAAGGAAGACTCTAACTGTTGCAATTTTCTCTCCCTGTTACCACCCCGAATAGAGGGAGGGACTGCCCCAATCATGGAGTAATGTAAATCACTGACTTTGTTTGCATGAATTGCTTTGAAGTGTCGGGCAACTGGGTAGTTGGAGTCCGAGTTAACAATTGCACGTAAGTGCTCCAATATTCGATTGAAGACTGGCAGTTTAGTGCTGCCAATGTATTTGAGATGGCACGTGCATTCAAGCATGTACACAGCATATTCAGTCCGACATGTATAGTGGTCTTTAATTGGGACTGGGATGTCACTGAAAGCTGTGCGATACTCGGATAGATTGACTCCAAACTTACACGCCTGACACGAAGAGCATTTAAAAAAGCCATATTTGGACAGCCAGGTGGTTTTAAATGTTAATTCAGGGCTGGATTTAACCAAGGCATCCCTCATAGAGGGTGCCCTCCTGAACGTGATGGCAGGGAGGTTTGGTAACAGAAATTTTAATGTTAAATCAGTTAAAATAATAGGCCAATGTTTGTAAACAATTTTTCGAATATTCTTTTCTTGTTTGCAATAGGTGGTAATTAGTCTGATGGATTGAGTGTCATCTGGTGTGGATTCAATCAATGTTTCTGCATTATGTTCTTTTTTAATTTTAAGGCAAAGCTCACGTGGACGGGAATTGGCCTTGTCCAAGGCCTTCTGTAAATTAGGAAGTTTATACCCACGGACCAAAAATCGATCAAGAGCCTCTTTTTGACAGTGTTCTAAGTCAGACTCAAGACTGCATATGCGTCGTAGGCGAAGAAATTCGCCATAGGGTATGCTGTGGATGAGATGAGAGGGATGGGCACTGGTGGCGTGTAGTGTAGAGTTACCTGCAGTAGTTTTTCTATGGAGTTTTGTTTGAATCTGGTTCTCACAGATATATACCTCTACATCTAAAAATTCTACCCTTTGTGTGCTAAGGATGGCAGTGAACTGTAAGTTCATTGAATTGTCATTGATGGATGTGACAAATTGGGCAGCAGCTTGTTCTGTGCCCTCCCATATAATGAATACATCATAAATGTATCTGCCATAATATTTTATATGGGTGTCCCAGACCTCTTTGTGAGTGGCTTTGAGGACGTACTCCTCCCACCAACCTACCAGCAGGCAGGCATAGGTAGGGGAAAAGCACGCCCCCATTGCGACCCCTCTCTGCTGTTTATACAGAGTCTTATTGAACAAAAATAGATTGTTGTTAAGGCACAGATCTATCATTTGAAGTAAGATACAGTTGTGGTCATGTAGGCATATTGCACGATTATTTAAAAAATGCCTTACTGCTTCTAAACCATGTGCGTGGTGGATACTCGTATATAGCGAAGCTATATCCATGGTTATTAAAACATTACCCGACCGCCACTCCACTTCATTAATTTATTTCAAGAAATCTCCCGTGTCTTTTATGAAGGAGGGCAGATTTATCATATGTGGCTGCAGAAAATAATCTACATATTTCAACATAGCTTCTAAAACATTGTTTCTGGCCGAGATGATTGGTCTTCCAGGGACAGGGGATATGCCCTTATGCACCTTAGGAATAAAGTACAAAATGGGTGTTGTGGGGAAATCACTTTTCAAAAATAGAAATTCATTTTTTGATAATTAGCCCTGTCTCTTCCATTGTTGTAAATGTTTGATCACAGTGTTATTCACCTGAGTTAAATGTTCACGACCAACTTTTGAATAACACATATATATATATATATATATATATATCTGTTAAATTTGTATGTAATTTTAAAATTATAATATAAATTAAACTTTATAGTTTATTAATGGTTTTAAAGTAAATATATATATATATTAATTATTATATATGTGTGTTTAACTTTTTTAATTAAGTGTATTTTTCATATTTGTTAAAATGTATATTAAATCGAATTAATTTTTTTTTAAATTGTATTATTTAATATAGTTAATAGTCATTATTTTATTTTATATATATAAAAAACAATATTTTGTACAAGTATATTTTTGACCGATATTTTTTCGATATTTTTGTACTTACCATTATAAATATAGGATGTCAATATTTTTGACATTGATATTTAAACTCAATATTGTGGTATGGGGATATTTTAGGTGTCGATATTCTGTCCATAAACCAATAATAATAACGGCAAGATAACTCTGTTGGTTAATGTACTTGCTGAAGAGATCTGTGTTTTATCTTGTCATAGTTTTGACTTATCATAAAGTAGCACAGAGGATTATTGTGCCTGCTGCAAAGAAAAGCATGTAATATGCATATCACATATTTCTTTTTTATGTAGATAGCTCAGTGGGTTACTGGTTTTGTGGTTAAGTCTTGGAGAGCCTGATTTTGAGTTCGGCAGACGGTAACTCCATCACAAACTTGACAGATATTGCATATCCCGTATTACAAGTAAGCCTGGGCAGAAAATCAATTATGCTAGAATAAGCAGACTAATTTAGGTAATTCCACGTTATTCTTTGATGTGGAATTACCAATCATCGCATGATTACTCCTTCTTGCGTAAAGAATAATTTTGTGGAAAAAAATCATACCACCAGAAAACATTTAGTGAGCGTGAGTGGACACTCACGCTCGCTATTCGTGTTCTGCTGTGTTTAGCACTGTTTCTTAGAGCAAAATGCATCCTCACATCCATTTTGGACACAAGGGTGCATTTTGCGCTATGAAAATTGTGCTAAATGCCTGAAGGCTGTGGCCTGGAACCAACTTCCGGTGAAGCTCCGTGCTGTACGCGTTCTGAGTGTATTTAGGAAGAAGCTGAAGACATTTCTTTTTAAGTAAGATCTGTCGAGCTGTTTCATCTACCTGCATGGCACGAGCCGGAACACTCCTTGGAGTAGCTGTGCACGCTACAAGTGCTAATAACATAACATAACAAGTAAGTTGGAGAAAAATCATATCCTAAGAGCACATTTAGTGATATTTCTAAGTGCAAAATGCATCCTCACATTCATTTTGGATGTGAGGGGGCATTTTCGTCTGCTAAGAAATAGTGCTAAATACAGAATTACTCTTCTTGCATAATTCAAGAGTAATCTTGCGTAATTCTTAGGTAATTACGCATGATTCTGATACATGGAATTACAAGAGGTACGCCCACCCCATATTGCAAGTACATCATATTCACTATGGCACTTGTAATATGGCGGACTGGATATGTGTCATGTTTGTGAGAGAGTGAACCATCAACCAAACTCTAATTCAGGCCTAGAGATCCTTATATTACTTGCAGTTCATAAATAACAATCTTTCTAATATAGCACAGGGAGCTATGAATGGTAATAAAGACTTGCATACAATACAATACAATATAATACAACACAATGCAATACAATACAATACAACACAATACAATACAATGCAATGCAATACAATGCAATACAATTTAATACAATACAACAGAACTTATAAAGCATGCAGCTGCCAAAAGTAGGCTTCCTGGGGCTAAAAGCAAAAAAGAGGCCTACCACACTAGCACTCAATAGAAAAATAACCAGGTCTTAAGTTATTTTCTAAACTGATTTTCATTGGCGATCCTATGAAGGAATGGAGGCATCTCATTCAATGCCTTGGAGGCCAGGTAAGTGAAACAGCAGCCACCCCTGGTCTTAAGACAAAATCTTAGGGGTTTCAGCAGCAGGGTCTCCTTTGATCTAAGAGGGTGAGGCAGTACATAGGAACAAAGCCTCTTACCTAGCTACTTAGGAGTCACCCCAAGAAAGGAGTGAAAAACAATAACCAGGGCTTTAAAAGAGATACACTTCTCAATAGGGTACCAATGTATTTATTTGAGATGTGCAAATACTGTGTGGTGTCTGGAAATCCTCAAGATCTGCCTAGTACCACTTGCAAATGTTTGCTAAAGTTGCCAGGTAACCCCCCAAAATAGAGCTTTTGCATAATCAACTCTTAAAGTAATTGCCACATGCACAATAGCTTTCACTGATTCAGGTGGGATGCAGTCGAACACCCTCTTCAACGAGAAAATCAGAGAACAACCCCTTCCTGCCATAGAAGTAATATGAGGGCGAAAAGAAAGTCTGTCATCAGATTTTATCCCAAGATTTGTTTTACCACAGATGCAGGGGTTGGGCCTAGGACCCGGTTCACTTGGCCACTATTCATTAGACTAGCTGATACCATATGGCAAAGAAAGGAGGCTCTCTCCTTTAGGGGAGTTACAACGTGAACTTTTCTAATTCAGCCAATCTACCACTTCCAATAGACAGTGCTTAAATGTCTGCTACTCAATTGCAGGGCCATCCCCTATTGAAGAAATAAGTTGTGCCATCAGCATAGGAGATAACCTAAATACCAAGGGGCAGATCTACAAGAAAGTGCCGCAGCGTGGCGCTGCAAGCCCTTTGGCTGCACCACGCTGCGGCACTTTCAGAGCACAGGAATGCGACATATTTACAAGAATATGTCGCATTCCTGTGCTCTCCCCTGCGCTGGCGCACAAACAGCTGCCAAGCGCCGGCGCAGGCACCCTTGCACCATGGTGCAAGGATGCCTGCGCCATGGGGAGATTGTTTTTGTGCAGGAAGGGGCACCTTTCTGCACAAAAACAATCAGTACAGGCTTTTCCTCTTTCAATGCGTGCTGCAGAATGCAGCACGCATTGAAAGAGGAAAAACGAGGAGAAATGAAAACATTTCTCCTCGGTGCGCCTCGCTACGCCACCTCTAGGGTGGCGTAGCATTCACACGCATCTCCAGAGTTACGATTACTCGTAAATCTGGAGATGTGTCTTGTTCCATGGGTGTTGCGTGGGAACACCCACAGCAACACCCATGGAACGCCCCTTCAACGCAAAGTGCTGCGTGTGAAGGGACGGTATTTACAAGGAGAGGAAAAGTCACGCATGGTGGCTTTTCCTCTCCTTGTAAATATCGAGGAGCCCCCTGCGCCACCAGTACGTCACGAAAAGTGACGTACTGGTGGCGCAGGGGGCTTGTAAATCTGCCCCTAAAAGCTTCAACAATGGAAGCCAAAGGTGACTTATATACATTAGATGATGTGAGACTCAGGAACAAGCCCTGAGGAACTCCATATAAGAGTTTTAGAAAAGGAGGGAAAAGCACAAACATGACAGTTTTCCCCCTCTCTGACAGAAAAGACTGGATCTATTGCAAACCTTTACCGCCTTCCCATATCAGCTAGTCGGGCCAGCAGTATTTTAACTGAAATAGTATCACAAGCCACCAACAAACCAAAAGGATTAAGGTGGTACTCTTACCCTGGTCCAGATAGGTCCTTCTAGATTCAGAGACCTCAAGCAGAGCTGCTCCAGTACTATAACTCTGGTGAAATCCAGATTGAGAAGGATGCAACAGCTCATGATGTTCCAGTAATTTGTTTAATTGCTGATTCACCAACTTCTCAAGCAATTTAGAAGTGGCGGGTAACAACGAGATCGGTCTGAAATTATCCAACGTAGTGGGGTCGGTCATAAATTATTTTAACAGAAGAATCAATGTGGGCTGTTTCCAGACCTTGGGGACCACTCTAGCAACCAATGAAGCATTGAACTTCTAATTAAAAATAGGATTAATAAACTCCACGGCCAAAGATAAAAAGTCAGGTGGACACGAATACATTGTTTAAACTAGACCAGCACTGAAGAATGTCCTGTTTTGATCCTTCTAATGAATTCCTCTTGAAACAAGATAAGGAGCTCAAAGCTTTTTCTGGAACACTTGTGGTTAGAGCAGAAGAGATAATAGAAGAGTTAGCAACCCCCTCTTGCATAAAAATACACTGAATGGAGTCCACCGTCTCCTCTAAAAAGCAGACATTTGTCACACAATTCTTGGGTCTGGGGAACTCTCGAGATACAAACTTTTGACCTGAGAAATGTTTTCATGACTTTAGAAGTTGCCCATGTAGAATGACTGGCGTCTCTGATTTTGGTTCAGAAATACTCAGCCTGCACTATCTTAGTGCATGCAAACTGCTAGGTATAGGTTTAGAATCATATTGTCTTTTTTTCTCAACCTTTGCTTATTTTAAGGTTGCCTAAAAGGGTTCCTTTGGGTAGAAACAAATTCTCATTACTATCGTCTAATACAACCACTGTCTTATGTTTCAAATCCTGAGTTTGAGTTTCTGCAGACCAAGCACTCATAAAACATAGGGGCATATTAGCAAGACCCACGTTAAAATTATCGCCGTTTTAGCGGCAGGAAACTGCCGCTAAAACGGCGATAATGGGCTTGCTAATATGCGTTATGGAATTCCAATAGAAACCCAGGTTAGATGTCCTGCACATCTAACATGGGCTTCTATTGGAATTCTATAACGCATATTAGCAAGCCCATTATCGCCGTTTTAGTGGCAATTTCCTGCCGCTAAAACGGCGATAATTTTATCGCCGGTCTTGCTAATATGCCCCATAACACCTAACACCATGGATGATATGTAATTTCATTATCTTATGTAACATATCCTTTACATTGATATATGCCCTTGTGTGATGTAAAGCACTCTGGCACCCTACATTGGGAAGAACAGACCTACAAAAGAAATGAAATAAATGTGAGAGAGGGGCTATGGAGAGATGAGCGGCGTGTATTGGAGGTTGATAGCGAGGGAGTCCATATAGAAGGAGGTAATTGGGGGGAAGGGTACCCCAACAAAGATTGCTTCACCAGACGCAGCCAACGCTAAAGCAGGCCCTGGAGCACGGGATGGGAAAGTTAAAAGAAACTTCACAACCTAATTTTGAGAAAAATCATATGCAACTTTAGAAACAAAGTATTTGATTGTTCTGACCTAGATTGCTGTGACCTAATTTCTTCAAGTGATAGAAAAACGGAAGTCATTCGTTTTAAGTGCATAAATGTCAAAGGAAGGAAGTAATACTGTGCGCTGGCAGCAGCTACACAGTTAGTTGCCACTCTTGAGGAATAAATCACTAGCATTTTGTCACAGGCTGATAAGAGACAGAAATATGACCGTTCTCAGCACATATATATTACTGGGTCCGCAGTAGCATTGAGTTTCTTCATAAAATTACAGAAATTATATTTTGACAAAAGTATATATATTTTTTTTAGCTTTGTCTAAAAATGACTTCATTATTTGTATGCATTCAGGATGCAGGTCTTCGGAGCGGCTTTACAAATGCTGTGAAAGGCACTCTCTGCTTTTTCAATGTCTAGATGATGCACATGGTGTGGATGGGGGCCTCGACAAAATGCTAAAAAATGATAGGGTAAAGGTAAAAGAGAATTCTCCAAAGTTTCACGAGTTATAGACTGAGCATCAGTGGCAACGACAAATTAGTCAGGATATGTTGATACAAGTTACCTTAAAACATAAATGGAGTTATTTAAATCTGTAAGTGCGAAAAAGTAGTGCTAATAGCATTTTTATATTTTTTAGCACTTGTTACCACCAAGAGATAAGCCAAAATTACATGTATTCCTATTTGTATTCGTGTTGTACAGGCAGATACCACCCGCATGCACTTAATGAAATTTGCCCCTTTAAAACACTTTGCACGGTTACTAAAAATCAAAATATATGTAAAACATTTTTGCTCATGCTAGTCCCTACTATCTACCTCAGAAGTCAAACTCAGGTGTAAAACACAACAGCCAGCAGAAAGATTATTTGCCTTGACGTGCCTTTCTAACTAGTACAGTCTCACTGATCCAAATTAACCTGTAAGTGGAAAATGCAAAACACATTTAGGCCCCAATTACAAGTTCAGGGCAAAGTTGAGATCTCTTTGTCAGTGTGAGTTCGCACAAGGCTTGGAATAAAGATGTGTGTAACAAATAGCACATTCTCGCAGTTTTACCCTGATAGATTTGAGCAGATCAAACCTGTCAAAAGAAGAAGGAAACATGAGGCATTCAGTGCATTGAATGCTGATTCTTCATGAGAAGGAATTCAAAACTTGGTAAATAACTCACACTGGGTCAATGATATTTACCTAGTATGTGTAATACATCATCATATTCCGTAACAACTTGGAGTCAGGGCCTTAGAGTTGAAGTGCAACACTGTCATTGTACAGTGCTATTATGTGGTAGTGAATACTGTTGCAACCACCGCCGCTTAGGGCCAGAAGTACTAAGCTATTTTGCAGTCACAAAGGCTCCATTTTGATAAATTGCTCTTGCTGCAAAAATCAAAATATGAACATGCTCTGATGAATGCCATTTCATTTGCACACCTCTTAACAGAAGACAGTGAAGCGGTGGACCTCATTACGAGCTCCTAGAGTTTGGCCCACTTAACTTTGCTCTCTAGAGTCATCATACCAGGTGAACCAGTATCTCTGGGGAAGGTGGGCGTCAGTGGAGCTTATTGGGTGGATCTTGAGATTCCACTTTGAATTGAAGAAAAGTGGAACATTCGTAATTCTGCATCTATCTGTTCCAAAACTTCCGCATTTACTGCTGGAATTTCGCCTAGAGATTTCAACTGGTTTCAACAACGAAAATCTCCAGGTAAAACTGAGGATTTGCAGAGTTCCCACAGATCTCGTAATTCAGATGGGGCTGGTAGCTCTGGTTACCAGCCCTATCATAATTTCCTAGGCACTTATAATTGAAGCCATGGAGCGTGTAAATAGTGACTAGAATAATAAGACTAAAGATAGTAAAATACTGGTAAGTTGTTAGTACATGGGATAATGAGGAAAAACCTTATTTCCAAAAGAAGAATGCCTTTTGCATTGCCCCTTCTGTAACAGCCTTTGGTGCATACAAAGCTAGCACCTCTGAGATGGACATTTGATTTTTGATAATGCATAAAGGAGGTGCACCTAAGTAAATTTGCCCATGCAGAGGCTCCACATTAGTGAAGCAAGATCACTGACAAAAAGGTCTCCTGCTAAATGGGGAAGGGTTGCTTTACAGACTAGACTACTTTGTGGGAGGTTCTTTAGTCCTCTTCCGAAGGGAGACCAAATTAGGTATACAAAGTCATTGACATTGCAGAAGGAGACATGCTGTTGGTATCCGCAAATGGCCCCTATACCATGGGGCCATTCAGGAGCCACAATGGAGGTTACAGACGGATACTGCATTAATTCTCAAGGGACCCTTCTGAGCCGCCCTCAAAGGTGAGAGTATTACCAGCATATAAATACAGACCAGTAGGTGAAGTGCTGCTCCATTTTTCTTTTCTCACTGTCTCCAAGGCTTGCACTAGCTTATCCCATGCTGGAATTTACAGTTCTTTGGTAACTGGAAGCACAGTGCTTATGCCCCCATTCTTTTCAACGTTCGTCCAGCTTTATTATATTACAAACTCCTGTGTGTTGTGTTGAAAGAATCTATATAATACCTCCATTTTCAAAACAGGGATCACATTTTTTTGTGAGTTTATTGATCAATGTGAGAGGGCTACAACAAAACAGAGGAAGGTGAATACACCTGATAGAGACAGGACCAGATACTGAAGGACAGCATTGTACCTCTAGAGAGTTACCCTGCAAGATCGCCGACAATGGAACATGTGTTGGATATTTTATAGGCGACTAGAAGTTTGCAAAATTGTAAAATGGTGGAAGATGCAGGAATATGGTGATGATTGACACACGTCCAGGGTGGCTAGGACTCAGGGTAAAAGCCATGTAGCTTGCTGGGGTGTGAGCTCATTAAGTACATGCAGTGCTGAAGCTCCCAGGTGAAGAGATACAATTCGCAAGGTTGCACATTCCTGTTGTACTCTTTCCTTTGATAGATTAATGCATTTTGGGAGGAGGAGGCTTTGTTCACTTCAATTGAGCAGAATTAAATAAATTACATGGCTGATGTAGTTTTTAAAATATGAAACCTATGGACCGTCACCATGATGTGTTAGTCATAACCGTAAATGAGGGTTAGGGGTTAACGTGCTGACCTTGGAACCTAACCATTGTGTTTTTATTGCTGGATTCTGCACTTGACCCAAAATTTGAGACAAATGACAAATCATCATGATCTGTGCCTCAGACTGAAAATATATGTAATGACTTATAATTAGATAATGAAAACTGGAGCAGTGTAATTGTGGCTCCACCCTTACACTTCACAGAAGTGCCTTATTTATGTGTACTTGACAACATATATATTGTGTGCTTTAACAGTTTAACAGAAATGCAACATGTAGTTCAAATTAGAAGACATCGTCACACTAGAAACTTATTCCCTGTAGAAAATACATATTTATCCATCTACGTGTATTCTAATGTTTACATAAAAGTATAACTGGAGTTCTTATTCACTTTTCATATTTGCACATTTTGAATTATATTAAAGTTACTGAAGTATAACATGAGTATATTCCTAATTTATTAATAATTTTTCCACTTAGGGCCCGATTCCGATCTCGCTCGGAAAGCCCTGCATAGTACGATGCAGCCGTATGCTTACGGACTCGGTTCGCTCGGACTCCCATTGAACTCTATGGGAGCCAGTGTACAGATGCGTACACAGGCTCCCATAGCAGAAAAGGGGTTGGTGGGGAAAAGCGTACACCCTGTGGCGGGCACCCCATGGTGCCCGCCACACTGTGCATGCTTGGATCGGGGGACCCATGGGCACCCCCCGTGATAGATTCGGAGGGCCCCGGGTGAAAGGGGGCTTGGTACGGCCCCCCGAAGTAGGCTTCCGACAGCCATTTTGGCTCGCTGAGACCGAGGTGAAGCGGCTGTCCGAATCGTGCATCGTACTCGCACTGTCGGAAATCGGCTCCATTGCGCGGCACGATTTGTCTACAAACGAGACGAACAGAACGGTTCGGGTCCGGAAACGATTCGGTCGGCGCTTATGCGTTCTTCACATCGTACTTGGTCGTTCGGACTTGTGTGAGATTCGGTCGTGAACAAGGGCTACGAATCGGATCCGGTAAAGCCAAATCCGATTCGGAGGCCTTCCGAGCGAGATCGGAATCGGGCCCTTAATTGTAAGTTTTGAGTGCACTTATAGCCACATTTTAAACGTGCACATTTGCTGTCCCATATTAAGTTAGCTTAACTAGACCTGCATTTCTTTAATGTAAAGCTGTCTTTTTCTTGTTTTGCTTGTACTAATGATAGCAAAGCTGGGAAAAAAATCTTAGCAAGACCGTGATGGTCTAACATGTCAAATGAATGCCTCCCTCCTGCTCACCCTGTACCAGGAGTGGCAAATTGTTCAAGGCTGAAAACAGTTGTCTTAGCTGAGACATTGGGAATGAATAACCATGTTGCAAAGCACCTGAATACTGTTTTCTCATTGGATGGTGGTTGTGTGATCGAGATAGCACCATCTAAATTTCACGTTTTACCTATATCTTGGTGTTCACACAGTTCACTGTAGGGCAGATTCTTTTGGACTTTGAGAGATGCAGACTTCTCTGCTTCCCTTATTCCTTTCTGAGCGTGGCTTTATGCTAACACTTGTTCTCTTTTTGGAATACTTCTACAGATGTTTCTGCAATGCTGACACCTTTACTTCATGCTCCTGACTCTTTAGAGACCCGTGCTTAGAACTATCCCTATCCTAATTTAAAGCTCATAGTAGATGGTCTCAACTCTCCTAAACTTTATTTTGACGTTAACCTGATGAATGTAAGGCTTATTCTTGCTTAATGAGGAGAATCAGAGTTTCCTTAAGAAACATCAAATTTTATTTGTAACAATTTGTATTGTTGTGATTGCTTTTGTTTCATGCCTTCTACTTCAAAGGCTGCAATTATTCAAAAATCTGCATTTACTTAACTTAATTCTGTATGTCATTGATATAAATATGACTTGCATAAATTCTGGACTAATTGCGAATTTGTAATAAATCTACTAAACCTTATCATCTGATTCCTAGCCTTGCTTGTGTAGTCAAATTAGTTGCACACATGTTAATATCTTCAATTGAATTTTTGACTCCTTTTTGCCTTAATCATTCAGACGGTCCAGGTGGAAAGAAAAGCGGGAGCTGCACAAAATATGCTCCAGCAAGCTGGTAGCAGAGGATGGTTCGATTATTGACACAAAAAGAGTTAAGGTGTCCTATTTATTTAAAATTTCCCCAAGCCCTGTCCAAGCCTCTAAAGCCCATGGTTCGGTCTGAGGATTGAGGTGTGAGTATCAATAGGGTTGTGCATTGCAATTGCTTATGTCTGGCTTGCATTGTTTTGGGGAGGTTGTTTTGTAAGTTTTGTGTGACTGTGGCACTTATTGCAGAGAAGTTGAAGTGGTTATCGGTTCTGTTGTGGCCCAAGATCCCGGGATAGTATTGAAAGGTGTAGAAGACATCACATTGTACTGTGTTTTGTGGTGCTAGTTGTGAAACGTCAATGACAGCCCAAATTCAGAGAGGGACATTTATCTTTGTGTGATAATGGTAAAGAGTCAGAATATCGAGTAGGAAATGTCGACTTGCACTAATATCGAGTGCAAAATGTCGAGATACATGAATATCTACTGCAAGAATATCGTAGTCAAGAATATCGAGTTTCAGGTAAGAAATATCGCTTTCTAAAATATCGAAGTCATTAATATCGTTTGCAAAAATATAGTTGTAAAAAATATCGGTTTTTTAGTTAGTGTTATATATTTTAGTATGTATTTTAAATGTATGTGCTCTATTGTTTTGTCTAAGTATTGCATTTGTTTTTTAATATACGAGTTACATTTTTAGAAGTTATTAATTTTATTTTAATTAAATTTTGCGTTTTAGCTCCGTAGCCGGTTGTGGGTTTATAGGGGAATAGGGTGGGAAGTAATTTAATTTTAATTAATAATTTTTATTAATTAATATTTTTCTTTTATATATTTTATATTGTTAATTGTGGGAATTAATGTATTATTAATTATTTATTAATTGGGTGTTTATTATTATTAATTATGTGGTAATTATGTTAGTTGTGTTATTTTTTTAGGAGCGGGTTGTGGGTTGATAGGGGAGTAGGGTGTGAAGTAATTTAATTTTAATACATTTATTAATATTTTTAATATAATATTTAATTAATTTTATATTATAGTGTTAATTGTGTGAATTAATTTATTACTAATTATTTATATTTTGCTTGTTAATTGTCATTAATTAATTAATTAATTGTTAATTAATTATGTTAATTGTGTAAAGTTTTACTGAAATTGGTGGTGGCATTTATAGGGGAATATGGTAGGAGGTAATTTATTTATAATTAATTAATTATTTGTTAATTAATGCTAATTAATTAATAAAAATTTAAATATGCCAATTGTGTAATAATTGTGATGTGTGAGTTGTGGGGTTTATAGTGTTAAATGGTGTGAAGTAATTGTTTTAAAATTAATTAATGATTTGTTGTTAATTGATATTACTTTATTAATGTAAAATTAGTTATGGAAATTGTGTAAATATTTTTATGTGTGTGTTTTGGTGTTTATTGGGGTAGAGGGTGGAAAGTAATTTAGTTTAAATTAATTAATCATTACTTGATCATTAATATTTATTTATTATTGATAACTATTTTTGGTAATTGTTTAGTTTTTATTTTGTTTGGGGATTTAGGTTCAATAGCTGTAACGTTTGATTTGCACATTAATTGTTACATTTTTAAATGTGTTTTATAATTATTAGTATTTGTTTAATTGATAATTAATTGTGTTAATTATGGAGGTACACTTTTTTGTTTAATTTAGATGTGTGTTGTAAATTGTGTGATGTTATAGGGTAGGAAAATAAATATTACATTTATGTAATTTTTAGTTTTTTGATTAAGATTAATTTCTATTACAAAATATGTATTTGTTTGTAAATTGTTTGTTAAATTAAATTTTGTTATATTTTTATGTCAATTTTAGATTTTTGCTACATTAAAATATTTTTATATGTTTTGTTAATTTTCATATTTTTATATATGTTTTGTTTTTGGGTTTTTATTATATTTTGTATTGTAGTTGATATTTTGTTTGTTTTTAAATTTGAATTTTGTTCTGTGGGAGTGCGAATAGTAATTTATACCCCCACGCTACCCAACACTTTCCCTAATGTTGCACTTGCTGGAGTGGGAATAGTAATTTTTACCCCTCCGCTATCCAACACTTTCCCTAATGTTGCACTTCCAGGAGTGGGAATAGTAATTTTTATCACTCCGCTATCCAACACTTTCCCTACTGTTGCACTCATTGGAGTGGGAATAGTAAATCATTCCCCTCCGCTATCCAACACTGTCCCTACTGTTGCACTCGCTGGAGTGGGAATAGTAAATTATTCCCCTCCACTATCCAATACTTTCCCTACTGTTGCACTCACTGGAGTGGGAATAGTAATTTTTTACCCTCGCTATCCAACACTTTCCTTACTGTTGCACTCATTGGAGTGGGAATAGTAAATTATTCCCCTCCGCTATCCAACACTTTCCCTACTGTTGCAATTGCTGGAGTGGGAATAGTAAATTATTCCCCTCGCCTATTCAACACTTTCCTTACTGTTGCACTCGCTGGAGTGGGAATAGTAATTTTTACCCTCCGCTATCCAACACTTTCCCTACTGTTGCAGTAAATGTAGTGTAAAATGTAGGTTTAAAAAATATTACATATTTTAATATTTTAATTTATATTATAATTTTTTTATGTTACAGGTGTATGTATATATATTTATCTTTGTTTTTTAATATATTTCTAACATTTTATAATTCATTAAAATTATTATTTATTAATTATTTTTAAGTAAATATATATATATGTTACATTTTATATATGTATGTTTAATTTATTTTTAAATTACATTTATTGCTTATAATTGTTAAAACTTACAAATAAATCTAAAAAATATTTTTAAGAAAAATGTATTATTTAATTTATTTTACATTATTTATAATACATATAAAAAAACGATATTTTTAACAACGATATTTTTTTCCGATATTTTTGTACTTACCATTTTGAAGATAGGAGGTCGATATTTTTGACAACAATATTTATGTCCCGATATTTCTGTAGGTCGATATTAGTGTTGTCGATATTCTGTCAGTGATCCTGTGATAATAAGGTGTGGTTAGTGCAGTGGATCCTTTTTTGCACAGGGGTGAACTGTACTGATCTGGGTGAACCCCGCTGGTTGAGGCTTCACTCCAGTGTGAGTCTCTGTATATCAGAAAGTGTAGCTCTGGACCAAATTGATTTGTGAGTGAATACATTATTTCTTTCATTGAGCAGCCAAATGTTGTTTGTTGCTTTGTGTTTTGTTTTTCATGCTGATCGCTGAGGAGAGTGAATCCGTGAAAATTGTAGAGGAGGGTGAGCAGCTGCAGGAAGGGAGACTGACATCACAGTGTACTGCAATGGTATAGGTCGGTTGATGTAGAGCCATGCTGGTATTTGTTGACTACGTCATAGAGTGCCCTGCTGTTAATGGTTATTGATAATTTCCTGAATTGAAAGAAAAATCACTTGTTATTGTCAATGTTACTACTAAAAAATAAAATTCTTTAAAGTGATACGAAGTTTGATGAGGGGAGATGTGACAATACCTGCTAGAGAGGGAGAAGAGGCTCCACCCGAAGGTACTCCAGGTCACTATATGATCATAAACATAGGGCTTCACACATGTATTTGGCTTAGTCAATGGCACAAGATCACAGAAAAAGAAGGTGCACTGACGTTTCCATGCTATGGTACTTTTAATTTGAGAGTCATTGAACATTTGAGGATGGTGCTATGTGACATGAAACAGCCTTCTAGACCCGCACAATATGAAGTGCTCAATTCTTGGTAACATATAGCTCATGCTCGAAAATGGAGACATATCAGGGAAGAGACAAAAAGGCAGTACGCACTTGTGCAGATGCTAGATGGGATGCAGAACAAAATAACTAGAGAAAGGATATAGCAGAATGAGCTAAATTATATCCATTATTGATGAGCAAAGATTCTGGGAAAGGCAAAGGAAAGGAAAAGCAGAACAGGGAAGAGTCAGATGACACAGAAGGTTTAAATGAGGACAGTGATAGTGAATTTAATGATGATTTCTTGAATGAATTACTGACAAATCATCCACCCCCATATAATGAAACCTGACTTGAGGGAACAGGTGATCCACATACTAATGACAGTACTGGGATGCCTACTGAGCCGGTGACTATAAATCCTAATCAGATGAGAGAGGGTTCAGTAATTATTGCCCCTTCAAATACCACTGTCTTAAATGTCCCAGATGCATTAACTGTCTCGGTCACCATTGGTCCCATGGTCTTCTTGTTTAATCCTGGAACAACGGGAAACACAACACATACTTTGGCTGTTCCTACTGAAATTGGTGCCTCAGATGATGCTCCTTCTTGCTCGACAATGAGAAAGGATCCTCAAGTTATTTTGGTTCTGGCATAAGTACATATCCCTTGTGCTGCAAGCGCAGAGACCCAACTTTCAATCAGACAGGGTTTTTCACTACAATAGGCTTTCTTCAAAGATCTCCTCCTTTCTTTATGCCCAATTCAAATGTACATCTAGGTAATGGCCACAGTACTCCCAGAGCACAGGCAGCTCTAGGGCCACCGAATTCTGACATAATCATTTGGAATTCCCCACGAACACAAATTCTCTCACCTCTACAGGAGGGATAATACTTAATACACCTGCAGCACAACCAGGTCCTAGTGCCCAAGATTATGATGATTGGCTCAAGCAAAGAGAGCCCTCAGTTGAAGGTGGAATTGCAGGACCGAGTGGAGGGACTGTTGAGTCTCCCGTAACAGAGAATAAAGTGGATGTTGTTAAACGTTGAATTAAAAGAATTGATACTTGGAACTCTTGATTTATGCTCACTAGATACTTATCAGGAGAATGAACTCATTTTCATATGTGAAGATGTTACCAAGCCTGCTAGACAGGTTTATGAAAGGTTGTTCGAATTGGCTCAGAAATATGAAATTGACTTGAATAGGACTAAGACATTGCAGAAAAGTTACAGTGCATGTTTCAAAGATGAGGACATCACTAGCATGAGAATACCAGGAATGAAATGACAAATTAAGGAAGTAATTGGCCATATTCAAAAGTGGAGTGAACTAGATAGGTGGGAAGGCAAATGGGCTAAAAATAAGGAACAAAAGAAACCAAGGGTAGAGCGGTCTTCATCTATAGGAGACTAAGAGGGTGCGTCAAATATTCCATTGAGAGAAGTGCCTGGTGGAGTTTATGTCTACGTACCTTGGAGTAGGAGTATTCTTGTGTCAATGACAACTGATATCCCCAAATTGAGAGATAAGCCAGTCGAGTGATACAAACAGATTTTCTTGGTTTGTGAAACCATCAATGGGTCTGTGGACAGATTTGAATAACTTGTTTGACATTGTAGTTCAGAGTGATTTGTGGGCTGAATGTAAGATAGCTGTGGGATGGCCTGACATGGAGTCTATGAGACATTCTGTAACAAAGGCCTCATCGCTGTATGTAATAAAAAAGTTTCAGCAGGTGATCACATTTTTAAAATTGAAGTTAGCCCCTAAAGATATTAATTTGCTTAAGTTTGACAGAACAACCCAAGAATCTAAAGAGATGATACATTCTTATTATGAGAGACTGCTGCAAGCTTTTAAACAGTACAGTGGTACTGAGACCATCCAAGCCAAAGACATTGAGCATTTTGTGTTCAGATTTGTCAAAATGAGCATGATGATTCAGCAGCATTTAATATGTTGGCAGAATAAGTCAATTGAAAAACAAGAAACTAAAGGAGAAGTTGATGGTGATGCAGATGAGAGCCACACAGCGAGGTCAAAATCAGCTGTTTGTTGGGAATGTTGGTTCTATGCAAGGAGTGCTGCAGCAGGGAGTTACTATGATGCAAGGAGGAAATGGGTTTCAACAGCAGGGTAGAGGTTGTGGTGTTTCAAACGATCCAAGTACTGGGAATGATGTGGCAACTTTGAAGAAGCTGAATCCCTGTCATGTTTGCCGCAAGTTGGGGCATTGGAAGTGGAAATGCCATCTTAATGCTGGGAATCAGGTTCAGAATGGTGGATTTGTGCAAGCCCAAAGTAATAATCCTATTCAGACACAGAATGTGCAGAAGGAGAGAGTTCAGAATTTGAAAATACCTCAAGCTCCAGTGATGCAGGTTCCCCAAGCCCCAATCCCATAGCAAAATGTAACTATTCACCAATTTAACATGAATCAAGTTCGGAATGTTAATAAAAATCATTTTGTGAATCAGACTACCTTTCAGCAGTTCCCTGTGATAGAAGCATTTGAGGATCACAATTCTGATACATCTAAATAACGGTGCCTGAGAGGGGAGGAAGATTGCATGCTTGGTCCAACCTTAGAGGTAGACCAGAGTATTCCTTTTGTAGAAGGTGAGGTGAATGGGCACCCAGTATCATTTCTAGTTGACGCTGGTGCTACCCGCTCTACTGTTAGAACAGCAAAAGTTCCCAACCTACCCTTCTGGGGAAAAATAATCCAAGTTGTAGGAGTTGTAAATAAACAAATGACAAATCCCGTAACAGAAGAAGTACCTGTAAGAATAGTCCCCTTTGAGAAGATTCACCGATTTGTGGTGTGTGATTCGAGTCCTGTAAATCTGTAAGGGTTTGACCTTTTGTACAAGTTAAATTGCACAATTTCTTGTACCCAAAGGACATTTAGTTTCATACTCATGATGAGGATGTTGCATTTAAAATCGCAAGTCAGGATACAAATGTCACACTGCACCCAGTGATGACAAATGATGATTTACCACCAGATCTTAAAAACACAGGGGGATATTCACAAGGACCTACCGCCGATTTATCCCCACCTTAACCCATCAAAAGTGGAGATAGATTTAACACCCCATTCACAAGCGGGTGCAAACTGCAGACATCGCCAGTATTCCCGCGACAACTGCCCCAAAATTTAACACCACGGTGGACACCACCAACTAACCCTAATGAGATGCAGAGTAGGCGTTCCCGTGCAAAAACACACGAAAAAACCACAACACCACTTTCACAACAAACTGCCAGATCTGCGAAGCGAACCAAAAACAGGCGATAAGCCGCGGTAGCACCAGTGATTTAACACCTGCCTTTTGCTGGTGTTAAGCAGGACGACTACCTGCAGCATAAAAGGGAGCCCAGCCAAGATCCACACCCGAAGACCCACAGATGCCATGGAGACAATAACCATCCAGCTCCGAGACTCATGAGGGACACAACACCCACCCCCACCCACCCCAGGCCCGCCACCACCCCAAGGACCCGTCCCACCCCCCCACCCCGGGAACACCACAGAGGCAGCGTACACAAAGACAGCGGACCCACCTGAAACGCACCTGCCACCCAGACCCAACGCCAGAGGAGGACATTGCCCACTACAGGCCCAAAAGGACAACCATCCCCCGCATCCTGACCCACATCCCCCACCTGCTGACGGTACCAACCCAGCGGACTACCAACATCCCTCCGCAGACAAAGCTGCTGGCTGCGCAGCACATGTCGGCCTCTGGTACCATCCAACCCACAACTGCCAGAGTCGGAGGAGTCACACAGTCAGCCCCATACAAGGTCATCACACCTGTCCTGGATGCCAACAACAGCTTGGTACCCCAGCACCTCCACTTCACCCACACTGCGCAGGAGCTGCTGGAGACCAAGCAAGGCCCCTACGCCATAGCTGGATTCCCTCACGTGTCAGGGCCAATCAACTGCACACATGTACCCCTCGTGCCCCCTGCCAACACTGCACACAACTACCACAACAGAAAGCACACGCATATCATGAATGTGCAGGCAACAGTGGACCGCCCGGGAATCCATCAACAATGTCGTGGCCAACTCCCCAGGCAGAGTGCATGATTCTCACATCTCCGGACAGTCCAGCATCACCCAGCACTCCCAGGATGGCACCCATGGAAATGCAGTGCCCGTTGGTAAGACCAAAATGAACACACCACACACCTCCAGCCCACAGTCATGCAACTCATGACACTGGCAATGGGCACGCAGCACAACTACATTCAACATGACACACAACATGCCAACCAACCAGACACGACAACACGACTCCATTGTGAAGCTGGCCTTGCCATGCCCACAACCAAGCCACGGCATGGCACCACAGACACACAATAGCAGGATGCGAGGAGAGGCATGGAGCAGGCATGTGCGAGAGTGGCAAGTGATCAAGGAATGTGAACCCACCCAATGCCAGGTGTGGCGTGGAGGTGCCGGACAGACCACAGAGTGCAAACCACGGAAATGGCCATGTGGAGATCAACTGCTGGTGCATGGAGTGCAGTGGCCAGTGGAAGCTACCATGTCCCCACAGGCTGTGGGGCAGAATGCGGAAATGCCGCACGTTACGTCCCCCCCTGCATGCACGTGCGTAGTGGGTTGGACCTGCGTACGCCAGGCCTGCGTAGGGGTGTGAACAAAAACCCCGTCACACTGGGCGTGGTTCTCATTTGGAATGGACAACGCGTCTGCCAGTGCGGCGGCTCTCGGCCCGCCACGAGTCCTGCGCCAAGCACGGCAGGGCCTGCATCCCTGTGCACCTGCTGCACCCCAGGCCGCTGGTCCCCCGACCCGTCATGCCGGCCACAGCGCACCAACGAGGCTCCGCTCACCTGCCTACACTGGCGTGTGTCGATGAGGGCCCACCACGTGCCGGTGCAAGCTCCAAGCACCAGTCCCGCAACCTCTGCAGCCTCCGCAGATCATCCCTGACCCCCCCGACGCTGGCCCACATTACTCCTTTCCCATTTACATACTCCACCTGCGTCCTCCTGGGCCCAGTAGGTCCAACATGTGGAACTGTGTCCTGAGTGTTGAATGGCAGTGACCCCAAGTCCGTGGCAGCGGCCACAGCACCAGACTCCCTTCGATCAGTGAGGCATAATTCCATATCGCAAGCCGGCGACACGTGGTGCCACTAACGCTGTTCAACGCAAGCCGGCGACACGTGGTGCCACTAACCCTGTTTAACGCCAGCCGGCGACACGTGGTGCCACTAACCCTGTTCAACGCCAGCCGGCGACACATGGTGCCACTAACCCTGTTCAACGCCAGCCGGCGACACGTGGATGAGGGCTCAGGCCTACCCTGCGGACCTGTAGGTCCCACATCTAGCACTTAGTTGCCAATCATGAATGGCAGAGTCCACACCAGTGAACGCACGGAGAGGAGTAAGATTAAGATGCGGCTCAGTCCGTAGGAAAGCCGGATCAGAGTCACGGAGGTGATCTAACACTATCAACAACTGTCCTGGTGCCATCAACCCTGT
The DNA here is from genome assembly GCA_963921515.1 of Calotriton arnoldi. NCBI lineage: Eukaryota > Metazoa > Chordata > Amphibia > Caudata > Salamandridae > Calotriton > Calotriton arnoldi. Next base: position 1,007,064 of record CAWUFW010003857.1, on the reverse strand, counting down.
TCACCACAAGTCCGCGTCCCGTGGTGCCACTGAACCTGAACTACGCAGGCCAGTGGGACCATCCAACCTAAGCCGGTGACACTCGGTGAATGGCCCGTGCTGACCGCTGCCTCAGGCAAACACTGCGTCCCAGTAGGTCACACATGTGGAACTGTGTCTTAGGTGAGATGTGGAGGAGTCCACACCATTGGACACGCCTCATCGCAGGCGGCATCCCCTGACAGCACTGGTGCCACTAACTCTGTGAGCAATGAGTCATGGGCAGTATCTGGTTGGACCTTGGTGGCGTCTGAGTCCATGGCCTGGTGGTTTTCTGCATCTTCATCTGGCTGGACCGGACTTGGTGTCCGACATGTGTCTGGTCCATTCATCTCCACCATAGTGACTGTTTCAGCGTGGTTCTGCCCTCTGCATCATGCCCTGGGGGCACACCTTCCACTGTCCACCGAGACACTACGCGACAAGCCCCTTTGTCATCTACGGAAACCTGCTCTGCACTCGTGACCCTGCCCCAGTGCCCCGCAAGTCAGCGGCCCATGGCGGTAGGCCCGTGCAGGACGCTGTGCATCCGGGGCCACAAACTCTGTGCAGCACAAGTCATGGGGCCTTTATGGTTGAATGGTTGGGGCCTTTACGATGTACACTGTTGTCGATTTCTGACTGCACCAGGCAGCCCTTGCCGGCTGGTGTGCACACACCCCACACACATCCAACACAGGTGTCACTCGATATGTGTGCCTGCTAATAAATGTGGCCGGGCGCACGTGCCCGTAGCCATTCACACCATCTGAGCAAGTGTGTCCGTGTGGTCATTGTGTCAGCATGATGGGCACGGCACTGCAACATCACAGTGTGCTATCCTCAGCGGAAGATACCATGTCACCTCAGTGTTGGCAGTGAACTTGGACATGTAGCTTCGCCCGGCCCCCCCTGCATGCACAAGCGACGTGTGCTGGTCTGGCGTACGTCAGTTCAGCGCAGGGGTGTGCTGAATCGGCAGGGGGAGCAGGGCGTGGCTCGGACCTGGCCTTGGGCAGGATGTGCGGTAAGTGTGTCTCTGTGTTGGGGTGTTGTCGCCACCAGGGCCACAGTAGACGATGTTGCAATGTAGTATGCACCAGGAGGGCGGGCCCGCACGGATGGGGAAATGTAGGAGCACAAGACCCCTCGGGGTCTTGGCACATGCATGCCAAGTGTTATGTGTATCAGTCCTGCGGCTGCATGAGTCAGTTGCCTAGCCTCATTCGCAGCGTGATCACAGCCAGCCATGGACTGTACACTTGTGTCCGCCCTGTCCAGACCATTGGCCTACACTCACTTGGCCGCACACCTTCAAAGACCAGCGTCACGGTGTTGGTGACATGCCGCTGGACATGCGCGGAGAGGCATTACAATGGTGTGCCGTTTTAGTGCACGTGATACAACCGCGCAGGGCACACAAGTGTGGGGGCTCGTGGGAGGGTGGAGCAGCTGTGAGGCAACGTAACACACAGTGAGGCCGCACATGTGCCACATGCTGGGCATATCATCCATGATTCCCAGGGTTGCAGACATCCCACCACACCCACGGCAGGCCTCTGTACATCTCCTGAATGCATGCAGATGGTGAAGTTACTGTAGGGATGAATGGTCCTTTGTCTGCACTATCGGGCGGTAGCATATCTGCAGTTCCTAGATGTGACTTGCATGTGCCCAGCACCCCCTGACAGATAGGATAGCATTTCCAGGTGACTCCCACACTACGCACTGCCAGACGTGAGGCCAACGTGTACACATACCACACGCAGAAGTCCTTGGTCATAGTTTGTGTGCGTGAAATGGCCTTCACTCATACTCCCACCACACCCCAGGCCTGCACCCGTTGCACACAGACACTGCTCATTGCTCCGAGCTGTGGCGTTTCATCCACAGGACTGGCACAGGTCCTCACAGTGCCGCTTCAAGCAGAGCCACTGACGCAATGGCAGACCATCCCGGACACATGCTCGACTCCAGTCACGTGGACCTGTACCGTGCACGTCTGCTGCATGTACTGGGGGCACTGCCATTGGCAGTGCTGCGGATCAGTTACAGGCTGAGCTTCCGCATTGCCAACGTCACCTGCGTTCAGCCTGTTTTGCACTGTCGCTGGTGCATATTCGAGTGGTCCAAGGATGTCTGCCTCTCCAACGTTATGGTAGCTGACCTGGATTTCGACGTGTGTGCGCGCCCCCTGTTGGACCACGACCAGGAGTGTCACCGTGATACCCGTTTATGGCATGCCTGGATGTTTGGCATGCATGCTGGGAACTGGACCTGGGAGATTGCAGGAGTCGTCGTGTGCAGTGACCACATTGAGCCGCTCCCTGATTGGGCTTTCGTGCATATTGGGGCCAGGGGTTGGAGTGAGCACATCTGTCCGGGACAGCTGATGGGTTACTTCGCAGACATGTCAGATGTGGTGGACAACGATCTCGCATTGGAAATGTTGGCCAACGCTGCTGCACTCGCATTCATGGACGAGTGACAAGGTACCTGCAGCCAGGACCGCATGTGACCCATTGCACGTGTCCCGACGCCTGGTTGCATGTTGGGGATGTGGTCACATGTCCCTAGGAGACAGTGGACATGGCTGCATTGGCCTGGACTCCTGATCCATGCGTGGACAACATTCGCGGGTTGGCAATGACTTGTGTTGGTGATGGACTCCCCCGGGGTGGACATGGGCGCTTTCCAACGTTCCTCATTCAGACATGCTGCTGCATTGGTCTGCATGTCAAGGCACTTCCCTTGGCCGTACTGACACGCAATTGTTGATAAAGTTTCCGCACGTTCACTTGTCTCCAACTGTGTTGAGTGTTTATTTGTATGCCAATGTGTGTGTCACGGCCTATCTAGGTCCCTGCCTTACATGCATTGCTGCCCCATCAGGGCTGTGGGTTGGTACTTGTGCATTATCATGTCCCTGTTTCGTGCTTTGCCAGATGCGTATGGCCATTTACCGTCCACAAGCGAGTGCACTTGTGTCCTGTGTTCGGTTGTGCAGATGTTGGTGTTTGTACCACATTGTGTTGGATGTTGGGGTGCTCTGCTTCCTATGTGTGTGTGCTGCATTGTGTGTGAGATGTCCCTTCAGCTCTGATTTGGCTCACCCTTCTCCCTTTCAGGCAGTGTGGTTTTCACTTCTGTGCTTGTTCAGTGGTGTGATATTGCCGACTTGTGTGACTTGTGCTCTTGGTTGGTGTTGTTCCTCTTGGGCATGGTTTGTCTGCAGTTGTGCTGTGCTTAATTGTGCATGTGTAGATTTTTGGGAAACAAGGGTACCCCGATATATGAACCTGGGGTGGTACTGGATTCATAAGAACAATGGTTCAAGTGTGGCCTAAAAAGGTCCAATAGCAAGAGTGGTGACCCAGAGAGGGGCACTGTATTTTTCAAAAAATGAATTTAATTCAATAGGGAGCAAGAAAAAGAGGCTGTAAAGGGTCATATAGGTCACAGAATGACATATTTATTCGCATAAATTTCAATTTTTAGGGGCTCATACAGTAAGTGAAAGAAAGCGTGACGTGAAATAGTGATAGTGAACTTTTTTTAAAAGACATCGCATTGACAACAATATAGTTGAACTCCCTAAATGATTTATACAGGTTACAAGGAGGTCATGTTGTAGAATGGTCAACGGCATTTCGAACCCAATTATTGGGGTTCATCTTCAGGATAATGGTGAGCTAGTTAGTGATCGTACTAATTGATCGTAGTCACTGGCGGTAAGTCAAAGGACGGAAAAACTTGGTCCGAAGCAAATTGGGTTTAAGGAAAATAACCCATGATTAGCTGGGTGGTTCCCAGGGACAGTGAATCAGCACGGGAGTCAAGGGCTCCCCGTAGGCAGTGTGTTTTAAAAGCCAGATTAAATCGTCATGTGAGATCAAGCAGACTAAAGCAGTGCAGCTGGGTAGTACCTGAAGCCACCAGGGCAGTATCAATTTATTTTGTTGGGCGACAGGGCAATGAATGGGTGCCTGAAGCCGTGCAGTCGGAGACGTCCTGCTGCTGCTGTTGCTGGCATTCATTAGTCGTGCTGATTCACTGTCCCTGGAAACCACCCAGCTAATCATGGGTTATTTTCCTTAAACCCAATTTGCTTTTTCCGTCCTTTGACTTACCGCCAGTGACTACGATCAATTAGTACGATGTCTTTTAAAAAAAGTTCACTATCACTATTTCACGTCACGCTTTCTTTCACTTACTGTGTGAGCCCCCTAAAAATTGAAATTTATGTGAATAAATATCTGTCATTCTGTGACCTATATGACCCTTTACAGACTCTTTTTCTTGCTCCCTATTGAATTAAATTCATTTTTTGAAAAATACAGTGCCCCTCTCTGGGTCACCACTCTTGCTATTGGACCTTTTTAGGCCACACTTGAACCATTGTTCTTATAAATCTAATTGTGCATGTGTGCCATTGTGCCCATCTCCCCCCGTACCCCCAGTCCCTGGTCGTTCCTCTCCCTGTTGCTGTTTTGTCTGTTGATTTTGAGCAGTTTCCGTTCCCCGACTCCTGCCACCATCTCCAGACTGATGTGGTGGACACCATTTCCTCCATGTCATCCAGCTCCTGGTGTGGCGCTGGACTCCCACCTCCGATGTGCATTGCTGCCTTCTGGTTGTTGGCGTGTTTGTGCTTGTTTGTGCGTTTCGCATCATTCCAGCTGTTCTGGTTTTCTGCCATTGTCCTCCTACGCTCTCCGGCTGCATTCACCTTGTCCACGATAGCCTGCCATGTCTAATGTTTTGTTGCCAATGGTGCTTGTGGGGTTGTGTGCTAGCTTCGACTGCCTCCATTGTGCTTCGCTGTTTTCTGTTTGGTTTGTCTTTCTTTTTCCTGCTTTTGTTGTGCTTATTCCCGCATGCCGTATATGTGTTGCGGGCCTTGCGCTGCTTATCGCTGCTTTCCTCCTCGCGAATGGGCTCATCGCATGTTTTTTGGTGTTGGGGTTTGTGTTTTTATCTCCGTCAAGGTGGTTGTATCGCGGACATTGGCCGCGGTGTCGGGAGACTATCGCATGGTACCGCCGTGTTGTGAATTCCACGTTAACACAGGGTTATTTTCCCGAGATGGGCTGCGATGTGTAAAGTTGCGTTAACATTTTTTGGAGATGTTTAGCACACGTTCTTGTGAATATACCCCACAGTGAAATCTGAAATTTGGGACTTTTCAGGAAAGGACTTAGGTCTCATCAAAGGTGTTGAGCCTCTCCATATAACTGTGAAACCTAATGCAGAGTATAAAATAATCCCGCAATATAATCTGATCCCTGTAACTGTTGCTTGATTTTACCCTGTGATTGGCTCAATGATCCAGCAAGGCATTTGAAGGAGATTATGGGGAGTCCATATAACTCACCCATCATGGGTTTAAAGAAGCCCAATAGAAAGTGTTGCATTGTCCATGGTACCGAATTCAGCTAAGACTCTATTTCAGATTCCATGTGAGCCCGAGTGTTTCACTGTCATTGACCATGGCCAAGCATTCTTTTCCATACCGTTGCATGAGAACAGCCAGTTCCTCTTCGCATTTCGGTTTGGCAGTCTTGTTATGTCATGGTATCGAGTACCACAAGGGTATATGGAGAGTCCCTCAATCTTTAATCAGATCCTTAAAAGAATCAGGAGTCCCTGATCATGCTTTCTTTACTTAGTCCTGATCCAGTACATTGGCGACGTACTGGTGGTGTAAAATACACAAGAAGCCTGTAAGACAGATACCATTGCCTTGTTGAACCACTCAGCTCAGAATGGACATATAAAGTGTCCCCAAATAAGTTGCAGTACTGTAGGAAAGAAGTTCTGTATCCCAGAAATCACATTGAGGAAGGAGTAAGGAATGTGTCACAAGAAAGAATCTTGGTGATTCTGAGAATGAATCCGCCAACCACACAGAAAGAAATCTGGATGTTCTTGAGAATGGTGGGCAACTGTCATCAGTGGTTTCCCACTTTTTCCATAGTGGCCAAGACTTTGCAGAGGCTGACACACAAGGATGTGTCTGATCTGGTACCTTGGGATGGCATCTGCCTGAAAGTTTTCCTGGAGCTGAGAGAAAGTCTCTGTCATTCCCCAGTGCTAGGAATGCCGGATTACAACAAAGCATTTCTGATATTCTTCAGTGAGAGGGAGGTTTGTGCTCTCTCAGTGCTTACACAGGCACACAGCAAGAGTCAAAGGCTGGTTGCCTACTACTCAGCTACCCTTGACCCAGTTGCTGAGGCGCTGGCTGGTTGTCTCAAATCGGTGCCGTTTGTGTCAGCATTGATAGGTGTGAAAGTATTGTCATGGGTTATCCACTCACAGTTCATGTTGCCCATTTAGTGGAAATATTGGTATCCCGTACCTGCAAGCAGCACCTCACCAACAGTCATCTGACCCAGTATGAACAAATCATATTAGCGGCAGACAATGTCACCCTTAGAAGATGTACTACCTTGAATCTGACAAACTTAATGCCTATTACTGAAAATGATGTTGATGAAAATGAAATTGAGCATGACTGTCTCGATGTTACTGAAATTTATGTACAAGACATACAAGATGACCCACTTCCTGAACCTGATTATGTGCTATTTGTTGATGGTTCCTGTTTGCGAGACCACAGAGGAAACCTGAGAGATGCTTATGCGGTATGTACGGTCTCAGGTGAGGTTGAAGCCTCCTGGCTTCAAGGAGTGTTTTCACCACAAGAGACGGAGCTGGTTGCTCTTACCAGAGCATGCTGTGTTTCAGACTAGTTGAAAGTGATGATTTTTACTGATAATCAGAATGGCTTTGGTGTTTTGCATGACTTTGGACAGTTATGGTCACAAAGAAGTTTTGTGACCTCTTCAGGCTCTCCAATACACAATGGGGAGGAAGTGAGAAATCTTCTTGAGGCATAGCAAAAGCCTACCCAGATTGTGATTGTGAAGTGTTCTGCACCCGCACCAGAAATGACAATGTGACAGTGGGTAACAATTATGCAGACAAGATCTCCAGATACTGTGCTCACAATACTTGTACTTTTAATGGTGAATTTGTGAACAAAAATGCAGATCAGCCCAATTGTAATTTCTTGTTAACAGCAGCCGATACAAGGGGTGAGGTTAAGAAGATGCAGGAAGAAGGCTCAGAAGCAGAACAGCAAGGATGGGCCAGAGTAAATTGTGTCAAAAGAGAGGATGGTATTTGGCTTTCAGCAAATGGCAGCCCTGTATTGCCAGACAGTCTGTTACCCCAAATGGCAAGACATTATCACAGACCTGCACATGTAGGGAGGGATGCCATGGTCAGATTGTTTAGGCTGGCATGGTTTAACCTCAGGTTCAGATAGTTGGCTGAAGGATTGTGTCACAGATGTGTTGTGTGTCAACAGATGAATGTAGAGAAAAGAACTGTAGTAAAACTGAGTCATATAGGGAGATCAGGTGGTCCATTATAACAGGATGCAACTGGACTTCATCGAAATGCTTGTGTGCAATGGGCTGAGATATGATTATGTGTATCTTCTCACATTGGGTTGAAGCTTATCCAACCAGAAGATGTGACATTCTTACAGTGGCTAAGTTGTTGTTGAGGGAGCTAATACTGCATTTAGGGTTCCCGACTTCTTATGAATCAGATTGGGGGACCCATTTTAATTGTGAGGTTCTGAAGAAGCTTTGTGCAGCATTGCAAGTGGAACAAAGATTACATTGCAGTTACCAGCCTGAGGCCTTTGGCATCGTGAAAAAGGTGAATGGGATGCTGAAGTCCAAACTGGCTAAAGTGTGTGCCTCAACATCTCTGAAATGGCCTGATGCTTTGCCTCTTGTGTTGATGAGTCTGCGCAGTATTCCTGATAGAAGGACAGGCCTGTCCCTCCATGAAATCCAAATGGGTAGAGTCATGCGACTGCCAGCTGTGCCTGCAAATGCACTTGTGAACATAACCAATGGCATGATTCTTGATTACTACAATGGACTGGCTGACATGTTGCATTCTGTGTCTCATCAGATTGGAGAAGTCACAGCCCCACCTCATCAGGACCAATGCCACGTCCTCAGTCCCAGCAACTGGGTGGTTGTTAAAAAGCACTTGATAAAGAACTACTTGGAACCTCATTAGCGTGGGCCTTATTAGGTTATCCTAGTTACCACAACAGCTGTCAAATGTGGAGGTCTCCCTAACTGGGTGCACGCTTCCCATACTCGCAGATTTCCATGTCCCCTTGATGATGTAACAGCATCTCTCCCTGAAGGGTTGGTAGAAACAGACACACCAAGGGTGCAGGTTAGTCATGCTGTTGGGGACCAGCGACAGAGTGAAACAACACCTATTCGGTCTGAGGAGGGTCTTGATGAGTCAACAGTGGAAGCTGAAACAAGAGTCTCGTCCTGTGGTGTTGACTGACCTCGATTTAGAACCGGACGAAGAGCCTAATGCTGTAAGAGCACGAGTGGTGACTTGAGACCAGTGGCCAAGAAGGCAAAAGAGACAGAGTTTGCCTACAGAATGCGTGCCTTACGCCATCTCAGAGGAAACAGAGGAGTCAGGCATAAGTGAGAGTGAAGACAAAAGTCCTGCCCTAAGGAGATCAAAGAGAACAAGAGTACCCTGTCAAAGGTACTCCTCATTTGAATGGACATACTTTGCTGCAAATGACTGGGAGAGAGAGTTCTGGAATTTTTGTTATAATGGTCCAGATTCATCTGAGCCTCCTTGAACAGAAATTTGTGATTGAACTGCATTTTAGATTCACTTTGCCATTGAATCAGCTAAAATTGCTTTTGATTGATTTACTATTTCTTGAACATTGAACTGTGAATCATTAGAGACATTTAATTAGACTTGTAGGGAAGAAAGAAGAGTGCGTAGGCCCGAGTCTGCTGAAGGATTGTAATGTTGTCAATTAGAGGAGAATGGAGTAGGGCTACGGAAGACTCACGAAGACCTTATAAGTAAAGAAAAAGAGATTACATATCATGGCAGAAAATATAGCTGCACTGGAATTAGATTGGCAACACAGAGGTAAATTGTGCGTATACACTAAGAGATCAAAATTAGACACAAATTTTCTGGGAAGGAGTAAATGTGATCATATTTTTAAGACATGTGGAAACTGGGGATTGTATTTAGATGGAGAGGATCCCATTATTCCTGGAGTTTATTACATCTGTGGAAAAAATGCTCATTATAGGTTACCCAGTAAATGGTATGATAAATGCTATATGGGAATAGTTTTTCCCAAGATCTATCATGGGGGACATCTTGATGACTCAGTAGGAGGAGAACATGCCAGATCTAAAAGAGGGGCAAGTGTTAGTGATTTTGTTGGAGATATCTTTGGTGGAATTATTCCATCTGTAGGCGTGATGCTAAATTCTCATAAGATTCGAAAGTTGTCTACTGTGGTAGATAAGCTATCTTCTAATACAGCTGGAGCATTTTTAGTTGTAGATACTGAGATGATTGCTATCAGATCAATGGTTTTGCAGAATAGACCTGTGTTAGATGATCTTCTTGCAAAGGACGGCGGAGTCTGCAGGATGTTAAAGGTTCAGCAGTGTTGCAACTACATTCCTGACAAAAGAAAGGATTTGAAGAAGTATATTAAGAACATTGATGATCTTGTTGTTTTTATATATGTCGCCTTGAACACTGTAAAGCACTCTGATACCCACAAGGGTCATGTTTGCGCTATATAAAACTTTATAAATAAATAAATTACTGATCTGAAGAAAGATTTGAAGGGATTAGAAGCAACAGATGCATGAGAAGCAATAGAGAATGGCTTTACTGCTGTAGGCAGAAGGTTTGGACACTTAGGCAATCGAATTGTAGGAAGCATCTTGAGATCCCTACTGATAATTTCTCTTTGTGGAATAATCCTGTTTATGACCTATAAGGGATACAAATGATTAAAGGAAAAGAGGGGTGGTGAAGAGAAAAAGAGCAGACATAGAACTAGAAGACAGACTGAGCAGATATTATGATGCCATCAAATGTCTGGAGGAATCCAGACGAAAGTTTATGAAACCCATGAAATTATGACTAGTCTATCTGATAAGATCTTGATGTGATGGCTAGATTCGCCATCAGAGGGGGAATTGGAGCAGCATTATTTTGGCTCACATTTCCATATCACAGAAATGCATTATTTACATGTACTTGACAATACATATATATTGTACGCTTTAAAATTTTAATAGAAATGTAACATGTAACAAGTGGAGAGGTGTGGTGCAGCGGCCAGGGCAGCTGACTTCGGAGCACAGGGTTCACGGTTCGATCCCCGGCTCCGGCGGCAGCACAGCTCAGCACCATGTGACTCTGGGCAATAGCTCACTTAATTTCCACTCCGGCCCCCAACGCCTTGAGACCCGTAAGGGTGAGTAGCTGCGCTATATAAAAACGGACTTACATTTTAACATGTAATCTCCATTAGAAATCAACTTCACACTAGAAATGTGTTCCCTGTAGAAAACAGAGATTCATCCATATATGTGTGATCAAATGTTTTCATAAAAGTATAGCATGTAGTTCTCATTTACTTTTTATATTGCACATTTTGAGTTACATTAAAGTTACTGAAAGTATAACATGTATAATCCTGATTTATTAATACTATTTCCACCAAATTGAAAGTTGTGAGTGCCCTTAGAGCCACATTTCAAACGTGCACATTTGCTGTTCCATATTAAGTTAGCTTAACTATACCTGCATTTCTTTAACATGAAGCTGTATTTGTCTCTTTTTGCTTGCAATAACGTTTTCCCTGGCAGATGCCTTCCCATGGCTTCATTAGTGCTAGGAGAACAATGTACTAGTTATAGTAAGGATAGGAAGTAAATATTGGCAAGAACTTGATGATCTAACATATTACATGAATGTCTCCTGCTCATCGTTTAGCAGGAGTGGCAAGTTGAGAACGGCTGTCTTAACTGAGGTGTTGGGAATGAAGAGCCATGTTGTAAAGCACCTAAACACTGTTTTCTCATTGGACGATGGTGGTGTGATTGAGCTAGCACCATCTGAATCTCTCATTTTTCCTATATCTTGGTGTTAACACAGTTCACTGTAGGTCAGATTCTTTTGGACCTTGAGAGGTGCTGACCTCTCTGCTTCCCTTATCCCTTTCTGAGTGTGGCTTTATGCTAACACGTGTTCTTTTTTTGGAATACCTCTACAGAAGTTTCCACAATGCTAACACCTTTCCTTTATGCTCCTGACTCTTTAGAGACCTGTGCTTAGAACTGTCCCTATCCTAATTTAGAGCCCAGAGTCGATGGTCTCAACTGTCCTAAACTCTATTTGGACTTTAACCTGAAGAATGTAAGGGTTATTCATGCTTAACAAGGAGAACCAGAGTTTCCTTAAGGAACATCACATTTTATATGTAACCATCTGTATCTTTGTGATTGCTATTGTTTCATGCCTTCTACTTCAAAGGCTGAAATTATTCTGAAATCTCAATTTACCTATTGTAATTCTGTATGTCATTGATATAATCATGACTTGCAAAACGTCTGGACTAATTTTGAATTTGTAATAAATCTACTAAACCTTATCCTCCGATTCCTAGTCCTCCTTGTGCAGCCAAATTGGTTGCATGAATGTTAATTTGTTCAATTGAATGTTGACTCCTTTTTGCCTCAATCAATCAGACGGTCCAGATGGAAAGAGAAACGGGAGCCTCCAAAATCTGCTCCAGAAATACCATATGTAATACCATTATAGAATTTTTTGCTTTCTAAACCTGAACCTGAATTGTTTTCCAACTGCCCACTGTCCATTGACATACAGTGCTCTGTTGCTTCCCAACGAGGTTCACACTATATTAAATGCCATTTCCGACATCAACTTTTATAATATAGCTGCCATCACTATGTTTGTAACTCGGCCTTGAGGATGCTGTTGCAACAGTGCCAAGCCTTCTTACTATGGTGTTAGTTCACAGTAAATTGTAAATTCTTCATTGTAGATTGGTGTATTCTGTGGTCACCATAATGCATTTTTGCTATATGCAACTAGAACAATGTGTGGCGTGAATAATGATCAGTCGGGTCCTTATCAACATGAGCTTAATTGAGCCAAAGAGGAAATTACTTGAGTGACCCTATGAACTTAACATTTTGGCCTATTAGTATGGATGAGTGAGGATAGTATTTAAGCCCTCATTCCAAAATACGATATTGAACCAGATTATGAGTTGTGCTGTGTTTTTATATGCATGGAGTTTTCTCATCCAAATTCATTCATGTGTTAGTGTAGGAATTGGAAGAAACAGGTCAAAGAATGGCTTGAATTGACTATGACAATGACAGTAAATGTATTGACTGTTCGATTAATTAAAATCATTACAGTAAAAAGAGATAGAAAACATTATTAAAACAGATTCCCCCATACCCCTGACCCATCCCCTCCAATATCTTTGTCCTTATAATCAGCCTTTGGCCCTTAGCTCATTTGTGCAGGCTCTCAAAGTTACTTGTAGTTGCATATTAAATAAAACGGATAAAACGAATAAATACTGGGACTTTAACCCCTTTGCTGCTAGGCCTTTCACCCCCCCCCCCTGTGCTAAGCCTTTTTTTTTGGCTATTTGGGGTAGTTCGGCCCCTATAACTTTTTGACCACATAAGGTATCCATGCCAAATTTGTGTCCTTTTCTTCCAACATCATGGGGATTCTAAAGGTACCCAGGGTTTGTGGACTCCCCTGGAGGGGACCCAGAAATTAGCCAAAGTACAGCAAAATGTTTTTGGGGGGTGGAAAATGGGGAAAAAGTGCAACAAATGAAAGCGTCTGGTTTTTTCCCTGCAAATGGTATCAACAAAGGGTTTGTGGGGCTGAAATCACCATTTTCCCAGCTTTCAGGGACTGACAGACGTTTGTCAGAAAACCAACATTTTTAACACAGTTTTGGCATTTCACTGGGACATAGCCTATTTTTGATATTTGTTTTGCTTTCAACCTTCTTCCAGTTAATGGTAGAGATGGGTATAAAAGCAATAATAGATACTGGAATTCTATACATTTTAGAAAAGTAGACAAAATTCTGAATTCAGCAAGGGGTCATTTGTGTAGATCCTTCAAGGTTTCTTTATAGAAACTAACAGTTGAAAATAGGACAAATTGAAAATGAGTTGAAAAAAACAGCCATTTGTGCCAACGTTTTCACATGTAACTTCTTCTAATCATGACAGATGTTTGAAAGAAATATACCGATACATCCGCTGGACCTTTCTGGTTGTGGAGATATATAGGACTTGTAGGTTCACCAAGAACCCGATGAACCCAGAGCCAATAACTGAGCAGCGTCTTGCAATGGTTTTTTATTATGTACCGGGTATATGGCAATTAATTTGGGAAAATATATACAGTGAAAAATCGGGATGAAAGACACCTATGTATTTCTGAAATTGGAGCAAAATATAGAGTTTAGAAACAGCAGCTATTTGCACTTTTCCGAAATTGTGAGTACCCATACTAGCATGAGAATTATAGGACATTTTTCAAAGTGACTTCTTTTTTACACATTGTCTTTCATTTGGAAGGCAGAAATGCATCAAAAGTCAATAGGTAATAACAGTTGCTCTACAATTCTGTGTTACCCTAAGTCTCCCGAGAAAAATGTTACCTCGCTTGTGTGGGTAGGCCTAGTGCCCGTGGCAGGAAACGGCCCAAAACGCAACATGTACACACCACATTTTCACAGTGAAAACTGACCCTTTTTTTGCAAAGTGCCTAGCTGTAGATTTTGAACCCTAGCTCTGCCGGCACCTACGAAAACCTAGCAAACCTATACATTTTTAAAACTAGACTCCCAGGGGAATCCAGGATGGGGTGACTTGTCTGGCTCTCACCAGGTTCTGTTACCCAGAATCCCTTGCAAACCTCAAACTTTGCAAAAAACCCCACATTTTCCTCACATTTCTGTGGTGGAAAGTTCTGGAATCTGCGTGGATCCACAAAATTCCACCCACCTTGCGTTTCCCAAAGTCTTCCGAGAAAAATGGTACCTCACTTGTGTGGGTAGGCCTAGTGCCCACGACAGGAAACGGCCCAAAACGCAACGTGGACACACCACATTTTCACAGTGAAAACGGACCCTTTTTTTGCAAAGTGCCTAGCTGTAGATTTTTAACCCTAGCTCTGCCGGCACCTAGGGAAACCTAGCAAACCTATACATTTTTTTAAACTAGGCACCCAGGGGAATCCAGGATGGGGTGACTTGTCTGGCTCTCACCAGGTTCTGTTACCCAGAATCCCTTGCAAACCTCAAACTTTGTAAAAAAAAACACATTTTCCTTACATTTCTGTGGTGGAAAGTTCTAGAATCTGCATGGATCCACAAAATTCCATGCATCCTGCATTCTCCAAAGTCTTCCAACAAAAATGGTACCTCACTTGTGTGGGTAGGCCTAGTGCCCGCGATAGGAAACGGCCCAAAACGCATCGTGGACACCCCACATTTTCACAGTGAAAACTGACCCTTTTTTTGCAAAGTGCCTAGCTGTAGATTTTGAACCCTAGCTCTGCCGGCACCTAGGGAAACCGAGCAAACCTATACATTTTTGAAAACTAGACACCCAGGGGAATCCAGGATGGGGTTACTTGTCCTGCTCTCACTAGGTTCTGTTACCCAGAATTCCTTGCAAACCTCAAACATTGTCAAAGAAACCACAGTTTCCTCCCATTTCTGTGGTGAAAAGTTCTGGAATCTGCGTGGATCCACAAAATTCCTCCCACCCAGCATTCCCCCAGGTCTCCCGATAAAATTGGTACCTCACTCGCGCGGGTGGGTCAAGTTCCCCGCGACAGGCAGGGGCCCAAAACGTATTGAGGAGACATCAAAATTACCTATCACAAAACAACCTGTTTTTGCAAGGGGGGTCACCTGGGTTTTTGGCCCCGGGCTCGGCGGCCATCTTGGGAAACCTACCAAACCCACACATTTCTGAAAACTAGACACCCGGGGGAGTCCAGCGAGGTATGGCTTGCGTGGGCCCCCCAACGTTTTACTACCCAGAATCCCCTGCAAACCTCAAATTTAGCTGAAAAAATTACATTTTTCTCATATTTCTGTGTGGAAAAGTTCTGGAATCTGCATGGATCCACAAATTTCCTACCACCCAGCATTCCCCCAGGTCTTCCAATAAAAATGGTACCTCACTTGCATGGGTCGGTCAAGTACCCGCCACAGGCAAGGGCCCAAAACGTATTGAGGAGACATCAAAATTACCTATCACAAAACAACCTGGTTTTGCAAGGATGGTCACTTGGGTTTTTGGCCCCGAGCTCGGCGGCCATCTAAGAAAACGTACCAAACCCACACATTTCTGAAAACTAGATACCCGGGGGAGTCCAGGGAGGTATGGCTTGCGTGGATCCCCCAACGTTTCCCTAACCAGAATCCCCTGCAATCTTCAAATTTTGATGAAAAAATCAACTTTTTCTCAAATTTCTGTGTGGGAAAGTTCTGGAATCTGCATGGATCCCCAAATTTCCTACCACCCAGCGTTCCCCCAGGTCTCCCGATAAAAATGGTACCTCACTCGCGTGGGTGGGTCAAGTACCCGCGACAGGCAAGGGCCCAAAACTTATTGTGGAGACATCAAAATTACCTATCACAAAACAACCTGGTTTTGCAAGGGGGGTCACCTGGGTTTTTGGCCCCGGGCTCGGCGGCCATCTTGGGAAACTACCAAACCCACACATTTCTGAAAACTAGACACCCGGGGGAGTCCAGCGAGGTATGGCTTGCGTGGATCCCCCAACGTATTCCTACCCAGAATCCCCTGCAAACTTCAAATTTAGCTGAAAAAAACAAATTTTCCACATATTTATGTGTGGAATCACCGTGCCGGCACAAATGTCCTACCCCACAGTGTTCCCCTCAGTCTCCCGAGTGAAATGATACCTCACTTGTGTGGGTGGGGCAAGGGCCTGTGACTGGGAAGAGCCAAAAACAAAGGGATTAAGGGTATAGCACTGAGAATTCTAAGCGCTACATTTTAAAAAAAATACGTTTTTAGCCAATTCTGCATTGGACACATTGGTCTCCTCAATATGTTTTGGGCCCTTGCCTGTCGCGGGTACTTGACCCACCCATGCGAGAGAGGTACCATTTTTATTGGGAGACCTGGGGGAACGCTGGGTGATAGGAAATTTGTGGATCCATGCAGATTCCAGAACTTTCCCACAAAGAAATTTGAGAAAAAGTGATTTTTACAGCTAAATTTGAGGTTTGCAGGGGATTCTGGGCAGGAAAACATTGGGGGGCCCACGCAAGCCATACCTCGCTGGACTCCCCCGGGTGTCTAGTTTTCAAAAATGTGTGGGTTTGGTAGGTTTGGGCCCTTGCCTGTCGCGGGTACTTGACCCACCCACGCGAGTAAGGTACCATTTTTATCAGGAGACTTGGGGGAACGCTGGGTGGATCCATGCAGATTCCAGAACTTTCCACCACAGAAATGTGAGGAAAATGTGTTTTTTTACAAAGTTTGTGGTTTGCAAGGGATTTTGGGTAACAGAACCTGGTAAGAGCCAGACAAGTCACCCCATCCTAAATTCCCCTGGGTGTCTAGTTTTCAAAAATGTATAGGTTTGCTAGGTTTCCTTACGTGCCGGCAGAGCTAGGGTTCAAAATCTACAGCTAGGTACTTTGCAAAAAAAGGGTCATTTTTCACTGTGAAAATGTGGTGTGTCCACGTTGTGTTTTGGGCCATTTCCTGTCGAGGGCACTAGGCCTACCCATACAAGTGAGGTATCACTTTTATCAGAAGACTTTGGAGTATGCGGGGTGGGTGGAATTTTGTGGATCCATGCAGATTCCAGAACTTTCCAACACAGAAATATGAGGAAAATGTGTTTTTTTTTACAAAGTTTGAGTTTTGCAATGGATCCTGGGTAACAGAACCTGGTGAGAGCCAGACAAGTCACCCCATCCTGGATTCCCCTTGGTGTCTAGTTTTTAAAAATGGATAGGTTTGCTAGGTTTCCCTAGGTGCCGGCAGAGCTAGGGTTCAAAATCTACAGCTGTGCACTTTGCAAAAAAAGGGTAATTTTTCACTGTGAAAATGTGGTGTGTCCACGTTGCGTTTTGGGCCGTTTCCTGTCGTGGGCACTAGGCCTACCCATACAAGTGAGGTATTATTTTTATCTGAAGACTTTGGAGTATGCGGGGTGGGTGGAATTTTGTGGATCCATGCAGATTCCAGAACTTTCCATCACAGAAATGTGAGGAAAATTTGTTTTTTTGGACAAAGTTTGAGGTTTGCAAGGAATTCTGGGTAAGAGAACCTGGTGAGAGCCACACAAGTCACCACATCCTGGATTCCCCTGGGTGTCTAGTTTTCAAAAATGTATAGGTTTGCTAGGTTTCCGTAGGTGCCGGCAGAGCTAGGGTTCAAAATCTACAGCTAGACACTTTGCAAAAAAAAGGGTCAGTTTTCACTGAAAAACTGTGGTGTGTCCACGTTGCGTTTTGCGCCATTTCCTGTCGTGGGCACTAGGTCTACCCACACAAGTGTGGTACTATTTTTATCGGAAAACATTGGAGAATGCGGGGTGGGTGCAATTTTGTGGATCCACGCAGATCCCGGAACTTTCCATCACAGAAATGTCAGGAAAATGTGTTTTGTTTTACAAAGTTTGAGGTTTGCAAGGAATTCTGGGTAAGAGAACCTGGTGGGAGCCAGACAAGTCACCCCATCCTGGATTCCCCTGGGTGTCTAGTTTTCAAAAATGTATAGGTTTGCTAGGTTTCCCAAGGTGCCGGCAGAGCTAGGGTTCAAAATCTATAGCTAGGCAATTTGCAAAAAAAGGGTCAGTTTTCCCCGTAAAAATGTGGTGTGTCCACATTGTGTTTTGGGCCGTTTCCTTTCGCAGGCACTAGGCCTACCCACACAAGTGAGGTAACATTTTTCTCGGAAGACTTTGGGGAATGCGTGGTGGGTGGAATTTTGTGGATCCACGTAGATCCCAGAACTTTCCATCACAGAAATGTGAGGAAAATGTGTTTTTTTTAACTAAATTTGAGGTTTGCAAGGGATTCTGGGTAACAGAACCTGGTGAGAGGCACACAAGTCACCCCATCCTGGATTTCCCTTGGTGTCTAGTTTTCAAAAATGTACAGGTTTGCTAGGTTTCCCTATGTACTGGCTGCGCTAGGGCCCAAAATCCACAGGTAGGCACATGGCTAAAAACAAGTCCATGCTAGTGGGCCTTCTGCCGCCCTGGGAGGGATTCGGGGGGGGGGGGGTGTTGCCCCGATATGAACCAAGGGGGGGGCAGAAAGACTGTGGCTATTTTTTTTGGGGGGGTGGGGGTATTGGTATGCCCATTCTGGGCAGTCCCCACCCCCACACATAACAAACTCCGGCGTAATCGCTGGCGCCTAGTGGGCTTTCTGCCCCCCCTGGGGGGCAGATCAGGGTCCACTGCCCCCATCTGCCCCCAGGGGGGCAGAAAGACTGTGGCATTTTTTAGGGGGGTGTGGGCATTGGCATGCCCATTCTGGGCTGACCCCACCCCTAAAACAAATATAAAAAAAAACCCTGGTTTCTAGTGGGCTTTCTGCCCCCCCCCCCGGGGGTCATATTGGGAGCTACTGCCTCCATCTGCCGCCCAGGGGGGCAGAAAGACTGGAATTTCTCTGGGGGTGTGGGGGCATTGTTATGCCCATTTTGGGCAGCCCCGACCCCAACATGATTACAAAAAAAATCCCTGGTTTCTAGTGGGCTTTCTGCCTCCCGGGGAGCAGATTGGGGGCTGCCGCTCCCATCTGCCCCCCAGGGGGGGCAGAAAGACTGTAGTGTCCAAAACAAATTGGGAGGAGCAAAGGCCCTTGCCCAAGGGGCCGCTCCCCCCTCCCTGGTGTCTAGTGGGTGGATCCCTGCTTGGGGATCGGCCTCCTGGTGCGATCCCCAAGCAGGGATCCACTAAGGAGGGGTACCATTCCAATGATACGTCTCCCGTCTTTCTATGTGCTCGGCGGGCTGAGATAGCCCCCTGAGCACATAGAAAGTGAAACAGTTTCAGTTTCTATGAAATGACGACAGCGCGACGTGCGCGCTGATCGTCATTTTAGGGAAACCAGGGGGAGAGCCTCGGGAGCTGGGGAAGCTCTTCCCCAGCTCCCAAGGCTGTTGGGGAGAAAAGGAAATCCCTCTGGTGCCTGCACCAGAGGGATTTCCGGTGCCATGTGCGAGGACGGCCGGGAGCCGTCCTGCACACACGAGCACTGATGCTCACGACAGCTCCCGGCCGTCGTGCGCACAGAAGAGGTTAAAGTTTGTTTTGGTTATTTAAACTTTAAGTTTTGAATAAAAATATGGACCCCCTTAGTGCCTGGTGGGGACCATCCTATTGACTTCAACATGTTCTAGAATGTAGCATGCCAGGAGCAAGATGTTTGCAGTTAGTCTGTCTCAGAAGTGGTATCGCACTGCAACGCCTCATTTATGGCAATCCTGATTGAGTGCGTGAATTTCCCCAGTCTTGCTAGGTTTCTTTAATTGATTCAGCAAAGCACAGGGCCGCAGCCTCTCTACAGGTCCTTACTCCATTTGCCATAAGTATCGGGCGAAGAAGGCGCCGACGCTTGTTAATCATTTTGGGGCAACAGCACAGGAGGTGCAGCCAGGATTCTTTGTAAAATTAACATAGCCTACACTCTGTGTTTTCCCCCTTGCGTGCCCATGCTGGGTTGAAATCTTTGATGCATAGAGTGATGAGTCTCATGTAGAGAATTTTCTTGCGGACTTGTATCATTAATCCCTCACGTAGATAGGGTTGAGCTTTTCCCAAAATGTATGTTTTATCCAATTGGCTCTGTGATTGAACTAGGGCGGAGAGTTTCGATGTCTTGAGCGAACGATATTTCCAGAACCTGTTTCTTCACTGCTTTCTTCCAGGCTGAAAAAGGAATTTCTGGTAGTTGTAAACTTACTTCCTCTATCCTTGGGGTGTTTATGGCCGGACCCATGCTGGCGTGCCAGACTGAACCTTCCACCTCGAAAACTTACCTCAGCTGGTATCTGAGTGAGTCTGCTGGTGCCCTCAGGATCCTCAGATATAGCTTTTTAAGGTCCTCCTAGTATGACATGGCCGGGCTCCCGAGGCCAAGTTCCAGTCTCAGCCTTGATCTCCTTGCTGACCTTGACAGCACAGATTTATATGCTTTGTATTTAAGAACTTGTCCAGCGCTCCTGGAAAAGCCAGATGACCATAACAGATGACAGGTAGCAATTTTGCTTTTAGGACAGACAGTACCGGCTCGGCTGATGGACTTAGCAGGTGTTGGCTCAGTTGTCTGAATAGGTGAATGACGTTGTTGGCCTTGGTGTTAAGATATTTTCGGTGTATATTTGAGTTGGCCCTTTCTGAGAGCCAGACCCCAGGGTAATTGTAGGCTTTTACTGTTCCAATTTGCAGTTCACCCAGAAGCCAGTGGGCTTGCCATATGTGTTGATGTTTCCCAAACACCACTACCATGGTCTTCCCCTGATTTACCAGTAGATAGTTGTCCTGGTTGAAGCGATCCAGCGCATGCAGGGCTCTCTGAAGGCCCACTCTAGTGTGGTCCATTATTACTGTGTCGTCTGCGTACTTTAGTACCGGAAGCCTCGCCCTTCCCAGCCTTGGGGATACTAGGCTGGTGCCTTGCAAAGCGGCACCCAGGTCTGCGGTGTAAAGGTTAAACAGGAGGAGGACCAGCACACACCCCTGTTTGAGCTCGTTATTTGTAAGAATTTTTGAGGTCACTGTGTTGGCGCTTGTTTTAACCCGAATCCAGGTGTCTTCATAAAGCGACGTTATTGCTTTTAACAGTTTGGGTGGAATCCCCCAGCTGTTTAGTTTCCACCATAACCTTCTGCGGTCCACTTTAGCAAAAGCTGTGCTGTAATCGATGAAGCAGCAGAACAATGGGAGACTCTTTTTCTTCACCGCCTGTGTTGATAAGTGCTATGATGTTGTCCATGGTTGAGAAGTGTGACCTGAAGCCTGATTAGTAGAAGGGAATGATGCCTTTTTCTTGTGCCCATGACTCCAAGGGGTATATTCACAAGAATGTGTGCTAAACATCTCCAAAAAATGTGAACGCAACTTTACACATCGCAGCCTATCACGGGAAAATAACCCTGTGTTAACGTGGAATTCACAACACGGCGGTACCATGCGATAGTCCGCCTAAACGCGGCCAATGACCGCGATACAACCACCTCGACGGAGATAAAAACACAAACCACAACACAACAAAACGTGCGATAAGCCCATTCGCGATGAGGAAAGCAGCGATAAGCACCGCCAGTCCCGCGACACACACACGGCAGGCGGGAATAAGCACAACAAAAGCCTGAAAAAGAAAGACAAACCAAACAGAAATCAACAGCCAAGCACAATGGAGGCAACCGGAGCCAGTATACAACCTCACAAGCCCCATTGGCAACAAAACATTGTACATGGCAGGCCATCGTGGACAAGGTGAATGCATCCGGAGAGCGGAGGAGGACAATGGAAGAAAACCAGAACAGCCGGAATTATGCGAAACGCACAAACAAGCAGAAACACGCCAACAACAAGAAGGCAGCAATGCACACCGGAGGTGGGAGTCCAGCGCCACACCAGGAGCTGGATGACATGGAGGAAATGGTGTCCACCACATCAGTCTGGAGATGGAGGCAGGACCCGGGGACTGGAAACTCCCCAAAACAACAGACACAACAGCAACAGGGAGAGGAACGACCAGGGACTAGGGGGACGGGGGGAGATGGGCACAATGGCACACATGCACAATTAATCACAGCACCACTGCAGACAAACCATGCCCAAGAGTAACAACACCAACCAAGAGCACAAGTCACACAACCCGGCAATATCACACCACTGAACAAGCACAGAAGTGAAAACCACACTGCCTGAAAGGGAAAAGGGTGAGCCAAATCAGAGCTGAAGGGACACCTCACACACAATGCAGCACACACACATAGGAAGCAGAGCACCCCAACATCGAACACAATGTGGTACAAACACCAACATTTGCACAACAGAACACAGGACACAAGTGCACTAGCTTGTGGCCGGCAAACGGCCATACGCATCTGGCAAAGCACGAAACAGGGACATGATAATGCACAAGTACAAACCCACAGCCCTGATGGGGGAGCAATGCACGTATGGCAGGGAGCCAGAGAGTCCGTGACACACACATTGGCATACCAATCAAGACACAACACAGTTGGAGACAAGTGAAAGTGCGGAAATTTTATCAACAAGTGCGTGTCAGTACGGCCAAGAGAAGTGCCATGATATGCAGACCAATGCAGCAGCATGTCTGAATTAGGAACGTAGGAAAGCGCCCATGTCCACCCCGGGGGAGTCCATCACCAACACAAGTCAGTGCCATCTTGTGTTGGTTGTCCGCACATGGATCAGGAGTCCAGGCCAATGCAGCCATGTCCACTGTCGTCTTGGGACATGTGACCAGATTCCCAACATGCAACCAGGCGTCGGGACATGTGCAATGGGTCACATCCAGTTGTGGCTGCAGATACCTTGTCACTCGTCCATGAACGCGAGTGCAGCATCGTAGGCCAACATCTCCAATGAGAGATCGTTGTCCACCACATCTGACATGTCGTCGACGTAATCCATCAGCTGACCCGGACAGATGTGCTGACTCCAACCCCTGGCCCGAATGTGCACCAAAGCCCAATCGGGTAGCGGCTCAATGTGTTCACTGCACAGGACGACTCGTGCAATCTCCCAGGTCCAGTTGCCAGCATGCATTCCAAACATCCATGCATGCCATAAACGGGCATCACAGTGACACTCCTGGTCGTGGGCGCACACACACGTCGAAATCCAGGTCAGCTACAGTCACGTTGGAGAGGCAGACATCCATTGTCCACTCGAATATGCACGAGCGATAATGCAACACCGGCTGAACGCAGGTGACGTTCGCAAGGCGGAAGCTCAGCCGGTAACTGATCCGCAGCACTGCCAATGGCAGTGCCCCCAGTACATGCAGCAGACGTGCACGGTACAGGTCCACGTGACTGGAGTCGAGCATGTGTCCGGGATTTTCTGCCATTGCGTCAGTGGCTCTGCTTGAAGCGGCACTGGCTTGCCCTGCGCCAGTCCTGTGGATGAAATGGCACAGCTCGGAGCAATGAGCAGTGTCTGTGTGCAACGGGTGCAGGCCTGGGGTGGGGTGGGAGTATGTGTGAAGGCCATCTCACGCACGCTAACTACGACCAAGGACTTCTGCGTGTGGGATGTGTACATGTTGGTCTCACGTCGGGCAGTGCATAGTGTGGGAGTCGCAAGTAAATGCTATCGTATCTGTCAGGGGGTGCTGGCCACATGCAAGTCCCAGCTCGGAGCTGCAGATGTGCCACCGCCTGATAGTACAGACAAAGGACCCTACATCCCTACAGTAACTTCACCATCTGCATGCATTCAGGAGATGTACAGAGGCCTGTCGTGGGTGTGGTGGGATGTCTGCGACCCTGGGAATCATGGATGATATGCCCAGCACATGGCACATGAGCGGCCTCACTGTGTGTTACATTGCCTCACAGCTGCTCCTCCCTCCCACGAGCCCCCACACTTGTGTGCGCTGCGTGGTTGTATCACGTGCACTCCTACGGCACACCATTGTCATGCCTGTCCGCGCATGTCCAGCGGCATGCCAACAACACAGTGATGCTGGCCTTTGAAGGTGTGCGGCCACGTGAGTGTAGGTCAATGGTCTGGACAGGGCGGACACAGGTGTACAGTCCATGGCTGGCTGTGATCGCGCTGCGAATGAGGCTAGGCAACTGACTCATGCAGCCGCAGGACTCATACACATAACACCTGGCATGCATGTGCCAAGACCCCGAGCGGTCTTGCGCTCCTACATTTCCCCGTCCGTGCGGGCCCGCCCTCCTGGTGCATGCTACATTGCAACATCGACTACTGTGGCCCTGGTGGCGACAACATCCCAACACAGAGACACACTTACCGCACATCCTGCCCAAGGCCAGGTCCGAGCCACGCCCTGCTCCCCCTGCCGAATCAGCACACCCCTGTGCTGACCTGACGTACGCCGGACCAGCACACGCCACTTGTGCATGCAGGGGGGGGCATGCGAAGCTACATGTCCAGGGTCAATGCCAACGCTGAGGTGACATGGTATCGTCCGCTGAAGACAGCACACTGTGATGTTGCAGGGCCCGTGCCCATCATGCTGACACAATGACCACACGGACACACTTGCTCAGATGGTGTGAATGGCTATGGGCACGTGCGCCCGGCCACATTTATTAGCATATGCAAAAGAAACAATTGATGGACGGAATGATGGACAATGCAAACATTCACCCCCAGTCACAAGGATCTGGGTTAAATCCATCATTCTTTTGCTCACCACACCACCCCAGTTTAGACCCAGCCATTGTTTCTTTTGCATTTGTCGCCCTAAGTGGGAAGGGTATGCCCAGACGTGGGTCCCGTGCTCACTACACCACTGGATTCAAGCTAGCCTGGCTGAAGAAGGGTGATGCCCTGAAACCGGTCCCAGGATGCTTGTTTCCGGTCCAGGGAGGACCTGGCTTGGCAGTTCGGGCTGGACTGTTCCCACAAGGAACAGGGTCAAGACTGATTTGCATATGGCTGGGTCCAAACTGGGGTGGTGTGGTGAGCAAAAGAATGATGGATTTAACCCAGATCCTTGTGACTGGGGGTGAATGTTTGCATTGTCCAGCATTCCGTCCATCAATTGTTTCTTTTGCATTTGTCGCCCTAAGTGGGAAGGGTATGCCCAGACGTGGGCCCCGTGCTCACTACACCACTGGATTCAAGCTAGCCTGGCTGAAGAAGGGTGATGCCCTGAAACCGGTCCCAGGATGCTTGTTTCCAGTCCAGGGAGGACCTGGCTTGGCAGTTCGGGCTGGACTGTTCCCACAAGGAACAGGGTCAAGACTGATTTGCATATGGCTGGGTCCAAACTGGGGGGTGTGGTGAGCAAAAGAATGATGGATTTAACCCAGATCCTTGTGACTGGGGGTGAATGTTTGCATTGTCCAGCATTCCGTCCATCAATTGTTTCTTTTGCATTTGTCGCCCTAAGTGGGAAGGGTATGCCCAGACGTGGGTCCCGTGCTCACTACACCACTGGATTCAAGCTAGCCTGGCTGAAGAAGGGTGATGCCCTGAAACCGGTCCCAGGATGCTTGTTTCCGGTCCAGGGAGGACCTGGCTTGGCAGTTCGGGCTGTACTGTTCCCACAAGGAACAGGGTCAAGACTGATTTGCATATGGCTGGGTCCAAACTGGGGTGGTGTGGTGAGCAAAAGAATGATGGATTTAACCCAGATCCTTGTGACTGGGGGTGAATGTTTGCATTGTCCAGCATTCCGTCCATCAATTGTTTCTTTTGCACACATTTATTAGCAGGCACACATATCGAGTGACACCTGTGTTGGATGTGTGTGGGGTGTGTGCACACCAGCCGGCAAGGGCTGGCTGGTGCAGTCAGAAATCGACAACAGTGTACATCGTAAAGGACACAACCATTCAACCATAAAGGCCCCATGACTTGTGCTGCACAGAGTTAGTGGCCCCGGATGCACAGCGTCCTGCACGGGCTTACCGCCACGGGCCGCTGACTTGAGGGGCACTGGGGCAGGGTCATGAGTGCAGAGCAGGCTTCCGTAGATGACAGAGGGGTTTGTCGCGGAGTGTCTCGGTGGACAGTAGAAGGTGTACCCCCAGGGCATGATGCAGAGGGCAGAACCACGCTGAAACAGTCACTATGGTGGAGATGAATGGAACAGACACATGTCGGACACCAAGTCCGGTCCAGCCAGATGAAGATGCAGAAAACCACCAGGCCATGGACTCAGACGCCACCAAGGTCCAACCAGATAGTGCCCATGACTCATTGCGCACAGAGTTAGTGGCACTAGTGCTGTTAGGGGATGCCACCTGAGATGAGGCGTGTCCAATGGTGTGGACTCCTCCACATCTTACCCAAGACACAGTCCCACATGTGTGCCCTACTGGACCGCAGTGTAGGCCTGAGGCAGCGGTCAGCACGGGCCATTCACCGAGTGTCGCCAGCTTAGGTTGGATGGCCCCACCGGCCTGCGTAGTTCAGGTTCAGTGGCACCACAGGACGCAGACTTGCGGTGAACAGGGTTGATGGCACCAGGTCAGTTGTTGATAGTGTTCGATCACCTCCGTGACTCTGATCCGGCTTTCGTCCGGACTGAGCCGCATCTTCCTCTTACTCCTCTCTGTGCGTTCACTGGTGTGGTCTCTGCCATTCATGATTCGCGACTAAGTGCTGGATGTGGGACCTACTGGTCCGCAGGGTAGGCCTGAGCTCTCATCCACGTGTCGCCGGCTTGCGTTGAACAGGGTTAGTGGCACCACGTGTCGCCGGCTTGCGTTGAACAGGGTTAGTGGCACCACGTGTCACCGGCTTGCGTTGAACAATGTTAGTGGCACCACGTGTCGCCAGCTTGCGTTGAACAGGGTTAGTGGCGCCACGTGTCGCAGGCCTGCGATATGGAATTATGCCTCACTGATCGAAGGGAGTCTGGTGCTGTGGCCGCTGCCACGGACTTGGGGTCACTGCCATTCAGGACTCAGGACACAGTTCCACATGTGGGACCTACTGGGCCGAAGAGGACGCCGGTGGAGTATGTCAATGAGAAAGGAGTAATGTGGGCCAGCGTCGGGGGGGCCAGCGATGGTCTGCGGAGGCTGCAGAGGTCGCAGGACTGGTGCTTGGGGCTTGCACCGGCACGTGGTGGGCCCTCTTTGACACACGCTGGTGTAGGCAGGTGAGCGGAGCGTCGTTGGTGCGCTGGGGCAGGCATGACGGGTCTGGGGACCAGCGGCCCGGGGTGCCGCAGGTGCACAGGGACGCAGGCGCCACCACGCTCGGCGCAGGACTCGTGGCGGGCTGAGAGGCACCGCACTGGCAGATGCGTTGTCCATTCCGAATGAGAACCACACCCAGTGCGACGGGCTTTTTGTTCACACCCCTACGCAGGCCTGGCGTACGCAGGTCCAACCCACTCCGCACGCCCACGCAGGGGGGGACGTAACGTGCGACATTTCCGCGTTCTGCCCCACAGCCTGTGGGGACATGGTAGCGTCCACTGGCCACTACACTCCATGCACCAGCAGTTGATCTCCACATGGCCATTTCCGTGGTTTGCACTCTGTGGTCTGTCCGGCACCTCCACGCCACACCTGGCATTGGGTAGGTTCACATTCCTTAGTCACTTGCCACTCTCGCACATGCCTGCTCCATGCCTCTCCTCACATCCTGCTATTGTGTGTCTGTGGTGCCATGCCGTGGCTGGGTTGTGGGCATGGCAAGGCCAGATTCCCAATGGAGTCGTGTTGTCGTGTCTGGTCAGTTGGCATGTTGTGTGTCATGTTGAATGTAGTTGTGCTGCGTGCCCATTGCCAGTGTCGTGAGTTGCATGACTGTGGGCTGGAGGTGTGTGGTGTGTTCATTTTGGACTTACCAACGGGCACTGCATTTCCATGGGTGCCATCCTGGGAGCGCTGGGTGATGATGGACTGTCGGGAGATGTGAGAATCATGCACTCTGCCTAGGGAGTTGGCCTCGACATTGTTGAGGAGTCCCGGGCGGGCCACTATTGCCTGCACATTCATGGCATGCGTGTGCTTTCTGTTGTGGTAGTTGTGTGCAGTGTCGGCAGGGGGCACGAGGGGTACATGTGTGCAGTTGATTGGCCCTGACACGTGAGGGAATCCAGCTATGGCGTAGGGGCCTTGCTTGGTCTCCAGCTGCTCCTGCGCAGTGTGGGTGACGTGGAGGTGCTGGGGTACCAGGCTGATGTTGGCATCCAGGACAGGTGTGATGACCTTGGACGGGGCTGGCTGTGTGACTCCTCTGACTCTGGCAGTTGTGGGTTGGATGGTACCAGAGGCCGACATGTGCTGTGCAGCCGGCAGCTTTGTCTGCGGAGGGATGTTGGTTGTCCGCTGGGTTGGTACCGTCAGCAGGTGGGGGATGTGGGTCAGGATGCGGGGGATGGTTGTCCTTTTGGGCCTGTAGTGGGCAATGTCCTCCTCTGGCGTTGGGTCTGGGCGGCAGGTGCATTTCAGGTGGGTCCGCTGTCTTTGTGTACGCTGCCTCTGTGGTGTTCCGGGGGGGGGGGTGGGACGGGTCCTGGGGGTGGTGGCGGGCCTGGGGTGGGTGGCGGTGGGTGTTGTGGCCCTCATGGGTCTCGGAGCTGCATGATCATTGTCTCCATGGCATCTGTGGGTCTTCAGATGTGGCTCTTGGCTGGGCTCCCTTTCATGCTGCAGGTAGTCGTCCTGCTTAACACCAGCAAAAGGCAGGTGTTAAATCCCTGCTGCTACCGCGGCTTATCGCCTGTTTTTGGTTTGCATCGCAGATCTGGCAGTTCGTTGTGAAAGTGGTGTTGTGGTTTTTTTCGTGTGTTTTTGCACGGGAAAGCCTACTCTGCATCTCATTAGGGTTAGTTGGTGGTGTCCACTGTGGAGATAAATTTTGGGGCAGTTGTCGCGGGAATACTGGCGATGTCTGCAGTTTGCACCCGCTTGTGAATGGGGTGTTAAATCTATCTCCACTTTTGATGGGTTAAGGTGGAGATAAATCGGCGGTAGGTCCTTGTGAATATGCCCCCAGCTCTTTCAGGAGAAGTCGAGTGTAGGCCTTTGCTTCAAGGTCGAGCAGGGCGATGAGCCTATAGTTTGATGGCTTATAGCGGTCGCCTTTCTTGAAGATGGGAAAAAGTATGGACCCCCTCCAGGAGTCCGGCATCCTTGCTGTTGAAAAGATGTTGTTGAAAAGCGGTGTTAAAATTGCTGCCCAGTGGTCCGGCGATGTTTTAAAAACTGGTGCTGGTATTCCATTTGGCCCTGGTGCTCCATCATTTCTCATTTTCATGATGGTCCTGATAAACCCATCAGCTTTTAATGGTGTGCCTGGTGACCTGCGGTGCTCCTCTTCCCTTCTATTCGATTCTAGGGGACCTTTATCAAGAGAGACAGACATGTGCTGATGTGCGTTATTTATCCTGCGATGCCCCGCTCCCTGATTGTTCACTTCTGTAGGGCCTCTGTCAGAGGAGACATTTGAATATAGTTGTGCTACGTGGTTTAATCAATCACACTCCGCCACCCCATTTACTCTTGATGCTCCTTGATTTCTCAGCTGATTAATGTGCCTCCACAGTCCAGTGTGGTTCTTTTCTTTCAGCAGGGAGAATACTATGAGCCATTCTTTCTCAGTGGTTCCCTTTTATGCTCCCAAACTTTCTTTTTGTAAGCAGAACTCAGGGCTATGATGGAAAGGCCCTCAGTTGGTGTGCCCCCTTTATTCTTGGCTCCCAAGGCCTTTCGTAGGGCACGTTTGTTTTTAAGTATGTCCTTAGAAGGATGTGCAGTACCGAAAGTCGGTGGGGGCTTACTGCTTGAGCACTGTTGTCGTACGTTTCTCAGATTCTGTTGGAGATCCCCTATGATGTTCTCCCATTCCTTCATTGATGATGCTTGGATTAGTGGAGTTTTGACTTTCTGCTTCAATTCCATCCATGCTCGCAGTGTGTCTCCAATTTTTGTGAATCATTTTATCCTTTGGATCACCTTATGCACTTCTTCTCCTCACGTCTCTCCTAGTGGATGAAAGGGGGTTGCTGTCGGTACTCCAAGTTGAAACATGGCCCTCAGGGGCCTGTGATCACTTTCTGACTTGTCTTCGACTTCGAAGTCCGTCAGTCTGGCTGTGATAGTTTCACTGACTAAAATGTAGTCGATTGTCGAGACATTCCTGAAAGTTGGTTTTGGGCACGAGGATGTGGAGCATGCTTCTTTTAGTGTGTGGGTTGATCATAGCTTGTGGTTGTTGAAGAGATTGAAAAGGGGTTCTGCCCATCCCCTGCACCTGGAAGTGGGTTTCATTTTGTCTAAGTCCCTCAGATTAAAATTCCCCGCAATAATTATATTTGGTTAGGAGGTCATCTAATTAATGTGTCAATGCATCCATAGAGTATTTCATGAAGATCTGTGCTGGGTAAATATAGCAATTTATTAGCAGAAGGCGAAGCGGTTGAGAATGTATGTTCAGGCCTTTGATCAATAGGGCTTGAGTCTCTGGTATTTTTGTGCACATTTCTGTAGGCACGAGTCTGCAGGCATGCTTTAGGACAATGGACAGTCCTCCTGATGGCTGACCAAAGAAGTTCTGGTTGGTAGCTGCTACGTGGTGCTCGTAATACCCTGCCAGGGGGGTGCTGGACAAGGCCCATGTCTCCTGGAAATATAGTATGTCGCCCTTGTCTAAAAACTCCTGCGTGTGCCTTCCCTTAGTGATTTTGCTGATCCCTGCAATGTTCCATGAGATTATGGTGAATTGTTGCCGGGGCGGGTTGACATCCCTTTCCTCCACCCAGCCAGGCCGGCTGCCACTTTTGTTAGGGACAGCAATGCTGCGTTCTTTGCGCTCCTGTTTGGTTTGGGACGAAGTAGCTCGAATGTACGGCATGTTGATTATTGCAACATATGACCCTAATGTAATCAGGGGTGTTGAGGCCGGTTTGACTACTACCACGGGCTGCGTAGGTGTTAGTCCCGTGTAGGACGGACCAGCCCACTTGTCCCCTTTGTTCTCAGCAAGGACATGCAGATATTTGAATTGTCCAGGGGCTGGGCATCTATACCCCACTCGGCAAGCTGTTGTGATTTGCCCAGTACCGCTTGTTGGAGGGTCTTTTGCCTCATTTTCCTGAATCTGACCCATTCTAGGTCATCTGATTGAATTTTTTCCAGCGAGGTTACATGTTTAAATAGGCGGAGGATGTTGCTCCTGTTCAGGATGTCGTGATGTCCTGTGATATGATATATAGCAGTGAGTATCACCTCGTAGATGTTTGTAAGTGCCTCCGAGGTTGGTGCTTCTCCAGTTCATGGGTCCTGGTTTTCCGGGTTTAACACGGAGCTTAAGCTTGCTGGGTGATTCAGAATGTTGCCTTGGTGCTTGCTAAATTTCCTTCCTAGTGTACTCGGCACTCCTGTCGTCTTCTCCGTTCCTGGCTCAGATTGTGTTGGTGCATTCATGTTCTTCAGAGAAATGGCTGCCGTTGCCTGGGTGCTGACGTTCACTTTTGCGGTGCGTATTCCTGCTGCTGTTTTGGGACCTGGAGTATTACTTGGTCTGGCAGGGGACGGGGAATCCTGTATGTGGTTATTACTAGTTGGATTTGCCTGCCCTTGATTTTCCCATCTGACGGGCCTGGTGCAGCACCCATCTTGACCCATCGTGAATATTGTATATGGTTGTCTATCTTTAAATTCAGTTTGTGGTGGGGGGGTTGGTTTGTAATGGCTATAGTTGTCTCCTTTTTGCTTCGGACTTTTTCTGTTGTTTTCTCAGCTCTTTCTTTGCTCTCCTTGATAGGGGGGCATCTGGCATGGCTGGTGAACTTGTGGCTCCTGAAACTTGGCTATTCCTTGTAGGCACATCCCTTTCACTGTGGTTGGCCTTCAGTTGGCCGGATGTGACTTCGAGCCCTTGTGCGGGGCTCCCAATCCTTTGCGCAAGGTCATTTTCAGTACCATCGTTTAGCTTCGAACTTGGTGAGGCTGCTTCCTTCTTGCTTGGAGCCAGACGATATAAACTTTATGCAGCCAGACTGCTGGATGTCTGCATAACCCTTCTCCCTCTGGCTATCTCTACTATAGCCCCTAAGACAGTCAGGAAAGAAGCCCACTTATCAATGATTGTTGTGCAGGAGCTTGAGCAAGGTTTAGTTTCCAAATTTCTGTCAATCTTATCCTCCAGTGCCTCCACCCTACTGCTTAGGTTGACTAAGCGGAGTAGGTGCTTCTTGCTATGTGTCCCATGCCACATCTAAAAGCCCCAGCAACTTTGGGGTTAACTCCAAAGTTCTCTCAATCTTTTGCCCTAATTTTTGGAGAAAGGAGGCGGTGTGGTCACCTCCCACTGGGGAGTCTGCTTTTAGATCATCGTGGGTGAAAAAGGGCTTGAGACTGGTGGTGGAGTCTCAAATTTCTCATCTTCTGGGCCAAGGCCTTCGCTACGATGAATTTGAGCCACAGTCTCTGGGGTTTGCTTCGCGTTGGGCTGCACTGCTTTATTGTATCTGTTGATTGGAGTGTCAGGCGCTTTTGCTTTTGAGGTAGGAGTAGTATCACTGATATGCCTGCCTAGCATGATGGGGGAGGTATCGACTTCCAGCTCTCTACAGTCACTGGACTTGAAGGCGTTCTGCTTATGGGGATAGGTGAGCCCTGAGAGGCTTCATCGATCGCGCTTGGGATGCAGTTTGCCTGAAAAAATGAATTGCCGGGACGGGCATTTGCTGCGTCCTGAAGGCAGACCTTTTGGCAGCCCGAAATCATACTTGGTTTTCCATTTGTTTGGAAAAATTGCATAATTGCTCCCCTTTGGAGACCGTCCTGTGGGTACTTGTTGGAGCTCTGTGGCTGAGTTGTGCTCCTTGTGGCCTTTTTTTATAGATGTCTGTGGGTTAACCCTTTCGTCAGGTTCCGTTAGTGGATGGCCGGTGTCCTTCTTTTTGGGCCCCATTTCTTTTGGTGGACGAGCGGTCTGAGCGGGTAATCTGAAAGACTTTGTGTACTGCTAGAGATGATTGCTCCTCTGAGGTCCGTCTGGTGGGATGGGTGCGCTTGCAACTTCCAGCAGCCTCACAGAGTTCAAAGACTTGTGAGGTCTCTTTTGGAGTCCTATCATGGCCTGCCTGGTGATTCCGGGTTGCCAAGATCCTTACTGCTGCTTCCACACTTCGGTTGGCTCTACTCCTGCCCGGTGAAAAGGTGTTTGAAAACAAGGGCACTGATCACTGGTTCACTGGGTGA
This sequence comes from Calotriton arnoldi, assembly GCA_963921515.1. Classification (NCBI taxonomy): domain Eukaryota; kingdom Metazoa; phylum Chordata; class Amphibia; order Caudata; family Salamandridae; genus Calotriton; species Calotriton arnoldi. The sequence continues at coordinate 974,164 of CAWUFW010003857.1, read as the reverse complement.
CTGCTTGGATGACCGGAGGGCCACTGAAGTTTGGCAGCTGTACTAGCTGTACTGGCATGGGTACGTGCAGGGCTCGAAAAATATGGGGCTCGAGGATTCTGGGCTCTTGTGCCTCCCACCTCAATTAGCAGCTGGGTTGTGGTCCTTGTGCCGGGGGAAACTGGAGCATGGAGACATGGAGGGGGCCCCAGTACTGACTGGGGGATAGTTATAGTTCAGCAAGGCACTGGAAGCTCTCAAAGGGCAACACTGCTTTTCCAATGCAGCCAGCAGACGACACCCTTGCCGCTGTGGGAACTCTACGACCTCCCCTGCCTCTGGTCTTGGCCCGACTTACTCCACGGGCCCTTTCCCCTACCTCCAACCTCCAGGCTTCCGTGTCCGTGTTGTCCCTTCTGTGCAGTTAGCTGTGTGGCATGTATGGCAGGATGTGGGGGACCTGGTCGTGTCCTAGTGTTGTCCTTGTCCTGGTCCTGTTGTTTTAATCCGGGTGGCGTCTTGGAGCTGTAGTGTCGAGCTGTTCTCTCAGCGAGTGGGGCCACCGGGCGCTTCTGCATGCTGCACCCGGTGCTAACCAGGCCACCTCCACAGAACGCCCAAGGCACACTCTTTGCAGCCGCTGACTGTCGGCAGCCGCACTCGCTCGCTCACTCCCGCTCTCCCAGCTAGAGCCATGGCTGTGGCAGAGAGCAACAAGAGCAGCAGGTCCCACTGGTTACCGGCCAAAACCTCCAGCAGCAAGGGTGTGGCCTGCCTTGGCCAATCCGGAGTCTGAGTCTCTTGCTTTGTATTGTCTTTTTTTTTCTCACTGTGGTCTGTGATGGGGTGCCTCCTTCTCAGCTCTCATGGATAGAAAGTCCTGTGTCTGGTCAGGTAGACACAATCTAAAGCTCGAATTGACTAATATTTTGTAGAATCATCCCAGAATGGCAGCAGAAAAAACAAGCACTAGCAATGCCAATACGTCTGGCTTTAAAGGAAGGTTGTATGGCAATGTGAAGCATTACAGGTAGATAGCATGGGAATGGATATGTATTTGTGCTGAAGCAAGCAAAGAACTGAAGAATTATATTGGTGGAGGTTTAAAGGTCAAGTGACAGTTGCACTGTCAAGACAGACCTACAACTCCCCAAGTTACTTACTCTTTTACACCTTTTTTACACATTCGGGAGAATCTTCTGGGTCCTTTTTAGAAGCTCTAATTTGTATAATACCCAAGGAAGGGAAGGTTTAATATATTGTAAGAATTACAGGCCCATTTCACTTGTTAACATTGATTATAAAATCTTTTCTAAAGCCTTGGCTATTCGCCTTGAGTCTTTCCTCCCTCAACTATTGGGCGCATAACAATCTAGTTTTGTTAAAGGTCGACTCATTTCTGATAATACTCGTTTATTTTTCGGTGTTTTATCAAAAGCCACACACTTACCACATTCATTAGCAGCTGTGGCTTTAGACGCAGAGAAAGCGTTTGATCGAGTTAATTGGTCTTATCTTTTTCAAACACTCAAATGGTTTGGTTTTGGCCCAAAGATCATTTCCCTGATCTCCATTTTATATTCCGAGCAGCCGTTTTTGTTAATGGTACCTCATCTCCCTATTTTGATCTGAAAAGAGGTGTCCGACAAGGTTGCCCTTTATCCCCGTTCCTCTTTAATTTGGCTTTGGAACCTTTTTTGTCCAGAATCCGTCAAAATGATGACATAAAAGGATTTGACACTAAAGACATACAAGTTAAATTAGCAGCATAAGCTGATGATATATTATTATTTCTCTCCAACCCACAATCCTCTATACCTGCCTTTCTACAAGAGGTGGACCTCTTTGCCTCTGTTTCTGGTTATAAGCTTAATAGGGACAAATGTGAAATACTTCCTTTAACTAAATATACCTTTAAGGATGATTTTAAATCTTCAAATTTTGCTTGGAATTCGCATCATATTAAATATTTAGGTCTGTATTTTACCCCTTTAATTCCAACAACACTATCTCTTTGTATGGAGAAATGTATACATAAAATCTCCACTCTAACAACTAAATGGTATCCCTTATATCTCTCATGGTGGGGTCGTCTAGACACTATTAAAAAGATGCTTGCCCCTTTAGTTCTATATACTATTTCCAATATCCCAGTTCCCATTCCCTTAAAATTTTTTACAAAAATTAACTCCATATTATCTTCTTTCTTATGGAATAATAAAAAATCTCGCATGTCTCTGCTGAGATTAATAAAACCAAAAGTAGAAGGTGGAGTCAATTATCCTGACTTTCCTACTTACCAAAAATCTTTCCTACTTCGCCAGGCCTCGAGGTGGCTATCTGACTCCCCACTGGATTGTCCTTTATGGGTTGATCTTGAACGCTCTTTTCTTTCTCCTTTCTCGTTTAAAGAAATTCTTTCTTTCACCCGTAGACCACAATCTATTTTTACCCCTGTTCTCAAACACACCTGTAAACTTCTGGAACCTACTCCAATCACTCCCCCTACTGATCCAGACTCCTTCTTTAACTACACATTATGGCATAACAAATCTATTCTGATTCGTGGGAAACACTTCTATTGGAAATCCTGGAGACACAAGGGCTTAATATGGACACACCAGCTTTTCTTCCAAAATGAAGTCTTGTCTTTTTCTGAGGCTAGTCAACTTTTTGACCTACCCGCTTCCTTCCATTCTAAGTACAATCTGATTAACCAAGCCCTTTCAAGTGCATATACTCAAGTTTTATCTCACCCTGAACCTTTCCCGGTTAACAGTCTACATGCCTTCCTACTTTCCTGCCCTAAAGCTTCCACTATTTACACTCATATCCGCTCCTCACATTCAATTAGAGAAAAGACTAAGGTTGAACTTTCTTGGGAGGAGGATCTTGAAGTGGATTGGTCACCTTCTTTATGGAATAAAATATGGTCCAAGATCAGGAAAACCTCTAGGGCAGCTAACACTCACAAACATTATTTTTTATTTATAATAGGCTTTTGCTGCACCCGGTTGTACTACATAAAAGACATAATGAAGTTCCTGATACCTGTTGGTCCTGCTCTTCCCCACTTGCTGATTTGAAACATCTACTTTTTACGTGCCCACATGTACATACATTCTGGAAAAGGGTATGGGCTCAAATTAATTTAATTTTCAACTCCAACTTTCCTTTCTCTGTTACACATTTTTTTTTGGGTAGCCTATCACCCATTTGGGATGATTACATCTCCAACATAAGGATTGTTGATTTATTGTTGGCAGTTGCTTTTCGGCAGATTACTAAAAATTGGAAAGATTTTACAAACCTATCATTTCAAGCATGGTGGTATGCAGTATGTTACAATCACAGATTGGACACAGCACTTGTTCATCCCATCCATTTAGCCACAAAGCGTTTGAATCTATGGTCACCTGTTACAATGTTCATTGATTCCAGTGCTAAACGTTCTTTCTCCCTAACTCCTATTCAACAAAAAGTTGCTCGACCTCCATGATATTCCGTATCTTAATGATAATAATATTTCATAATGTATTATTATTCTTGTGTTACTATTATATTGTTTTATACAATTTAGGTGAGATGCATTATTTTATTGGTTGTATTGTTATCTTATTGCTTTGCCATTCCAATCTAGTCATGTTTGCATGAGGTTTTATACTAATCGACTTCCTTTTATTCTTTCTTTTTCGTTTTCGATTTATTGTTCATCATCACATTGTATTCTTATTGCTTGTTTTTCTAATAAAATTACTTTTTTTGAACTAAAAAAGACGGACCTACAAGTCCATGCAGTTTAATGACTGCCCTCCTCCCATCTGCGCTGCTGCCAAGGAAAACACCATAATCATCTAGTTAACTAAGACACTTTAATGTCATTACAATGTCATGTGTGTGTCCCCGAAAGTTCAAGATTATACAGCTAGATAAATAAACAAATGATCATAGTTGTGCGGAGGGCAAGCACTTTTTTGTTGAAGCGCACATATTGTGCCCAATCAAAAGATGTACTCCTGGCTCCCAACATGTGGGCGGAGCCAAAGCACCTCTCCAGGTGATTCTCACATAAATGTCTGGCAATGGCTGTGCTGTCAAGACAGACCATAAAATATGTACATCTATCAAAGAGTAATTCTTCATATCTATCTCATGCTGCCTTTGTTACCTAATTCCAATCATCTGTATGAAAAAGTAAGGGGCATATTAGCAATGCCTGGCGATAATTATCGCAAAGCGCAATTAGCGCTTGGATAATTATCGCCAGGCATCGCCGGTTTCTATCGCGGAGTTAGCGTGCAATCAGCAATGCTAATCTCCAAAGCGATAGAAACCTTGGAGAACAGTGTGAATATCGCCTGAAAACAGGCGATATTCACACTGTTCCCAGTTCTGCTTGCTGATAGTGCGAGGGGATTTAGCCATGTAATCCACCTCTCATTGGATTACATGGCTAAGTCAGGGTGGGACCAGGTGTTAGCAAACCAGCGCTAAACGTGTTTAGCGCTGGTTCGCTAATCACCGCCCCTGCCTCGCTGATAGGCGTTAGCGACCTCAGCGACTGTTTCCAGTCGCTGTTAGGTGGGGAACGCCTACTTTGCATGCCATTAGCGATAAATATCGCTGGCATGCAAAGCGGCACCCAACCCGGTCGCTATCGCCTACAAGCTGTCGCTAACAGCAGTTAGCGACAGCTTGTTGATAAGGCGATAATATTATCGCCGCTTTAGCGGGAAAAAGTCCCGCTAAAGTGGCGATAATCGCCTTGCTAATATGCCCCTAAGTTATTCTTAGGAAACTTTAACCGTCTTCACTAGATACCTGCTGTCAATCAACTAAGATTCTACCACAATTCTCCCTTGCAGTTTCCTCTTTTACGAGATCATTAATCACACCATCAATTCCATGCAGGGCTTTCTCATTGCCCGCACCTCTCTTTTGCTTTATTAATTTGCATGCCGGTCCCTTTAGCCCCTGCGCTCGTCAGATCTAGCCAAATACATTTAACGGATATCAGCGTATTATCTTCGACATTTAATTAACCATGTGAGATGTTTTGATTGACTACGTTGCAATCATGAACCTAGTGTCTTTCTTTGCAGTAGTTCATGCAAAGATATCGTCGGAATATCAAGTCCCTAAGGCTTTTAGCAGGGTCTGATAAGATAAATAATAATACTGTTCATTGCCTATGTCTTAAACTGATGTACACAAAGCAAAAACAAAAGACAGATTAAATTAATAACTCATGATTTATAGGGGAATAGCAGCATCCTCAGTAATTACCACTCATCCGGACGCGTAAATACTATTAGCAATGTTATTAATTAAGCACGCCTTACAACCCCAACTAGTACATTGGCTAAGACTGTCCTAGGTTTTGGAAAGAGGGTTGTCTAAGTTTCTACACTACTGTATACTTTATATATGTCAACTTGCACTGCTTCGTCTCTTCTCTGAGCCTCCTTGAAATTGTACATTTGTAGCAAGAAAAAGAGTATGAACTGAAACATGTTCATAGAATCCCTTTGCTAGTGCTGCAAAATGCCAGGTTTGATAAATACCAAAGTAACAAGCCTGCTTGCCTTCATTCCACCTAGTGATTCTTCCTCAATCTGAACTTCCCCCCGAAAAAGAGTGCCAGTGCTCACCAGCAGCACCCACCAGCACAAATTAAGAACTGCTTCTTGAACTCTGAAGTATTCAAAATTATCTACATTTGTGCCTTGGCACCATCACACTCTGAATGGCAACAATGTGCCAGGAATGACCACCATAACACTGTGGCCAGCATCAAAGCAGATTTGAATGCCATAGATGCCCACAATAGGGCATGAATTACCACCATATTGCTAGAACCATCTCTGTGCTGTGGATGCCCACAATATTCCAGAAACTACTGTCATGGTGGTAGGGTGACCATTATGTCAGGGTTCAGCACCACTGTGCAATACATCCCCACGATATGCCAAGAATGACCATCATTCTCCCAGGGTCACCATTATGCCAAGAGAGAGCTGCACAGTGCCATGGGGGGGGCACAATATGCAAAGAATTACCCCCATTCTGTCAAGAACAGCCTAATGACAGGGTGAAGCAATAACATACATGGATGCCCACAATGTGCCATGAATTATCACCATTATGCAAGGCAAATCATTTTATCAGGGGTGGAATCATGCTATGGATGCCCATAAACTCCAAGAACTACAAACATTATGCAAAGGTCACCACTTGGTCAATGTGCATCATCCCCTTGATGCCCACAAGTGGCCATGAATTACCACCATTTTGAAAAGGCCAGCATTTAACCAGAGATGGGCAATGTGTATCACCCTATGATTGCCCACAACATCCAAGGAAATACCACCATTGTCCATTGGGCAGTACTTTACACGTATTTGCACTAGGCATCATAACAAAGATGCCTACAAGAAGCCAAGAATTACCATCATTATGTGAGGGCAAACTTTTTATGATGCATGGCCACAAGTTGACAAGTGCCAAAAATTAACACAATAGTGTGAGGTTTGGCATTTTACCATTATTGACAACGTGTATCTACCATACCAGGGATGCCCACAACTTTCTAAGAATTGCCACTGTTGTTCCAGGGCCAGAAATTTAACAGTGTGGCAAATGATCGTGATTCTATGAATGTCCACTGGCTGCCAAGAAGTGCTGGTATTTTGACCAAAGGTTAGATTCAAAATAGTGGGAGACAGATAAATATCATGATACACAAATATCTTTGACAGGAATATCTTTTTTTGGTAAGTAATATAGTTTTTAATATTATCAATGTTTTTTTATATAGTTTTGAATAATTTAGGGGCCTATTACGAAGTCTGGCGGATCGCCACTGACAGGCTGTCTATGGTGGTCCGTCCAACAATCAGACTCAGCGGTCCGACCTCCACATTACGATGTGGTTGGTCAGACTGCTGCGGCCTGGTTGATAGACTGACGCCTCAGACAGGATCGGAGATCCCGTCGGGGCATCGGTCGGACAGCTAATCCCCAAATGGTGGCGGTGCCTGCTCATGCACCGCCATCGGAATTATGATGTCCGTTTCCGACAGCCTTCCATGTCAGCCTTTTTGACATGGAAAGGCTGTGGGAAAGTGACTTTAGGGGCCCCTGTCCCCCACGACCTCCGCTATGAGGCCTGGGGGGCACATGTGGTGCCCCCCCAAACATCCATGCATTGTGTGGCAGGCACCCCATGGTGCATGGATGTTTTAAAAGTGTATTTTTTCTAGTGCGGCTTGTGCTGCAGCCCGCAGCACAAGCTGCAATAGAAAAAATACACTTTCCGACCGCTGTGAAGGCGGTCGCATCGTAATAATGGAAGCGGGACCACCGACTCCCTGTCGGGAAGTCCCATTTCCGCCAACAAATTTACTATTCCCACTCCAGTCAGCACAACAGTAGGGATAGTGGGGGACTTTGGAGAGGTAACATTTGGTATTTCCACTCCTGCCTCTGCAACAGTAGGAAAAGCGTTGGATTTTGAAGGGGTTAAATTTACTATTCTCATTCCATTCTGTGCTAAATTAGGGAAAGTGTTTGAATTTGGAGGGGTAAAATTTACTATTCCCACTCTAGTCTATGCAACAGTAGGGAAAGCGCTAGATTTCGGAGGGGTGAAGTTTACTATCCCACTCCAGTCAGCGCAACAGTAGGGAATGTGTTGGACTTTCCCTACTGTTGCACAGACTGGTGTGGGAATAGTAAATTTCATCCCTCCGAAATCCAACGCTTTCCCTACTGTTGCACAGACTGGAGTGGGAATAGTAAATTTCATCCCTCCGAAATCCAACGCTTTCCCTACTGTTACATTGATTGGAGTGGGGATAATAAATTTTACCCCTCTAAAGTCTAACACGTTCCCTACTGTTGTGCTGTTTGGAGTGGGAATAGCACATTTCACCTCTCTGAAATCCAACGTTTTCTCTACTGTTGCACAGGCTGGAGTGGTAATAGTAAATTTCACCCAGAGTGCTCATTAGGGATTATTGGCCCCCCTTCTTACCTTGCCTCTGTCGCCATCACCCAACTAGGAAATATATCATTGTGGTATACATGCGCTCTTCAACCTGGATGACAAGGACAGCTATTATTGGTTATTCAGCAACTGTAAATACTGACGAAGTACACTACTGTGGGCTTTCTCTTGGACCTATATCACAACGCTCCTACTTGGCTGAATCTCTTATGTGACTTTACCTGCCCTGAAGAAGTCCATTGTCATGGACGAAATTTGTTGGCTCTCTTCTCTGCATACAATTGATGCTTTTTAAAAAGAAAAGAAAAGAAAGACAAGAATTATATTCTCGTTTTGGGTTACTGTTGTGGTGCATCTCTATAATTTTTACTAATATTAGTTTGTATTTTACATTTAAGTTAATGTTAATAGCATTTTTTGTAAATGTGATTTTTAAATTTTTCAGATTGTAATATTTAATTTATTGTGTAAATTAATTCATATATTTTATCCTGTTATTTTTTATACTCTTTATGGTTTTAGACACCTATGCTTGCACAACATACATACTAAAAAACAAATAAAATCAATCTTTTTTTTCTACAGTTGAGCCATGAAAGCAAAAGTATCAATAATACAGTACAACATTGTGATAAGAGCAATTAATATAATATACAAAAAACTATCTCGAAGATGCCATACTTAATTAATCATAGCTCTTTCACATAACTTTTCCTGATCTTTAAGGATGCTCCACATTTTTTTAAACTACTGAACATATATGCTCAGAAGTTGTTGAAGTAAAAGAAATGCCTCCTTGTAAGAGTGAATATTAAAACTGTTAAAAATAGTCAATAAAAAGGGTTTATGCGGAGATATACACAATGTGCAAAGTAACAGAACATGTAAGGTGCTTTGTGCTGATACATTATCACATAGAGGCAATATTTTCATCCACAAACTGGTAACAGGAAATGGAAAAAGGAAATGCAAAATATTCATCCTAAATCTGGTTAAATAGAATTGAAACTGGGGGTTTCTAACAATTAATAGATATGGTTCAATTGCCATTACTAAAACTAGGGGTGAGTAATCTTTCTCTACAGTGGTGCCTAACACCTTAACCATCTGCTCTCTCTCATAGGACTTATAGATCTTATGCAATATTTTGCACCTCAGAACCAACAATTCCATCTGGATTTTCAAATAATTCAGGTCCACCCAGACCCATAAAAGTTTGCTTAATGTATTTGAGCCAATGGATACCAAAAAAGTTATCTAAACGTGGGCAATATTGTGCCACGCAGTGTGACACAATGGGGGATATTCTCAAGAACGTGTGATAATTATCGCAAAATTAGCTTAAGGTAACTTTGCACATCGCAGTCCATTGCGGGAAAATAACACTGTGTTAACGTTGTATTCGCAACCCGGCGGCACCATGCGATAGTCGCACGATAACGCACCAAATGACCGCGTTAAAATCAACGCGACGCCGAAAAAATGAGAAACACGAACGCGAAAAAAGTTGCGATGCCCCAAATCGCGATACAAAAATCAGCTATAACCAGCGACAGGCCTGCAATTCCCACGCGTCATGCGTGAAAATGCACCATAAAAGCAGAAGAAAAAAAACAGACAAAAAAAAAAGTGAAACTGCGAAGCACCATGGATGCACCCGGACCGAGTGCAGAGGACAACGCGAACCCCACAAGCCCCACAGATGACCAGCAAGGAACCTCGGGGTCGGGGAAGGCCAAGGAGAAGAGGAAGAGGAAGACGCGGTTCAGTCCGCAGGAAAACAGGATCATCGTTACGGAGGTGGTGGAACACCACCAACAACTGTTCGTCACCTCCAACGTGTCATTGGCAACAAAGACGCAAACATGGCAGACTATCTTGGACCATGTGAATGCAGTTGCAGAGTTGAGGAGGACAATGGAAGAGGTCAAGAGGCGCTAGAATGATGTGAAGGGCAAAACCAAGAAGAAACTCTATGCCAACATGAAAGCAGCAACGCAGATTGGAGGTGGGGGTCCTGCGGCACACCAGGAGCTGGATGACATGGAGAAAATGGTTGCCACAGTCATCAGTCGGGATACGGTGCCAGGAGTAGTGGATCCGGACACTGCTCAACATGACCTGACACAACATCAACAGGGTGAGTACCGACCAGGGACTGGGGGACGGGGGAGATGGGCACAATGGCACACATGCACAATTAAGTAGAGCACACTGCACACCCACAATGACTCTGGATCATGTCCCTGATCTCCTTGGCATACTGCAGCACACATAGAAACAGCAAGTAGACCCCCGTCGACAATGTGCCCGGAGGGGGCCCTCCCCACACATCACTAATCTCACAACAAACCCATACACATGTGCTGAACCCAGCAAAGCTGCGGGTCCGTGAGCCACACTGACAATGCAAGTGACACTGCATGATGAGTAGCATGGCTGCAGTCCAATTATCATGACATGGTGCATGCCACGACACTGAGGTGACTGAGTGTGGACCACATCCGGAAAGGAGCAGGTCACACTCTGACACATCCACGTGCACAAACAACCCCTGACGTCAACAACACATCTGCGGACAAGCCATGCCCAAGAGTCACAACTCGACCAAGATCCCAATTTACCCAAGTCCACAACATCTCAGCACTGTAGAAGCACAGAAGTCAAAGGCACACCACCTGAAAGGGATAAGGGGCAGCCAAATCAGAGCTGCAGGGGCGACTCACCCACAATGCCGCACACACACATAAGAATAAGAGCACATCAACATTGACAACAATGTGGTACAAACTTCAACACTTTCACAACAGAACACAGGACACAACTGGTGCCGCATGTGTGTACAAAATGGCCAATCACATCTGGCATAGCAGGAAACTGTGAGATGACAATGTACGAGTACAACCTCACATCCGTGATGTAGTACAAATGTCCACTGTCCCGCATCAAATAGGCATCTCCTCACAAACAGTCACAATGTACATTGTCATGCAGTCTGTATGTAAACTTCGCCAATGCGTCAACATACATGGAACACACTGTGAAACTGCATCTCCCCTTTACATTGCAGAGGGACAATCAACACCTCCTGCAGAGCAGACCCTACATCACGTCAGCGATGATGGAGACGACCTCCAGGACATCGACTACGACGAACTCCAACGGTTCATGGACAACCTCTGCACCTTACCTCCAGTAGCAGGGCAGCCCAGCATCATCAAGGTGATCCCACCCCCTGCACAGACCACACAGCTGGAAGCACCCACCACCACGTCTGGCTCCCAGCACCTCACCGAAGAACACATGGCGTTCCAATGCCGTGTGTTAGACAGCCAGAAGGAGCTGGCTGAACAGGTGCGGGTGGGGTTCGACCTCATGGCAGCCAAACTAGATGCCATACGTGGGTGTCTAAGTCCCATCAGGGACCACTTACACTCCCTAACGGACACCCACAGTCCGCCCCATGCCCTCCAACAATCCATGGCTGGTGTCGCTGGAGTCATGACTCGGAGACAACAACAACTGTCTAGTCAGAGTGGCTACAGCGATGTCATCCGTGATTTGGGAAACATGAGGAGGGTCATGGAGAACATGGAGCGGATGCAGGCGCAAAGAATGGCTACCATGGCTGCACACGAGAAAGCTGTAGATGGATCTTCCATGCCCTGCAGATCCTCATCATGGGAGTGATGCCACAAGATATTGCACAGATGAATGCTGCTGCTACTTCTACATCCACATCTCCGGCCCCTGATGTGTCAGTGTCACACAGTGCTGCAAACCAAACACCACCACACACATGTGAGGCATGTGAAACGTCAGAGGATGAAGATGAGGATGAATCTGCCTTAGTGGTAAGGAGGAAGCAGTAGCATTCATCTCCGCCATATGGCTTGTTTCTGCTTGGGTCTGCCCTCTGCATCATGCCCTGGAATAACACCTTCCACTGTCCCCCGACACACTCTGCAACACTAACCTTGGACCTCGACATGGACTGCCATATTTTGCATGCTCAACAATGACACAGCAATCAGCCTGCGGACTGGACTCTTCCCCTTCCGAGTAACTTGTCAATCCCTAAAGGACTCTGGCTGGCCCACCACGGGGCAACATTGTAAAGTGTTGTCTGCATGGCCCAGTACTAAGACAGCTTCAACACTCCACTGAACGTGAATAATACATTCTAAAACACACAGATGTGTCATGTCTATGATTAATCAAGTATGAAAGCATGGACGAATGTAGGGGCAGTGATTCCCCCTTACGTCCATGTAGCTCATGTTGTGGGACTTGAGTCACAGGGTGCATCCCTGCATCATGCTGGTACATATTTGAACCCAAAAGAAGCCCTGTTGTCAATTGTAGGTCACAAATGACAGCCTACATGTAATGATTTGGGACACATGTGAAACGCTGATGAGTGGGATTCCGTACTATCTTTGACACACAGAAATGGCATCTCGAATACGTGACACCCTAAACAGCCTCTCTGTACAGAGGTGACACACCCACCATCTATTTCCAATTTATGAGATTGTTAGCACTACATGTTGCACTTGCACTTGTCAGAGTGATGTGCTTGTACAGAGGAGTAGCATGCACACAGGGAATGTGTGTTGTAATGAATTTATTTGCACATGCTGTGCCTGTGGTCATTTTGTACTGCCCCATGATTGCTAAGGACTGTGACAATGTGACGTGCTCATGTGAAGAAATTGTCAATGATGGTGTTCCTACGGGCTATTCCTGCTGCTGCTGCAGTGGGGTGTGGTCCACCTGCCTCATCTTCCTCATCATTGTCCGGTGCATCTGGCACTTGTAGCCATGGTGCATTGGTGCGTACACATATGTTGTGCAACACACAACAGGCAACGATCATCTTGCACACAATGCCTGGGCTGTACAGGAGCCTTCCACCTGTGATGTCCAGGCACCTGAAACGTGACTTCAACACGCCAAATGTGCATTCCACGATGCCCCTAGTGCGTTTGTGGGCCGCATTGTACTGCCTCTGGGCCTGTGTGTTCGGGGCTCGGAGAGGTGTCATCATCCAAGGGCAGAGTGCATATCCTTGATCACCTGTGACAGTGCAGAGAGACATGAGTCAAAAGTTGGTTCTGCATGATGTGTTGGCAGGCTCACTAGTTCATTGGTGTGTGATATGTGTGACTTAGTGATTCCTGTTTGACAGGTACTGCTTGTAGCAAATGAGCGGCATCAATGTGTATTACGTAGCCTCACTGCTGCTCCTCCCTCCCCCGAGCCTATTCACTAGTGTGCGCAGCACGGTTGCATCACTTGCACTCCTACGGCACACCATTGTCATGCCTGTCTGCGCATGTCCACGAGCCTGACAACGACACTGTGATGTAGTGCGCTAAAGGTGGGCGGCCACGTGTGTGTAGGCCTACGGTAAGGATAGGGCGGACACAGTTGTAGAGTTCATGGCTGGCTGAACTCGCGATGCGGTTGAGGGTAGTCCTATGGCCTATGCTGCAGTAATAGCGACACACACAACAGTTGGCATGTATGATCCCGGACCCCGAGCGGGCTTGCACTCCTTCATTTATCCCTTCGGCCGAGCCTGCACTCTGGGGGCATGCTACATTGCAACATTGTCCATTGCGGGATGGGTGGTGCCGACACTACAACAGAGACACACACATTAGTTACTTCCTTGGCAAGGCCAACACATAGCAACGCCCAGAGCCCCGGGCTGATCATCCACACCCCTACGCTGGACTGTCGTACACCAGCCCACTCCGCTTACGCTTACAGGGGGGTACGACACAGCAACATGTCTCAGGTCTTCCACACTGCCTGAGGTGACATGGTTGCGTCCGCTGTACACAGCACAATGTGATGTGGTAGGGCCCGGGGCCCTCATGCATACACAATGACCACACGGACACACTTAGATAGTTTGTGGAACTGGCTATGGGCACGTGCGCCCGGCCCCTTTTATTGCCAGGGTCACATGTCCAGAGACGCCTGTGCTGGATGGGTGTGGGGTGAGTGTAAGCCAGCCCTCAGGGAGTGGTTGGTGCTGGCAACAACTACAACAGTGATCAGACAATAAGAAGTTCAAAGTTCAAACAGCAAGGGTCCACGACTTGAGCTGCACAGAGTTAGTGGCCCCGGATGCAGTGCAGCCGGCGCAGGCACACCGCCACAGGAAGGTGACTTGCGGTGCACTGAGGTAGGGCCACGAGAGCTGAGCGGGTCCTCGTCGATGTCGAAGGTGGATGTCGCGGAGTGTTTCGGGGGACAGTGGAAGGTGTTCTTCCAGGGCATGATGCAGAGGGCAGAACCAAGCAGAAACAGGCAATATGGAGGAGATGAATGCTACAGACCCATTTTTAACACCAAGTCAGTATCAGCTACATGATGATGAAGACAACCCCCAGGCCATAGACTCAGACGCCACCAAAGTTCAACCAGAGAGTGTCCATGAATTTCGGGGCACAGAGTTAGTGGCACCAGAGCTGAAAGGGGATGCAGGCTGCGATGAGGCCTGTACAATGGTATAAACTCTGCCATAAATAAATCAAGACTCGGTTCCAAATGTGTGACCTACTTGACTGCAGTGTAGGCCGGAGGCAGTGGTCAGCAGGGGCCCACAGCCACGTGTCGTTGGCTTGCGTTGCACAGAGTTAGTGGCACCAGAGCAGTTGTTGGTAGTGTTCGATCACCTCCATAACGATGATCCTTTTTTCCTCCGGACTGAACCACGTCTTCCTCTTACTCCTCTCCTTGCGTGCAATGATATGAACTCGGCCATTGAAAAATCAAGACTCAGTTCCAAATGTGTGACCTACTGGACCGCAGTGTAGGCCGGAGGCAGCGGTGGAGTATGTCGAGAAAGGAGTGCTGGGGGCCTGTGTCGCGGAGGCCGTGCTGGTCTGAGGAGGCTGCCAAGAGGGCTTGGAGCTTGCACCGGCACGTGGTGGGTCCTCTTTGACACACGCCGGTGTCGGCAGGCGAGCAGTGAGGCCTGGTTGCGCAGGGGCGGCCAAGACGGGTCTGGGTACCAGCGGCCTGGGGTGCAGCAGGCACACAGGATCGCAGGCACCGCCGCTCACGGCGTCAGCCTTGTGGCGGGCTAAGAGGCGCCACCCTGGCAGACACGTTGGCCATTCCGGAAGAGAACCATGCCCAGAGCAACAGGCTTTTTATTCACACCCCTACGCTGGCCTGGCGTACGCCAGGCCAGCCCACTCCGCTCACGCTTACAGGGGGGGACGTAACAAGCTACATTTCCGCGATCTTCCCCACTGCCTGGGGTGACATGGTTGCGTCCACTGTCCACTACACTCCAAACACCAGCAGTATATGTCGACATGGACATGTCTGTGGTCTGCATACTGCAGTCTGGCCAGCACATCCAAGCCACACTTGACATTGTGTACATTCTCATTCATGGGTCACTTGCCTCCTTCGCACATGCCTGGTTCCCACCTCTCCCCACATTCTGCTATTGTGTGGCTGAGGTGCCATGCCGTTGATGGCTTGTGTACATGGCTAGCCCAGGTTACCACATTAAGTTGTGCTGTCGTGTCTGGTAGGTGGGCATGTTGTTTGGCATGTTGTATGTGAGTTTGTAACATGTGCATTCCCAGAGTCGTGAGTTGCATGACTGTGGAGTTGAGGTGTGTGGTGTGTTCATTTGGTACTTACCAACGAGCAATGCATTTCCATAGGTGCCATCCTGAAAGCGCTGGTTGATGATGGACTGTCGGAAGATGAAGGAATCATGCACACTGCCTGGGTAGTTGGCGACGACATTGGTGAAGAGTCCCAGGTGGTCCACTATTGCCTGCACATTGATGGAATGCGTGTGCTTCCTGTTGCGGGTAATTGTGTGCAGTGGCGGCAGGGGGCACGAGGAGTACATGTGTGCAGTCGATTGCCCCCAACACGTGCGGGAAGCCAGCTATGGCGTAGAAGCCTTGCTTGGTCTCCAGCTGTTCCTGCGCAGTGTGTGGGAAGTGAAGGTGCTGGGGTACCAAGCTGATGATGGCATCCAAGACAGGTGTGAGGAACTTGGATAGGGCTGGCTGTGAGACTCCTCAGACTCTGGCAGTTGTTGGTTGGAAGGTACCAGAGGCCAACAGGTGCAGCACAGCCAGCAGCTTTGTCTGCGGAGGGATGTTGTTTGTCCGCTGTGTTGGTACCGTCAGCCTGTGGGCAATGATGGTCAGGATGCGGTGGATGGTTGTCCTTTTGAGCTTGTAGTGGACAATGACATCCTCTGGTGTTAAGTCTGTGAGGCTGGTGCGTTTTCTAAAGGTCCGCTGTCTTTGTCTGCGCTGCCTCTGTGGTAGTCCGGGGGGGGGCGGTGGGTGTTGTGGCCCTCTTGGGGCTCCGAGCTGCATGATCAGTAGCTCCATGGCATCTGTTGTTCTTCAGGTGTGGCTCTGGTCTGGGCTCCCTTTTGTGGTGCAGGTTGTCGTCCGACTTAACACCAGGTAGGAGCAGGTGTTAAATCCCTGCTGCTAACGCGCCTTATCGCCTGTTTTGGGATCTTATCGCCGATCTGGCTGGTCGTAGAAAATATTGCGAAGTGGCGTTTTCACGGCTTTCTGCACAGGAACGCCTACTCTGCATCTCATTAGCGTTAGTTGCCGGTGTCATCCGTGGCGATGTTTTTTGCGGCTGCTATCGCAGGAAAACTGGCGGTATCGGCTGTTAGCACCAGCTTGTGAATAGGGCGATCTATCGCCACTTTGGCTGCGATAAAGTGCCGCTAACTCGGCGATAGGTCCTTGAGAATATGCCCCAATATGTGTTGTGAAATCATGTTACAGCAACATGTGGTGCAAGTGATGATGGATCGCATATATCATCACACAAGATAGCAGCCATCTTGAAAGTATATGAAAATATGATTTTACCGGTTTCTGTACTTTTAACATGGCTGGCCGGGCATTGTCAAAGCCAATGAGGTGGCTCGCTCAACATTGGTAAAGCAAAATCAATTGGCTTTGCCAATGTTTGTTCACCATTTTCTGTGTGGTTTCTTCTATCTGTGTAAGTACAAGGTACTGTATATCCCAATTGCTTTGTGTGAGGAGTTCTTTTGCCGAAAGAGCAACAATAGGTATGCTACAAGGCAGCACCAGACAACTGCTTCACTGAGGTGAAACCCTAAAAGGAATAATTGCATACAATAATGTGTAGCCAAAGTAATCAACTAAGATTCAAAAATATTAAAGAGTAATTCACTGATGCCAAAATGCCTGTATTCAAAGAGTGACTGTTTTAAAATAATCAGGTGTAACCACACATACCACAATTATAAGTTTTGTGAAAAATAGTGGCAGGTCTAACCTACCGATAATTAGTATGGGGAAAATGGATGGTATTTACTAGAAAATGGGGGTTTTGGTGTGGTAAGCACTACATTCCACATGTTTATCTCCCAAAACAGGTAATTAGGTGGTATTTATCACATCCAATAAATTCTGACTCAGTGGTGTCACATTTTATCAATGCACTAAATACCACACCTGTTACAAGGCCACGCGTAATGAAGGCCTAAGACAGCAATTAGGTTGTGTCACCACATTTTATGATGTGAGGTTAAAATGAAGGTTGGGAAAGAACAGCTCAAAAGTGTTATTTCCTCATCACCTGAGCTGGATGCAAATAGACCCCCCTGTCTAATAAGGCTGCAATACCTAGCACAAGAAGGGATTCAAGAGAATGTGTGCTGGGTTCCATGTATTTGTTACATGAAAATACTACTGTGCCTTATGTTATTTCTGATATGTGAAAAGAAACCCCTTGCATGATGGAAGAGAAATTCTATTATTTGCATACAAAATTTCTTATATATTCTCTGGATTTCAGAACACAAGGCCCATATTTTCAAGTACCATAACCATGTATACTCAAAGATATGAGTTGTATCTGAGCCCTGAAGTGCTTTGTTGGTTCTCTTATTAAAGATGCAAGTGGGTACCACAAATTATGGAAATTATTCCAATCGACACAGTAGTACGACTATAAAGAGATTGCAGTATATTAGAGCAGGCCAAAACATTATTGTTTTATTTTTCATAACAAAGATAGAATTGCCACAGTTGGATATAGATTACTCTGGCCTATAGGACATTAAAAAAGAGTTCTTGTTTGATGGTAAAATAAAACAATTTTTGGCGGCTAAACTCAAGCTTAAACAAAAAATGGACAGTTCCGTCATCTAAATCTTTTCATTGAATCATAAAAGGAGGTCAAAATAGGGTCAGGTACTGAGGATAAAATGAACACAAATCACATCATGCAGTTACCTATGATCTGGTGTGCCAAGGACCCACAACTCACTCACTTTATATTCACACCAATAACTTTGAGGTTATGAGACAATTCTTCATATTATTCCCTCCAACTATGAAGTCTTCCAAAGGAAAAGAGGAAGCAGCAACCCAGTGAAGAGTAGGTGAAAAGAATGCAAAGAAGAATCAGTGAGTATGATGAGAACATAAGAAAGGAAGAAGACAGTTCAACCACAATCATAACAGTATTAAAACCAGAACTAGACCAATACAAATAAATGGAAAAGTTTCTTAAACTCGAAGGCACACTGACTCTTAACTGTTAGGGGTGAATCTCTGACCAGTCATTCCAGTCCAAGCCATAGTAAGCAGTCAGGTTTATTTTTTTGGGGGAGTTTTATATTGCGCGAACTTGACCCCAAGGTATCAGGTATCAGAGCGCTTTACATGAGCACCAGTTACGTTACACAAGGGCACATTCATTTTTTGTTAGGCACAGGGAGATTAAGTGATTTGCCCAGAATCACAGGATGTTGAGCGTCATTGCCGAAACTTGAACCCGGTTCCCCAGATTTGAGATTGACCTCCCTAGTCCGTTAGGCCACACCCTCAACCCAGTTCTAGTATGAGATCTCACTTTGAGACAGTCAAAGGTTTGGCAACCTCATCTCATGAGAAAACAAAATTCTTGCTGTAATGCCACACTTTAAGCCCATCTGAATTTCCAAATTGATGCCTTTGTACCTAAGTTCTGCTCCTTATGTTGCATCTGTGAACCATTATTTATGGGAAGTAAGATTATCTTGATCTCTATTTGAATGGACCCTTTTAGCAAGACTGATTTAAACAAGATTGGGTCTTGAAGGTCATGATCGAGAAGCACCATAATGATTGTAAGCGCATCTGTTGCCGCCTTTGACCTGTTACATTTGGATGAGAACCTATACATCTTTATCAAAAAGTCCAATCTGCCATTCTGTGAGGAAGCCAAGGTGTCAGTGAAGAAGATCAGCACCTCAGTGATAGACATTTCTGGGTTCACAAAAGGGAGCCCCAATACAAGGATATTATATGCTTTCCAACCATTTTCAAGTTGCTCTAATACAACCATTCTATTTGCCAACATGTCTTACAATAATTCATATTCCTGTGCTTGGCTCTCCACTGCATCCATTCTGTTTTCTTAACTGATTGCCTTGCAATCTAGTGACTTAATCGTTTTTAATATTTTACCCAGATTCCATCTTCTGTAGTCTGACCTCTACTGCTGAGGTTGATTTCTCAAACTCATCCAACATTTTTGAAATGCAGTCCAGTAAGCTCAACAATTCCCTCTGGACCTTTGTCAGGTCACCTGCTGCCACAGCATCCCTTTCCTCAACTGTTTACTTTTGGGGTTGAAGAAGTCATGTTTTTCAGTCTGTGTTTTTCTGCCATTGTCTAACTAACACTGTTGTGTACTGCTTTCATATGACCCCTGGGCATACCAAAGTACCTTCTCTCCCTAAAGGCCTCTTCCCCAGGTGACCACAGACTCATGAGCCCAGTCGTCCCAGGTCAGCCATGATCTCTATTCAGCCTCAGGTGACCCCTACACCAAGTTCCTATTGCGGTCAGAGTTCAGTGCCTAAGAAGCATGTGGCATCCAACTTTCATCTGTAGCATCACCCTTGAGAGTACCACATACACAATTACTGACATGTTTCCTACTCAGTAGCCTGAGCACATCCCTCCTGATTTGGCTTGTGTGTCTGCAGTTTCTCTCCTATTTGGGGGACACCAGTCACATCACCATCAGCTCACCTCTTTGTTAGGACCACTTAATTGTGGACCTAGGATCCAGGACAACATATGGGGCAGAAACTCAAGATCAACACACTGAGCTTGTGGAGGGAGCAGCGATCTTGCTCAACAACTGGCTCTGCCCCCCAGAAGAAAAGTGTTGCATTTCCAGACCTTGATACACATCATGTTGCTTTTGTTTTGAATCCAATAAGGCATTGTTTTAATCTTATTACTGAAACCCCTTTTGAATTGACATTTTGTTTATCACTTTAACCTAAAGTCTAGAGCTATAGGACATCTAATAGGTCAACCTTTTCTTTGCCCTCTATAAACTCTGCTGTCAAAGCCCTGATGTAGAGTTTAGATGACAGGAAACTCCATGACAAATGTGACAAGGTACCCTGCCTGCCAGACCCTTTGTCCACAACACCTATTTAGAGATGGGCAGCCTTTAAGTATTCGATCACCTGAGCTCCAGTTGGTTCGGTCAGCGGAATACTGCATCCAATGACCCGATTGAAGGAAGGTCATTTCGCCCTGTCCCATTTACGGTGGATGGTGTAATGTCTTTTTTTCCTGTCCATCACTCTGATAAAAGCTTGGCACTCCCAGGGTTTGGGGGTCATCAGTTTGGGAGTTTTTTGGGGAAAAACAAAACAATAATAAAAAAGTTTTGTGGAGGATTCTGTACCAAACTTTCAGTAAGTTGAAAGGAACCACCAAGACGTTGGTTCCTTTTAATTGACAGAGATGACCACTGGGCCAGCAGACATCTCTAAATTTGGCAGATAGAGTACTGTAAAAAACAGTGGAGGTAATGTCCTCCACTATTTTGCTGGACACTACTCCATCTGTCAAACCCTAAATCAAGCACAAAGTCTTCATGCAGGTGGCTAAGCCATAGTATACTGGCCTCTTTTGGGATCAGTGTTTGTCTGCAACAATCCGCATATCAGAACGATTGCTTAGATTTTATCTTGAAAAATATGGATAAAACAAGAAATGTGCTCAATTTCACATGAGTGAGATGCATATTCAATGAAGTAATTTCCATCTTTCAAGGCAGGCTGTAAGCTCGGTATCAATGACATTGGCAAAGACACTCTAATGTAAAGACTCCTGAGAGCTAGATCTCCTGTCTGTCCAGGCCAATGGCATTAACCTGGTCATGGTAGAGAAAGAAACTACTGGGAGAGCTTCTAGGATTTGTAAATCTCTTTCAATATTGAGTACTTAGTGGGCACAAATAGTAAAAGACAGGTGGAGTGAAGAATTTAATTAACATAACCCTGCTGAATTTTGTACTTGTAAAGCGCACTTATACCCCCAAAGGGGTGTCCTGGCGCTGTACGCATACCGCTGTGGAACCCTTCCTGGCTTTTCCCTGTGAAATGTCGACTCCTGGGCACCCCCAGGGTGAAGCCAGGCATCCCAGCGCTGTTGGGGCCGTTGTGGAGATTAAGCAAGCTATTGCCCAGAGTTGCAGAGTGGGACCCATGATTAGAATAGGCACCGAGGTGAGAATTATCAGGTCCGAGGAAATTGAGCCCAAGACCCGCCGAGGCGGGAATTGAACCCTGGTCCCAGGCCAGATCTCTGCATCAGGGTCTGCCGCTCTAACCATTGAGCCACACTTCTCCACTTCACATTATTTCATGATCTACTAACAGGATACATGGCTTTAAGTAGACTTCTATGCAGCAATGTCTTATTAAATACTGGAACCTCTGAAGCTTTCCAAACTAGGTCTAATATGTTATCATTTTTGATGGACTGTGGCAGACAAGAAGGTTCCTACACATATATATTCTATAAGTGTTGTGAGATGACAGATGTTAAAATTTGGTGATTAGTCACTGTCAATATGTACATAACCATTATCATCTAACAAAATGGAAAATCCAGATGAAGTCAAGCACTGAAGAATAGATGCAAGACTTATGTGTTATTGGCACTTTAGGCCAGAGGGCTCCAACGGATAGCTCGGGAGATACTGGTAGCTCTCCAGTACCCTGGAAGAAGCGCCCAGAAGTGCAGTCTAGCACAGTATGTAATTCAGAAGGTTTAGCCACATTGAATAAGGTAGTACTACTCATCTGTGGATGTGGACCTTTATAGTGGCAGCCAGCTTAACCAACTGCAAGTTCACACATTTCCACACAAATACACACTGGGCCTCATTACTATGTTGAGCGGAAGGCTATCTGACAGCTCATCGTGGAGGTCCACCCGACATCTGAGGCATTAGTCCGACTGCCAAATTACGATACAGGCGGTCCGACCGATTGCCTGCAGGGGGAATACGCTCTGCCTCCGACAGGCTCGGGGAGCCGGCCGGGGCGGCAGCCGGATCGTAATCCCAAAAATGGAGGTGGTGCCTGCTCAGGCACTGCTGTGGGGATTACGATATACCTTTCTGACAGCCTTTTCATGTCGGTTCTGCTGTCATGAAAAGGCTGGTGGAAAGGGTCTTTTGGAGCACCTAGCAGGGCCCATGTCCCCTGTGGTTCTCTGCTATGGGGCCTGGGGTGCACCTGTGGTGTTCCCCTAAACATCCATGCATTGTGTGGCAGGCATTGCATGTTGCCTGCCACAATGTGTATGGATGTTTCAAAAGTGTATTTTTCCTATTGCTGCTTGTGCTGCGGCCCACAGCACAAGCCGCAATAGGAGAAATACACTTACTGACTGCCGTGAAAGCGGTCGCATCCAAATCATGGTAGCAGGACTGCTGACTCCTTGTCGGGCAGTCCCGTTTCTGCTATGATGCCGGTGAGACGCTGGTCCGACCGGCATTGTAATGAGGCCCACTGCAACAGCCTGCGGACAGGCAACATAACTACCTGACTCCACTCTCAATTTTGCAAGTCAAATTGAGATTTGCCACATTGCAAAGCACACTCAATAAGTCACACAGTGTCCATGAAAGAGATAAGTATTCTTGGAGTCTTTTCATCTAAAATGAAAAGGTCATCTTTGGTAGAAAAATGTACCTTTTGAGAAAGTTATATGCTGGTGTTTAAAAACAAAACAATCCAAAATCCCAACAATTTAAAGCTGGTCTTTGAATGATAATGCTTGGTGTGTTTGGGAAATGTATAGCTGTAAGCATGTCTTTTGTGCCAGTGGCCACTTAGTGATGTGTCTGTTATTTCATTAGTCATGTGGAGGCATTTTATACTGATAAAGCTTTTCCTGCCATCTCTCGTGGTATCCCCATCTTGTGCTTGGGTAGTCAGTTTTCTATCACAATGTTCAGTTTCAAATATTGTCCTGCCAAAATATTGTATCCAAAATATC
Organism: Calotriton arnoldi; assembly: GCA_963921515.1. Taxonomy (NCBI): domain Eukaryota; kingdom Metazoa; phylum Chordata; class Amphibia; order Caudata; family Salamandridae; genus Calotriton; species Calotriton arnoldi. Next base: position 950,815 of record CAWUFW010003857.1, on the reverse strand, counting down.
GACACTGACAACATCATGAATGTAAGTATATATAGGTAAGTGAAATGAAATTAAATTGTGATTTATAAAGCGCACTACTACCCATGGGTGTCTAGGCATTAAAACCTTCTGGCAAGTAAGAACAGCAGAAACAGTAGTTTAACCAAAAGTAGGAATATGGGAGCCATGAAAGAAAAGAAACATGAAGACCCTACTAATTATTAAACAACCATGTTTTAAGAGCCTTGCAAAAAGTAAATAGGTTGTTGATACATTTTAGCTTGAGGGACATTGAGTTCCATAGATTGGCAGTAGCCACAGCAAAACCTTTGCCTTCCCAAGTGGCTTTTTTGATTTTAGGTACAACCAAATTAGCCAGAGAGGATGATCTTAAAGTTCTGGAAGGGGTGTACCATTGAAAAAGCTGTGTGATAGATTCTGGACCCTCGAGGTGAAGGGCCTTAAAGGCTATGCACAAAGATTTGAAAATCACCCCCTTTTTCACCGAGAGCCAGTGAAGTGAGGACAGAGATTGGGAGACCGACTGATGTTTAGGTATCTAGAGAAGTAATCTTGCTGCTGCATTTTGGACCATCTGAAGCTTATGCAGTGTTTTCTTATGGGCGGTAAGAAACAGCCCATTGCAATAGTCAATATTTGAGAAGACGAGTGCAGTGATCACTGCCTTACGCAAATCTAGAGGAATGAAAGGAAGAACCTTCCTGAGTGACTTGAACAAGAAGAAACAGGAGGAGGTGATAGCTTTAGCGTGTCCTACAAAGGAAAGTTTCTTGTCAAATTGGACTACTATATTTTTCACTTTGGGGACAGGAGTCGGAAGAGCTCCCATTTCCTGAGGCCACCATTTGGGAGACCAGAATGATGGCCGATTACCGAAGAGAAGAACCTCGGTTTTGTCTGAATTGAGCTTCAGACAGTTGTTAGACATCCAGCTCCCTATCTGTTGTATGCAGTCATGGAAGCACTCGACTGTCCTATCTAAATCTTCAGTGAACAACACCACAATCTGGGTGTTGTCAGCATATGAGACAACTGAGAACCCAAAAATGTTAATCAATAATGCTAAAGGTGTAACGTATAGATTAAAAAGAGTTTGACTCAGTGCCGAAACTTGTGGTACACCACAGGGTAGTGTAAAAAAATGACGAGCTATAGTCATTGGATTACACAAACTGAACTCTATCTGTGAGAAAAGAGTGCAAGAGCTTGAGAGCAACGCCCCTAACTCCTAACTCATGCAGACGGTTGATAAGAAGTCCATGGTTAACGGTGTTGAACGCTGTCAAGAGGTATAACAAAATTAAGACAGTGTTGCCTCCCTTGTCCAAGGTTTTTCTAACATATTCATGGGCTGTGATCAGAGCTGACTCCGTACTATGCTGGCTTCTGAAGCCAAACTGGGATGGATCTTGCAGCATTTGTTCCTGGATGAATAGAGAAAGCTCAGTGTTCATGGCTTTCTCTACCATCTTAGCAGGAAAAGGAAGCCAGGATATTAGTCTGAAATTACTGGGTTTATCTGCATCTAAGTTTGGTTTTTTTTAAAAGAGGAAGAATAGATGCTATTTTCCATATTTTGGGAAAATATCCTGATAGGAACATATGATTGAAAATCGGTAGTAAATAGCTAGGGACAACAGCAGATGCTAACTGTAAGACTCTAGGTGGGCAAGGGTCAAAAGGTGACCCTGATTTGAGTATAGATATATTTATATTCTCAAATCCACATTTGTTTTTCTTAAATATATATCTAATAATAAGTACCTTCATGATATTATGTAATCAGCATTCTAGATCTGAAATTTGGCTGATGGTATTTTGTCACGTAGTATTGCGACATACATCTGGGTGGTCAATACAATAATCCTGCAACGTCTGCTCCCTATTGTGGTGAAATCTGATGTGGTCACTATTTCAACAATTATCAAAGTCAATAGTAGCTGAGGTCTCTTTTCATTGATCAGAAGTAGCTCTCATGATAAAAATGTTTGGAGACCCCTGGTTTAGGGAAACTGCTGAAAAATCTATAGTTTTCCCTTTATTGTACTGAGGTTTTCTTGGGGAGGGTAAGCCCTGCCATCCCTGGTAGTGTAAGTCCTACTTAGCACACACAAAATATTAGAACATTTAATTGAGGGTCCTTTTCACCCAATTTACATAGTAGGGAAAGTCAGAACTACCCACTCTGATGACATGCTCCGTCCAACTTCAAGCTGGTATTTTCACTCCACCACTTTCAAAGTTCACCAACTGGCACTTCTAGTGCACCAGTGCTAGAAGAGAAGTGGTATAAAGCATTAATCATCCTTTTTGAGCCATACTTAAGATCCGAACATTCCTCATCTACATTTGCTGCCTACACTCTCTGGGGTGTTCCAGATAAAGTGAGTGTTAGAAATGCTAATTGAACACAGGTCTCTGCCACATTTTTTGGCTGTCGTGTAACATAAATAGTTGAAGAGCTACAGCTCAGTTATTTTACCACGTTGGCGTCAGGGCAGTACATCCCCTTAATGCAAAATTACTTTTTACCCTAAATTAAAATTCTTGGGTAATGTTATATTTCCCGAAAATCTTCCAGGCCTGGATTTAAATAGTAAATAAGCTCCCTGAACTATTAGAGGAAAGTTGCACCTTTGAAAATATCCTAGGGCTGGCGTTAGAATAGTAAATTTGTCTTCACAGCACGCACAAACCCCTCTGCTGCCCTGAGGGTGCCAACCACGAACAAGGAAAGGAAGCTGGCGCTGTACCGTCTGCTTAGTTGGTTCCATCATCTTTGCGAGCAGGGACTGGTGTAATACTGTACCAGGAGGTCAGCTGGGGCCCACAGGCCTCATGTGGAACACCTGAGCACCAGTCATTGTACCAGAAGTTGGGAGAAAAAGGAAAGCTGGTGAAGATGGAAAGTAATTTTCCAGCTGCAGGTGGTAAGCCATGTTTTATTTTCAAGGCACGATAAACAAATGTCAGTTTCATTTTTAATCCCAGAATGTGCATATTGGCAGGCTGAACGTGTTTTTGTCATTAGCTATCAAGCCTGCTGCTTTGTGTGCCTGTGGTGATTGAAAGGTTCAAGTTTAGACGATTTACTCGTTTTGCTCTTGCGTAAGCAAGTCATTCATTATGTTAAATGTGCTCCATGAATGCTATTTTCCCCACTTGTGCGTCAATTAACAGAACTCTTGTTTATTTCTTTTGCTATATTATTTATCTGCTGGACGCACACCTAATTTTCAAATCAAGTATTTTTGTAAATGTCATGTTACGCGCTAGTGGTGTGCACCTGGTGTGCGCCTTTGAAAATCCTAGAAGCTATTGTTTATGATCTCATTCCACAATTACATGTTAAACACAATGTAGGCGAGTAGTTAATCCAAAAATATATTTATTCAATTGAAGTAGCAGGGAAAAGGGGAGGCAAAGTCATAAGTTCCCGCATCAAACCCGCTCCAACTGACTCTGAACAGTCTAACGGTTGTCCTGGAAGTCAACTGCCTAGGAAATGTGAAGAGCCTGTTATCTGACATTGGGCTATGGGATATTTGGGAAGAAAATGACCCCTCTTTGCTCCCTCGGAAAAATCAAGTTAGACCATGCTTCTGGGAATGGGTAGTGCAAGGTGAGCTAAGTAATGGGTCTCGAGGGAAGCTTACCCTAGATTTTATGGCCCATAAATCAGATAGGTTCTTGGAGGGTTACCTAGACTTTATAGAAACACCAAAGGATAGGAAACTATGGGCCATATTATCAAGAACGGGCGATAACATATCGCCGCTTTAGTGGCAGAAACTGCCGCTAAAGCGGCGATAAGGCCTGATAATATGCCCTATATAATTCCAATAGAAGCCCAGGTTTGATGTCCTTCACACCAGAACCTGGGCTTCTATTGGAATTCTATAGGGCATATTATCAAGCCCCTTATCGCCGCTTTAGCGGCAGTTTCCTGCCGCTAAAGCGGCAATAATGTTATCGCCCATTCTTGATAATATGGCCCATAATACTCAGTTTAGGTTCGGCACTTTGCCCTTGTATGATTTCACAGGCAAATGGAACAGCAACTCAGTGCCATCCAGGTGCTACCCTGGCTGTAAAAACCCCAAGGAATCCCTAGCCCATGTAATGTTTGCGTGCCCGATATAAGTGATACCCGTGAACTAACTGGCTAAGTCCAATTTGCAAACAGGTGGGAACTAAAAATCACATAGAAGGTTTGCGAATTTTGAAATCTGACGCCAGACCATTGTTTGCATGTGCGGTGGCCAAGTTTCTTGGTCAAATGTGGGGTATCCGGAAAAGAGGAAAGAGGGTGAGCGATAACTGATTTTATATAACAGATTTAACTATATTTCTGTGTCCTTGGACACCTGAGCAAGGGTGATTTACATGAATGTAAGATTAATATATCAAATTGCCTATTTCTAGTATTTACATCTGCTTGATTCCCTACATTTATTGAAAGACAATATCCTTTAATAATCTTTGAATCGTTTCATGGTATTTCTTTTATCCTTGTCTTTTAAAGTATGGATATTGTTATTGCACTACAAGGACTGTATGGTATATGCTGTATGGCTATTTTCTGTGAAGCCTTTATGACATGTATGTCGAAATAAAGTATATATATATATATATTCACTGAAAAAACCATAGGTTTCAGGCACGTTATAGTTAGAAATTAGCATTTAAAAAACCATAGAAATTCACTGAAAAAACCATAGGTTTCAGGCACGTTATAGTTAGTTGGAGATTTCACTCGTACAAAACCAGAGAAATTCCACCGTTATAGTTAGTTCAGCTAACTATAACTCGCGCCCCCGCAATGCACTGCTGATGACGTCACATATTACATCATTCATGACATGGTCAGTGACATCACTGATGACATCACTGATGACATCTCAAATGACATCACTGATGACATCACTGATGACATCATCCACGTGACTGTGTGTTTCTTTAAAGTTTAAATATGTATTATATATATGCCAAGGTGTATTGAAGAATGAGTGAGTGTATAAGTGTCTGGATGGAGGATTTAGTAGGTGCGTGACTGACTGTTTAAGTGAGTGATCACATGTGTCTTACTGAATGCATGGGAGAGTTGGAGTATATAAATGACTATACGTGAGAGTCAGTGATTGTGAGAGTGGCTGTATGGATGAGTGTGTACATGTATCAGTGATTGTATAAGAGAGTAAGTATGCGTTTGTTTCTGTTTGAATAAGTGATGTGGTGTGTGTATAACTGTATAGGTGAGTAAATGGAAGTGTGATTGATTCTTTGCATGACTGACTCGGTGTGTGAGTACATATATGGATGAGTGACGGTGTGTGAGTGTCTGTATAGATATGTGACTGCATATGATAGTGCCGTATTGATGGTAGACTGCATGTATGAGTGACTGTATGGGTGAATGAGTGGATGTATGTGTAGACCTAGGAATCAGTGAGTGCGTATGTAGTAACTGGTATTGGTGTGTCTATGGTTTCGCAAATGGTAGTCTGTATTTTAGAGTGGGTGTATCAAAGGTTATATTAGGGTGTGAGGAGGTGCATCAGATTATCACGTGGATGATGTCATCAGTGATGTCATTTGAGATGTCATCAGTGATGTCATCAGTGATGTCACTGACCATGTAATGAATGATGTAATATGTGACGTCATCAGCAGTGCATTATGGGGCGCGAGTTATAGTTAGCTGAACTAACTATAACAGTGGAATTTCTCTGGTTTTGTACGAGCGAAATCTCCAACTAACTATAACGTGCCTGAAACCTATGGTTTTTTCAGTGAATTTCTATGGTTTTTTAAATGCTAATTTCTAACTATAATGTGCCTGAAACCTATGGTCTAATGTACCTCAATGCTATGTTTATTTTATTTTCTATATATATACATATATATATATATATATATATATATATATATATATATATATTTGTAAAAAATTGTGAATAATTTTTAGTTAGGAAAACTATATTCATTCTTTTTTTTTTTTTTATATTATACAGAAGTCGCGCACCCTTCGCGTTCACACTAGGGGGCCGCTGTGCGCCGCGCACCCCTAGCGTTCACACCAGAGGCCACGCTGGGATCTGTGCACCCATCGTGTTCACACTAGGGGCCGCGCTGAGCGCCGCGCACCCCTCGCGTTCACACCAGAGGCCGCGCTGGGAGCCGCGCACCCCCTCACATTCACACCAGGGGGCCGCGCTGGGAGCCGCGCACCCCCGCGTTCACACCAGGGGGCTGCACTGAGCGCTGCGCTAGGGTCGCAACTCCCCCCCAATTTTTTTTTAAATTGTCCACTTTCATTAATTTACATTCGCCCCGGGGACCCCATCCCCCGGGGCATGCTCAAATATACATTTTTTCAGTTTTTTTTAAAAAAACGGAGGAGGGGGGGACTGCCACCCCCCTCCCCAGCCATTTTGGGCTCCGGGGGCCCCATCCCCCGGGACCTGGCCTCATGGTTAGGGACCGTGGGGGGAGCCCCAAAGCCCCCACGCTCCCGCCGGCTCCCCGCCTCCTGCGGGAGCCGGCATTGCTTTTCCACATGGGGAGCTGCTCACATGCAGCTCCCCGTGTGGAAAAGCAATCTGTCAAAATCCAAAGCAAGTTTGCTATGACAGGGTGGGAGCCATGCTCCCGCCCTGTCATAGCAAACAGCAGGACACTGCAGGAGCCGGCCCTGGGGGGTGGCGGTCCCCAGGGCCATCAAGGGCTCCAGGAGGGGGACCAAGTGTCCCCCCTCCCTTTATTTACATAGCCCCGGGAGGTGGTGGTCCTCGGGGCTCGGGGTCCGTAACGGACCCCCTAATTTACATTATTAATGCCCCGGGGAGGTGGTGGTCCCCGGGGCGTGTGGGGGGGGCTCAAGCCCCCCCACAGGTTTAATTATTTTTGAAAAAAAGCCCCGGGGAGGTGGTGGTCCCCGGGGCTGCGGGGGCCCAGCGGTCCCCCGCATTATGAATAGGACAATGCCCCCGGGACCTGGCCCACCTGGGGACCTCATTTAAATCAAGCGCAAGCTTCATTTAAAAAAAAAAAAATCGGCGGGATTCGCGACCCCATCACCCATTCTGCCGAAATTATAAAAAAATAAATACTTTTTTGGGCCTAGGGGGTCCTTGTGGGACCCCCTGAACAGGCCTAAGGGGTCAGAGTGTTTCTACCCTGCCCCCTTTTCTTGTTTTTAAACATTTATTTTACTGTTTTCTTGTGACTCGGTTCTACCGAGTCACAAAATGGCTGCCAACAGTTCCCAGTTTGGAGTGTTGGCAGCCAATGAGAATGAAGCTCGTGCCCGTGAGGGTTCGCGAATCCACCGTGTCCCTAGATATCGAAACTTTTTCTGTTTCAAATTTCTCAGGAACTACTGAATGGATTTACATCATTTAACAAAAAGGGCTCTTTCTGAAACAAGACCTACCTTTTTGCCAAATTTGGTATAATTCCGTTCAGCAGTTCGGGCTGTAGCTGTGTCTAAAGTTTCCTATGGAAAATTACATGGGGAAAACACGTTTTGGGACCCCCTTTTTTCTCAGCCCTCGCTTGTCAAATCACCCCGAAACTTTCAATATAGGAGCTGACCGGAGCGGGCCACTAGTTTTGAAAATTTCGCGAAGATTCGTCAACCGGCGCCAAAGATATTGAGAAAACAAAAAACGCATTTCCTATGGAAACTAGGTCCTAACTATAACTACCTACTGGCGACCGCCAGTAGGTAATATATATATATATATATATATATATATTGTTGAGGATAACCAGTTTGCTGCTCCTGGCCATTCTCCTTCCAGCGGTACCGGTGCACGCGACGGCAGTAGCCTCCATCTAAATAAATCAGTTTCGACAATTTATGCATAAATAAACTCTTTTATGCTGTCTGGAGGTGTGCTGCATTGATTATTGTTGGAGTTCCAAGAATTGTCGAAAACTGATATATATATATATATATATATATTTATATGTGTGTGTGTGTGTTGAGCTGGTTTTTTATTTGATCTTGGTGAAGAACTGCAACCAACATTTTCTGCACATCTCCGGAATTATGGTGTCAAGATCCCAACAACATTTCAGCACATTTTCTGCTAACTTTGACAACTATGCCACAATTCCACCACTGACCATTCTTCAATTTTGCAGCACTTGAATTCTCACTAACCTCTTGAACTTTATGAGATTGGCTGAATTTCACTCCCCCTTTCCTCACATACACTTTGGCTCAATCTCCTTTATTGATCTGCAATTTTTTTGCATATTTGATATTATCAAATCTGATTTCATCCTGACCCCGTCTGATAGTGCTATTCTACTGAACTTTTCTCTCTCTGTAACCGGTTGACAATAGAATGTCCACCAAAACACCAGACCCGGATAACTACACCGGTCTGACAAAATCAAAAGATCCCCTTCCTTGCAGATCACAGAAAGTGGTAATGTTTGTCTTTTTATTGGGTGTATTGCGATGAGCCCAAAGCATAGCCCTGATAGCCTTTTCCACATCCTGACCTTCTAATGATACCCCGCACACAAACTCCACAATCATCTCATTCATGCGCTCAACTACTTTATTTCCTTGAGGATGATATAAACTACAACATTTGAGTTTGATTTCAGCCCCCTGTAAAAATTTCAACAACTCCTTTGAGGTGAACTGTAATCCATTATCTGACATTAATTCAATAGGAAATCCCTTTATGGCAGAAATGTCTGTTAGAAAAGGAAGAACACTCCTGTGAGTTTCCTGACAAATCTGACATCCAACCACTTAGATACCTAATCCACAAGAAAAATAGCAAAACAATACTGAACTGGAAGTTAATAAAATAGGCCAACAAAATCAAATGCTACTATCTGCTGTTCCTTTTTAGGCGAATCCACAGGTGTCAAAGGCTGCACTCTAGTTTTGAACCCTTTGCCATTTTGCTGACAACTAACACACATGGACACCCATTCCTCAACATCCTTGTCCATGCTCGGCCACCAGTTCAATACCCTCAAACTTTTTTATTAGAAGTCATGCCTAAATGTCCTTCATGGCTTGAGGCAAGCAACCTGACCCTTATGTTTGTAGGTGGGATACGTTTTTCACTGCAAAACAAAAACTCTCCTTCAACAGTCAAGTCATCTTGAATTTTCCAGTAACTTTGCAACATTAAAGGTAAGTTCTTTTCTGTAGGCCAACCACAAGTCACATATTTTTTACTTCCTTCAGAATGTTCTCCTTTTCCATGGAATCAATTTACTTTTGTTCAGACACACATCCTATTTCCGACCTGCAAATGCTGGCTACTATACATTATGGGCCATATTATCAAGAACGGGCGATAAGGGGCTTGATAATATGTCCTATAGAATTCCAATAGAAGCCCAGGTTTGATGTCCTTCACACCAGAACCTGGGCTTCTATTGGAATTCTATAGGGCATATTATCAAGCCCCTTATCGCCGCTTTAGCGGCAGTTTCCTGCCGCTAAAGTGGCGATAATGTTATCGCCCATTCTTGATAATATGGCCCTCTGTGTTTTCTTCTCCCTGATCAACAATCTGGTCAGAACGATCTGATTCGGAAGACATTGGTAGTCTTGAAAGGAGATCAGCTTTCTAGTTCTTTCCACCCAAGATGTGCACCACATCAAAATGATGCTCCAATAGTTTCAAACCAAACCAAGTCTAACCAATCTAGCAGTGGCCTTACTAGTGTTTACATTGGAACCACTTAGTATGGGAATGAATAATTTGTGATCCGTTATCACATAATTTGACCCCCACACAAAACACTTTAATTTTTCCACAGCCCACATGCAGTCCAACATCTTGTATTCATTTACAGAATATAATCTCTCCTGTGGCTTTTAAGTACTTGATGAAAACACAATGGTACTTTCCCTACCTGCACACTCTTGCATCAAAACCGCACCCAGTACGAGGTCACTGGCATCTACCATTATGCAAGACTTTGCCGCTGGCGAGAAAGCAGTCAGTAACAAAGCATTACTTAGTTTCTGTTTTATAATGTCCATTCCACATAGCAGTTCCACATCCCACACATATCTGACATTTAGTTTCAACAACTTTAGTAGCGGTTCAGCCACCGTAGCAAACGTTTCTACAAATTTGTCATAATATTCGCACATGCCCATAAACACATGAAGTTCATAATGATCTTTGGGTGTAGCAACTTTCCTTATGGCTTTTAACAGGCTTGGCTTAGGTGAAATTCCTTTAGAAGACACTCCATGAGCCAAATATTCCACCACCATAACCCCAAACACACTTTTCTTTCCTTAACTTCAAACGCCGAGCAGCCATCGCTTTTAGTACTCTATTCAGTCTGATGTTGTGTTCTTTCTCATGCACCAACACATCATCCTGAAAGATAGAAACACCAGGAATGCAGAACAGCATATCTTCCATCACTCTCTGAAAAGGGCCTGCTGCTGATGCCAAACCAAACGGTACTCTATGGAAATGGAAAACACCATGAGGAGTGACAAAAGCAGTTAAATGTTTGGAATCCTCACTAAGAAGACGCTGATGATAAGAAGACCATATGTCAAGCTTTGAAAATAAAGCCACTCCAGACAATGAAGACATTAAATCATCAATTTTGGGAAGGGGATGCCCATCAATCCATATAGCCTTATTTAATCTTCTCAAGTCTACGCACAACTGCAATTCTTTGTTTTTCTTGCGAGCAATAGCAATTGGAGATAACCATAGTGAGGACTCCGTTGCTTCTATTACTCCTTCTTTACACAAACCCTCCAACATTTCAGATCCATCTCTCCTAATGCTTAAAAGTACACTATGAAGCTAATGTTTCACAGGCAAAACTCATTCCTTCAACTTGATGTGGTGTTCAAAATTGATAACCATTCCCAACTGCTCTGTAAATAAATTATTGGAATGTTCTAAAGACGGTCCACACTTGAAATAGGTACATCTTCGGGGTGCTAGAGAGCCCGCGGCAAGATGGCAGCACATTAGTGCTGCTCTGCCGACCGGGTTCTAAAGATCCGCTCATAATTCTGCCATCCTCCACCATGAAATGAAATGAAATGAAATACCAGCATTTGTAAAGCGCACAGCTACCTCCGGAGAGGTGTCCCGGCGCTGGGGGCCCTCAGGAAGATTAAGCGAGCTATTGCCCAGAGTCACATGGTGCTGGGCTAACCTGCCGCCGGCACTGGGGTTCGAACCGTGAACCCCGTGGTCCAGAGTCAGGCACCCTGGCCGCTGTGCCACACCTCTTCCATCTGGGACAAAAATCGAATCCCCATGCTGCCCTGATCACGTTGGAGTGCCCGGGGAGTGGCTACACCCCCTGGGTGAAGGGGATCACTAAGTAGTGGAAGCACGGGGTGCAGAGCGGCCGGCCGAGTGTTAAGATCGTGCCTCGGCTGCTTGCCCCCGCGACTGTGCTGTTGTGGAAAAACCGAACCGCTGAGCAAAGCAGAAGCATGGAGTAAGGTCATGTGCGGACATCGCAGCACAGAAATACACGCAGGCCACTACAGCAGCTCATCGGTGCCACACCTACTGCAAAATCGAGGCTGCAGCTTCGGCCTGCAGACGTGAGCACAGTAGTGTGTGGAACTGGGCTGCGATCCCAGTTCGCGAAAACAGTTGTGACAAAAGCTACTCCCTACATGGGTCCGACATCACCAAAGGGGCAGGCGAGTGATATAGCTGCTGGACAGAGCAGAACACAGCTGTGCGAGAGAACGGAGTGCAAGGAGGCTGACCTTACGCCGTGATCAGGCCTAGGCTGCCGGCCCCAGGCTGCACAGTTGAATCACTACCGGATCGTCAGGTGAGCCGGCAAAGTGCTGCCGGGAGTGTGGTTGCGCGTGGACCTAGAGTGAAGTTGTACATCCATCACTGCACAGCACCCTAGTGCAGCACCGGTGGCAGCTACCACCTCTGTGGATGGGGCTGTGGAATCGAGACCGGGCGTTGTCCTGCAGGTGTGTGCATTGAGGTGTGGGTGGCGGGTCTGCAGCCCCCTGGCTGTGTTGGAGGAAGTGAAACAGTGCTGTGTGGCAGGGCCTGCTCTGGACTGCCATGTAGAATAAGACAAGTTGGCTGGGAGCAGCATCTTTGCCAAGGTCAGTGATTCAGTGAGACAAATCACCGACTTGTTGGAAAATGCTTGCTGGTGACGATGCGGCCCTGCTGCACATCGTGTGTGGGGACTGCAGGCCTTGAACTGGAGCCCAGCAGATGGTACTTACCTGGTTTTGGGACTAAGCTGGGCACATTAAGAGGCGACACGATCGCTGTACATTGAGTCACTCCCTCCTGCATGCAGGCCACCCATCAAGAAGCAGAATAGTAGGCGACCAACACAAACCTATATCACGTCCAGATTCAAAGCAGCACTAGTCACCTACATTACCAAACAGGATATGTATCATATATCAAATTAGCATCTAACACTTGTGGCTGTGTGAGGCACGGCTGGGCCACACCGCATCAACATGGGAAAAGCGGACAAGACGCAGGCGAAACTTACATTTGAAACAAGAGGATCCGCAAAACAGCTGCCAGACATGGGTGCGGAGGAAGGGCAGCCCGTAGGAACAGTGGAAGGAAGTGCGCTCGAAGCTACGCTTATGGTAATGCAGAGTAGTCTTCAGTCAATCGAAGGTAAGATCGACATGCTCAATATACGGATGGACAATATGGCGGCAAAGATGGACAAACAGTCCGCGCGCATTGCTGAAACGGAACAGCGTATCTTGAAGGTCAAAGATGAGCTGCAAACGACAACCTCGAAGTCTCTTAATATGGGGCGAGTCCTGGCAGTCATTCAGGCAAAAAACGAGGACCTGGAAGCGCGCTCTCGCCGCAATAACCTACGAATACTAGGCGTCCCAGAGTCTGCAAACACAGGGAGAATGGAGACCTAAATTGAAACCATGCTGACGACGGTGTTCGGTGCTGAACATTTCTCCCAAATACTAGTGGTGGAACGAGAGCATAGGGCTCTCATGACCAGACCACCACCGGGGGCCCCCCCAAGGCCCATCATAGCACGACACTTGAATTATTGCGATAGAGACACTGCTCTAAGGCTCGTTAGAGAAAAGAGAGATGTACAATATCAGGGCAATCAGATCTCATTTTTCCTAGATTTTACTGTGGTGGTGCAGAATGCTCGGTGGGAGTTCCTTACAGTCAAGCGGCAACTGCAAAAAGCAAATATAACATGCGCTATGTTTTACCCAGTGCGCCTTCGTATTGAACACTGAGGCCAACAGAAAATCTTTATGACACCTAAAGTGGCAAAGGACTATTTAAAGACACTTTCACCTGGCAAACAACCGCACAACACGTCGGATGCTGAAAATGAAGAGCACTAATCTGGAGACTGATTCTGGGAGCTCCAGTGTGAGAGAGTCCAGAAACTGTGCGTATTAGGTGGGAGAGGGTAGCTGCAAGACAAGCATTGGAGATTATTAAATTCCAAATTGACAGTTTAATGTACCCAGCTGGTTATTAAGGGCAAACATTGCTCCTATGGACCTGGCCCCCTCCGTACACCTGGAGGAGGACTGGGACTCTGGTAGACCCCCGCGAGGGAGCACCCCAGTTGAGTCTAGCATGCAAGTGCTGTAACTTCATGTGTTTGACTGTTACGTTAATGTCAGAAGAATGCATAGTTGTTGTTCAAAGGGGATGTCTTTGGCCAGTTGGGGTTGCTGAAGTGGGAGTGGGGCGGGAACGGGGAATTCGGGATGTTCTATTCACGCACATGACCGTCACCGTACCCTACCGAGCACTACACTTGAACCACACATTGCACACAATACCATTCTGGTGCGAGAAGCTAAAATGACCTGCACTGGGGTTAGTATTAATTTTATTACATGGAACGTCCGTGGCCTAAATGATCCCCGTAAGGTCAGACTAGTGCTCCGGTTCTTAGACAGACATGATATACATGTTGCTTTACTGAAGGAGACACACCTAGACGGATGCACGGAATGTGCGGTAGGTGCTCGTTGGGCAGCATACTGTCTCGCATCCTCCTACTCCACATATTCCCAGGGGGTTCTGGTAAAGATTAAACGGGGGATTCCCTTTACACTCGCCACACAATACACTGATGACCAAGGGAGGCTCCTCATAGTGAGAGGATCACTGGCAGCTACTGAGGTTACGTTGGTAAATACATACGCACCAAATATAGATGATCCAGAGTTCTTTACAGCCACATGGAGACAGCTGCATGACGATTCATCGCCACATGTCATTTAGGGTGGTGACCTAAATAAGTAATTGAACCCGGCGGTTGATTGCTCCGCAGATACGATGTGGCAGGGGAAACATGCCACCAAGGTATTGAAGGCTGGGATGGAGGAGTACGGCCTGGTAGATGCCTGACGCTTAAGTCATTCTATGCAGAAAGAAGGCACATTTGTTTCCTCGGTCCACGGCACATGGTCTCAACTAGATTATTGGCTCATTTCTACAGAGGTGTGCCGATGGATGGAGGAGGTTCGGCATCTCCCCAAGACGCTGGCCGACCACGCACCAGTCCTGTTGCGATTAAGAATGCCGAATGTAGTCCTTCCCTCTTACACTTGGTGTTTTCGAGCGACGGCGCTCCTAGATGGGGCATCCAAGGAGGGGGTGCAGAAAGCGATTGCCGAATATTTTGCCCTAAACACGGGCTCAGTGGGGAGTCAGAGCTCTTTGTGGGAGGCATTCAAAGCCACAATACGCAGGGCCTGCATAGCTGCACATGTAGGAGTATTGAGAGATATACTGTCACAACTGAGCAAGACAGAGGATAAGCTAAGTGCACTTGAAAGGGAATATGAGTGTAGACCAACAGACAATATGCTGGCATCCATAAGGGAACTTATAACAGAATTTAAGGCACTGGCAGAGCAAGAATCGCGGTTCATGTCCAAGTGCCACGTGGCTAGAGCTCATGGCAAGGGTGGGCGACCGGGGGGCTGTCTTGCCCAGAAACTGAAATCGAATAGGCATACAGAACAAGTGGTATATTAAGTAGATGAAGATGGTAAGACTGTACAATCAAACACGGATATACTCGAGACCTTTAGGAAATTTTATGCGAGCCTCTATGCGTCAAGAGACACAGCAACAAGGACTGACCAGAGTCAATATTTCGCTGATGTTGCTCTGGCATGGCTCTCGCCTGGACAAAGGGATTATCACATACAATCGGTGACAATTGAAGGCGTAAAAAAGGCTATCCGCACTCTCCCGAATGGCAAGGCCCCAGGTATAGATAGGTTCACTGGGGAATTTTATAAAGAGTATGCAGCACTATTAGCTCCACAATTACTTGCAGTATACGAGGAGGCATATCTCACTCAAGTATTACCACTGTCGTTCAGGGAAGTAATAATAATAACATTATTGAAACCTGACAAGAGCCCAGCGCGATGCGAATCCTATAGGCCATTATCTCTGATAAATATAGATGCAAAAATTCTAGGCAAGGTGATTGCCAATCGGCTACAACCACTGCTATCCCACTTGGTGCTACCGGACCAATCTGGATTTATAACTGCTCGTTCGACCATGCATAACCTGCGCACAATCTTTGCTTTACTGCATCGCCTAGAGCCATCACTGCCAGCAGCTGTGGTGCTGCTTGATGCAGCGAAAGCATTAGATTCTATATCATGGACCTATATGTTCACAGTATTGAGCTGCATGGGGATGCCAGAATCGTTCCGGAGATGGATTAAACTCCTATATGAAGGGCCAACGGCACGAGTAAGGGTCTCAGGTCACACATCAGAACCCTTTAAAATAGGCAGAGCGACGTGACAGGGCTGCCGCCTGTCGCCACTGTTGTTTGTGATTATTATGGAGCCACTTGCCTGTATCATTAGACAGAAATACGCGGCAGCTGCCCTTAGGTTCAAACTACGACCCATAAATATTTTTTTATATGCAGACGATATGGTATTATACATAAGAGAACCAGCCTCTTAGCTAGCCCCGGTAGTTAGAGAATATATCAAATTTGATTACTCTGGGTTGAGTATTAATTGGTCAAAATCAATTATACTCCCCCTAACGCCAAATACACGGCCCTGTGCAGTTTAATTTTCAATGGAGTGGGTGACGGGACTGGTTAAATACCTGGGGGTTTGGGCGCACAGAGATCCCGATATTGTGGTAAGCGAGAACTATGGTGGGGCTATGTTCAGACTAGAGGACCGAGTCGAGCGCTGGACTGCGCTACCGCTCTCACTCGCAGATAGACTGGCTGTTATTAAAATGGTGGTGCTGCCACAATTCTTATACCTGTTTCTCAATATACCAATTGTGTTAACTAAGGCATTTTTTAAACGCTTGCACTCCCTTTTAATTACACTAACGTGGGCAGGCAAGAAACCACGAATAAGCTGGGAGGTACTAACTCTATCGTATGAGGATGGGGGCTTCTGTGCACCGGATTTTAAATTATACTATCTATGCGCGCAGCTCACTTTGCACACTTTTGGTACACGTCTCATGATTTTGTACCACATGTGGCAGTTGAACACGATGATGCAGACTCAATTCTACTCAGGGCGAATCTCCCACATAAGTGCAATATGGAGTCCTGCGCTGAGATAAATACGTTACACACTACATTAATGGCATGGTGAGTGCTCACGCACAAGGCGGGAAGATCAATTTTGTATGCCCCAGCATTGCCTCTATTGTACCACCCAGACATAATGGTGACACAAGAGAATGGGCCAGTTCAGATGCTCTGGGAGGCAGGAAAACACACTGTGGGGGAGCTGTATATGATTGGTGAAATTTTGACACTATCGGACACAGTGGCAGGACGAGAAACTACCCCACTACTCACATTCCTATATCAACGACTCAGAACAGTGGTCCAAGCACACAACCCACATTTTCCCAAGGAACCCTCCACTCTAATGGCACTGCAGGTGCTTTTAACTAGTGCAACAAGACAGAATCTCATCACTAAACTATACTCTGCAGTGCAGAAAGATAGATCAACAGGAGGTGGGAAATCGCTGGCGAAATGGAATGCAATATTGCCCCAGCCCATGACGGAAGAGGACTGGAGGTTCTGTTGTGCACAGCTAAGCACTCTAACCTCCAACTGCAACTTGAGGATAATCCAGTGTAAATTCTTACACCAAACATACTATACACCGCAGCAATTGTTCAAATATGGGCTGAGGGTGGACTCCAACTGTTCTCCATGTGAAACTGAGGGGGCGGATTTTATGCATCTGGCGTGGTCTTGTCCACAAGTGAGACGATACTGGGTGCAGGTTACTGATGCACTACCAGAGATGGTTGGGGAGTGCGTGGACACCACTGACCTGAAATTTCTCAACCGGATCTTTACAAAAATGTACATTCTTCTCATGTATTTTCACACACAGGACCATGTTACTCATGTCATTACCCATGTAATCTAGCTCTTCTTCCTTCACAGAATTGACCTTCATTTTAACATTTTTGTTAGCTCTGCATACTCGTGCAAAGTGATTCTTAACCCCACATTTGCTGCATTCTTTGCCTAATGCTGGACATTGTTTAAAAGAGGCAACATGCATATTTGAGCCATATCTAAAACAAATGGGATAACTGAACACTTTGGAGCATATTTACAAGCCCCTATCACTACAGAAAAGTCACTTTTTATGTTGTTCCTGTGTTTGCGATAAACCCTTCACCTTATTTACAAGGCAGTGTTACTGTAAATAAGGCCCCATTTCATGTTACACTTAGCGTGAAAGGGGCGTGCAATGGGTGTTGTGGTGGGCATTTTGCCGCAACACCCATTGATTTTTACGCTGCCCTCTATTTACAAGGGTGGCGTAAATAGGAGGCAGCGCCAAAATTAAGACCAGGGAAAACCAGCTCTTAACATGGCGAAAAGAGGAGAAATACTTACTTTTCATTCGCTTTTGCTGTGCAGCACACATAGAAACAGCAATTCGCCATGAATGATTGTTCATGTGCAGGAAGGAGTACCTTCCTGCACATGAACAATCATTTAAAAAATTAAGATTAGCAATTTCTATGTGTGCTGCACAATGCAGCACACATAGGTGTTACAAATCGCCATTCTGGATTCTTAATGTGCAGGAAGGGACACGGTCCTGCACATAAACAATCATTCGGTTGTGCAGAAACTAGCCCTCAGAAAACATGAAATTAGAAAAGCACTTATTATGAGTAAAATAGGAATTTGGATATATTAAGCATGCAATTTGCTGAAATGCCTAAAAATAATAGCCACTGTTGGCGTGCGCATCACCAAGCAAACAACACACAAAATACTCGCTTATCAGTAAAATTGGTTGGCGTGCACATTGCAGAGAAACAGCACTAAATATACGTCTGAGTGAAGAAATGAACGAAACAAAGATGTGCGCTGAATAATGCTCACTACAAACTGGCTGCCAGAAAGATGTGAGATGGGTGGCAGCAAGACGTGCGTAACGCTGAAAGATGCGCACTGAGGAAATAAGTGTACTTAAATTTCCTCTGTTAAACGTAATGTTGAGCATTTTAAAATGTCTGCCGGAAAAGCGTGCATATCGTCGAACAATGCTCACTGATGAAATAAAAATATTCTCTCTGAATAATCGCTGAATATATTTGCTCTAGAAAATATAATGCTGAAAATATTTTTCAAGCTTTCCAAGTAGTTGCTTTTCCGTGTGCGTGTCACTGAAGTGATGGTTTTTAGGCGTGCGTATTGCCAAAACGACCGATTGATGAAAAGATGGCCGCATAGTACAAACAACACAAATCTCCTCCCACCAAGAGAAAATGTTATCGGCTGCATTGCATTGCCTCCCGCCTCCAATATTAATCTGGTAAATGCTGGTAAACTCCCACAGGAGTACCCGCACATTCCGGAGAATGTAACCAGGAGCCAGTAACCAGTAATAAGCAGGTCCTCAGACATCACTTGTCGCCAGTGGTGTAAGCTATAATAGGTCAGTAGTTCATCCAAGAATATGTTTATTCAATTGAAGTAGCAAGGAAAATAGGAGACAACTTCTTAAACGCCTGCATCAAGCCCGCTCCAACTGACTCTGAACAGTCTAACCATTGTCCTGGAATCTTGCTCACAAACATTTCTACAGGAACCCTTTTGAGCACAACACCAAGACATAACAAATCATATAGGCTATTTTTTAATGATTTTATTCCACAATTACATGTTAAAAATACCCCTACTATTTACAGTATTGAGAACTATATCCTGAATAAGTAATTAGGGGCCTGATATAAAGGTAGGTGGAAACGGTACTCTGTTGCATATGTGACAGAGTACCCTTCTGCCAAACTGATGGTCCACCCACCTCATTTAGAGGTGGGCGGATCATAAATACTCTGTCAAAGAAGCCCCTGTCACCTCCGTTAACGGAACACTTCCTCTGAACGCTCGATGGAATATGAACAATCAGAGGAAACAATTTACACCATTCTCCCTATTTAGGGTGGACAGTGAAAATGCTTTTCTTCCTGTCCATCTCTGCCAGGAAATCCTGTCATTAAGGGACAGAAAAAAAAACTGAACAACCCTGTTGGACCTGGCATTCTCCGTAGGGTCACCCCTAAAGCTTTTGCCTTCACCCCTCCTGTTTTCTGAATTTAGTGTTTGTTGGGCTTGTGACTCTGTGCACTTTACCACCGCTAACCAGTGCTAAAGTGCTTGTGCTCAGTCTCAAAAATATGGTAAGCAAAATGGGCTTACACCTGATTGGTATATTTAATTTACTTATAAGTCCCTAGTAAAGTTGTATACCATATACCCAGGGCTGGTAAATTAAAAGCTACTAATGGACCTGCAGCACTTATTGTGCCGTCCTCTTAAGTAGCGTCTTAAAACAAGTCTTATGCCTCCTCATTGCAGCCTGTATGCAGTTTTAAACTGCCAATTCGACCTGGCAAAATAAACTCTTTAAGGTCACCCTTAAGATAGGCCCTAAACAGCCCATAGGGAGGAGTGCAGTGTATTTAAATAGCAGGAAGTGTACTTTTAAGTTTTACATGTCCTGGTAGTGAAAACTCACAAATTTGTTTTTAACTACTATGAGATGTCCTCCCTCTATAGGATAACATCGGGTTACCTTAGTATGTGTAATTAGTTATTACTTTTGTTTTGGGAGCAGGTAGAAATGTCATGTTTTATATCTACAGAATTGTAATTTAAAATCCTCTTTAATGGAAAAGTCAGATATTAATTTCCTTTTCGGAAGATGGCATTTTCTTCTCCTAACCTTTTGTGCCTGCAACCTGCTTCCGGGGTCACATAAATAGGTGGAGTTTTCAGCTGGCCTTTGCGTATTCCTCCCACACAGCCACACAATAGAGTGACTGGGTATTGGCAGGATGGGCATTCCTGACAGGGTGAGGGGGCGAAGTGGTGCACAGCCCCATTTCACTTCAAAGACACTACCTCAACACTCACACAGAGAACTTCAAACTAGCCTTTTGTGACCCCAGACATCCTGGGACCAGAGCATCAAAGCAGGAAATGCCACACCCTTCTGCAGGGAGAAAATTCTGAAGTTTCTTCCACTTCAATTATTTTTTATTTTATTTTATTTTACAGAGTTTTATATAGCGCGAACTTGACCCGAATTGGGTATCAGAGCGCTTTACATAGCACCAGTACATGAGGACACATTCATTTTTGTTAGGCACGGGGAGATTAAGTGATTTGCCCAGAATCACAGGATGTTCAGCATCATTGCCGAGACTCGAACCCAGTTCCCCAGATTCGAGGTCGACCGCCCTAGCCGTTAGGCCAACTCCTCTCCCCTGTGGCTATAAGATTTGTTCCTCAGACCCACTCTACAGGCCACTTCTGGACGTGCAGAAGGATTCTCACAGGACTACCCTGCCATCTGTAGCCTGCTGTGTACTTAGGAGGACTGCCCTGCTGCACCAAGAGGACTTCCCTGAATCCTGCCCTGTGTTCTCGGAGGACTGCCCTACTGCTTGAGACCTGATTTTCTGCTTTGGACTTCAAGAGTGACTCCAAAGGCTAGTTGGCTGGCCTCTTCATCAGAGTCTCAGGGACAAAAGGATCTAATCAACTTGAATCCACACCTGGACCCAACCTGAGTGAGTCCTGATCATCCAAGATGTTCCCCTCCAGTCCTAGACACTTGGAAGTGGGGCTAAAGGTGCCAGAATAGTCCAAATCCCAAACTTACGAACTGAAACCTTTTCTGCCAAAAAGTGCACCAAGACTGAGAGCAGAGGGGATCTCCCTGCTCGCCGATCCGCCCTAGATGCATCGCCGGTCAGCCTGACTTTGCGGTAGCTCCCACTGCGTTCTTCTCTAAAGCAGCAAATCCTGTTCAGTGGCTCTTTGCAGAATGGATATCCGGTCTTGTGAAGCCCCCGCCGGCTACAGCCTGCAGCTTCATCCCGCAGGAGAATTTCGACTTCCATAAAAGAGACTAAGTCAAAAAACAGAAATCTTGACCGCAACTTCGTCCAGCGGCTCTTGGATGACACTGCCTTCTCCTTGAACTCTGCCGGATGCCTTGTCCTACTGAACTTTACTTTCTCAGACATTTTTCTTCAAAATGTCTTCCAAGTCCGAAGGTAAGAAGAGCTCAGGCCCAATCCACTTTGTGTATCCGAATTAGGCTCCATTCAGTCGAACATAGCTTTCAACTTTGCCCCTCTCTCGTGCGACTAGATGTCCAAGGTTGGCACTTTGACATTTTAGGCACTATTTTTCACTTGAAACTGCAAAAATTCATAACTTGACTTCTACTGATTGGATTTTGTCATTTTGGTGTCAAATAATTTATTAAAATGTATTCTATTTTTCCAAATTGGTGTGGAATTTTTTGTGTGTTGTGTTTCACTTTATTATTGTTCAAATGCTTTATAAATACGTTACACATTTCCTCTAAATTAATCCTGAATGCTTTCGTTCCAAAGCTACCAGAGGGTTAAGCATGTGTTAAATTTAGTGACTTTTTGTGGTCCACCCTGGCAAGGGTTGTGGCTGTTGGTTGAGAAGCCCCCCCCCCTCCCCCTACCAACAACCCAATTTCTCACAGACCACTACACACTGGGAGAAAATTCCCAGGGTATGTGGGCCATTATTTTTTTTATTTTTCTAAGCGAACTTACACTTTGAGCGTTTGTTTTTGAAAAACGTAACCTTAGAAAAGTTTAACGGCTGGCTGTCATGCTTGATGATACTGTCTGTAAAATGTTTCCTACATTGACAGGAAATGCCATGACAGAACCTCAATGTTGAGAGCTGTCTGTAGGGCAGGCCAACAACTCTAAATGTGGTGTGTGTAGAGGTCCCTCGGAATGGTGGATGTATTGTCTGCTGCATCCCGAAGGACTTAACTCTGTGCCTCAAACCGTAATACATATACATTACCCCCTCATGGGTCCTCCCCGTCCCAGTCCTTACTACGTGAGGCAGTCCTGCCTCCACCCAGCCAATCACAATGCCAGTATTTTAATATTACATAAGCCCCGCCCACCTACCGCCATGCCTGTTTTTTTTCTGCTCCGACGGCGGTCGGAACGCTGGTGCTCCCGGTTCCTGTTTCCTGGTCTGGATTTTCTTCAGGACGGTGCCGTGAGTGTTTGAAGTTGCAGTTTTATGTTCTGCATTGTTTTACTTGTTGTCGGCGTGGCCGCTCCGGTATTCCGGTCGACCACGCTCCTGTTCTGGGGTCAGGGACGCTCCCCGTTCATGTGCTGGGCTGGGGCGGGGAGTTTTGTGGTTTCCTGGCCCCGGGTCGTTCCGGCGCTGGGGCTCTCGTGCAGCGTCCGGCCCCCGCGGCCATTGTCCTTTGATCTATGGCTGTGGGTGGAGACTACAGGGCTGCCCTTTTTTATTTCACTCACCTTTGCGTGATTGGGTGATTGGGGGCAGTATTTATCGGAGGTTGCTGGGCACTTCCTTTGATTGTGTGGTGAGTTCCTGTTAGTTTGACACTGGATTTCTCGCCATGAGTGAAGGGGCTTCTTCACCTGTGCCTGCTAAGGCGATTTCGAAGCAGCATAATGTTCAGGATCTGCAGGAGGATGACGTCTTGCAGATTTCTAGGGCGGATTTAAAGGACTTTATTGATTCTGCGGTCCAGTCTGCGCTGCTGGAGCCTGCAGCTAAGCGGGCTAAGGATGATGAGGACGACATGGACATTTCCCCTAAGGGAAAGTACATCCGGGGCAAGGTTTTTTCTGACATGCTGGTCCATATTCGAGAGGTGCTTGGGTTTGACCCTAAATCCCTGGCTGAGGAGGGATTTTACGCTCAGTATAGTTCCTCTGTGGTGGATGACCTCCCCTTCCATGATGTCCTGAAGGATATCCTCACAAAGGAGTGGCTTGAGGTGGATAAGCAGGGTATTCCGCGATTCCTGGGGAAGCGGTATCGCTTGGCGGACTTTGATTCCCAGTTTCCTGCGATTCCAAAGGTTAATTCTCTTTTGTCCTCTATGGCTTCCGCCTCTTCTTCCTCTTTGTCCTCGGAGGAGGCTTCCCTTTCAGATCCGGTGGAGCGTAAGGTGGAGTCTGCTCTCAAGCGTTCTTACGCCGCTTCTCACTTTGGGGTACGTGCTAGCACTTATGCGGCCTATGCTTCGCAGGTCCTGCTTAAGGATTTCGAGAAACTGTTTGACTGTCTTCAGGATCAGGGGACCCTACTCCTGTGTTGGCTCAAATGGAGGTGTTGGCACAATTCCTCTCGGATGTCACTTTTGATTCCTTGTGGGCTTTCTCCTCGGCTGCTGGGGCAGCGGTGGCTGGAAGGAGGTCTCTGTGGACAAAACCTTGGCGTCTTGAGGCTGCACAGAAGGCCTTAGTCCATAAACTGCCTTTTGAGGGTCCCCGTCTTTTGGGGATGCTTTGAATACGATGGTGCAGCGCTCAGCGGAGGAAAAGAAGCTGTTGAAGCCTTTTCAGCCTGCTCCTAAGAAAAGGTCTTTTTTCCAGAAGCAGGGGTTTCAAGGGGTTTTGTCATCTCAGCCCTTTCGTGGTCGGGCCCGTGGTCTCAGCAACAGCAGCAGCAGCAGCAGCAACAACAGCCTCCCTCTGGTGCAGGACAGAAGTGACTATGCCGTTGGTCAGCTCTGATTTACGACCAGTGGGTCTTGTCTGTCATCGAGTGGGGTTACCAGATTCCTTCCGGGCCCTCCCCTCTGGATTGTTTTCTGGTTACCCCGTTGTCAAGAGACCCCGTGCGGCGCTCTGCCATGTTGTCCGGCGTCGCCATGTTGTTACGGAAAGGGGCTGTGGTGCCGGTTCCAGTGGAAGAAGTGGGCCTGGGGTTCTATTCCCATCTGTTTCTGGTTCCAAAGCCCGATGGTTCCTTCCGCCCCATATTGAATCTTCGTTCCCTGAACAAATTGGTGCGGTTGGATCATTTTCGGATGGTCACGTTGCAGTCCGTCATTCCCCTCATCCAGGAGGGCGATTTTTTGGCGTCCCTGGACTTAGAGGACGCTTATTTTCACGTTCCGGTCCATCCTGCCAGTCAGCGGTTCCTGAGGTTTGCTGTTCAAGGGAGGCATTTCCAGTTTCAGGTTCTGCCGTTCGGCCTCTCCACTGCTCCCAGGACTTTTACCAAGGTATTGGCTCCTGCTGTGGGGGTTTTGCAACGTCGGGGTTTCTCCGTGTTTCCCTATATTGATGATTGTTTGGTCTCTGCTTCCTCCTTTCCTAAGGCTCTTCTGGCGGTGGAGGCTACGCTGACCCTGTTCCAGGAGCTGGGGTACAAGGTGAATCTGGCCAAGTCTCATCTGGATCCTGTTCAGAGGCTGCAGTTCATTGGGGGTCTGTTCGACACGTCTCTGGGGGCGGTGTTTCTCCCTCCTGTTCGGATCCTTTCCTTACAGACTCTGTTGCGGGATCTATTGAGCCGTCCCTCTGCCCCGGCTCGTGTTTGGTTGCGGGTCCAGGGATTGATGGCTGCAACCACTGCTGTGGTTCCTTGGGCTCGCCTCCATCTCAAGCCCTTGGTAACTCATCTGTTGGCTCGGTGGGACCCTCCCGGGCGGATTACGAGACTCTGGTTCCTCTCTCTCCTGCTCTGGTTCTGGACTTGGACTGGTGGCTTTGCACTCCCAATCTGGAGAAGGGGGTGCGGTTTTGTCTTCCCCTCCCCTTCTGTTGACTACGGATGCCAGTCTTTGGGGTTGGGGGCCACCTTGGGGCCCTTGGAAGCGAAGGCTCGGTGGTCTCGGGGGGACAGCGCCCGTTCCTCGAACTGGCGGGAGTTGGCGGCCGTCTGGGAGGCGGTGCAGTTCTTTCAAGTTCATCTCCACGGGTCGAATCTGTTGGTTCGTACCGACAATCAGGTGGCTCGTTGTTACTTGAACCGTCAGGGGGGGACGAGGTGCGCGTCTCTGAACCTGTTGGCCTCCTTGATTTGTGCTTGGGCGGAATCTCATCTGTTGGCCTTGAGGGCGGTGTACATTCTGGGACAGTTGAATTTTCATGCGGACGCTTTGAGACGCAACCTTCCATCCTCTGTTCTGTACCATCTCTCTCTTCCTCTGTTTCAGTCCCTTTGTCTTCGGTTCGGGACTCCCTGGATCGATCTGTTTGCCTCTCCTCACAACGCTCTTCTACCCCGGTTTTGTTCGGAGGTGCTGTGTCCTCAGGCTTGGGCGGTGGATGCTCTATCAATTCCCTGGCCTTCGGGACTTCTGTATGCATTCCCTCCTATTCCCCTCCTCCCGAGGGTGCTGCAGAAGATTCGGGGGGAGAGGGTTTCGGTCCTGTTGATTGCTCCTTTCTGGCCTCGCCGCATTTGGTTTCCTCTCCTGTGGCGGCTGGCGGAGGGTCGGTTTGTCCGGCTTCCTTTGTGCCCGGCTCCTCTTCAGTTTCCGCTCCTGTCTCTGTCTTGTCTTCGTCGTTTGCAGCTGACGGCTTGGCTCTTGAGCGGTTGACGTTGGAGTCTTTGGGCTGTTCCTCTGTGGTGGCTCGTGACATTCAGTTGTCGCGGCGCCCTTCGACCCTTAAGTGCTATGGTCGACATTGGGGTTCTTTTGTCTCTTGGTGTTCTTCCCATGGGGTGGATCCTGTGCTGGGGGATCCTGCTTCTGTGTTGGATTTTCTCAGGGATGGTTTTTTGTTGGGCCTTTCCCCTTCCACTTTGTCTGCTCAGTGGGCGGCGGTCCGTGCTTGTAGGGGTCCTGGGGCCTCATTGGAGGTTCTTGCTCCATTGGTCAGTCGGCTTCTTCGGAGTTTTCGGCTTCGTCGGCCGGTCTCTCCTGTTCTCGTTCCTTCTTGGGATTTGCCTACTGTTTTGCGGGGTCTGCAGTTGCCCCCTTTTGAGCCTTTGCTGGAGGCGGATTTGTTGTGGCTGTCCGCTAAGGTGGCTTTTTTGCTGGCCATAACCTCCGCTCGCAGGTTGGGTGAGTTGGGTGCCTTGCTCTTTTCGTTTCCTTATTTGCAGTTCCTGCAGGATCGGGTCGTTTTGCGGCTTGATCCGGCTTTCCTGCCTAAGGTTTCTTCCAAATTTCATTTGCAACAGCAGGTGATTCTTCCTGATTTGCCTACTGTGGGGGATTCCCTTGTTCCCCCTTCCTTGGATGTTCGAAGGGCTCTCCAGATTTACCTCCAACGTTCCCTGGGGTTTCGGGTTTCTCCTTCCCTGTTTGTCTCCTGTGGGGGTGTGGCTAAGGGGAAGAAGGTTTCCACTTCCACGATCAGTCGGTGGGTGCGTTTGGCGGTCTGCCAATCTTATAAGTCTTTGGATCTGCCTCCTCCGTCTCAGGTGCAGGGCCGTTCGACGCGTTCTGTGTCTGCTTCCTGGGCTGAGGCGGCGGGGTCTCTATCCAGGAGATTTGTAGGGCAGCCACCTGGCAGTCCCATCACACTTTTGTGCGGCATTATCGGCTTGATGTTTTACATGCCTCTGCTGACAGTTTTTCTGTTGGCGTCTTGAACGCTGCTGTTCGTTGATCATTTCTTGATTAAAGTTTTGTACTTTGCATGGATCCCTGGTGTCCTGCGTTTTTGTTGGTTCTCTGCTTGTGAGTTCCTCACGTAGTAAGGACTGGGACGGGGAGGACCCATGAGGGGGTAATGTCTTGTTACTTACCGGTAATCTTCATTACCCCGATTAGGGTCCTCCCCGTCCCAGTCCTCTTCCCCTCCCTCCCTCCCGCTGTGTTTGTGTCGGAGTCTTGTTGATAACAGGCATGGCGGTAGGTGGGCGGGGCTTATGTAATATTAAAATACTGGCGTTGTGATTGGCTGGGTGGAGGCAGGACTGCCTCACGTAGCAAGGACTGGGACGGGGAGGACCCTAATCGGGGTAATGAAGATTACCGGTAAGTAACAAGACATTTTGCCACTAGCTGAATAAAGGAAAGCATTTATTGAGTGCACAGTTTTCTGTTACCATAGAACTGAAGCAGCTCCTAACGACTTTACCTGAGGAGTCTGTGGGGCATATTAGCAAGACCCACGTTAAAATTATCGCCGTTTTAGCGGCAGGAAACTGCCGCTAAAACGGCGATAATGGGCTTGCTAATACGCGTTATGGAATTCCAATAGAAGACCAGGTTAGATGTCCTGCACATCTAACCTGGGCTTCTATTGGAATTCCATAACGCATATTAGCAAGCCCATTATCGCTGTTTTAGCGGCAGTTTCCTGCCGCTAAAACGGCGATAATTTTAACGTGGGTCTTGCTAATATGCCCCATATTTTTAGGTCTTGCTAAAGACAGCCGTAGCTGTTTGGCAAGATCTTTTGTCGCTATTCCACACCCCATACCACATACACAACACAAAACAGACACATACACGTATACATACAGAAAGGGGCTTTAGATCCCCCTTCAGCCTTTGGCTGGTTTGGGTAACTCCCCTTCAAGGACACTTTGGATGGTCTGCCTGTCAATTTTTGGATCAACTCACAGAAATGTGTAGATATTTGCATTTCCCCATTCCATCTCCATTGGTTTGAGTGATTATTTGCAAGCAGTTGATTTTAGTGATTTCATGTCCTTGTGCACACACTAATCATAAATACTGGTTTCCCTTCTATTTCTTTCTACACTGGTAGAATTGGAGAGCAGCACGGCAGCGACACCATAACGTAGCCACTATGAACAAAATGTGCATTAACTCCAGACTTTGATTATGCCCCTGTGCATCTTGCCAACCGCACCACGGTGTCTTTTCCTTTACTGCAACTCGATGCCAGTGAACAGAGCCTGGAGCTGCACAATCAGCAAACCTGTGAGATGGATGCTGGAGAGAACAAAAAGGGGCACAGAAGATCATGGTCTCTTTATACAACTGTACTGCTGCGCTTATGCTGCCACTGTTCGCAGGCTTATAGCAGCCTTGGGGGCTCCAACTGGATGCTGAAGCCCTCTAAGAAAGGAGATTTCAAAAGCCAACAGGTGGCAGCCTTTTAGCTGCAGATGGCAGGCATGCCAAGAACAAAATTATCTCAGCCCTAAATACAGCAGTAAGAGCACAGGGCCTCCAGCCCCACTTTGCCTGCATCCTGGCTCTTGGCGATTACTACAGCCAATCAGGGTATGGTGTCTGCTGACCTGCCCCTGCCATTTAATGGTCTTATTTTCAGTCGCCCCCGGGTTTGTATGATAGCAGCTGGCCCCTTTTCCTCAGTATAAAAAATACTTGGTAGAGACTTTAATTCACATAAGATTCCTTAAGCAGCTGCAAAGTAAACTTCAATCTGTTACAATATAGAACAGCTATCAAAAGATATGGGGTTTGTGGACATTTGACAACATGATAATCTTAGTACACACTAGTATCTTTTTTCGGTAAAAAAATAAATACATCAAAAAGTAATCGTTTTGCGTCCAGTTCAATTCAGTCCAGCGGGTTATATTTTCACATGTTCTTCAGTTCATTCTGCCAAGAAGCTCATATTTGGTTTCACTGAACCTCTAGTGCAGAACGCCCCCTGACGGTGTGTTGATAAAGTTATACTAACAAAGAGTTTCAATTGTCCATTAATAAGGTCATCCAGCCGTACTTTTGTAGAGACTGGCAGGTCGGCAGATGAACTGTTTGCCAGGTGTTATAATGTATTTCTGGATTTCTTGTTCTACCTGCATCATTCCCTGCAGGGTATTATGGTTTCACCCGAAATGTATGGAGTTTAATATTCTAGATTTGATGTCATTGTTAGAGCAATGCAAATCGTCTTTAGGTGGTGTAAATGATTGCTACTGGAATACAACTTAAAACACAGCTATTGAAGTTTGCCCTTATTTCATTTGTAGCTAAAACACACTGCATACTATTAAATCTACTATTAGGGTCCAAAATTAGCTCTTATGGGTTAGATTGTTAAACAGAAGTAGCACACTCTTATGACACCACAAACTGCACTTCTATTCGCTGAAACTGCATTTTATTTGGAAATATTTCTAATTGCGTGGAAGTGGTGGTAACAGGTATTTTCAGCATGAGTTGGTAATTGTTCATATGAGGAAGGAACATGTAAAAAACCTTTTTAGGCTTAGATTATCAAACACAGATCTGTACATAATAAAATATATAGGGGCATATTCACAAGGAGCTATCGCCGAATTAACGGCACATTATCGCAGCCAAAGTCGTGATAAATTTACCTCCCCATTCACAACCCGGTGTTAACAGCCCACAGCACCAGTTCACCCGCGATAGCAGCCTCTAAAAACATCGCCACAGAGGACCCCCGCAAATATCGCTAATGAGATGCAGAGTAGGCTTTCCCGTGACAAAAGCCGAGACAACAGCACACCTCAACATTCACAACGACCAGCCACATCCGCGATAAAAACACAAAACAGGCGATAAGGCGCGTTAGCACCAGGAAATCTACACCTGCTCTGACCTGGTGTAAAGTCGGACTGCAGCCTGCAAACCAAAAGGGAGCACAGCCCAGGGCTACATCGGAAGGGCAACAGATGCCATGGAGCCACCCATCATGCGGCCCGGACACCCAAGAGGGCCACAACACCCACCGCCACCCCCCCCAGGACCACCCCTCCCTGGCATCCCCCGACCAAAGACATGCCACATCAGCCACACCTAAACATGTAAAAAATATTCCGCTTGATGCCGCACAATCACAACTGGTGACATGGATGTGTCGTCACAGAAATGGCCAGCACACATTCACTTTCGAAGCAACAAATGAAACTTTATTAAAATGAACAACGAAATGAAGTGAAGACACATGGCCGCTCCCCTCGGGACAATACGTAGGTCACAGCCTGTAAGACAAAAAACATGATGAGAAGGTGTGTCCTGCGCACATCAGAGGACAGAGAGAGAGCGAAGGAGAGAGAGAGGAAGAGTGGGAGGGAGAGAGAGAGAGAAGAGGAGAGAGAGAGGAAGAGTGGGAGGGAGAGAGAGAGAGAAGAGGAGACAGAGAGGAAGAGAGGGAGAGAGAGAGAGAGTGCCGCCCCTGCGCACCCAGGCCACACTGCCCACCTGCTGCCACCGGTGTGTCTCCAACCACGTGCCAGTATGTAGTGCAGTTCACCAGGTCACACATCGGATTCAGAGCCGTCAGCTGAAACAGAGCCCAGATACATGACTGGCACAGTACACACACTTGCACAAGACAACATCACCTGCCCGCCCATGCACACCCAGGCATAGGCACCCCAACCCCTCCCGCCGCCCATCGGAGCATGCCCGCCCATGCACACCCAGGCTTCAATGCTCACCTTCCGCCACCGGCGCGTAGACAGGAGGTCCCACCACGTGCTGCTGCAAGCCACAAGCCCGGGGCCCGCGGACATGGCACCCTCCACATCATGCAGCCCCGCTCCACAGGCCACCAGGTCTCACGTTTGGGGCTGGGTCTTGATTACTCCATGGCAGAGAACATACCAGTGCACCCAGCACCATCGCAGGCTGCACACCCGCTCAGCCCAATGGGTGCCACCAACTCTGGGATCCCGGAAGCGACGCCACGTGGCGGTAGGCCCGTGCTGCCCGCTGGCTCTGGCCTACACTGCGGTCCAGCAGGGCACACAAAACCTGAGCTGTCCGGACCGCCGGGACGGGGCATCATCGCAGGCTGCACACCCGCTCAGCAGCTCAAGGTGCCACTGACACAGTGCACCCAAAGTCACCGTCCTGTGGCGGTGTGCCTGTGCCGTCCGCAAGGACCCGGGTGCCACTAACCCTGTGCAACCCCAGTCTGCGCCACGTGGTGGTAGGCCCGTGCCGTCCGCAAGGCCCCGGGTGCCACTAACCCTGTGCAACCCCAGTCTGCGCCACGTGGTGGTAGGCCCGTGCCGTCCGCAAGGCCCCGGGTGCCACTAACCCTGTGCAACCCCAGTCTGCGCCACGTGGTGGTAGGCCTGTGCCGTCCGCAAGGCCCCGGGTGCCACTAACCCTGTGCAACCCCAGTCTGCGCCACGTGGTGGTAGGCCCGTGCCATCCGCAAGGCCTCGGATGCCACTAACCCTGTGCGCAACAACTCATGGGCCCTACATGAGTGAGAACCGTGGAGCGGCCGTCATCCAGTCACCACCGGTAGAGGAGAATGTGACGTTGTCGGCCCCTTATTTTGGCGGCGTCACATGGCCTGTGATGCCTGTGCCGGATGGGTGTGGTGTGTGTGAAAACCTGCCCTCAGGGAGTGGCTGTGACATGCTGACAACTAGACCAGTGACCTTCACACCACCTGCGAGTACGGCTGCGACGGGTAGCAATGAGGGCCTCCCCTCGGGGCGTTAGCGGAGTGGTCTGGCCTGCCGTACGCCCGACCAGCGCAGGGCTTGCAACAATGACTCGTGGGCTCTGGGCGTGGTCCAGTCCATGTCCGGACAAGGAAGTGACTGATACGTGTGTCCCTGTTGTAGTGTTCACGGAACCCGGTACACCAAATGCAATGTCGCACCCTCTGACTGGCATCCCACAGGATGAACATCATTGACGCAAGGGAAGGCACTGTCCCCACATTCATCCACACATCCATACATGAATGACGTAAGACATTACACAGCAGTGCGTCACTGGATGTTTATTTGCACATCCAGTGCAGTCATGCAGCTGGAGCGGTACAGGGCAATGCCGAGCACACTACACAATATGGACCTGTGGAGGGCCAGCCAGTGTCCATCCGGGGATGACCTGTACTACGGAAGAAGAAGGGTACAGTCCGCAGTCTGTCCGCTGCGTCATTGGTCGTCAAACAGGATGTGGCAGTCCATGTCGCTGTCCAAGGTGAGTGCATCGGAGGGTATCGGGGGTCAGTGGTAGGTCTTGAGGCCATGTGCTGCACCAAGCAGAAACAGGCAAGGTGGCGGAAATGGATGCTAGTGCCTGGCCCTCCTGACCACAGTCCCATCCACGTCCTCGTCCCCGGGTGTGTGCCCTGCCCCACCTGTGGGTGTTGCAGTACCGGCTGCGGCACTGTGTGCCACTGACACATCAGGGGCCGGAGGAGGGTTGTCGGCCGCACTGTGTGGCAGTGACACATGAGGTGCCGGAGTGGATACGCCTGCCGCACTGGGAGGCACTGACACACCAGGGGGCGGAGATGTGGATGGTGTGGGGGCAGCAGCATTCATCATCGCCACGCCTTGTGGCAGCAATGCCATGATGAGGACATGCAGGGCAAGGTAGATCCCAGCTACATTTCGCTGATGTGCAGCGGTGGCTGCCATCCTTTCCGCCTCCATCCGCACCATGTCCTCCATGAGCCTCCGCATGTGTGCCAGCTCATGGCTGGCATCGCTGGGGCCACTTTGAGCGGACAGGTATTCTTCCCTCCGCGTCATAACTCCAGAGATGTCAGTCAGGGCTCGCTGGAGTCCATGGGGCGAACATAGACACCCAAGGATGGCGTCCAGTTTGGATGCCATGAGCTCGAACCCCACCCGCACATGCTCGGCCGTCTCCCTCTGGCCCTCCAGCACACGGCGTTGGAAGGCCATTTGTTGTTCCTGGGGACTTGGGAGGGTGCCGGGGCTGTGGGTGCCTCCTGCTGGGTGGTTTGGGTGGTGGGTGGGGTCTCATGGATGTAGCTGGGATGCCCTGATCCTGGAGGTGAGTTGCGGATGAGGTCAATGAGGTCTTGGATGGTTTGGGGGTCGATGCTGGTGTTGTCCTCCTCCTCGTCATCAGTGAAGAGTGGCTGTGACTGCTCTGCAGGAGGTGTTGACGATGCCCCTGCGATGTGCAGGGGAGATGGTGTATTACAATGTGTCCACATGTATGTAGCCACATGGTACAGGTTGACATTCAGACAGCATGGCATTGTACATTGTGACAGTCTGTGGGTCTGGGCGAGGACCCAGAGTGATTGTGGGTGTGCACTGTGCCCTGCTTGCTTGTGCATGTGTGCCAATGTGGCCATCTCCCCCCAGCACCTGGCGGTCACTCACCCTGTTGCGGTTGTGTTGTGTCCTGTCGAGCAGTGTCCGGTCCCCCGACTCCAGCCACAGTCTCCACACTGCTGACTGTCGACACCAGCTCCTCCATGTCATCCAGCTCCAGCTGTGGCGCTGGGCCCCCACCTCCGGTCTGCGTTGCTGCCTTCAGGTTGGCGGAGAGTTTCTCCTTGGTCTTCCGCTTGATGTCATTCCATCGCCTCTTGACTTAGTCCATTGTCCGCTTGTGCTCTCCGACGCCATTCACCTTGTCGACGATGTCCCGCCATATTCC
Organism: Calotriton arnoldi; assembly: GCA_963921515.1. Taxonomy (NCBI): domain Eukaryota; kingdom Metazoa; phylum Chordata; class Amphibia; order Caudata; family Salamandridae; genus Calotriton; species Calotriton arnoldi. The sequence goes on along the minus strand of CAWUFW010003857.1, from coordinate 917,157 downwards.
AGTTTTGGTGCCCAATGACACGTTGGAGGTGACGAAGAGTTGTTGATGGTGTTCCATCACCTCCGTGACTATGATCCTGTTCGCCTGCGGACTGAACTTGGTCTTCCTGGTCTTCTTGTCCTTGCCCTTCCCTGTCCCCGAGGTCCCAGGCTGGTCGTCCGGGGTGCTTGTGGGGTTGCGCTCGTCCTCTGTGCCTGCTCCGGCTGCCTCCATGGTGCTTGTGTGTTGGTCAGTTTGTGTGTGGGTGTTTTTTCTACTTTTATGGTGGTTTTTGACGCCTGCCAGGTGTGTGTTGCAGGCCTGGCGCTGCTTGTCGCTGATTCCTCATCGCGCTTTGGCCCATCGCGTGTTTTTTGGTGTTGTGGTTTGTGTTTTTATCTCCATCGTGGTGGTTGTATCGCGGAAATACAGGCGTTGTAGCACACCCGGGACACATTCGGTGTCACTAGGTGGGCCCGATGATGAAGCATGCCACCAACCAGGTTGGTGGGTGAGGGCTTTATAAAGAAACCAAATGTTTTTTCTCTTCTTCATACAGTCCTGAGTCTTCAAATAGTCACATACAGTCAGTCCTTTTTGATTACATATAAATAACCTGGGGATACGGACTGGCTATCTAGTCCTCTCTCTCTCCTTGATAATTATATATTTATATCATTTAGGGGTTGCCAGGAGTCACAGCTGTGATCCCTGGCTTGCCGCTTGCGACCCTTGGCACTGCCTTTGCAACCCCTGGCCTCAGAGGTGGCAAAATCAGTGCCAGGAGCAGAGTGGCAGCTTGTCTTTATGAACGTCCGTTGGGGGGCTACTCTCTTTGTATTTTTCCATTTTTTTATTACACTAATAGTGAATATTTCTTCCTTACTGACTATTAGTGTCCTAAAACTGGAGTACAATTAGCTCAAATAGAACCTTTCCTGGCTCCTACGTTTTTAAGTAAACAAAAAATGCTTTTAAATGTATGTAGAGTGCATGCTTATAGGTGAGTGTGTGTTTACATGAAAGAGATAGTGCGGTTAAGTGTGAATATATGAACATGTGTAAGTATATGTGTGTGAGTGAAATTGAAGGTCAAACGGCATATGATGTCACTTCTGCTACCCCTGCCATTTTGGTGAATTAATGTTTATGTTAAGGGTGCTGCCTGATTGGCTCTGTTAGGGCCTCGAATGGGCCTGAGGTCAGAAACTGTGCCTCTGTCTCCAACTAGCTCAGATACCCTTCTTTACTCCTTGGTAGTTATCTAAAACAAACATGCAACAACACTCACAATACACTCCTATCACTCACAACAAGACATCCCTCCCCCTCCTTATTTCTTCATCGATAAGCATTCCATCACCCTCCCACACATCTATCTGCCAATGCCCATCCCAATCATCTCCTCCAATACTTTCACGCAGTCTATACCCATCTTGTACATAAACTCTATTTCACCTTAGTCAACCTCTGCTACCCACAGCTCTTCCCCATTCCTTTCCCTAACTCCTTGCATATCACTCCCACAAGTACCTCTACACTCTATTCCTACCCTAAATTATCACCCAAACCACCTCCCCTTTCCCTCACATCTGTAATCATCACGCACTCTTCCAACACCCAACCCCTCCTAACTCTCCCCCAACAGTGCTTAACTCAAACCCAACCTAACATAGATGGTCAGCGTCCCTTCATTTCATTTGCAGTTGTCATATCCCTCTCAGTTGCCAAAGATTTGCAAAACAAACACTTTATGGAAAGCCTTTTCCCTATACCACAACAATTTTAAAGCCTTAATCAGTCAACACTACCATCTCCAAATCCACAAAATGAGCCCATATGTCCTCCTTCCACTGATTCAGTTTCCAACACGATATTCACTAAATAGCACACTCTTCACACACCACAGGAAATCATACAGACACACACTCGCCTATCCTCAATTGCGAAATATAGAAATCTAAATTTAGGCTCTGACATTCCTCCTCTACCACTACCCACACACTATCCACCTTCAACGATCATAAAAGAAACACTAACACTGTTCCAAGATATGTATCTCCTTACCGACAAAACATCTGCACCACAACACAAGACTGCGTTCAAGCTTTACCCTTAATAACTGCATCTGAAGGAAGCTACAATTGCTGTAAAAGATAGCTGCTTGCTGGCCATCAAGAAGAAAGGGGGTCCAGGGACCTGACTGGCGTGCCTGGTAGCTCGTAAGGCTACAGGGCGTGTAAGATCCCAAAGACAAAGGGGCATATTCACAAGGACTTATCTCCGAGTTATCGCCACCTTAACGCATCAAAAGTGGAGATAGATTTAACGCCCCATTCACAAGCGGGTGCAAACTGCAGACATCGCCAGTATTCCCGCGATAACTGCCTCACAATTCATCTCCACGGGTGACACCACCAACTAACCCTAATGAGAAGTAGGCGTTCCCGTGCAAAAACTCACAAAAACACCACTACACCACTTTCACAACGAACTGCCAGATCTGCAATGCGAACCAAAAACAGGCGATAAGCCGCGGTAGCAGCAGGGAATCAACACCTGCCTTTTGCTGGTGTTAAGCAGGACGACTACCTGCAGCATGAAAGGGAGCCCAGCCAAGAGCCACATCTGAAGACCCACAGATGCCATGGAGACAATGATCATGCAGCTCCGAGACCCATGAGGGCCACAACACCCACAGCCACCCACCCCAGGCCCGCCACCACCCCCAGGACCCGTCCCGCCCCCCCCTGACCACCACAGAGGCAGCGTACACAAAGACAGCGGACCCACCTTAAACGCACCAGCCGCACAGACCGAACGCCAGAGGAGGACTTTGCCCACTACAGGCCCAAAAGGACAACCATCCCCCGCATCCTGACCCACATCGCCCACCTGCTGATGGTACCAACACAGCGGACAACCAACATCCCTCCGCAGACAAAGCTGCCGGCTGTGCTGCACATGTTGGCCTCTGGTACCTTCCAACCCACAACTCCCAGAGTCGGAGGAGTCTCACAGCCAGCCCCATCCAAGTCCATCACACCTGTCCTGGATGCCATCATCAGCCTGGTACCCCAACACCTCCACTTCACCCACACTGCGCAGGAGCAGCTGGAGACCAAGCAAGGCCCCTACGCCATAGCTGGATTCCCTCACGTGTCGGGGGCAATCCACTGCACACATGTACCCCTCATGCCCCCTGCCGACACTGCACACAACAACCGCAACAGAAAGCACACGCATCCCATGAATGTGCAGGCAATAGTGGACCACCCGGGACTCCTCAACAATGTCGTGGCCAACTCCCCAGGCAGAGTGCATGATACCTACATCGCCCGACAGTCCATCATCAACCAGCGCTCCAGGATGGCATCTATGGAAATGCAGTGCTCGTTGGTAAGTACCAAATGAACACACCACACACCTCCACCCCACAGTCATGCAACTCACGACACTGGCAATGGGCACGCAGCAGAACTACATGCAACATGCCACACAACATGCCAACCGACCAGACCCGACGACACGACTCCATTGGTAACCTGGGCTTGCCATGCACACAACCCAGCCACGGCATGGCACCACAGCCACACAATAGCAGAATGTGAGGAGAGGCTTGGAGCAGGCATGTGCGAGAGCGGCAAGTGACTAATGAATGAGAACCTACCCAATGCCAGGTGTGGCGTGGAGGTGCCGGACAGACTCCAATGTGCAAACCACGGAGATGGCCATCTGGACATGAACTGCTGGTGCATGGAGTGTAGTGGCCAGTGGACGCTACCATGTCCCCTCAGGCTGTGGGGCAGAACGCGTAAATGTCGCATGTTACGTCCCCCCCTGTATGCGCGGGCGGAGTGGGTTGGCCCTGCGTATGCCAGGCCTGCGTAGGGGTGTGAATAAAAACCCCATCGCACTGGGTGTGGTTCTCCTTCGGAATGGCCAACGTGTCTGCCAGGGCGGCGCCTCACAGCCCGCCACGAGGCCGGTGCCGAGCGCGGCGGGGCCTGCGCCCCTGTGCGCTTGCTGCACCCCGGGCCGCTGCTCCCCAGACCTGTCATGCCTGCCCCAGCGCACCAAGGAGGCTCCGCTCACCTGCCGACACCGGCGTGTGTGAAAGAGGGTGCCGGTGCAAGCTCCAAGCCCCAGTCCCGCGACCTTTGCAGCCACCGCAGACCATCGCTGGCCTCCACGACGCTGGCCCACAGTACTCCTTTTTCATTGACATACTCCACCGGCGTACTCTTCGGCCCAGTTGTTGGCACATGTTGTACTGAGTCGTGAGTCTTGAATGGCAGTGACAAAAAAGTCTGTGGCAGCGTCCACATCATTAAACTCCCTCCGATCAGTGAAGCCAAAGTCTGCATCGCAAGCCGGCAACACGTGGTGCCACTAACCCTGTTCAACGCAAGCCGGCGACACGTGGTGCCACTAACCCTGTTCAACGCAAGCTGGCAACACGTGGTGCCACCAACCCTGTTCAACGCAAGCCGGTGACACTTGGATGAGGGCTCAGGCCTACACTGCGGCCCAGTAGGTACCACATGTGGAACTGTGTCCTGAGTCTTGAATGGCAGTGACCCCAAGTCCGTGGCAGCGTCCACATCACTGAACTCCCTCCGATCAGTGAGGCGAATGTCTGCGTCGCAAACCGGCGACACGTAGTGCCACTAACCCTGTTCAACGCAAGCCGGCGACACTTGGATGAGGGATCAGGCCTAAACTGCGGCCCAGTAGGTCCCACATGTGGAACTGTGTCCTGAGTCTTGAATGGCAGTGACCAAAAGTCTGTGGCAGTGTCCACATCATTAAACTCCCTCCGATCAGTGAAGCCAAAGTCTGCATCGCAAGCCGGCAACACGTGGTGCCACTAACCCTGTTCAACGCAAGCCGGCGACACGTGGTGCCACTAACTCTGTTCAACGCAAGCCGGCGACACGTGGTGCCACCAACCCTGTTCAACGCAAGCCGGCGACACTTGGATGAGGGCTCAGGCCTACACTGCGGCCCAGTAGGTCCCACATGTGGAACTGTGTCCTGAGTCTTGAATGGCAGTGACCCCAAGTCCGTGGCAGCGTCCACATCACTGAACTCCCTCCGATCAGTGAGGCGAATGTCTGCATCGCAAGCCGGCGACACGTGGTGCCACTAACCCTGTTCAACGCAAGCCGGCGACACTTGGATGAGGGCTCAGGCCCACACTGCGGCCCAGTAGGTCCCACATGTGGAACTGAGTTGTTGTAATCCGCTTTAGGTGTCCGTATATAGGTTTTCCTGAAACATGTCCTTATATAGGCACAATTCGCCTTGCCCTTATATAGGCATAGAATCCCAGTCCTTATTTAGGCATTAGCCATGCACTCCAAATACAGGCATGGTCACCGACATCCGTCCACCCTAACGTCACAACGAGTTCTTAGAAACCAGACCCTTAAGCTCTTGGGAGTTCCCCTAGCACAGGATTATTGATTTCTCCAAGAACTCATCTATTATGCATGAACCGCTATACCTTTAGGGTTCATTCCTGACGTCTTCCTCTGCCGACTTCACGTCAATGCTAACATTCCATGGCACCTACCAGGTATAAATATACCTTCCCTTGCCCAAGCAAGTTAGGAGGAGACCTCGACTTCAGAGGAGCCCGTATCCCGGCCTGACGCACTCAGAAGACGCTGTCATCCCTGCTCGCAGAGAATCCAGCTTCCAGTGTTCTGACTCCCTTTGCGGGGTGTTAGAGTTCCAGATCCGGAAAGAGATTCCCACCTCTCTCATTCTCAAGGTATGGAGCTGACTAGAACCTAGAGGGACTCTTGGCATACTAGACTTAACATACTCTTAGTATACCATACTAGAGAATACTCCACCTACTTCTTACCTTTCCCTACACCTAGACTAGGTTAGGTACATTGGGGTAGAACTAGCTTAGAGACGCATCTTATGAGTACTCGCATTTTTAGCTCATGTTATTTATGTACGTGAATATATGCTAAAAGATAATGCTAGCGCAGTATTATTTATTTCTACTGCTTGCGCTGTACATTATATATCTTGCATACTGTCTTGTGATCATAACAGCTCATATCACTTACACGAGAAACAAGACTGTTCAATAAAACCTTTTTATTGAAACGCCCGTCTTTTCTTTCTGTGTAACTCTGAGGAAACTAAGCATGCACGATTAGCTGAGTGAAACTGTTATCTATTGTTTCCACGATTCTGAGACGTGTTCCGATTCTAAAAGGGAAACAAAGTTGTCATGTTTATGCGGTGGCCAGAAACTACTCCCTTCTTGTTTACAAGGAGTTTCTAGTGGCCTCTGAGCTAGCTGGCACAAAGTAATTAAGTTTAATATACTCGATAGGGACATACTGACCTCAGTCCTATGTCAAACCTATAGGGTATATTATTCCAATGCGCAGAGCCTATTAGGGAAATAGGAACTACACTACAGTGTCCTGAGTCTTGAATGGCAGTGACCCCAAGTCCGTGGCAGCGTCCACATCCCTATACTCCCTCCGATTAGTGAAGCCAAAGTCTGCATCGCAAGCCGGCGACACATGGTGCCACTAACCCTGTTCAACGCAAGCCGGCGACACGTGGTGCCACTAACCCTGTTCAACTCAAGCCGGCGACACTTGGATGAGGGCCCAGGCCTACACTGTGTGTCCTGAGTCTTGAATGGCAGTGACCCCAAGTCCGTGGTAGCGGCCACATCACTATAGTCCCTCCGATCAGTGAAGCCAAAGTCTGCCACGCAAGCACACAACACTTGTCTGTGGGCCCGTGCTGACCGCTGCCCCCGGCCTACACTGCGGTCCAGTAGGTCCCACATCCAGCACGTAGTCGTGATTCATCAATGGCAGAGTCCATACCAGTGAACGCATGGAGAGGAGTAAGAGGAAGTTGCGGTTCAGTCCGGATGAAAGCCGGATCCTCGTCACAGAGGTGACCGAACACTAGCAACACCTGACCTGGTGCCACTAACTCTGTGCGCAATGAGTCATGGGCACTTTCTGGTTGGACTTTGGTGGCGTCTGAGTCCATGGCCTGGGGGTTGTCTGCATCGTCATCTGGCTGGGACGGATTTGGTGTAAGACATGTGTCTGTTCCATTCATCTCCACCATGGTGACTGTTTCTGCGTGCTTCTGCCCTCTGCATCATGCCCTGGGGGTACACCTTCCACTGTCCACCGAGACACTCAGCGACAACCCCCTTTGTCATCTACGAGAACCTGCTCTGCTCTCGTGACCCTGCCCCAGTGCACCGCAAGTCAGCGGCCCGTGGCGGTAGGCCCGTGCAGGACGCTGTGCATCCGGGCCACTAACTCTGTGCAGCTCAAGTCATGGAGCCTTTATGGTTCAATGGTTGTGTCCTTAACGATGTACACTGTTGTCGTTGTTTTGACTGCACCAGGCACTCCATGACGGCTGGTGTACACACACCCCACACACATCAAACACAGGTGTCACTCGACATGTGAGCCTGATAATAAACGTGGCCGGGCGCACGTGTCCGTAGCCATTCACACCATCTAAGCAAGTGTGTCCGTGTGGTCATTATGTCAGCATGATGGGCCCGAGCCCTGCAACATCACAGTGTGCTGTCTTCAGCGTACGATACCATGTCACCTCAGCAGTGGCCAAGACCTTGGACATGTAGCTTCGCCCGCCCCCCCTGCATGCACAGGTGGCGTGTGCTGGTCCTGCGTACTTCAGGTCAGGGCCGGGGTGTGCTGATTCGGCAAGGGGGTTCAGGGCGTGGCTCTGGTCTGGCCTTGAGCAGGAAGTGCGGTAAGCGTGTCTCTGTGTTGCAGTGTTGTCGCCACCAGGGCCACAGTAGTCGATGTTGCAGTGTAGCATGCACCCAGAGGGCGGGCCCGCACGTACGGGGAAATGTAGGAGCGCAAGACCGCTCGGGGGTCTTGGCTCATGCATGCCAAGTGTTATGTGTATCAGTCCTGCGGCTGCATAAGTCAGATGCCTAGCCTCAATCGCAGCGTGATCACAGCCAGCCATGGACTGTACACCTGTGTCCGCCCTGTCCGGACCATTGGCCTACACTCACGTGGCCGCACACCGTCAACGGCCAGCTTCACAGTGTTGTTGGCATGCCGCTGGAAATGCGCGGACAGGCATTACAATGGTGTGCCGTAGGAGTGCACATGATACAACCGCGCAGCGCACACAAGTGTGGGGGCTCGTGGGAGGGAGGTGCAGCTGTGAGGCAACGTAACACACAGTGAGGCCGCTCATGTGCCACGTGCTGGGCATATCATCCCTGATTCCCTGGGTCGCAGACATCCCACCCCACCCACGACAGGCCTCTGTACATCTCCTGTATGCATGCAGATGGTGAAGTTACTGTAGGGATGAAAGGTCCTTTGTCTGAACTATCAGGTGGTAGCACATCTGCAGCTCCGACCTGGGACTTGCATGTGCCCAGCACCCCCTGACAGATACAATAGCATTTGCTTGCGACTCCCACACTACGCACTGCCCGACGTGAGACCAACGTGTACACATCCCACACGCAGAAGTCCTTGGTTGTAGTTAGCGTGCGTGAAATGGCCTTCACACGTACTCCCACCCCACCCCAGGCCTGCATCCGTTGCACACAGACACTGCTCATTGCTCCGAGCTGTGCCATTTCATCCACAGGACTGGTGCGGGGCAAGCCAGTGCTGCTTCAAGCAGAGCCACTGACGCAATGTCAGACCATCCCGGACACATGCTCAACTCCAGTCACGTGGACCTGTACCGTGCACGTCTGCTGCATGTACTGGGGGCACTGCCATTGGCAGTGCTGCGGATCAGTTACCGGCTGAGCTTCCGCCTTGCCAACGTCACCTGCGTTCAGCCTGTGTTGCATTGTCGCTCGTGCATATTCGAGTGGACCATGGATGTCTGCCTCTCCAACGTAACGGTAGCTGACCTGGATTTCGATGTGTGTGTGCGCCCCCTGTTGGCCCACGACCAGGAGTGTCACCGTGATGCCCGTTTATGGCATGCCTGGATGTTTGGCATGCATGCTGGCAACTGGACCTGGGAGATTGCACAAGTCGTTGTGTGCAGTGACCACATTGAGCCGCTCCCCGATTGGGTTTTGGTGCAAATTGGGGCCAGGGGTTTGATTCAGCAAATCTGTCCGGGACAGCTGATGGGTTACGTCGCCGACATGTTAGATGTGGTGGACAACGATCTCTCATTGGAAATGTTGGCCTACGCTGCTGCACTCGTGTTCATGGACGAGTGACAAGGTACCTGCAGCCACAACTGAATGTGACCCATTGCACGTGTCCCGACGCCTGGTTGCATGTTGGGGATCTGGTCACATGTCCCAAGACGACAGTGGACATGGCTGCATTGGCCTGGACTCCTGATCCATGCGCGGACAACCAACGCGGGTTGGCACTGACTTGTGTTGGTGATGGCCTCCCCCGGGGTGGACATGGGCGCTTTCCAACGTTCCTCATTCAGACATGCTGCTGCATTGGTCTGCATGTCGTGGCACTTCTCTTGGCCGTACTGACACGCACTTGTTGATAAAGTTTCCGCACTTTCACTTGTCTCCAACTGTGTTGAGTGTTGATTTGTATGCCAATGTGTGTGTCACGGCCTATCTGGGTCCCTGCCATACATGCATTGCTACCCCATCAGGGCTGTGGGTTGGTACTTGTGCATTATCATGTCCCTGTTTCGTGCTTTGCCAGATGCGTATGGCCATTTACCGGCCACAAGCGGGTGCACTTGTGTCCTGTGTTCGGTTGTGCAAATGTTGGTGTTTGTATCACATTGTGTTCGATGTTGGGGTGCTCTGCTTCCTATGTGTGTGTGCTGCATTGTGTCTGAGATGTCCCTTCAGCTCTAATTTGGCTCACCCTTCTCCCTTTCAGGCAGTGTGGTTTTCACTTCTGTGCTTGTTCAGTGGTGTGATATTGCCGGGTTGTGTGACTTGTGCTCTTGGTTGGTGTTGTTACTCTTGGGCATGAATTGTCTGCAGCTGTGCTCTGCTTAATTGTGCATGTGTGCCATTGTGCCCATCTCCCCCCGGCCCCCAGTCCCTGGTCGTTCCTCTCCCTGTTGCTGTTGTGTCTGTTGATTTTGAGCAGTTTCCGGTCCCTGACACCTGCCACCATCTCCAGACTGATGTGGTGGACACCATTTCCTCCATGTCATCCAGGCTCCTGGTGTGGCGCTGGACTTCCACCTCCGGTGTGCATTGCTGCCTTCTGGTTGTTGGCGTGTTTCTACTTGTTTGTGCATTTCGTATCATTCCAGCTGTTCTGGTTTTCTTCCATTGTCCTCCTCCGCTCTCCGGCTGCATTCACCTTGTCCACGATGGACTGCCATGTACAATCTTTTGTTGCCAATGGGGCTTGTGGGGTTGTGTACTAGCTCCGGCTGCCTCCATTGTGCTTCGCTGTTGTTTTCTGTTTGGTTTGTCTTCCTTTTTCCTGCTTTTGTGCTTATTCCCGCCTGCCGTGTGTGTGTCGCGGGCCTGGTGCTGCTTATCGCTGCTTTCCTCATCGCGAATGTGCTCATCGCAGGTTTTTTGGTGTTGGGGTTTGTGTTTTTATCTCCGTCGAGGTGGTTGCATCGCGGACATTGGCCGAGTTTTCGGCAGACTATCGCATGGTACCGCCGTGTTGTGAATTCCACTTTAACACAGGGTTATTTTCCCGCGATAGGCTGCAATGTGTAAAGTTGCGTTAACATATTTATGGAGGTGTTTAGCGCACGTTCTTGTGAATATCCCCCAAAGAAAGTTGCATCTGCCTGTAGTAAAATCAACAAATCAATAGCAACTAGACGTTTGGTTACAACCTCACTGGAAGATGTGAGAAGCCTTAAAAAGAGGAAGCAGGTATTGTGGAGCCTTGCTTGCCCACTACCTCTAGTCTTGACCAGCTGAGTATCTCCAACCTCTAAAAACCTTGCAAAGTATGCTACTTAACCTATTGACCATAATGAACCAAAAACTCTTCCCTCTATTATTTCGCTTTATTATATCGCCAGTCAGTAACAAAGGGTGCCTAAATCACAATTCTCCTTAAGTCTTGACTGGGTTGAATCTGACTTCACTCCATCACCAGTAAGCCTCAGAGGGTGACCACCTCTGGTTAACCACACCTATTTGACTGACTTTGAATTTTTCATTTATATTGTTTTCAAAGCAATGCTTTTTAAATATTTGTTTAATAATTCCTGAACACGCCATGCAAATCTTTTTGCGTCAGTTTTGTGTCAGTCAGATAATTAAGCTGTTTTCCTTTTTAGGTACATTGGTGTGGTGTTTTTTAATTGGTTCAATTCTTAACTGTATTTATTTTTGGAGTTGCTGTTCCTGTACATCATGCAATTTTCCCTGATGAAGTCTGATTATATCAGGCTGGCATATGTAAACCAGCAAGATGCAATTTTCTCAGATGATTTCTGCTTGTGGTAGGCTAGCAATTTCTCAAATAAACCAATTTATATAATCAGTATTCAACTGTCTTGACTTCACGGGAACTCATCCAAAAGCTTACATCAAGCCAGCAATCTTCCCTGCCCCCATATTTTTACAATCTGGTATCCTGCAATAAACGATATACTGAACAGAGGTGGCATACATTAAAAAATGCAACCTAATATGGAGCACCACACCTTGGAGTCAAGGCAGAATGTGGCTAAGACATCAGCTATAGCAATGCAGGTTTTCAGATAACACCCATACTGGTTTGGGTTTTGAAGCTTGCACACATTCTGTAGAGTATTTGCCACATCCTCGATTCAAAGCCAAATGTGACAATGACAGTTGTGATATCAATTACGTTAATGGAATGTAAATCATTATAGTTTGGGGCTCTGATCATGCACATGGCATGCTGCATGTTTGCTTTCCACATAAGGTTGACCCTGTGCGATTTTTTGTTAAATGTATGTAGTTCACTAAAGTTATGTTGACACAGCAATTACAGAGCACATTTTCATAAGGACAGCAAGTCTTATAATGATTAAGGTTCTGTACACATTTACAAAGGTGAGAATAAATCTGTATACCACTCTGATAGTCTAGATTACTGATCATTAGATCGAATTGAAATAAGACCAACATGGTTTTCTGTGCTTTAGCCGTACATGCAGGTAGTCCACTTTACCTCGTACAAGTGAAAACTAGCTCTCATTTGCAAATGTCACTTTCTAAGGTTTAGTTTAGTTCTCAATAGATGTCCCTCACAATATATTCCTCTGAGTGACAGGCAGTGTATTTGCAATCTTACCCAACTTGGATAATTTCCCATTTGAGTATCAGTAAGCATAAGACCATGTTAGTACTTGCCGTGTTCAGTCACATAGGATAGGACAAAACCTTGACTTGGCGGGAAAAAAACTTAGGCTGGTTGTCTTCTCAGCACAGACAATAGGCCAAATTAAGAAAGGTATGCACACATAAGAACTTGCAAAGTAAAAATATTTTTGGACATTTTAGGAGTACAACATGACATTTGCAATTCACAAAAGTCAATGTTTCATTTAGCAAAGGACTGAATCCCTTGACATTTTAGCTATGAGCAAAGTGGCTCTTAACTCCACCATGGCTGGTCCCAAGAAAAGCTACGAAAGGAGGAGGGTTGTACGTGGGACCACCATGCAAAAAATCCTAGCTAAGGAAACGTCAACCCAAAGACATCCTGGCCTTGGTGAGAGAGGAATCTCCTTCACAGAGAACCATAGTTTTAGCTTGTGGTGAAAGCCACAAAGCCAATCCACCTGATTTTGACCAAGACCATCACCATCGGGACATGGAAGGTGAGGACCCTATACGAGACAGAATGACAGAAAAAATGGCAGCGGAGATAAAAAAAATACAACCATGCCCGGCTTGGTATCAGAGAGACCAGATGGACACAATTCAGGCAGAAAAGACTGGCTCCAGGAGGAATGCTGCTGTATTCTGGAGAGGAAGAAGAGAACATCCCACACACTCAGGGAGTAGCACTGATGCTAACGCCAACAGCCAACAGAGCTCTGATTGGATGGGAAGCCGACGGTCCCAGAATCATCACAGCGACCTTCTCCACAAAGAAAAAGAGGATCAACATGAATATCATCCAGTGCTATGCACCTACAAATTACAGCAAAGAATAGGAAAAAGAACAGTTTTACAACAGACTACAATCCATCCTGGAGGAATGCCTTGAGAGAGACATCACCATACTGATGGGGGACATCAATGCCAAGATTGAAAGAGACAACACTGGGTACAAAGAAGTCATGGGCAACCATCGCCTTGGTGACATGAACGAGAATGGTGAAAAGCTTGCAGATCTCTGTGCCCTGAACAGTCTGGTTATAGGCAGTAGTGTATTCCCACACAAAAGAATACGCAAGGCAGCATGAGTGTCACCAGACCACTCAACAGAAAATCAGACGACCATGTCTGCATTGCCAAGATGTTCCGGAGGTCTCTGCAGGATGTGAGAATGATGAGAGGAGTGGATGTGGATGTGGCGCAAGGCCATCAGCTTGTTATGGCCAGGCTAATGCTAAAGCTAAAGAAAGCATGTAAGGAACCAACAAACCAACGTCAGCAATATAACACTACCCTCCTCATAGATGCACAGAAAAGGAGTGAATACTCAGTCACCCTCAGTAACAAGATCCATGTCCTGAAAGAACTAGAGGATGACAGAGACCCAGTAGAAAGGCAATGGGAGAAGATTAAAGAAACAGTGTAATCAACTTCCAGGATGCACTGGGCTCCAAGAAACACCAGCTGAAAGAATGGATCTCCATTGAGACTCTCTGCAAAGTTCAAGAGAGAAAGAAAAAGAAAGCTGCAGTCAACACTTGCCGAACAAGAGCAGAAAAAGCGAAGCTCAAGGCGAATACACCAAAACTAACAAGGAACCAAAGAGAAGCTTAAAAGTAGGCAAGCGAAGATTCATCAATGGTCTTGCCAAAGAAGCTCAAGAAGCAGCCAGTCATGGAGACTTGAAAGAACTCTATGACATAACAAGGAACCTCTCTGGCAGATGCAGTACGCCAGAAAGATCTGTAAAAGACAAAGTTGGTAAGACAATTTTGGGTAACAAAGGCCAACAATGAACATGGGTGGAGCACTTTGAAGAACTGCTGAACCAGCTCATGTCGTAGTCTCCACCAGACATACAGCCAGCTGATAAGGACTTGCAAATGGGCTGCACTAGACCAACCAAGGAAGAAATACGGCAAGCCATTGAACATATAAGAAATGGGAAGGCAGCAGGACCTGACAACATTCCTGCAGAGGCACTGAAGGCAGACATTAAAACATCAGTAGACATGCTCTACCCCATGTTTGGAAGGATCTGGGAAGAGGAAAAGTGCCGCCAGACTGGAAGGAGGGATAGCTCATCAAGATACTCAAGAAATGTGATTTGAGTAACTGTGCAAACTAAAGAGGGATATCTCTTCCATCAACCCCAGGCAAAGTGTTCAACATAGTCATCCTGCATAGAATAAATGAACAAGTCGATGCTCAGTTGCAAGACCAGCATGCTGGCTTCCGAAAAGATAGATCCTGCACAGACGAGATTGCAACACTGTGCATCATCATTGAGTAGTTGATGAAATGGAACACCTTCCTCAATATCAACTTCGTCGAATATGAGAAAGCCTTCAACCAGCATGGACAGTGAGGCCCTTTGGAACTCCTCCACTACGATGGTGTGGCAGAAAATCTCATAAGAATCATCAGCAACTCTTACGAGGGAAACACATGCAACATATTCCGAGAAGGACTACTCACGGAAGCCTTCTAAGTGAGGCCCGCCAGGGTTGTTGGTTCTCACCTTTTCTTTTCAGCTGGCCATAGACTGGATCATAAAGACATCTACAGCAAGGAAAAGAAATGGAATGCAGTGGACACCTCAGAGGCATCTCAACAACCTGGACTTTGCAGATGACCTAACCCTACTTTCCCATACCCATCTGCAGATGCAAAAGAAGACCAACAATGTTGCAGCCACATCAGCACAACTTGGCTTTAACATCCACAGGAGAAAAACCAAGGTCCTGAAGGCAAACACGGCCAGCACAACTAGAGTCACTCTTGCAGGCGATGCACTGGAAGAGTTTGAGGCCTTCACCTACCTGGGCAGTGTCATAGAAAAGCAGGGCAGCACAGACACCGACATCAAGGCAAGAATTGGCAAGAATTGGCAAAGCAAGGGCTGCCTTCATTCAGCTAAAGAAGTTCTGGAGCGCCAATGACCTAGCACTGCAAACCAAGATCAGGCTTTTTAACACCAATGTAAAATTAGTCCTTCTGTATAGAGCAGAAATGTGGAAGACAACAGTGACCAACACCAACAAAGACCAGATCTTCATCAACACATATCTGAGGAAAATCCTCCAAATCCACTGGACAAACAGAATCAGCAGTAGTAACCTATGGCAGCAGATGTTCCAAAGCCCTGCTCATGATGAAATCATGAAAAGACTCTGAGGCTGGATAGGTCACACCCTCTGCAAGCCTATATCAAACACCACCAGGCAAGCCCTGACTTGGGACCCTCAAGGGAAAAAAACAGGAAGGCCAACAAACACCTGGCACCAAGGCCTCAAGAATGACTGTAAGGAGATAGGTTAAACTTGGAGTCCGATCGAAAGAACAGCCCAGGACAGAGATGGCTGGAGAGTCCTGGTTGATGGCCTATACCTCAAGAGGGGTAGTAGGCATAAGTAAGTACAGTTGCTCCTGTGTGTGGGCAGTGGGTATTGCTAGGGGTCCTGAAAATATGTGAATACCCACAAACTTACATGTTTATTTGAATTCCAAAACAATTTCTTTACCATTTCCCTCACTGGAAATATTAATAAATGTAATTTAAGCAGAAGAAAATCTGTTTCCATGGTGGAAATAGGAAAGTGGCAAACTACCAAAATTGAGGGGGGTATTAAGGAAGAGAGTTCCCCATGAGAAAAGCATTTTCTCTGTGGAGAAGAAAAAGAAAAACTTAGCAAGGGTGATTATATTTGCTCAGTTTTTTCATGTGAAAAAGAAATTCACATAACTTTTCAAGGATTACGCCGGGAAAGACGCAACAAGCACAGATTTCCAGGTGTAATCTGAAAACGTTTTGTAAATTTCAAGCAGTTGTGAATCTACACCCAAGTAAGGTAGCACACCCACAGGTATGTGGCCAGTGCGGCTTGGAGAGGCACTTAATAGTAAGATTCTATTTGAGATAGCCAGCGGCTCCTACATTTCAGACCTCCTCCCACCTCAATATAGTTTTCCACGCCATAATCACCAGGGTCATTCTGAGGGATCTAACACCACTGGACCAAATTACAGTAGCTGATCAGTGTCTCATGCTGATGAGCATGGAGGACATGTCTGCTTCCGCTCAGTGTGGTACAAATATGGTGGTGCCTTCTTTCTCTCAGTGCAGCACTTATAATCAGAGTATAGGATGCCACATGGAATGGTGGTGAATAAGGGAGTCGCAGTTCAGGCTGGTCTGTTCCTATTGGATCGGGACGAAGAGTAATTTGGCGCTAGCTGGTCTTTGTCTAGAGTACCATAGTGGATAAAAAACAATAGACTGGAATACGCCCTAAGGAATTGCCAATAGCTGAGATAAAATCCAGCATTTCTTCCAATTTGTTGTTTGTTGTAGTGAATCATAGGGTACACAGGGTAATGTCATAATGAGGCACCCAATCCTGCAACTCTTCAGGGTGCAAGTAGGGAAAGAGTGAGAGATCAGTGGAGTGAACTTCATTAGCCTGCGGAACAGATTCTTCGCCCTTGCTCGATGAGCATTGTGTGGGCCTGAGAGTAGATGGTGTAAGACAGTAGCGATGCAAAGTGGCAGACACCACAATGAGAAAGTAGAGCAGTAAGTTGTGACTCCCTAGATGACAGGGATGGTGATGCAAGTGATGGATCCAACATTACAATAAAGTGAAATCTACTTGAGGTGCACACATTGTGGAAATGGCAGCAGGAATCCCAAGTTGACCCAAGGGTCACACATCCAAGCAAGTGAAGGAGGGCCCACAGGTAAACCAATGTTTCTGCATCAACTAGCCCCTGAAACTTGAGATCAAGGAACAAAAAGAAAATTACTTGTGTAGCTTATCAAAAGGCGTGAGATTCCTGATGGTCTCAGTTGAAAAGGTCCATGATAAACTGGACGCAATGTAATCTAATACAGTTGAGCATGACATAAATGGAAAATCAGGCCCTTTCTACACAAAATTAACTGACAGCAACAGAAGTAAAAGTCCACCAAGTGTAGGAAGAGGTGCCAAAATGCTCTGTTTCCCAAGACTGTGTCTTGCCTGAGACATCATATAGGAGAAGCTGGTGCAGTTAATCTGAGCCAGGGAATTCTTGGCCAGTTCCTGCCATATTGTCAACCATTATGGGCAGAGCAGGGGGCAAAGCCACAGAATGTGACTCTGTAACAGCAGTGTAGACTATACGTCCAGCATTCATCCATAGGAAGTCGGCTAGTCCTGTGCGGTCTCATAGGTAACCAATACCATGAATGGAGAATCTTAAAATACAGAAACTTCATTTTGGATTCCGGAGAACTCTGCTATGGGATTCTAGCACATCTGCCCTGTCCAACGCAGTGGATTCTTTCTAAAGTATTCCAGCCAGGGAATCCTAGTAGCTAGGGCCATTGTTTTAGAACATAAGGCATCCATTGATAGGTTACATATCTTTGAGACCTGCCCCCTCAGGTACCCAAAAACATGCATGTATTGTAGACTAGGTGATCTCAGGTGGACTATGGGGGAAGGGCCCAAACTGCCATCCACACAGCTATGTATCTACTATAACACAATACATAGTGGGCTGGTATTTTAAAGTTGTTATGAAGGTCCTAAAAACCAGTTGGACTGCATGCAAATGAAGATTGGGCTGGCAGTTAAAGGGAGTCATGATACCTGAACATATAAAGGCATGGTGGGATCTCGGCAGTCGAGGGGTTATCTCTCAAGGGTGAGCAAAGCTGGCTTATATGCCAATTTGGGCAGAGAGTAGGTGAACTGTGACAGGTCGTGTGCATAGGAATACAATTTTAATCATGGTAGTAACAGCTGCAGGAGGTAGTAGATTCCAAAAGTGTTCTCGGTTTAAACCTACGTTTCTTGGTCCTAATTTGAATCTTTTGATATTGGAATTTATTCTGTGAAGTGTATCTTGCTTTATTAAAAGTGGGAGCATGCTAGAATGCAGTTGTACTGGGGTGCAATGGACATTTTAACCATTTTTAATCTGCCCCATAGGGACATATTTAGTTGTGTTTACCTCGTAAAGTCAGAAGAGGTTCAGGCTATCAGAGGATTTAAGTTGTTATTGATCATGTTTTGTAATCCTCTATTGAGCTTGATCCCCAAATAAGTCAATCTGCTCTGAATCTGTGTCATCTGGAGTATGTCAGGGGATTTAAGTTATTGGTCATATTTTGTAATCATCTATTGACATTGACCCCTAAATAAGTCAATCTGCTTGGTATCCTTGTCATCGAGAGTCTGTGTATGCATGCTCTGGTTGGTGCCCTAGTGAGAGAGAGGGATTCATACTTCTTCCAGTTAGTCATATAGCTGGAGAACAGAGAGACTCTCTGGATGATGGTTATGACCATGGGAATATATGATGGCATTCAGACAACTTTAGGAGGATGTATTCTGAATAGAGGAAAGTCTTAATGGGACCGACCAGTGTATCAATTACCTTGACCATCAGAGCCATTCATAGCTTCTCGGACAATGGTTCTTGTCGGGATGGAAAAGTCCTCTGCATGATAATGGATGGTACCTCTGCCCTGAGTGTCCAACTGTACTGCTGTCTGGAACGCTAATGCTGATTTTTGTTGTCTTAGGCAAACACAGATCATGTGTGTGCACCATGACATAGGCCTTTCTCACGGATTGCTGTCTTGTTGGACCGGGAGGGGCACCCAAAGCTCTATCCTCATAGTAGTGGAAGGCTACTTCCTTCACCAGGAGTTAAGCAGCACAAGCATGGTAATGGCAGCATACCATGTAGTGATCAGGAGGAGCTAACAGGTCCCTCTTAACCTGTGTCACTGTAGTGAGGCCAACCGGCTCGCTCACCTTTTTAAAGATTTGCTGTTGTGTGCTTAACTGACCCTTGGCATTCATCAGTCAGATATAAAGTGCTGCACAGGAGTTGTGACTCTGCTTTGGATATATGTGTGCCTGGGAACGGTTCTATACAGGGATAGAGCAGTGCTGTGTAGTACATGCATGGTGAGCGTGTGTACTGGGTGTAAGTATTAATGCAAGGGATACATTACATGAGAGATGTAGTGCTGTGCATTGTGTGCACAGTAAAAGCATGTGCTGGGTGTATATATGCTTGCGAAAGGTACACTACATGAAGGGTGAAGTGTTGTGCAGCACGTGCATGGTGAATGTGTGTGTTTGCAAGTAGCACACCATGGCACAATACAGAAAGGCTACAGCACTGAAAAGTTCACAGAGCGAATGTGTGTGTTGAATGTATGTGTGTCTGTGAGGGAACAATACATGGAGGTAGCAGTACTGGATATTGTGTGTGCTGTGTATACACACTGAGTGCAAGTGTGCCTGTAATGGTACATTACATAAGGGACCCTGGGTTTCCTTTCGCGAAACCGAGGCCTGCATGGTGAAGGCATGAGGAGTAGTTTATTCCCCCAGACAGATTTGTGTGTTGCTGCACTGCTGTGAGCTGGGTGGGACACACTGCAGAAGAGAAAGAGAGGCTCCACCTGCACACTGCAAAGGGTGATCTTTGATTCAGTGAGAGATCAAAAGGATGGGGGCTAGACACTTCTCAAGAAGGAGATGGGGCTGATAAGGGAATTATAAAGAGTAGGGCCTGGGGCCTGGGATTATCCTTTTATGCACATCACTGTGGCTGACATCCAGGTGTGAACTCTAGTCACTTCCATGGCCTGTATTGTGGGTCTATCAGCTTTGGAGACTCTCCTGCTGTAACAGACAGCCTTTCAAGAGAAAGGGAGAGAAAGGAGGAGGTCACTTCAAAAAAAGGAGAACCCCAACATAAAACCTCAAAGACCCAGACCCTAAATCACATTTGGAGTCTGGAAATAGACTTTAAGAAGGCCCTTTGCTAGCTTGGTGCTCTCGTGATTCCGCCTTGAACCACAGCAATCAGAGCCCCAAGGCACACCTCTGCAGCGCAGTTAATACTGGCCATGCCCATGCGCCTGACGACACTGTGCTGGCTTGTGCCTTGAGTGTGAGAAAGTCCTCACCCGCACATAAGCAATGAGCCCTCTTCTCCATGAAAATATTTTCCTACAACTTTGGTTACTATCCCATGTTGAGCTGCTGGATGTAACGCTTTTCCTCTTTACTCCTCCTCCCCCATCAATGGTAGGGCAATGCCCCTTATGCTCCAATACACCAATCACCCCTGATATCACGACTACACAAAGGTAGCAAAAACTCACTCACAAATGGAAAGAGTTCCTCAAGGGACCCCTTCCCCTTTGTGAATACTGACAAAAACATTTATAAGAGTAGGCAGAGGTCCAAATGTTTGTTAAACTATTCATTTTTTTAAATGCATCCCATTTTTGTTTAGGGAAAACAGGCTGCTTTAAATAAAAAATGATTGCTTTATTTAATAGCAATCAAAGACGTGGTAGTCTGCTGACCCCAGCAGGCCACTACCCCTGTGATGACTGTGAATCGTAGCGGGTGCCAATGTGCAACCTACCTTATTATTAACATTCAAGAGGTAGGTCGAATTGCAACCCACTATAATTTGGTGTTTTGTGAACTGACCTGTTAGTACATAGGTCGGTTGGCAAAATGCTGCACTGGTCACAAAAATACTGGCAAATTGCAACCAGTATTTTGCAACCAGTGCTTAATATATGTGGCCCAAAATCTTGTCCAAGCCCGCCCTCTTGAGGGTGCAGAAGAGTTATCTCGATTCAACTCTATGGATTGCTTCTCCACATCCAATGAAAAAGCCAAAGCCTTGGTCAGATGATCTGTTGCGGACCACAGGACATGCAACAGGGTTCTCATAAGGTTCCTGGATGTTCTAACAGGTATAAAACCAACCTGAGAGTAATGACCCAGGGAAGGGGGAACTTCACTGGAGCATGAGTGCTAATATCTTGGCCAGGATATTAAGGTCCACATTAATGAGGGATATCAGCCTATACTCGGAGCATTCAAGATGGTCTTTCTCTTTCTTGGGAATAAATGCTATTAAGACTCTATTTGAGACATGGTCGCGAGAGCCTGATGTGCCTGCTTCCCTAAACAACTTATAAAAGATGGGAACAATCATAGGTTTATTTATCTCTTGGTGAACAACAAGTGAATAAGGTCAATATGTCTTCTGAGATTTCATCCTTCACTATCTCTCCTTCTAAGAGAGCCGTGCCTTCATTCCTGAGAGTAGGGAGTTTTAATGTGCTTAAAAGGCTGCTTCTAGTTCTGTCATGTCTGATCGGAGTCATAAAGATCTTCATAAAAGGAAACAAATCTGCATGCAATATCCAGAGAATGATTTAACAGAGTTCCATCAGGATATCTGATAGCAGAAATCACCATTTGTGCTTCTTTCTATTTTAACTGTGCAGTGAGGATGCAGCCTGGCTTCTCTCCCCTCTTGTACTGGCATAATTAAAATGTTATCTGGGCATGTTCTGTGGTCTGAGTGTATGAGGTATTCAAGGCTATTTTGGCAGCCTCCAATTGTCTCTTCTAGTCAGAGGAGGAAGTCATATTGTATGCAGTTGTTGCAGCCCTCAAAGCCTGTTCTATACACAATGGCCTGATTCATAAAGGCACCCTTAACTTTTGAATAATTTACACTTTAGAGTAAGTTTACTACTTTATGGCTATTCACAAAAGCGAGTGCAAATTTACTCCAAAAGTGAAACTTACATATCACCACCAAATTGAAGGGCCTGAAGGCTGTTCACAAACTGCAGGTGTTATTCACAAAACTAACTTACACTTTTCAGTAATCTATACATGCAGATTACTCTTACACTTTTGAGTAACTTTACACTGGAATTTTGTGAATACCCAAAAGTAGTAAACTTCGCCCACACAACACTCTGACTTGTTGAGCCTCACCTCTATGGTCTTAAGCCTGAAGCTGAGGCATCTAAGGTTCAAATGCATAGACCTGACTTCAGAAAATAAATCAGACACTATTGTGTCAAACTTTTTAATAGATTTTCCAATAGTTGCAGGTTCTTCAAGAATGCCTCCATGTCTTTGGTTGTCTGGTCAGTCTTTTTGCTAAGCGCCGGGACACTCCTGGGAGTAGCCGCGCGCTTTATAAATACCAAATTAACATAACATAACAGTGCTAGGTACTGATTAGGTGGCTGTTTGGATCCCACTGGCACCTCTATCAACAAGCGTTGTCTGGCCGGCTTTGGATTCATCATCCCAGAGTGGAGGGTAGTTGAGTGGTCGACAATGATGATCAGTTTAATTGAATAATGCAAAGACACAGGTGTTTTTTGCCCACATTTGATAGACATCAATCAATCAATCAATCAATCAATCAATCAGGGGTTTGTTAAAGCGCGACTACTCACCCGTAAGGGTCTCGAGGCGCTAGGGGTGGGGGGGGTGCAGGTTCCATCCATCAAGGAGGGGGTCTGTCGAAGAGCCAGGTTTTGAGGTTTCTTGCGAAGATGGGGAGCGATGTTGTCTGTCTGAGGTGGAGCGGAAGGGCGTTCCATGCTTTGGCCGCGAGGAAGGAGAAGGAGCGGCCTCCCGATCTGGTCTTTCTGGTGCGGGGGACGACAGCGTAGGAGAGCTGGGCTGATCGTAGAGTCCTTTGGGGTGCGTGGAATTTGAGTCGGCTGTTCAGGTATGCTGGTCCGGTGCCGTGGAGGGCCTTGTGTGTGTGGGTGAGCATCTTGAAGGTGATTCTCGCCTCGACAGGGAGCCAATGGAGTGTGCGCAGGTGCTGGGAGATGTGGCAGTGTTTTGGCAGGTTGAGGACCAGTCTTGCGGCGGCATTCTGGATGTTCTGTAGCTTGCGGGTGAGGTTTTTGTTTATTCCAGCGTAGAGTGCGTTGCCGTAGTCGAGTCTGCTGGTGACCAGGGCGTGAGTGACGGTCTTTCGGTGTTCGAGGGGATCCATTTGAAGGTCTTACGAAGGAGGCGGAGGGTGTGGAAGCAGGAAGACGAGACAGAGTTGATCTGGCGGTCCATTTTGAGCTCGGAGTCCAGGATGATTCCCAGGTTGCGTGCGTGGTCCGTGGGGGTTGGCGGGTTTCCGAGGGCGGGGGCCACCAGGTGTCGCTCCAGGCATCGGGGTTTGGGCCCATGATGAGTACTTCTGTTTTGTTGGTGTTTAGTTGTAGGCAGCTGATTTTCATCCATTTGGCGACGGCTTCCATGCCTTCTCGAAAGTTGCGTCTGGCGGTGTTGGGCTCGTTGGATAGGGAGAGGATGAGCTGGGTGTCGTCTGCCTATGACACGATGTTGAGTCCGTAGGTTCCTACGATGGGGGCGAGTGGAGCCATGCAGACGTTGAAGAGCGTCGGGCTGAGGGAGGAGCCCTGGGGGACTCCGCAGGTGGTAGGTGTGGGGTCCGAGAGGAAAGGGGGGAGTCTGACCCGCTGCATCCTGCCGGAGAGGAAGGAGCGGATCCAGTCGAGGGCCTTGTCCTGGATTCCTGCGTCGTGGAGTCTGCGTATTAGGGTGCGGTGGGAGACTGTGTCGAACGCCACTGATAGGTCGAGGAGGATGAGGGCTACTGTTTCTCCTTTGTCCAGTAGGGTGCGGATGTCGTCTGTTGCGGCGAGGAGGGCGGTTTCCGTACTGTGGTTTTTTCTGAAGCCGGATTGGGAGGAGTCGAGGATGTTGTGTTCTTCAATGAATGTGGCGAGTTGGCTGTTGATGGCTTTCTCGATGACTTTCGCTGGGAACGGGAGCAGGGAGATGGGTCTGTAGTTTTTGAGGTCGGTGGGGTCCGCTGAGGGTTTCTTTAGGAGGGGGTTGACCTCTGCGTGTTTCCAGTCGTCGGGGAACCAGGCGGTCGCCAGGGAGCGGTTGATGGTGTGGCGGAGCATGGGTGCGATGGTGTTGGCGGCTCTGTTGAAGATGTGGTGGGGGCAGGGGTCCGTGGGGGCCCCTGAGTGGATTGACTTCATTGTCTTCAGTGTGTCTTCGGTGGTGAGGGCTGTCCAGTCGTCAATCACTGGTTTCCGGGTGTCGGGGGTGGTTGGTGAGGGTTCAGTGTGTTGGTTGTCTTCGTCGAAGTTGTCGTAGATGCTCTTGATTTTGTGGAGGAAAAAGGTGCTGAGTTTGTCGCAGATGTCTTGTGAGGGAGGGATGTCGGTAGACTCGCTAGTGGGTTGGGCGAACTCCTTGATGATGCTGAAGAGTTCCTTGCTGTTGTGCGCGTGGGTGGAGATTCTGTCTTCAATCGCTTTTTCCTCGTTTCTCTGATGAGTTGATGGTGGGCGTTGGTGGCGGCTCTGAAGTTGTCGTGGGCTTCTGTGGATTTGGTGTTCCTCCAGGCCTTTTCGAGGCGGCGGCATGTTCTTCTGGACTCTCGAAGTTCGGTGGTAAACCATCTGGCTTTCTTGGCGCGGGTATTGTTGTTTTTCTTGAGGGGGGCTATGGTGTTGGTGCTGTCCGAGATCCATCTATGCAGGGTTCGGGCTGCGGTGTTGGGGTCGTCGTTTTCCGCGATGGTTGGGGTGGAGTTGTTGAGTGAGGAGGTGAGCTGGTCGTCGGTGATTTTGGTCCAGTTTCTTCGTGGATGCAGGTGCTGGTGTCTGTGGATGGTGGGTGTTCTGAAGGTGAAGTGGACGCAACGATGGTCGGTCCATGGGAGTTCGGTGGTGTTGCTGAAGGTGATGGAGTTTCCTGTAGTGAAGAGGGGTCGAGGGTGTGTCCTGCTGAGTGCGTGGGCTCGGTCACGATCTGGCGCAGTCCAATGCTCCAGATGTCTTGCAAGTGTCCCACCTGATATGGGGTGGGATGCTCTCCCTTAAATCAAAGGAGACCAATGTGAGAAGAATATATTACCTTGATCTGTACTGCATGGAGGACTTCGTGGGTGTGTCATCCTTGCAATGGGCAGTGTTGGCCTCACAATGGCATCTCCAAGGAGGGGCAAAAAAAAATTGGTTTCATACTTTTGCACAGGAGATAATGTTAGGGTGTGCCAGAAAGCCTCTTTAAGCCAGCAATAAGTCCTAAATCTGCATACGCCAGGTGCCAAACTGGAAGTAACTGTGGAGGAGGGGTGATCCCATTCCAGTCAGAACCCGCACTCTCACTGAGACGGATGAGGCAGGCAGGAGAACTCACAGAGTGTGCCTGTTGATAGTATGCTGCAGAAGAACGCTCCCAAGGTGCCGCCGCACATCAGATTCCCTAGGCCTCAGTTCAGTTGCAGCTCACAGGCTGCAGTCACGTAATATGCCATAGTCATGGTACTCTGGAGTAAATCACCACTCATCAGCAACAGCAGGAATCCCCTTCAGCCTCATGGAGCCCCTGGCTGCACTGTCGCTTAACCCTTTGCTCCATGGTGTGCTAATCTCATCCTGAGAGGGCTTGCCTAGTAGAATGCTCTTAGTTGGTAGCCATCTTGCCCGAGACCAAGCTCTGACCCTAAATTTGCTAAACATTCCTACTCAAAAGAGGGAAACTGCTAAACCCATCAAGGCAAGTGACTGTAGTTAGCTGACCTCTAGGGAAGTATGGGAAAAACAAAGATTTGATGCTAGCAACAAAACATAGACAATGTGAGAAAATTATTTTTGCACTTAATGAGCTTCTCGAACTTTCACATGGTTTTGGCACATTATGGTTATGCCAACATAATCCTTATATTGACTGGAAATAGTCTAATAAACATTTATCTTCAGTTTATTATAAAATTCATTGCTTCCCAGGAGTTTCATGCCCATTGATTTTTCCCTTTTAGGGTTCACTATTTTAACCCCAGAAGAAGGTCAAAGTGAAATTCCTGAAGCATATGCAGATTATCAGGATATGGTAAGTGAAAACAGAGTCAAATATTAACCACCTCACAGAGTGTACAATTGCTCAACTGACTTTTCCTGGGAGCCAAGATTCTGCATTGCCAAATATCAATTAACCAGCAAGGAAGATTAATATTTTTAAAAAGTATCTTGTGGAAAGAATGTCCAAAAGATTCATACAGCTGCGTCTTCTCCGCATGGAAGTCTACATTTTTTGGATTGGAAATTAAATACCACTACCACAAAGAACTGATATCCCTTTTCCCTGATTTCTGTACTTTTAGGTCAGGCTCATGCAGCAAACGTGTTTACAAAGCTGGACCAGAGAGGAGCATACCATTTAGTCCATATTAAATCAAGTGACGAGTAGAAAACAGCTTCTCATTTTAGAGATCAGCATTTCCTGTATCTAGTTATACCATTCAATATTTGTAAAGCTCCTTTTAACATTTAGTAAGGAGTATATTTCATATTTTGGAATTTTTTTTCATCAACTACCTAATTAAATTTTGATTTTTTTCCAAGGACCTTGATAAAAACTAAATAAATGTCAATGAAGTATTACTTCAATTATATATACAATCCTTCTACTCCAAATTCGACAAATGCAATTTGCAGCCCATTCAGTTGCCTTTTTAGGTTTAAGCTTATTTGGCAAGGGCATCTGTATGGCTCCCCAGAAAGTTTCTGTAGGGGTTGATTCTCCTTGCAATGTAAAGATATTCAGAGATTCCTGGGTTTTGCCAATTGTTTTAGGTACTTTATTGAGTCCTTTCCTACAATTGTGGTACTCATATTACAACTAACCAAGAATGAAATAATTGTTCATTAGAGACTAGAGCAGCAGAAAGCATTTGATCAAATAAAAATATAATTTAACATTGTAACCATTATTAGACATTCTGATCATAATTCACCCTTCATAGTGGAGACAGATGCTTTATCTTTTGCCTTACGGGCAGTACTGCTACAGGGAGGCCCCTTGTCAAAGCTGTACATCCTCTTGCTTTCTTTTCACATACATTATCACCTGCTAAAAGGAATTACACCATATATGATGAAGAATTACTGCCTAGAAAGGATGCTTTTTCTCACTTGCAAATCATATAGAGGGAGCCTTCTACCCTGTGACTGTATGGAGAGATTGTTAAAAACTTGGGCTTTGTTTAAATCTACGAAGTGTACAAATTCCCGAAAATGCTTTGGCATAACTGAAATCAGATTTAATCTCTATTGAAACGGAAAGTTGGATCGAGAAGGATCATCATCAAAGAGTTGTGATGGCATGCCTGTTTTTTTCACATTAAAAACAAATTGGTTATTACCACTGAATCATTGTGAGAGAAATCTTTGTACTAATGTCATGATGTCATGACTCTTCTAAGGCAGGAAAGTTTTACAAAAGAAAATGTAAGACTTAGCGGCTCATCTTTTTGTTGACAGCCGTGAGGAAGCATGCGAGACAATGTGTGCAACAATGTTGTGCTTAGATGAAGTCTACACATCAAAAACCCCTATTTTAATGATTCCTTTGAAAACCAAAGACATTTCTTGGGATAAGATATGATGGACTTCATTACTGCTCGAGATCCCTCTAAAAACATGCTCTAATTTTGTTAATAGTTTGCTTTTATTTCCCACAATATGCATATTTTGACTCATTACCTAAACTACCAACAGGTCTTCAATTAGCTATAGGATTGGTGAAAGAATTTGCAAGGTTACATTGTTTGTCTGTGGACATTGTGACTGAAAGGGGGCATAGTTTATTTCAAAGTTCTGGACCACTCTTCTCCTCTGATTGAGTACCATACATTTCAAATCAACAAGTCATCACCCCTAAACTGATGGTCAGACTGAAAGGATGAATACATCTCTAGAACAATGCCTCTGTTGTCACACTAGTACCATCAGTTACAATGGGTTACATGGTTGCCTTTTGGGGGGAGTTGGGATATAATAACTTTTTACAGTCCTCACTGAGGTACTCTCCTTTTTCTGTTCATTTGGATTCCACCGTCAGCAGTTTCCTGACATTATTCACAAAACTTCTGTTCCCTCAGTTATAACTTTACGGTCCACTGTCTCCACAGTTTAAACCACCACTCTCCTTCGTTTATAAGCAGACATTAATTACAAATGTTTTGCTGACCGACTTTGCAAAGAAACACCAGTACACAAAAAAAGAGGATCTAGTGTGGCTGCCCACTCATTTTTGTCAAATGCTCAGTTGAGCTAAGGCAAAAAATATTTAATATTACAAAACTATCAAGGGCATCACTTACAGTACAACTCTACCCTGATCCCAGTAATGTATTTGTATTAGACTACACACATGATGTTAATTTGGTTTGGGAAGCATTGTAACATCCAATGTTATGGAATTAGGTTTTAATCTGTAAAACATATTGACAGTATCTATTGCAGAAATCATCTACATTGAAAAACAGTTACTATATTTTTAGATGCACGTGTAGAAATAAGTCATTCTTTCAGACAGTTAACTTGACAAAGGGGAATTACGCAAATTTAGAATAAAAATCGTTACCGATTTAGACAGAGTACATGTGTCTAAGAGCTGGAAAAACTAAAATACTAGATAGGCAGAGCAGAAGATGGAGGTGGGGATGGCAACACCTTGGATTTCCATACAGTCGTAACGCAACACATAGCAGATGGTACGAAGATTGACCCAAGTCTACTCAATGGAAGCTGATAGCTGGTTCAGTCAAAAGTATTAGCTGTCAATAACTGTCAATAACATCTGTCTTTGATTGCACGATTACACCATTTTGACTGGCACAGAGACTTCTCAGTATCATTTCTCTGAGGAAGCTGAGTAAGCTGATCCCAGAAAGGTGCAATATATTTCCCTTTAATGAACATTCTTGGTGAAACAAGCAAAATAATGTCTATAAAAATCACTTGGAACGAGTAACGTGTTGTCAAACTTTTTTGCCTGGAATCTTCTTTGTCATAAAATGTAGCAGTTCATCTCTGTTGTAGAAAACTCAGGGGCATATTTATGTAGGTCCTGCTCTCGTATCTATTACGCAGCACAATGTAGCAAGGTGACTTGCTGTGCTGTGTAATGTCTTAGTACATATGCCCCTCAGTTTAAAGGCACCAGGATGGCACTTGTAATGGAAAATTGGGCTCCAGGAATGGGAATGATGCCATGCACACAAAGTGGCATATAATTGGTCTCTCTTGAATTGACTCTATTATCTTTAAGAAGGTTAAGTATATCCTCTTAAAACTCCAAAGATGTCTTTCTCTATTTTTGAGCTTTGATGAACAGTTGATGAGGCTAGTATACCTTCGACTATTTTCCCCCGTACAATAAATAACAAAAGCACTGATAGCAATAATAATAGGAGTTATGCATTTAGGCTTAACTAATTAATTAAGTTCAAGACCATCTGTCTCGGTGATCCTAGCTCATCCGTGCTCAATATTTTCTGCAATAGATTTGGGGCCAGATTTATTAAAGTGTTGCATTGCCCTTGCATCATGCAAGGTAATGCAAGGGCAATGCAACACTAAAGTCAGACTTACCAAGCCATGCAAGGCCACCTTGCGTGACCCTGCGGTACTTTGTAAATCTGGAGAAATGCAAGACAGCGCATGTGGCTGCCTTGCGTTACTCTGCCCCAGGGGATGGGTGAAGCATGGGTTTTACGACACATTCACCCATGGGTTTTGGCACATTCCCACATCATCCAACACTGATAAACCTGGTAATACGTCCAAATGCTACCCCTTACCAGTTAATGCGTAATGGGGCGAAATATATTTATTTCTCCTTGTTTTTCCTCTTTCTATTGTGCTGCATTCTGCAGCACACATAGAAAGAGGAAAAAGCCTCAGACGATGGTTTTTGTTCAGAAAGGTGTCCCTTCCTGCCCAAAAACAATCCTGCCTGAAATGCAGGCACCCTTGCACCATGACGCAAGGGTGTCTGCATTGACGTTAGAAGCCCAAAGTGTGCCAGTGCAAGGACAGGACAGGAATGAACCATATGATTTTAAATATGGTGCATTCCTGCCCTCTCCCTTTCTTGCTGTGCAGCACAGAAAGGTGCCTTGCTGCATTGCGTAAAATATTGATACATCTGTCCGCTTATGTGCTCAAGTCTAACATTTATTTGATTGGATTACTATTGGTCATTGTAACAATGTACACATTCTACTGTCTCACTTTTAAATAGGTTTTGGATTAAGAAAAATTCAAGAGACACCATTTCAGCAGTTATGTAGAGTTGGGCTCCTGATGGGCCAGATATTCCAGGCCCGAGTCCTGAGTGAATCTTGGTCTTCTGGATGGAAAACCTCTGAGTGGGACAATGCGAATAAGTGGCAAACACATGAGCACACCTAGGTGGATTGATGAGACAATGATTAGTCCAAACAAATAATTAAATTTTTGTGTTTACTAACTGTTGGACCTGGTCCTTTTTGCAGAGTTATCCCCAAACGTTTTGCCTTTTTCCTCCTATTTTTTATGACCTGTTTTGTTAGCTTTAGTACTCTGGGCCCTTTACCACTGCTAACCAGTGCTAAAGTGCACATGCTTTCTGTCTAAATTGTATTGGTGATTGGTTTATTCATGATTGGCATATTTGATGTACTAGTAAGTCTCTAGTAAAGTGTGCCAGGTGTGCCCAGGGCATGTAAATCAAATACTACTAGTGGCCTACAGCACTGATTGTGCCACCAACATGAGTAACCTGCAAGCATGTCTCATGCCAGCCACTGCAGTGTTTGTGTGGGCAGTTTTAAACTGCCATTTTGACCTGGCAAGGGCACCCACTTGCCAGGCCCAAACCTTCCCTTTTACTACATGTAAGTCACCCTAGGTAGGCCCAAGGCAACCCCATGGGCAGGGTGCAGTGTATTTGAATGGTAGGACATGTACTGGTATGTTTTACATGTCCTAATAGTGAAATACAGCTATTTTTATTTTTCACTATTGCAAGGCTTATCTCTCCCATAGGGTAACATGGGGATTGCCTTGAAATATCTTTTAAATGCAATTTCCCATTGGGAGCACCAGATTTGGAGTTTGGGGTCTCTGAACTCACAATTTAAAAATACATCTTTTGGTGAAGTTGGTTTTTAAATTGCATGATTGAAAATGCCACTTTTACAAAGTGGGCATTTTCTTGCTTAACCATTCTGTGCCTCTGCCTGTACCTGTAGAAACCACATCTGGGTTGGGATGACATTTCAGCTATTTTGCATTTACTCTAGACAGTCACATAAAGGGAGCTGAGGTGTGCCTTGCATATCCTGATGGGCCATCACCAGGCTGATGGGCCTTCCTGAGCAAGAGTGGTGGTAGGAG
Organism: Calotriton arnoldi; assembly: GCA_963921515.1. NCBI lineage: Eukaryota > Metazoa > Chordata > Amphibia > Caudata > Salamandridae > Calotriton > Calotriton arnoldi. Next base: position 885,820 of record CAWUFW010003857.1, on the reverse strand, counting down.
TTGTCATTGACACCTGAATAGAGCTATTCCTGTCCTGACACAAAGCCGTCTCGACCCTCCTGTAGTGTGTCTGGAGCCAGGTCAGGGAAAGGCAGGGTCTTGTGCACTACAAAGACTTTCTTTTGAAGTTTGCCTACCTTAAAGGCAGAAAGGGGTATAAGTATTGGACCTCCGACACTCAAATCAGAACCCTTCTGTATTGAGGACATTCAGACAGGAAGAAGAGCTGGATGCTGTAGCAGGAACTGACACTTTGCCTGTTGCTTTGTTGTGCTGGCCTGCTGCTTGCTGCTTTTGTCCTGGGAGTGAAAGGACTTGACTTTGCTTTCTGTATCCTGCTTCCAAGGTTCTCCAAGGGCTTGTGTGTGTTAGCCTCCTGTTAAGAAGTCTCAGGGCCATCAAAGACTTCACCTACCAATGCCTGCGCTCATCTGCTGAGAGTCTTGACTTGCCAGGTTGTGCCAAATCCAGTTCCTGGGCCCTTGGAGTTCGAATCTGGTGAAGGGAAGGAGAAAATCCATGAATCCACTCCCAGCATCTGCTTTTATCGACGCATCGCTGCAAACTTCGATGCTTTGCTGCTATTAGCACCGGACCGTTGTTCCCGATGGGCGCATTGACCATGGCTTTCACCGCAGGCCCCATCTTTCCATTGCAGCATGTCAGAAGAACCACTGCAGCATGATTTTCATGCACCACGTCACTGAAGTCCATGACGCACCACTCCAACTCCGATGCAGCACCTGCTTCATGGCTGTGGAATCAACGCAGCACCTGCATTGCCATTGTCACATTGATGCAGTGCATCTGGATTTTCAATGCATTGTCCCTGTGCATCGATTTCTTCATCGACGTTGCCCAGCAGTAAGAAACAGGCCATGTGTCTGGAGATCGACGCATCACCTCCGCTTCCAGTAAGGAACTGATGCATCACCTCCCCTAACTGTAAGGAACTGACGCATCACCTCCCCTGCATAGTACTAAGGAACCAACACATCACCTCCTCTGGCAGTAAGAAACCGATGCATCACCTCCCCTGGAATTATGGAACCAACGCATCGCTTTGCTTTTCTGGTGCCTCACCTCCCCTGTGCCTGTTTTGACACATCTAAGGTACTTTGTGCTAAAAGTAACACATCCATTGATTTCTATGGAATGAACTTGCTTAATCTTTGGAAAGTGATATCTTTACTTGTGTATGTTGGATTTTTGTCGCTTTGGTCTTGTTTTATTCAGATAACTATTGACTATTTTTCTAAACTGGTGTGGGCTCCTTTTGTAGTGTTTTCACTGTGTGACTGTGCGTGTATATGTGCAAATGTTTACTCATTGCCTCTGAGATAAGCCTGTCTGCTCGTGCTAAGCTACCAAGGGAGTGAGCAGGGGTTATCTTAGCTTTTTGACTCCCTTACCCTGACTAAAGTGAGACTCCCTACTTGGACAGGGTGCAAACCACTGCCAACTAGAGACCCCATTTCTAACAGTAACTATTTGAAAATTGTGGCACTACAGCAGAAAAGGTGAGATTCAAATGGCGAGGAGGTGCAACTGTTTCATGAAATTGCATCGCAGTTGGATGGACAATTCTGTCACCCCCAATATTCTGATAGGGCACAAGTGTGAAGCAAAATATAAATGGAATTTTTCAGAAGTTTCATATAGTACTTATTTTGCCCTTTTCCCCAGGTGCTCTTTTTTATTCCGGTTACTAAAATATTAGGCTCTGGTGCAGTAACCTTCTCTGGCCCAAAGCCTTCTCAACCTCCATCATAATCTTTTAAATTTTGTGAGGATTAGCAGAATTGCAAGATTAAAAGCGGCACTTATTGTTTATACTACAAGAAGTTATACAAAGTGCCTACCTTCAACATTAGTGGCACTTTGTGGCAGCGGAAAACTGTTTGTGGAGCCATCTCCGGGGCAAGAGGAACTAGTGCTGGTCCGCTGCTGCTTTACCCCCCACAGCAACCCTCGCCCCATCCAACCTTTAGCCCCAGAGGCTCACCCTCACCTACCCTGCATGACCTCGACCCCAGAACTGTCCCTGGCTCTTGGCATCACTGGCACCTACTAGAAGGAGGATGCAGCCATAAGATCAACTACTTTGTGCTCCAGAATGCCTCCCAAGGAACATACTGAAGCATCAAATGGTTATGGATAGGTGGGGATTGTAGTCAAATAAACCGGAAAACTATGGCCTTATACCCTTAGGTGAAATGTTCCAGTTTTGGTGACATTCCGTTTACTATTATGCTGCAATATACACAGTAGCGGCCCGTGGAGGGAGTTCCGTGGGCCGGTGAGGTGGGGCGGGGGGTAGTAAACACCGGAATATGGATGAACGGAGGTAAGTAAACAATTAAATAAAAATGCGATGCAGCGCGCGCAACCAAATTCATTTTATTTATTTAGGGGCATATTAACAAGAGGGCGATATGAAATTATCGCCGCTTTTGCGTCCATTTTCTGGCGAAAAGCGGCGATAATTTCATCGCCTTATCAGCAAAGACACGCTATCGCGTGTTTTGCTGACTTAGCGCCCGTTCCCAGCACGCCTAACTTTGCATCGCTAATGAGATGCAAAGTAGGCGTGGCTGTGAAACCAAACAGGGATAATATCGCGAAGGCAGCTTCGCGATATTATCAAGGAGGGTTAGCGATCTTTTAAATCGCATTAAGTATGCTATAACGCAGGAATTTAACGTCTGTTAAATTCCTGACTAAGGCATACTTAACATGGGGGTGGATTCTGTGGCTAAGACCACAGGCGCTATCATCTTGGATATCGCCGTTTCCCACCATGGAAAACGGCCATATCCACGCTATCTCTGGAATTTTATCGCCTCGGCGATGCGCGTTGTTGATAACGCGCTAACCGGGCGATAAATTACAGAGATAGCCGGCGATAAATATGCAAGCGCTAAGCGCGCTTTGCGATATTTATCGCCGGGCCTTGTTAATATGCCCCTTAATTGTTTACTTACCTCCGTTCATCCATATTCCGGTGTTTACTACCCCCCACCCTGCCCCTCCCCCGCCCCGCCTCACCGCCCCACGGAACTCCCTCCACGGGCCGCTACTGAATATACATGCGTAATAAAATTGGGCACATCAATAATTAGGATGCCAGTAGGCAAGCTCCCCAGATAGTTATTCCCCAGCTGACAAATATTCAGTGATGCTGTGGATTGAGTCAAGCTGCGTTGACATTCAGCGCAAAGATTTGGTTTATATTCAGTGGTAGGACATTTCTTTGCAGTCGCAGATAGGTTTGTCCGTCTGTCACAAGTGCATCAACACTTTTGTGATAAAATTCAATGCTCATCAGTAAGAGGGGCCTCCTTTTTCCTGTTTGTTTTCTTGTAAGATCGGCCTTCTGCTACATTTTTTAGAACATCTCTTTGTTAGTCAAATTTTTGTTGTATCTTCCTTTAATGAACGATTTGTGTTGTAAATCGTTTGTGACTAACATTTGAAACAGATATAGAATGTTGTGGCTTAGGATTGAAATCGTTATAATCAGAACACTCATTCTCAATTTTGTCTTCAAAATTTTCAAAGAAATGTCTAAAAAGAAGTCTTTGCTCCGGTTTGTGTAAAAATACCTGTGTCCACCAATGGCGCATTGTATGTAGGCACATATGACGTTCTTTTTGTAGTATTTTGACAGCAATATTGGTTAAATTGAATGTTACTGCCAAAATAAACATCTGCACTGGGACCAGCCACCTCACATTCAGAAAAAAATCTTAAGATCCATCAATTTCCAATTCGAAGTGCATTGTCTCCAACATCTAGTAAATGTATCTAAGTAGTTTAGTATGGAGTTCACTCTATACCAGTTCAACGTTTGTTCATTCATTCAAACATGCATTCACCCATCTAGGAACATATTTCACGAGTTCAGTTGCACCCCAATATTGGTAGGAAATTTTAAAGAAAAACCACTATGAGAAAACAGACCAGTTAGAAAGTGTTTTCCTGCTCATAAAATTTCTCTGCCGTACCTGTTTCTAATATCATATCTATGGGGGCCTTATTACGAAGGATTTGTGCATTGCTTGAAAAATATGATTTTGCAGAATTATCAAACTGATGCTGCATCGCTATTCACAGGTAAGATGGTGTGCATCTGAACATCCTTGCTGCTTACTTGATTGCCTCGCCTCTGGGGCATATGTGTTCCACTGAAGATGTTGTTAATTACATTTTTCTGTGTAGCCATAACTCCTGGACATCCAGTAGCATGTCAAAGATTGAAAGCACCAGATGACATACTGGTCCCAAGTAGGTCTCCCTCCTTGAGTCACCTTGGAGGACAAGTCTGTCTTGTTAGTTCATCATCACTTCCAGTAACTGTATTTCTAATGAATATATCTGTGTGTGTGTGCGTGTGTGTGTGGGTGTGTATGTGTGTGTGTGTGTGTGTGCGCGCGTGCGCGCGTGTGTGTATAAAATCATTTACTAAGCATATATTTTCCTTAGGTTAACCAAATGAGCAGGAAACTCATCACATGAAAAAACTGCTTGCAAAAAGATGTTTTCAAAAACAAGATACAAATGTTTTAATTGCTATCATTACCCTTTTATTACTATAATCTTTCGCATAATTAGTTCTTACATGGTGATCCCTGCGGGTGAACCAACACCATATGCGCACAGTTCTGAAACAGAAACAATTGATTTGATACTTGGGGATGGATGCTCGGCAGACTTGCATGCTTAATTTTCTAATTAAAGGAACCATATTTACAATAAATTACTTTTCTTTTCGGTGGAAGCGGTGTGACTTACAGTATCTGCAAGGTCCATAAACCGCTGGTTCTAGTGGGTAGAAGAAACCAGTATAATGTAGCACAAAAACTTTATTGCAATAATTAAGCCTTTCTCTGGCCCCCTTTTTATAATGCATTCCATATGCTGAACAAAGAGTCTAGTGCAACTCGGAAGATCCCCTCCTAAATAGCATGGAACCTTAAATTCTCAAATTCCTACTAAGTGCTCGCTTGGTTGCCAAAAAGATCCACTGTATACAACTTGCAGTGTAGGTTCAAGGGGCTCCGTTGACAAGTGTTTCTGCCTTTAGAGTTGGTCACACCGGGGGTTTGGCAGACGGGGTACCCCGTCTCATTTCTGACAGAGTACCCTGTTGATCAAACTCTAAATAAGTCTCTAACTCTTCTTCTGCATTCAGTTAATGTTTACTCAATGTAAAAGAGGCAACACTATCAATCTAAGCACCTAACACTGGCTCCCACCCTTTGGTTACAGTAGGCCAGAGCATTTCCATGGAACATGGCACCCCAGAATCTAACAAAGGGAGATAGTTTACCAGAGATTTGCACCAAATCATGCAAACCCCTATTTCATTTCCATTATACACAGATAGAGCAGTTGTTACCTCAATCCCCTTAAACTGACAATTAAAATGATTCACCCATTCATTCTACCTCTGGCAGACCATCAAGGTCTCCTGCTAAATATCTAAACGCATGGTTAAAAGAATACACATGATGTAGTCAATCTGGGATTTGTCTATAATTTATTAAACATGTAGATCGGATCTGAACAAATTGCCATAGATTTTATAGTATTTGGAACCAGATCTCATTCCTAGCAAAATCATACAAAGGAATCTAAAAAAATGTATGAGCAACTTTTGGGAACTGCCAAGATCAACTCATTGTCCACAGACATCAAATTACTAAAGTTTTTGCCTCCACTATGGAGATATCAGTCAACAGTTTAACTAATGTTTTTAGTAACATATTAAAATACAAGTTAAGCAAGAGGTGTAGAGGTATCTGTAACAACAAACATCCCCAGTTATTGAAAGGGGCTTGGAAAGATATGCCGTGACCCAAATAACCGCTTTGTTTTCCTTACAAAAGCAGCATTCCAGTTAAGTACATACAGCAGGGTTGGCCAGAGTGAAAAATGCATGTTCCAGATCTTTGCAAGATTGGCCAGGTCAAAAGCTGTTGTAGGATGCACAAAGGCTTGGTCATTGAGAGCGTTGAGTCGAAGATGATTCCCAAGTTGCGTGCGTGGTCGGTGGGTGTCGGGGCTGCTCCCAGTGCCGTCGGCCACCAGGAGTCGTCCCAGGCTGAAGGGTTGGAGCCGAGGATGAGGACCTCTGTCTTGTCCGAGTTCAGCTTCAGACGGCTGGTCTTCATCCAGTCGGCGACGGCCTTCATTCCTTCGTGGAGGTTGGCTTTGGCGGTGATGGGGTCCTTGGTGAGGGAGAGGATCAGTTGAGTGTCGTCGGCGTAGGAGATTATGTTGAGGTCGTGCTGTCGGGCGACGTGTGCGAGCGGGGCCATGTAAATGTTGAACAGTGTCGGGCTGAGGGAGGATCCCTGGGGTACGCCGCAGATGATCTCGGAGGCTTCGGACCGGACTGGGGGGAGGCGGACGCTCTGGGTTCTGCCGGAGAGGAAGGAGGTGGTCCATTCCAGAGCCTTGTCTCGGATCCCTGCGGCGTGGAGGCGTGCGCGTAGTGTGCGGTGGCAGCCGGTGTCGAAGGCGGCGGAGAGGTCTAGGAGGATGAGTGCTGCAGTCTCGTCGTTGTCCAGCAGGGTCCTGATGTCGTCGGTGGCGGCGATGAGGGCGGTCTCGGTGCTGTGGTTGCTGTGGAACCCTGACTGGGAAGGGTCCAGGATTCTGTTTTCTTCGAGGTATTGGGTTAGCTGTCTGTTGACGATTTTCTCGATGACCTTGGCTGGGAAGGGGAGCAGAGAGATGGGCCGGAAGTTCTTGAGGTCTCTTGAGTCAGCCTTGGGTTTTTTCAGTAGGGCGTTGATCTCGGCGTGTTTCCAACTCTCTGGGAAGGTCGCGGTCTTGAGGGAGAGTTTGATGACGTTGCGCAGGTGGGGTGCGATGGAGCTGCTTGCTTTGTTGTAGACGTGGTGCGGGAAGGGATCTGACGGAGAGCCGGAGTGGATTGTGCTCATGGTCTTGATGGTGTCATTGATGCTTACGCTGGCCCAGGCTAGCAGGGGGTCGTGGTCGAAGGTGTGCGGAGGGTCTGTTGTGTTGCTGTCTGTTGGGTCTGTCTGGGTGTTGAAGCTGTTGTGGATGTCTGCTATCTTGCGGTGGAAGAAGGTGGCGAGGGAGTCGCACAGGGCTTGTGACGGCGGGATGTCGTTGGTGTTGGAGCTGGGGTTGGAGAGTTCCTTCACGATGTTGAAGAGCTCCTTGCTATTGTGTGCGTTGTTGTTTAGGCGGTCTTTGAACGAGGTTCTCTTGGCGGCCCTGATGAGGTGGTGGTGGTTGCGGATGGCGTCCTTGTGTGCTGCGCGGTTGTCCGGAGTTTGTTCGCTGTGCCATTTCTTCTCTCGTTTCCGGCAGGCTTGCTTGGAGGCTAGGAGTTCTGGGGTGAACCAGCTGGCCCTCTTGCTGGTGTCTCTGTGGGGGGGTTTCTTCAGCGGGCGAGGGTGTTGGCGCAGTCTTCGATCCAGCGTCTGAGGCTGTGGGCAGCGTCGTCGGTGTTGGAGGGTTCGGTGGGTGGGCTGTATCCATTCTCCACTAAAAACTGTACAACAGTTACTTCTATTCACTAATCTTTTCTTCTGGTTTTGTCTCCTCATGCATAACACTATTTTGTCAAGAGTCTTCATTCTATTTAGAATCAAAATGAAAAGTATCTTCTTCAAAGCAAAGGGCTTATCAACTACTCTCTCAAATCGTTCTTTCTGCTTCACTGCATCTCTCCTTCGTCGACACTTTTTTAAATTTATCACTAAATTTACAAGGCTGTAACTATGCAATCATTATAACATTTGCGCAGAACCTATGCAGCCATCTAAACACCCACTTGCAACCCATGCAGTCATTGAAATACTGAGGCACATGCGTGCACTGATGAAATACTCAGGCTCCACTCGGACACTACTCTAATTACGTAGAGAGTGCCATTGTAGTAAACCCATAACCCATATTGTCTAAAGACTACATATTCTTCAGTAAAACTTGTAAATACATGGGTTTGTGGTTGAATACATCAATACTTCCTGGATGATTGAATGAATGCATAGGTAGTGCCTAGGTGATTCCCTGAGGATACAAGTAGTGCCTAGATGATTCCCTGACTATGTCATAACTCCATGGGTCATTCCATATCTTCCCACTTACTGCCTGCGTGTTTGCATGAGTATACCACTAGTATCTGCGTGTTTGGATGAGTGCATGAGTAGAGCCTGGATGATTTGGCAAGTGCGTGACTAAAGCTTCAATAATTCAATACATGCATAAGTACTTTTGGGATGATTAAATGAGTGCAATTCTGGTGCCTGGATGATTGCAAGAGTGCATACATAGTATATAGGTGATTTATGCAGTACATGGATAGTGCATACCTGATTGTTTAAGCCCATGCATAGCAACTAGCCTATTGGATGAGTGGATGAATAGTGTTTCAGCAATTGGATGCTGCCCATTTGTTTTTTGTTGAGTGAACAGGTAGTGCCTGGATCCTTAGATAACTACATCTGTTAACCCTTTCCCTCGCTTTCAAAACGAGGTTCCTGTCTGGCGTTTTTGCAATCTTTTCACAATGATCACAGAGAAATCATGAAAAAAATGAGAGTTCAAACCTATATCTAGCTTCATTTTTCTGAAATTTAAATACTACACAACAGTTTATTACATAGTCCTGAGTTGGAAATTAAAACTTGCCATTTTTTACATTGTGTCATCACTCCTCAATTTTAACAAACTTGTTCTGTCTCTTTAACACCTTTCTCTCCAATAGCGTCTTAGCTAAGTGTACCTAGCAACCCAGTGGAACCAGAAAGCCACAAGTTCACAGCACATTCTAAAAGGACCATGGTGCTTCCAAATAAGATACAAAAAGAACAATTGATGGACAGAATGCAGAACAATGTCATACATTCACTCCAGTACAGAGATCTGGGCCTAAATCCATCGTTTTTTTGCTCACCATGCCATTCCAGTTTGGACCCAGCTATATGCAAATCAGTCTTGACCCTGCACCCAATGGGAACAGTCCAGCCCGAACTGCCAGGCCAGGTCCTCCTTGGACTGGAAACAAGCATCCGAGGACCGGTTTCGGGCTTTCAGCCCTCATCAACCAGGATAGCTTGACTCCAGTGGCATGGAGAGCACGGGTCCCACGTCTGGGCATACCCGTCCCACTCGGGGTGACAAATGCAAAAAGAACAATTGATGGACAGAATGCAGAACAATGTCATACATTCACCCCAGTACAGAGATCTGGGCCTAAATCCATCGTTTTTTTGCTCACCATGCCATTCCAGTTTGGACCCAGCCATATGCAAATCAGTCTTGACCCTGCACCCAATAGGAACAGTCCAGCCCGAACTGCCAGGGCAGGTCCTCCCTGGACTGGAAACAAGCATCCTAGGACAGGTTTCGGGCTTTCAGCCCTCATAAGCCAGGATAGCTTGACTCCAGTGGCATGGAGAGCACGGGACCCACGTCTGGGCATACCCGTCCCACTCGGGGTGACAAATGCAAAAAGAACAATTGATGGACAGAATGCAGAACAATGTCATACATTCACCCCAGTACAGAGATCTGGGCCTAAATCCATCGTTTTTTTGCTCACCATGCCATTCCAGTTTGGACCCAGCCATATGCAAATCAGTCTGGACCCTGCACCCAATGGGAACAGTCCAGCCCGAACTGCCAGGCCAGGTCCTCCCTGGACTGGAAACAAGCATCCTAGGACCGGTTTCGGGCTTTCAGCCCTCATCAGCCAGGATAGCTTGACTCCAGTGGCATGGAGAGCACGGGACCCACGTCTGGGCATACCCGTCCCACTCGGGGTGACAAATGCAAAAAGAACAATTGATGGACAGAATGCAGAACAATGTCATACATTCACCCCAGTACAGAGATCTGGGCCTAAATCCATCGTTTTTTTGCTCACCATGCCATTCCAGTTTGGACCCAGCCATATGCAAATCAGTCTTGACCCTGCACCCAATGGGAACAGTCCAGTCCGATCTGCCAGGCCAGGTCCTCCCTGGACTGGAAACAAGCATCCTAGTACCGGTTTCGGGCTTTCAGCCCTCATCAGCCAGGATAGCTTGACTCCAGTGGCATGGAGAGCACGGGACCCACCTCGGGGCATACCCGTCCCACTCGGGGTGACAAATGCAAAAAGAACAATTGATGGACAGAATGCAGAACAATGTCATACATTCACCCCAGTACAGAGATCTGGGCCTAAATCCATCGTTTTTTTGCTCACCATGCCATTCCAGTTTGGACCCAGCCATATGCAAATCAGTCTTGACCCTGCACCCAATGGGAACAGTCCAGCCCGAACTGCCAGGCCAGGTCCTCCCTGGACTGGAAACAAGCATCCTAGGACCGGTTTCGGGCTTTCAGCCCTCATCAGCCAGGATAGCTTGACTCCAGTGGCATGGAGAGCACGGGACCCACGTCTGGGCATACCTGTCCCACTCGGGGTGACAAATGCAAAAAGAACAATTGATTGATGGACAGAATGCAGAACAATGTCATACATTCACCCCAGTACAGAGATCTGGGCCTAAATCCATCGTTTTTTTGCTCACCATGCCATTCCAGTTGGGACCCAGCCATATGCAAATCAGTCTTGACCCTGCACCCAATGGGAACAGTCCAGCCCGAACTGCCAGACCAGGTCCTCCCTGGACTGGAAACAAGCATCCTAGGACCGGTTTCGGGCTTTCAGCCCTCATCAGCCAGGATAGCTTGTCTCCAGTGGCATGGAGAGCACGGGACCCATGTCTGGGCATACCCGTCACACTCGGGGTGACAAATGCAAAAAGAACAATTGATGGACAGAATGCAGAACAATGTCATACATTCACCCCAGTACAGAGATCTGGGCCTAAATCCATCGTTTTTTTGCTCACCATGCCATTCCAGTTTGGACCCAGCCATATGCAAATCAGTCTTGACCCTGCACATTCACCCCAGTACAGAGATCTGTCTGAACTGGGGTGGTGGAGTGAGCTAAAGAATGATGATGGATTAAACCCAGATCAGTTGACTGGGGGTGAGTGTTTGATTTGCTGAAGTGCTCCGTCCATCATCCCCTTTGGTATCGCTTTGTTCGGCCTAAGTTGGCAGGGTATGCCCAGACGTGGGTCCCTTGCTCACTTAGCCTCTGGATTCAAGCTAGCCTGGCTGATGACGGCTGAATAGCCAGAAACCAGTCCCAGGATGCTTGTTTCCGGTCCAGGGAAGACATGGCTTGGCGGTTCCGGCTGGACTGTTCCCATGAGGCACAGGGTCAGACTGATTTGCATATGGCCATGTCTGAACTGGGGTGGTGAAGTGAGCTAAAGAATGATGATGGATTAAACCCAGATCAGTTGGCTGGGGGTGAGTGTTTGATTTGCTCAAGTGCTCCGTCCATCATCCCCTTTGGTATCGCTTTGTTCCCCCTAAGTTGGCAGGGTATGCCCAGACGTGGGTCCCTTGCTCACTTTGCCACTGGATTCAAGCTAGCCTGGCTGATGACGGCTGAATAGCCAGAAACCGGTCCCAGGATGCTTGTTTCCGGTCCAGGGACGACATGGCTTGGCGGTTCGGGCTGGACTGTTCCCATGAGGCACAGGGTCAGACTGATTTGCATAGGGCCATGTCTGAACTGGGGTGGTGGAGTGAGCTAAAGAATGATGATGGATTAAACCCAGATCAGTTGACTGGGGGTGAGTGTTTGATTTGCTCAAGTGCTCCGTCCATCATCCCCTTTGGTATCGCTTTGTTCGCTCTAAGTTGGCAGGGTATGCCCAGACGTGGGTCCCTTGCTCACTTTGCCACTGGATTCAAGCTAGCTGGCTGATGACGGCTGAATAGCCAGAAACCGGTCCCAGGATGCTTGTTTCCGGTCCAGGGAAGACATGGGCTTGGCGGTACGGGCTGGACTGTTCCCATGAGGCACAGGGTCAGACTGATTTGCATATGGCCATGTCTGAACTGGGGTGGTGGAGTGAGCTAAAGAATGATGATGGATTAAACCCAGATCAGTTGACTGGTGGTGAGTGTTTGATTTGCTCAAGTGCTCCGTCCATCATCCCCTTTGGTATCGCTTTGTTCGCCCTAAGTTGGCAGGGTATGCCCAGACGTGGGTCCCTTACTCACTTTGCCACTGGATTCAAGCTAGCCTGGCTGATGACGGCTGAATAGCCAGAAACCGGTCCCAGGATGCTTGTTTCCGGTCCAGGGAAGACATGGCTTGGCGGTTCGGGCTGGACTGTTCCCATGAGGCACAGGGTCAGACTGATTTGCATATGGCCATGTCTGAACTGGGGTGGTGGAGTGAGCTAAAGAATGATGATGGATTAAACCCAGATCAGTTGACTGGGGGTGAGTGTTTGATTTGCTCAAGTGCTCCGTCCATCATCCCCTTTGGTATCGCTTTGTTCGCCCTAAGTTGGCAGGGTATGCCTAGATGTGGGTCCCTTGCTCACTTTGCCACTGGATTCAAGCTAGCCTGGCTGATGACGGCTGAATAGCCAGAAACCGGTCCCAGGATGCTTGTTTCCGGTCCAGGGAAGACATGGCTTGGCGGTTCGGGCTGGACTGTTCCCATGAGGCACAGGGTCAGACTGATTTGCATATGGCCATGTCTGAACTGGGGTGGTGGAGTGAGCTAAAGAATGATGATGGATTAAACCCAGATCAGTTGACTGGGGGTGAGTGTTTGATTTGCTCAAGTGCTCCGTCCATCATCCCCTTTGGTATCGCTTTGTTCGCCCTAAGTTGGCAGGTTATGCCCAGACGTGGGTCCCTTGCTCACTTTGCCACTGGATTCAAGCTAGCCTGGCTGATGGCGGCTGAATAGCCAGAAACCGGTCCCAGGATGCTTGTTTCCGGTCCAGGGAAGACATGGCTTGGCGGTTCGGGCTGGACTGTTCCCATGAGGCACAGGGTCAGACTGATTTGCCTATGGCCATGTCTGAACTGGGGTGGTGGAGTGAGCTAAAGAATGATGATGGATTAAACCCAGATCAGTTGACTGGGGGTGAGTGTTTGATTTGCTCAAGTGCTCCGTCCATCATCCCCTTTGGTATCGCTTTGTTCGCCCTAAGTTGGCAGGGTATGCCCAGACGTGGGTCCCTTGCTCACTTTGCCACTGGATTCAAGCTAGCCTGGCTGATGACGGCTGAATAGCCAGAAACCGGTCCCAGGATGCTTGTTTCCGGTCCAGGGAAGACATGGCTTGGCGGTTCGGGCTGGACTGTTCCCATGAGGCACAGGGTCAGACTGATTTGCATATGGCCATGTCTGAACTGGGGTGGTGGAGTGAGCCAAAGAATGATGATGGATTAAACCCAGATCAGTTGACTGGGGGTGAGTGTTTGATTTGCTCAAGTGCTCCGTCCATCATCCCCTTTGGTATCGCTTTGTTCGCCCTAAGTTGGCAGGGTATGCCCAGACGTGGGTCCCTTGCTCACTTTGCCACTGGATTCAAGCTAGCCTGGCTGATGACGGCTGAATAGCCAGAAACCGGTCCCAAGATGCTTGTTTCCGGTCCAGGGAAGACATGGCTTGGCGGTTCGGGCTGGACTGTTCCCATGAGGCACAGGGTCAGACTGATTTGCATATGGCCATGTCTGAACTGGGGTGGTGGAGTGAGCTAAAGAATGATGATGGATTAAACCCAGATCAGTTGACTGGGGGTGAGTGTTTGATTTGCTCAAGTGCTCCGTCCATCATCCCCTTTGGTATCGCTTTGTTCGCCCTATGTTGGCAGGGTATGCCCAGACGTGGGTCCCTTGCTCACTTTGCCACTGGATTCAAGCTAGCCTGGCTGATGACGGCTGAAAAGCCAGAAACCGGTCCCAGGATGCTTGTTTCCGGTCCAGGGAAGACATGGCTTGGCGGTTCGGGCTGGACTGTTCCCATGAGGCACAGGGTCAGACTGATTTGCATATGGCCATGTCTGAACTGGGGTGGAGGAGTGAGCTAAAGAATGATGATGGATTAAACCCAGATCAGTTGACTGGGGGTGAGTGTTTGATTTGCTCAAGTGCTCCGTCCATCATCCCCTTTGGTATCGCTTTGTTCGCCCTAAGTTGGCAGGGTATGCCCAGACGTGGGTCCCTTGCTCACTTTGCCACTGGATTCAAGCTAGCCTGGCTGATGACGGCTGAATAGCCAGAAACCGGTCCCAGGATGCTTGTTTCCGGTCCAGGGAAGACATGGCTTGACGGTTTGGGCTGGACTGTTCCCATGAGGCACAGGGTCAGACTGGTTTGCAGATGGCCATGTCTGAACTGGGGTGGTGGAGTGAGCTAAAGAATGATGATGGATTAAACCCAGATCAGTTGACTGGGGGTGAGTGTTTGATTTGCTCAAGTGCTCCGTCCATCATCCCCTTTGGTATCGTCCAAATAAGATACAGCAGGTGTTCTTTACTCCACAGATTCAAAAGCATATCCATGTCTGTATTTCATTTTATTTCTTAAACAACAGCCAATAATAAGACTTCACTACCTAATTGTATTCACTTTCATGACAGCATCCAATGAAATATATCTTTAAAATAAAATAAAAAACACCTCCTTTGGAAAACTACCTCATTCAGCTCCAGCCTTCTCCTCACTACTTTTGCTCCTTCACTTCAAAATGCTTAGAGAATGGATTGTGGGCTGCAGCTATATCTATTGAGTTAAAGAGGCTGCAAAAACGAGAGGTATTGACAGGGACTTGGGTTTGCCAAATGTGCAGATTACTTGGTTTGGCCAGAGAGGGTTAAAGTTTCATCGGTTGCTGGCTTTGGTTAAATCCATTGTGGATTCCCAAGCTCCTCCCCTCATGATTGTGCACTGTGGTGGAAATAACCTAGGCACATTGACTGGGGTAGGGCTGGAAATCCTAATGAAACAAACCTTTGCAGAACTGATGTCGCTTTTCCCTCACACTGTCTTGGTGTACTCTAATATTGGTAACCATATAGTGCCATCAAGAGAGAGCTATAAGTTTGTCTTGAAAAAGATGGAAAAGTAATAGAACCATCGAAATGCGTCAACGCTTGTGTTGCATAATCCGTGGAACAAGCTTATCCTGCAGACAAAAGACAATATAGTGTATCCAGGAGTAGCTAGAGAAGTGTTCCTTTCGGATATGCTTTTTATGACAAAGTGTATTGTCTTAGTGTTTCTCTCTAATGTATGAATTTGGGGTTGGTGGAATGTATGTTATTTGTATATGAACTTGATATTTGGATTATTGTGATTTTTATAGGGTTTTTATGATATTGTGATTTATGTGATGTTTTAATTTAAAATAAAATTTTAACGATATATAACTGTTGTATATATAATTGTTAGGCTCTACCATATGGGCTGCATCAGTTGTGGTTTGATGGTGCAACGTAGGGGTGGCATTATTTTCTCCGTGTGCCCAACTATTGCACCGAGTGATCTGACATAATTCTCTACCAAGGGAAAACTTTTTCTACCGTACTCTAATATATGCCAAAGACAGATATGGAAGTGGCCAAATCAATTCTGTCCACAGATTGACAAAGCCAGGAAACATGTTAATAAAACTGTTTCTGCATTCCTCAGAGACCATCGCATGGGCTGTATCTATAACAACAATCTATGCTTTGACATGCATGGAATTTATAGAAATGATGGAGTACACATTACAGATGAAGGCAACAGGGTGTTTCTAAGTAACATGAAACCCTGCATCCAGACTTATGTATAGCAGTTATATACACACAACCAACACAATGGCTCTTTTCAGAGCCACACTAGTACCCAAAATATTGTGAAGTTTTTTTCTAAAGGTTTTTTTTCCCTTTAGTTTTTGACAATCTTCGTGACAACGTCGCAATCCCTGTGGACATGTCGCAAAAACAGAAAACAAAAGCAGACATTCAATGGCCACCAACACATCCAAAAATAATATGTAAAAAAATCCATTCTGAACATTGCACTACGCATATTACTATATACATACTTCTTGCACAGCATGTTTAAACTCATATTTTTAAATTAAGTTTCTTTAAAAACCATCTTTCAGACCTATTTTCCGTTTTCGCAGTTATTCAAGATGTCGCGATGATGTCGTTAACCGCGACGATCGCACCTTTTCCGTAAAGTGAAAACACATATATGCACACATATTACAGTATTTTACTGTACACTTCAAACTCATGTTTTTCTAGTGTATTTCAAGAACAACCATCTATAAAACCTATTTTCCATTTTCGCGATGAGGCCGGAGATCTCAATGACATTGGTAATCGTGATCCTCGCGGTTACGTTGTGAACGCAGAAAGCAAAAGCAGGAATTCAATAGCCACCACCACATAAAAAAATTCTAACTATATAACTAATTCTAACCATCACAGTAGATAACTCACTATATAAATAACTCTATAAAAACATTTATCAATATCTCAATATCGCTATAACAATGCATATTAATGATTCATTGATATACATTTTTATATTTCCACCAATATTTGCAACGACATTGATAGTCGCGATGTCCCCGCGATGGTACACGAGGGCTGCGCTGGCAGTAACGGCATCATCGCAAATATTGCGAGCAACTAAAAAATTCAATTTTGGACATATTACTTGTGTCACTAACACCCCCATTTCTCAACCACGGGGTCAGAGTATATCCACTCGACCCTTTATGTGGACTTTCACACAGATTTTCATCCCCAGAAACCGTTCCCGATAGATAAAATGGTGGCCGCAACTTTCTATTCAGATTGCGTCCAGCCAATCAGAGCATTCCCGTTGGTGTGTGCATTCACGATTCATAGCGAAACCACTGCAAAAGATCCGTGGCCAGAGATATCACTATAATTTTAAACTTACATTTCTCAACAACTACTGAACAAATTTACACCAAATAAGCAAAAGGCACTTCCTTGAACCAACACCTACCTCCCTGCCAAATTTGGTGTAAGTCCATACAGGGGATCCGGCTGTAGGTGTGGCTAAAGATTCCTATGGGAATTAACATTACAAACGCAACCTTATTTCGTGCCCCAAATTCTCAGTCCCCACTGCACGGATCACCCCCAAACTTTCCATAACAATAGCACCCTCTGTCACACTTTTTGGGGAAAAGTTCATGCAGATAAGTCAAACGACGCCAAAGTTATAGCCAAGTAAAAAAACTATTTTCCTATGGAAACTAGGTCCTAACTATAACTACCTACTGGTGACTGCCAGTAGGTAATATATACATCATGTGATCAAGGCCGCTGAGTCGGCCAAAACGCATTATGGTGGACCAAGGTTGAATAAATTAACAGTGAAATCTGCTGTTTGGTGTCTGCTCCAGTCGTGTACAGAGATTCAGGATTGGTATCGGGAATATATATGTATATCTTCAAGGTATGTAGTGGTTAAGTTAAGTATAGTACATTTATGCTACTCTGCAGGCACTTCCCTTTTGATTTTTTAGATCTTGATATTTTGACTACAATACTCCCTTCCGGATATTCCAGACTAAAACCTATTTCAAATACTATAGACTTACCTTAACATTGCAGGGGACATGCCAGAGGAGAAGGGTGATGATGACCAACCCTCCACTTGTCATGCTCTAGCAGTAGCACGTGCACAACGAGAAGAAAGACATCATACCAAGCCACAACAATTGAAGCAACATAACTATTTGCTGCTCCCTTGACCACCACCTCAGATGCATTGTTGACAAATGCTGTTACCCTAACAATCATTTTGTGCAAATCTGTTCCAACTATCTCTGTTACCACTCCCACCACAACCATTTGAGCAACTGTATCCCCCACATCCACCTGTGTCCCAATTGCTCTGTCCCCAGCCACAGCAACCATTGTGTCAATATTGGTAATCTGAGTATGAATCAGAAATGGTGGTCAGTTTGGAGACAAGTGACATGCCACTAGAGGTGGAACATGGATCGGTTTATTTCAAATACTCATCATAGCATAAAGCATGGAACCGAGAGGGTGAGGAGTTGGACATACAACAAAGAACAACCTCATCTTCCAGACTCGACCCAGCGAGAAGAGAAGCTCCATCTTCAGAACATTCTAATAACATCACCAAGACCCTGGCATATATTAGGCACAGGCTGGATGCTATTAAGGCTTCCGATATTACAGTTCTGTTTCAAATCAGGGAAATGTTCACCACCCTCAATGGCATACATGGTACACTGAGGCATCAGATAACTGCAGCACAAGGAGGCATGTTCTGCAATTTTATACTAAATATATTAAAGTCTGGAGTAGTGCCCAGCTCTGTGTGCCAGAGCAAGCAACAGCCAGTAAATCAGATCAAACATACAGCAGGGTATAGTGCAGGATTGGTAATATGATGCAAAATGTTGTAAGAAAACTTATAGCAGGATAAGTGACACTGCTCCTGGAATGAAAAGAGCTTTGGGCAGGGCAGATTAGCAGAGGATCCCTGCTCTCCACACCCATGCCAACTAAAAGTGCATCATTTCCACCACACAGTCACCACCACCTTCCTCCTTCTCCCCCTTCTCAGACCGCTAAGCAGGTGTCACCTGTGCGGTTAAGACACAGATCACCCAATGCAGCCAGCTTCCCAGATCATTTTGGCATGCCTGTTAACAAAAAACTCTCTAAGACTGACTTTGAAAGTCGGTATTAATATTACTGTTACATGTAGGATAGCTGCAGGTTATTCAGGGATCGAGCGGTGTAAGATTAGACTTCTAGGGCATTTTTACATACTTTGAAAATAACATTACTTAACATAGAGTAGAGAAGGGAAATATAGGGAAGAATAAATATGTGTGGGTGAAGCAATATTTGTGAATGGTATAGCTTTAGAGTAGGGGTGCCATGGTAGAGTTTGAGTTGCAGGTAGTTTGGTAGGTAGTTCTGGTTGGCAAGGCTAATGTTATTATAGTATGTATCTGGGTGTGTGTGTATGCATATGTTCATGTGTTCTTTGGAGCTGTTGTTGGGTTAGTATAGAGATGTCAGGGCATAACTACATTTGAAGGCATGGTTGGAGCTAGCATAGAGCAGCAAAGGCCTGTATTAAGGATGAGCATGTTTCAACTTACATGGTAATATCTTTGAGATACTAATGATGTGTATTCACTTAATAAAAGTTTAACATATTTTAGTAACTGTAGGATTTATTGTATTTTGATTGATAAAGTTAAAGAAATTAATGCCAAAATAATACTTTGAAAATCATAACTTTTAATCAGTTCATCCATGATTGCTGCAGTATTTCCACCCTGCTGCTGTTGGACCTGTCAGTTATGTGGATTTTCCTCTTCATCACTTGACCCATCACCTGCCTGCTTTTCCTCATCAGTCATGGATGCACATTGACTTACTGTTATATTCTGAAGCATGCACTACAGAAGTGTTATTTGACACACTTTCCTGTGGAAGAAGCTATTGCCACGTCCCTCTGGTGGAAATGTCGGAACTAACCAGTGGGCGAACCAAATGCACACACAATCACATTTTGTGTTCTACAATGTTCTTCATTGCATGCCTGTTGGGATGGAGTTGTAGGATCCTGGACAAATGTCATCAGCCACTCACGTAATGGATACCGCAAGTCACCTGCATGCAACAAGAGGTAGGTAATATTAGAGTTATATTATTAACTTGCATATGGACCAAATATACTTGACAACAACATAATGTGTTCTATTCTGCAAAATCATTGCCTTTCTGTCATGTCTTTGGAAACAAATTTAATTAAATGGTTTGATATACCCTAATTAATCAAATAAATGTAAGGGAAGCCCATATGTTCCACATAGGCGTGTGGCTTTTGAGAATGTCCAATTACTGCAGTTAAATAATATTTAATTGGCTGTTGGGGTGTTTGTACTCACTCAGCAACCAAGGGGCCAATTCACACACTGTGATGTGTAGTACATAAAGTAGTACTGCTCATTAGTACAAAATGGAGTTCACAAACCTATGGCTGGAGACCTCGCCTCTGTCTCTCCTGTCGCTTCAAAAGAACAAAGAGGGTCCGTGACTTGACTAAATAAGTTTGGGGAACAGGGCAGGGAATTAAACAATGGCAAACAAAAACAAGAACTTCTCCAAAACAATAGATATACAATATGCAATATGTCTATAATATACAGAGAGCCATGCGACAGACCAGTAGTTTTTGAAATGTATTCATCTGGTGTACAAAAATATATTCATAATTTATTCATATTTTTATATATACATCATTTTTTAATAAAACCATGAGAAATAGTACATACAGTATTATAGTTGTATGTATTCAATTAGTGAGCACCCACAAGTATAAGACAACAATACAATAATAAATCTAATATAACACACAAAAAACAACACATAATGTATCACAGTGCAATAATAACAAAACTGATTTGCGCCCTGATGAAGGTTGATCTTATCAACTGTTAACTTCCAAAACACGTGTCGGCGCATTTCTGTCCTTTCAATACAGTACTCATTACACTACTTACATTTGTATAATGAGCAACAATTTTTATTTATTGTGATTCTTTCTTTGTATGTTAAATGATTTTTGTTTTGTATAGTATTTTGTATAGTCTTTTGATAAATGTGAGTTTTGTTATTATTGCACTGTGATACATTATGTGTTGTTTTTTGTGTGTTATATTAGATTTATTATTGTATTGTTGTCTTATACTTGTGGGTGCCCACTAATTGAATGCATACATCTATAACACTGTATGTACTATTTCTCATGGTTTAAAAAAAAATGATGTATATATAAAAAAGATGAATAAATTATGAATATATTTTTGTACACCAG
Source organism: Calotriton arnoldi (assembly GCA_963921515.1). Lineage (NCBI taxonomy): Eukaryota > Metazoa > Chordata > Amphibia > Caudata > Salamandridae > Calotriton > Calotriton arnoldi. Next base: position 865,046 of record CAWUFW010003857.1, on the reverse strand, counting down.
ATGAATAAATTTCAAAAAGTACTGGTCTGTCGCATGGCTCTCTGTATATTGTAGACATATTGCATTTAGTATTATTTGTTTTAGAGAAGTTCTTGTTTTTGTTCTCCTGTCGCTTCCTGCAGAGATCTTTAACGAGGTAGCAGAGATCTCCGCAAACTTAAGCATGCAAATAGGTGTTAACTGTTGGAGGGACCAGGGGGAGTGGTGTGAAAATGAGGAGTAATTTTTACTAAATGAGGGGGGTTTAGGAACTTAAGGTGGTGCTTGGAAGGAACATGTTAATACAAAACAGATACCCACAAAAGAGAAAGACAGTTGCCATTCACAAAATACACTTCTGAAGTCACTTCAACCATAAAGGTCTCGTAACAGGCTTTAATGTTCTTCAACCCAGCCACGGAGAAATCCTATCACCACTTTATATAGATTTTTCCTTGAGACCCGTGGATTATTTTGTTGTTATTATAATTGGTGAGGGGATTTGTCCGCGCAGGTCTATAAATTTCCCTTGGACCCTCTATCTATCTGGTATTGTATTAATTAAAAATAATACCCAATAGAAACTGAAGTTTAATAAACTAAATTAGTTCAACATTTAAAATTATGTATGTGTGTGTGTGAGCTAATATACGCAATTATTGATTTCTTAAAATTTAATAATAAACTTCTATAAAAAAATTAACTGAATGGTTAAAATGTTTAACATTTTTAAAAAGTTTTTAAATGAATTAAATAAATAGCACTAACTTTTACCAAGTGTATTAAATATTAAATAAAAGTATTTTTTAGTGAAGGTTAATATTTTTATTATTATTTAAAAAATAATATTTATGAATTAAATTAACAAACTTAAAATATATGATTATTTAATACACATTTTTTTTGATGAGTTAATGTGCTGTACATTTTATTCTATTGTCCAAGATAACAATAAATATTTTAAATTCTTTTACATTTAAATTATATATTAAATTATTTTTAATTTTCTTAAAAAAATAAACTGTATTGAATTTTCCTATACTTTCGTGTAGGGAGAACTCAACTCCGGTAGTGGAGATTCCCTCTAACAGGTAAAAAGATACTGGTATTAACTCTACACTTGTTAATTTTGGTGTAGGATGCTCCGCCCTCTCATTTGAGAGGGTGGTGGCATGTAAATCTACAGCTAGTTGTAGATCTCTGCTCGGAAATAGTAAGAAAGTGAATAGTTACACCTAGGTGTAGAAGTAAATGTACACATGAGTAAATATACATGTGTATATGTATCTTTATGAATTGTGTCTCATGTCTTTTGTAAGTGGTATGTTAACATAGTGTGCGGTATTCATATATTTCTTATTTCGATCATTGAATCAAGTGTAAATCCTGAAAAATGGGTACAGCAATTTATAATTACACATCATTTGAATATTATTGCTAATCTGCATTTTCTGATTGTGGACAGTCTGCTCAATTGCTCTGGGTGGCACAAGTGCTACATGCGTACACATCAAGGCACATATTACATTTGGAAATGGACCAATGGCATAACACGTAGCCCTGAAACTATTCAATATTTGTGTCTATCCGCGATCCCCGGCGGTGGCCCAGTGTTCTTGAGACCGCAATATGCTTGGCAGCGATGCTGCAGCACCGCGAAGCATATTACGAGTTTCCTCCCCGTTCTCACTTTTCACGGCAGTGAGCCCGTGGTGAAAAGTGAGGCAGGGAGGAAACTAAGGGTGCCCTACAGGGCCCTGTGGTGCCTCAGGCAATGGGGATTCCTGTAGAGAGGCACATGGAGTGCCCCCTGTCTGCATGAACACCCAGTTCCTGCATGGCATGGACTTAACAGTACATGCCGTGCAGGAACTTGCTTTGGCATTCCCAATGCAGTGCCTTTTCAATGGCACCGCTGTGGGAACGCCAAAGGACCGCCCACCAGAGAACGAGGAAACTTGTAATCTGGCATGCGGCCAGCAGTCGAGTTTGGCGGTGCGGGCAATGATGTGCTGGCCCTCTCCCACTTCGCCAAAATCATAATCAGGCCATTAGCAATATATTTGCATTAGAGTGCTCATAAATGCACACCATCTACGTACTACACCCCTACCACTCTCTTGATGAATGCATTTGCTATACTTCGTGGGAAGCTAGGATTTTTCACAATCCCTATTACTTCAGTGATGTAAGATTGACGTCAGCACCCCCACTCAGAAAATTGTTCCAGCATCACTGGTACAAAGGTGCTGAACTGTGTCTCTAAGTCCAGTTTTAAAACAAACCCTTGCAACTATTCCCAAGCAAAATTCTGGGTGAATCTTCCAGTATTTCTTCCTGCTGGTGTTTACTTCACAAAGCCATTTTAACAGAGAATGTGCTCACTATACACAACATTGAACAGTCATCCCACTTATGTATGTCTTTCACACATAAGCTGAGAAATGTGGGTGTGGCCTACAGCCAGAGCTGCTGGTTTTAGATCAGGGGAACCAGGTAAAAGACCTGGCACTGGGCAAATTACTTAATTTCCTGTGCTTAAATGCATAAAATAAAATAAATCTGACCTAATGTAATCTGGTGCTCACGTAAAGCACTTCAATGCAGTTGGGCTGTGTTTGCGCTATATAAAACTGCTAAATATATATATGGAGTCGAAAGATCACCACCGAGGCTTGCTTTAACAAAAAAATGGATTTGAGGCCTTAACACATACTCTATTGTAGAAGCGGGTTTTCATATTTGCTAATATGCTAAAATCACTAGTATCAACACCAAGATTTTTCAAGAGCCTTATATTATAGTGAACAGATGCTACAGGCCAGCACCCTACTCTGAAAAGTGTTTCAGCTCCAATGCAGTTCATCATCTGCAGATCAATATCAAAGGGCATGGTAAAGGTCATGACATTTACAAACGATTGCTGTTAGTGAGGAATGCAGTTTTGTTTTTTAAGTATGTTAATTTGGTGCTTCACAGCATTTTGCAAGCATGTCCACTATTACATTAAAAATTCTCTGCTTTTTAACAAATCTTTAAAAAAGGTCTGATAAAGCCAGGTGGATTACGAACGTTTGCTGTTCTAAAAAGTGGATTGTTGTTCTAAAAGGTTTGAGAAAAACTGCTCTAAAGAATTCTCTGTTGCATCCAATAAGCTGTGGATAGTGCCTGTGTCAAGCCAATAGTTGTTCGTGATATATTCCCATGTTCAATGTTTAGGCATCTCCTGATCAATATGAGCCTTCTTCTAAATCTATTGGTTGCCTGGGCACTTTGTAATTGGTCATGGAACTACACTTGTCTTCACTTGTAGCTGCGCGATCAGTAGAATTGACTCCTGGATTTGGAAGTAATGCTGGACCAGACCTTCAGCCACCTTGCTGTTTGCAGAGTGTGAAAAAGAAAGGGCCTTATTATGAGTTTGGCGGAACATGAACCGCTGTACCGGCGCTCTGAACATGGCGAGCTCGGTGGTCCAACCGCCATATTACGAGTTGAGAGGACACCGCCAGCACATGTGGAAACATAATCACTACCGCCGCAAGAACTCTGCAGCTACAATGCCTGCACCGTGGTCAATTCGTAATACAGCGGCCTAAAGATCGCCAGTGCTGTGGGCTACTGGGGGCCGTGGACACGGTTTTCGGGCAGTCGGACTGCCAAACTCGTAATAAGGCCTTTTGTGTGGTCTACATTTATATATGAGTGAAATTGGTAAATTGCTTTCAGCTGTTTTGATGATATTTTCTGTGATATTTAAAGTCTAATTATGTTTGCATGGGTGAATGTTTTGGGATTTTCTGTCAAATTATTTTTGTCTCTGTGTAACTTATTACCCATGTAGAAACTTTGTTAGTGTCAGAGGTGGTATTTTACTGAATTTAGTCTATTTGGATGTAGTTCGGTTTAAATTGTTAGGTTTTACTACCTGCTTATTCTCCACCTCAGACACCTTAAGCTGCAACTTGTAATAAAAAAACTTTTCTGCACCGGGTAAAACAGACTTGTAATTTCATAGAACTGATTTATCACTGTTATGTTATGTGTAGTAGTATAGCACGTCAATAACCCGGTAAGTGGGTTAGGAAGCTGTCTTCTTGGTGAGGTTATTGGAAGAGCCTGGTCTTCAGCTCCTTGCTGAACTTGAGAAGCAATGAGGAGGCTCTTATGTGGCAAAGGAGGAATGAAAAACATACATAAAATATGCTCTGGAAAGCTCTTTGCCAGGGCTTTAGACATCATTAGGGTGTAGTGCACTGAATAATGTTACAATACATTGTATTAAAAATAATAAAATCAGTTTTCATTACTTCCATACAGCCCTTTCAATAATTCCTAATTTACATTACATTTTTTTTGCTAGGTGGGAATTTAATTTTTAATTTAAACTTCACAAAACTGAATTATAATTTATGCATTAAATACATGTTTTAAATGTTACCTGTTCTGCACCATAGGGAGACTCGACCTGGTAACGTCTAGGGATTATTTTTTTTAATTATTATTTAACTTGAAAATAAATAGTAAAAATATTTTCAAGCTAAATATCAATGTAAGCTTATTTTATTTATTTACTTTAAATGTAGGACAGACTAAAAAATGCTACAGCACAATTACATTTTATTTGAATCTAAAACTTGAATTTATTGAAAATACTTTACATTAAAGTAGAATTATTTTATTTGAAGTTTCAAATAAAAATTAATTCTCACCTAAAGAATTGTTTTAATATTCATTAATAATTATTAAAAGCAATGCATACGATTAATTAAAATTAATGTAATTATTTTTTTTAAATACATTTCAGTAAGGTTTCATAGGGTCAATACAGTACCAATAAGTTACAACATATAATACCCTATTCCCCACTCAGATTTTACACAGTAAAGAAAAAATAAATGTTTCATAAGTATATTTTTATCCTCTTTTACTCCACCCATCCGGCTGCGAAAGGAGGAGGCTTATGTGTAGGGCTAACTACCCCACCATGTAGTATAATCCTAGCTACAGAAACATCAACTAAAAGACATCCCAGCCTCGGGTCAAGAGGAATCTCCTTCACAGAGATTTATGATGCCTTTTTTGAAAGCCAGAGAACCCGGCAAGCCACAAAGCTGATCCACCTACTTTCGACCAAGACCATCACCATAAGGGCATGGAACATGAGGACCATGCACAAGACAGGCAAGACTGCCCAAGGGACAGGGTAGAGGAAAAACTACAACCTTGCCCTGCTTGGCATCAGTAAGACCAGACGGACATAGTCCCGACTGAAAAGACTGGCTCTAGAAGAAATGCTGATTCTGAACATTAGGAAGAGAATACCCCACACACGCAGGAAGTAACACTGATGCTATTGCAAGCAGCCAGAGGAGCTGTGTTTGGATGAGAAGCCCATGGCCCCAGAATCATCAGAGTGACCTTCTGCACAAAGAAAAAGAGGATTAACCTAAATGTTATCCAATGCTATGCACCTACTAATGACAGCAAAGAAAAGGAAAAAAAATAGTTCTAGAACGGACTTCAGTCCATCCGGGAGAAATACACTGAGAGAGACATCACCATAATGATGGGAGACCTCAATACCCAGATTGGAATCAACAACACTGGGTACAAAAAAGTCATGGGCAACCATGGTCTTGGTGACATGAACAAGAATGGTGAAAGGCTTGCAGATCTCTGTGCCATGAACAGCCTGATGATAGGCGGCAGTGTGTTCCCACACGAAAGAATAAACAAGGCAAGACGGGTGTCACCAGAGCATTTAACAGAGAATCAGATCGACCATCTCTACATTGCCAAGAAATTCCGGTAGTCCCTGCAGGATGTGGGAGTGATTAGAGCAGTGGATGTGGCTTCAGCCCATCAACTTGTCGTGGCAAGGCTGAAGCTACAGAAAAGGAAAGCATGGATGGAGCCTACAAACCGACACCAGAGATATAACACTGCCCACATCCAAGAGCGAAAGAAAAAGAAAGGTGCAGTCAACCCCAGCTGAACAAGAGCAGAAAAAAAGTTCAAGGAGAGTACACCGAAACCAACAAGGAAGCAAAGCGAAGCCCAAGAGCAGACATGCGAAAATTCATCAATGGCCTTGCCAGAGAATCCCAGGAAGCAGCAAGCCATGGAAACTTGAAAGAACGCTATGGCATAATGAGGAAACTCTCTGGCAGATACCACAAGCCAGAAAGACCTGTTAAAGACAAACCTGGGAAGATAATCATGCATAATGAAGACCAAGAACGAAGATGGGTGGAGCACTTTGAAGAACTGCTGAACCAGCCAGTGCCGCTGTCTCCACAAGAGATACAGCCAGTCAACAAAGACTTGCTAAAAAACTACTGCAGACCAACCAAGAAAGAAATACAGTGAGCCATCAAACATCTGAGAAATGTGAAGGCATAAGGACCTGGCAGCATTCCTGCACAGGCACTGAAGGCAGACATTGAAACATCAGTAGACATGCTCTACTCAATGTTTGGAAGGATCTGGGAAGCGGAAAATGGGCCATCTGACTTGAAGGAGGGACTTCTCATCATAATCCCCCAAGAAAGGTGACCTAAGTAACTAGCCAAACTAGAGAGGGATAACTTTTCTATCAGCCCCAGGCAAAGTGTTCAACTGAGTCATTCTGATCAGAGTGAAGGAACAAGTTGACACTCAGTTTTGAGACAAGCAAGCTAGTTCCGCAAAGATAGATCCTGCACAGACCAGATTGCAACACTGTGCATCATCATTGAGCAGTTAATGGAATGGAACACCCCCATGTCAATTTCATCGACAATGAGAAGGCATTCGACAGTGTGGACATAGAGATCCATAAGAAACTCCTCCGCCACTATGGCGTGCCAGATAATCTTGTAAGAATCATCAGGCACTCTTACAACGGAGCCGCAAAATAGTCCACGGAGGACAACTCACAGAAGCCTTCCATGTGATAAGTTCACCAGGGTTGTTTGCTCTCATCTTTTCCCTTTTTGCTGGTCATAGACTAGATCATGAAGATATCCAGAGCAACGAGAAGAAATGGGATTGAGTGGACACCTTGAATGCAGATTGATGACCTGGCCCTACTCTCCTATACCCATCAGAAGATGTAAGAGAAGACCAACAATGTTGCAGCCACATCAGCACAAATTGGCCTCAACAGCCACAGGGGGAAAACCAAGATCCTGAAGAATAACATGGCCAGCACAGTTGCAGTCACTCTTGCAGCCCAAGGCAGTGCACTGGAAGAGGTTAAGGCCTTCACCTACCTGAGCAGTGTCATAGACAAACAGGGCAGCACAGACGCTGATGTCCAGGCAAGATTTGGCAATGCAAGTGTTGCCTTTGTTCAGCTCAAGAAGATCTGGAGCTCCAATGACCTAATACGGCAAACCAATATCAGGCTTTTTAATCCCAACATAAAATCAGAGCAGAAACCTGGAGGACACCAGTGAACAGCACCAACAAACTTCTGACCTTTATCAACACCTGTCTGAGAAAAATCCTCCAAATCCGCTGACCAAACACCATCAGCAACAACATATGGCTGCAGACTTCCCAACTCCCTACCCATGAAGAAATCATGAGAAGACACGGGGGCTTGATAGGTCTCACCCTCCGCAAGTCCACGTCAAACACCATCAGGCAAGCCCTGACCTGGAACCCTCAAGGAAAAAGGAAAAGAGGAAAGCCAAGAAACACCTAGCTCTGAGACCTCGAGGCTGACTGCAATGAGATGGACTACACCTTGAGTCAATTGAAAGAAAAGCCTAAGACAGGGATGCCTGGAGAGTCCTGGTGGACTGCCTATACCCTAAGAGGAGTAGTAGGCATAAGTAAGTAAGTTTCTTCCACACACTTCCAGCCTTTATTCTGGGTTTGACCATTGAAATAGAATGTGTTCAAATTAAATAGTCTTAATGCTCGTAATTGAGGAGGGCATGTCAATTCTCCTTGTTCATCTCTCATTTACAACAAAACAGTTGGCAAAGTTTCATGACATTATCTCTCTCTTATCCATGTGGCCAATTGGTTTTTCCACGGTCTCCCAAATGTGCCAACACCACATGTGTGTGCCAGTTTGGGCTTACAGGCTCCTTCCATTATTTGGCAATAATAATTCTTCCTATCAGCAAAAGTTGGTAGATCAAACACCAATTAGCTAGAGTTCCATACTCCCACTCTTTGGGGTATAACCACAGTATTGTTACCACTGGCTTAGCCAGTATAAAAACACCAGTCATTTCCTTAATATCTGCCAGAGCTTCCTTCTAGGAATCCTGTATCTTGGAACAACTCCAATAGGCATGCAGTGGGGGGACCCCAGAGCACATCTCCTCCAATTTTTTGTTATAGCTCTATGTGTGAGAAAGTTTTATGTAGTTTGTCAGGTATAAGATACCAGCTTGTCATTCCCATTAATGCCGATTCAAGGTGATGCACAGAATGATTGTGTGTATGTATCTTTATACTCACTGAAAAAAAAAAACATAGAAATTCTGCAGTTATAGTTATACTTATGTTAAGAAGCTATAACTAGTGGCCCAAAGTTACTTAAAGGCACGAGTTATAGTATCTTCAGATATGTATAAGATATGCACAGCTGTGCATGGCCTTCACCTGGGCCCGGCGGGTATTAGCTTTCTGTCAAATTTGGCGGGGGCGTGGCTTGGACAGCCATCATAGCAGACGCAGCTTAGTTGAGCTCGACCATCCAAGCCCATGATCTGATGAAATCCGCTGTAAAATCCCACTCGACAAACCGGGAAACAATACCTCTTGCAGCAGAGTCCCCGATTGACGCTCTGGTCCTGGAGCATCAGCGAATTGCGGGACGAGAGGATCCGTTTCTGCAGGGGAGGAGCTGTGGCCTTGCAATCGATGCCTGCACCGCCCCGTGGGAGCCCGGCTGACGTGGAAATCCGGAGCCGGAGGTGCGGCCCGGCAAGATCCAGTGAGCCCTGTCCCATGGTGGCCTGGTGGGATCCAGCGAGTCTGGTCCTGGAGTGGCGGCGCGCTCTGAGACGAGGTGTCCCGTCTCTGCAGGGGAATTGCAGTGGCCTTTCTGTTGAGGCCTGCACTGCCCCGAAGAGCCCGGCGGGTGAAGAAAGCGAGTGCCAGTAGTGCGGCCCGGCGAGATCAGCGCGGGCGGAGGCAGGGATTGCTGTTGATCGCCTCAAGACCCTGTGGAGAGCCTGGGACGCCCAGAGAGGCAGTGAGGGGAGACAGCGCGGTGGCCCAATCGCAGTGGCCTGCACAGCGAGGCTGTCTCCGCCATTTAAGTCAGCCCAGCGGTGGCCCTTGGAAACCCCTACGGGGAAGGCGGGCGCCCCATCGGCAGCAGCATCCACATGTGACACTCCGCCCGGCACACAGACAGTGCAGGCCATTGTTCCTCCGGGGCCTCGAGCTGGGCCCGGCATATCCTCTCAGCATCAGCAGTGAAAGAAAGGTAGGCCCGCAGTGCGGGACCCTCCCCTGAGATGCTGAGAGTGCGGAGGCACCTGGAGCTGGGCCCCGGACCGGTTTCCTGTTGTGGGGACATCAGATCCATGACGGAGTCACATGAGGCCCGTGGGCCTGGACTCCTTCCTTTAACCATATCACGGGAGGGCTAGTAGTCTTGGTGCCAGTGCCAGACAGTGACCGCACTGGTCGGTGCTGGGGGTCCGGCAAGTCTGGTCCCTTTAGAGGGCCTACTTAGCGGTCCGCTCCCAGGTTGCGGAGGTGGCCGACTAGGCCCGGTGCGGCTTGCGGCCTGGAGCGGTCTGTTTCCATGAGGCCCAGCCCGCAGTGGTTCATCCAGCCACACACATCGAGGAACACCAGAGGTGGGGAGAAGCCCCACTGGAAGATCCACGAGGCAGCTACTCCTGTCAGGGGCAAAGAAAAAGTCTGCACGTTGCATCCACACCCTCCTCTTGGCCACCATGACAAAGGACAAATCATCCAGTCCCTCCTCGAAGCAGAGTACATTGGACCAATTCACTGTGGGCCCCGGCAGGGCACGTAATGCTGAGAGTGAGGGCCCCCTTCCTGACAATGCTGCCTTGCTCACCGTGATAACCCAGGCCCACCACACACTGGACGCGAAGATCAGCGCAGTGGGATCAGAGATCTCCTTCCTAAGGCAAGACCTCAGAAAGGCCATCAACCGCATTACAGAGGCAGAAACGCGGGTGTTGTCGGTTGAAGACACGGTCGCAACACTACAACAAAAAGTAAACAAACTCACCGTCGTAACACAGGTGCTGGCTTCTCGGGTGGAAGATGCGGAGGGTCGCTCCAGGCGTAGTAACCTGCGCCTCATTCGGGCTTCCGTAGGGGTGTGAAGGTACCTCTATGGAACGCTTCTTCACACAATGGTTGAAATCCCTCCTACCAGAGGACTTTCTGTCCTCCTGCTTTGTCGTGGAAAGAGCCCACCGAGCTCTGACAAAGAAGCCCCCTCTGTGAAAACGCCCCCAGCCAGTCATAGCCAAATTGTTGAACTATATGGATCGGGACACCATCCTTCAATTTGCTAGAAGTCACAAGGGTAAATTGTTATACAATTAACATGCCATCATGATTTTCCCAGATTACACCAGACCTGTTCTACCACAACGACAATCATTCACCGCAGCTAAGCGCCGGCTCAGAGAATTAATGCTATTGTATCCAGCATGAATGAAAGTCATCTACAAATCCAAATCCCTCTTCTTCGACACCCCGGAGGTGATTTTCGCATGAACTGAGGAGACGGTTCACCTGAAACCACATACCCCGCCACCACCAGAATCTGACTCCTCACAAGGCACCCACAGAAACCATCCGCATAAGCCCACTACAAAAAGACGACACAGATCGAGGTCAAACTGGCGCTCCCAGACGCAGGGTGATGAGTCGCAATCACAGCGGAGATTCTCCAGAAACCCCGCCACGGGCCCCTACTACAAACACTCACTGGCCCAACGAATATGGTCCATCTGTGGAACAATACCAGGCTTGGGGGTCTTTGACCGGTGCTTTTTGCACGACCTGAACAATCATGGTTAATGACAATGGGAAGTTGGGGAACCTTTGGTGGGAACATCCCAGGGTCCCCTGTTGGGGCCTTGGGTGCCCTCCGGCCGCGACAGATACTCCCTGTTGGTGGAAGAATTGGGATGGGGGGAAGGGGGATAATGCATTATGTTAGGTTTCACATAATTTACTCCAGTTTAGGCACGGGCACAGTCACTTCTCCGCATGTTCTCTCCATCTGGTATCCCCCCTGAGAGATAGATGGCCGGGAACACTACTGATTCCCTGCCTGGAGGGCTCAATATTATGACTTGGAATGTTCGTGGGGTACTGGACAAAATCAAACGGGGTGCCGTCCTCAGGCAAGCCAAACGATTAGAGGCTGACATTCTCCTTTTACAGGAAACACACATGATGGTTAACAAAGCCCCATGCCTGGCCCCCTTTGGCTATGACAAGGTTTACCATTCAGGGTTTGCCCGTGGGTCACTCAGTACTGCCATCCTTATACACCGAAGGGTCCCATACAGCCCGTCCAAAACCTGGCCTGATCCGGGTGGTCGCTACACCATCGTCACAGGCACATTATATGGGGAATAATTGATGCTGGGTAGCTTCTACGCCATCCCCCCCCCCCCCCCAGGTCACACTTTCATAGACAGAGACACACGGCTATGGGGGGAAATCCCAGATGGTCTATCAGAGATGGGTGGCAATTCGAACAACACTATCGGGTCCATTGACCGACGGCGCAGGACATTTCACAGCCCCCAAACTGGAGAATCCAAACTGCACCATTTAGCCTCTACCCTGGGGTGGTCGGATGCATGGCGAGCGTATCACCCAGCAGAATCAGGCTTCACCTTCCTCTCAGCAGAACATGGATCCCTATCCAGGTTAGACTACCTTTTTTTCCCATGTGCCTACATGCGCAGGGCCTCGTCTGTTTCCATTCTCCCCAGGGGTCTCTCGTATCATTCCCCCATCACCCTAAAGTTGCGTATTGGGCCACACAAACCCCCCTTCAGATTTGTGAATGTCACCCTGGCACCTATGTGATCCAACATATCAAACCACCCTCCGGCAGGCGATCACAGACTATCTGGTATCTAATGCAGATACCGCCCCTTCAGGCATAACACTGTGGGAAGCCCTTAAGCCCACGATCTGAGGCATAGACATCAGTTATCGCGCAGGCGAAAAACGCCGCCGCCTGGCACAGGTGGTGGACCTGGAAAATCGCCAGCGGGCTCTGGAAGCTGAAGTGATGGAGGGCAAAGACCCCGAGGCGAAGCGCCACATCCACCTGGCACAACAGCTGTTACACCAACACCTCACTAACGAAGCCCAAGAGAGTTGTGACAAGTGACCCAATCTAGAATTTACCAATGGGGTGATAAGTTGAGTAAGATGCTTCATCGCCTTTGTCAAGCTGTGGAGTCACCTGCCCCGGTGCCTGTGCTGCAAAATGCAGAAGGGATTCTATGCACCACCCCTGACAGTGTCGCCCAAGCATTTGCATCCTATTATTCATCTCTCTATGCTAAAAAGGAAATTATATCGTCTGATCAAATAGGAGAATTCCTAAAAGATATACCATCTAAAGGGTTACCTGATCATATCCGGGATCAACTAGACACACCCATCACGGTGGAGGGGCTTGGTGCAGCCCTGTCGGGCATACGCCCATGCCCTGGGTCCCAATGGATTTCCGAGTGAATTCTCACAATCTCATATGTCCCAGCTAGGCCCGCACCTCCTGAATGCGCTCCACAAAGCTTTGGAACAACACATTCTTCCTCCTGACTGGCGTCACGCCGAAATTGTGGTGTTCCTCATACTGGGACATCCCCCTGATGAACCCTCATCCTACCGCCCAATTTCTCTTCTGAACTTTGAATCCAAACTTTTAGGCAAGGTTCTCGCTGATCGCCTTTGGTCTTACATCCATGAGCTTGTCCACCCCGACCGAGCTGGCGTCATGCCACACCGATCCACCCGACACAATATCAGGCGAGTCCATAACGCCATTGCGAAGGCCCCAGAACTTGGCCGCCCTGTGGTTCTTTTGCTGGCCGACTTCGACAAGGCGTTCGACTCTCTGAGTTGGACTTATTTATTCCATCTCCTCTGAGCCCTAAACTTTGGAACGGGTTTTCTGTCCTATATACAGCTATTGTATACAGATCTCTCTGCCTCCGTACAGGTGGCATGAGTACGGTCAGAGCAATTTCCAATCAATCGGGGTACAATACAGGCCTGCCCACTTTCCCTGCTAATATTTGCATTAGCAGTAGAACCGCTGGCGGCATGGTTGAGGTGGGACCCCCTAGTGCGGGGATATGATTGGTCAGCAGACACCTCTGATAGGACCGCGTTATACGCGGATGTTGTGTTGTTCTTCCTAACAGACCCCGGGTTCTCTGGCCCGTGAATATTACAGATACTTTGTGTATTCGGGGAAAATTCAGGTCTCGGAACTAACCCGGCACAGTCTGTGTTGTTTCCAGTATGCGGAGATCAGGGGCAAGGTACAAGGGCATCTCAGCTGTCCCATGCCGCAGAGGGCTTTCAATACTTAGGTGTATATATCTCACCATGTCCAATGACATCCTGGGCGCACAATATTCACCCACTACTATCTCGTCTCCGAGAGGACACAAAGGGTTGGTCACCCCTACCTTTGTCTCTGTGCGAGGGTCAGCAATCTTCAAAATGGTCTCTCTGCCATGCATTCTATATCTGCTCCAAAATTTCCCCTATACTATTCCACAAGCATGGTTTCAACAAGTAAACGCACTCCTTGATCATTTTCTGTGGGGGGGTGGAGCTATTCGGGTTGCGCTGCAAACCTGTACCCAATCTACATATTGTGTAGGGATTGCCGCAGCTGGCATATATTCTTACTATGCTGCCTCCCATTTACTAAACATTAACGAGTGGTGGTACAGCTCACAGATGGACCTGGCTTTCACGATGGAGAGACTCGCGATGCACAATACCCCTCTCCTAGACCTCCTCTGTAGCTGAATCTCGAACATTTACCTCCTGCTTGTAAAATAGTCATACAGCTTTGGCGCCACATAGTGAGGAAGATGGGCTGGGGTGGGCGCCTGACACAGACGACTCCGCTATGGCACGGGTCCTACCTACGATCAGTCGCCGCACTCCCAGGTTTCCGGGCATGGGATCTGATCGGGATCTCAACGCTAGGTGACATAATACATGGGACAGCACTTAAGTCCTTCCAGCAGCTGCAAACAGAATACCACCTTCACCGCACACAATTCTACACATATCTACAGCTTAGGCATGCCCTAACTCCATCAATTCGCTCTTTGGAAGGATTGCCGGAATTCCACCCACTTGAGGGATGCTTATTGATGGGCGACCTCGGTGCCAACAAAATCCAGCAAATCCATCAAACGTTGATTACCCATAACCAAACTACATTAAACACAACACGCGCAGCATGGGAGGTAGACGTCCCAGACCTCACAGATGACGATTGGACAGAGGCCCTAGCCAGCCCCCATGGTGCCACCATAGCCACATGATACCTTTTAATCCAATTTAAGTATGTACACAAGGCATATTATACACGGTCTTGCCTTTGGTGTATGGGTGTCATCCCGTCCCCCACCTGTCTTAGATGTGGCGAAGCAGAGACGACCTTCCTGCACACGGTTTGGAGCTGTGGGGCACTTCAGCCATTCTGGCGGAAGGTATCCTCCTGTCTGGAACAGGTCTTATCCTGGAATAGATGGGGGGGGTGGCTAACCGCCAGGCATGGCGGCTGTGAATTAGCGGAGCTCCGTGTCGGACGCTGACACTGTGGCATTTATCCTGGCACTGGACTGCTAGCAGCGCTCCACAAGTGGCGCATTACACTGGGGGAGTGTGGAGGAGTGCAGCAACCCCGAAACAAACTGCCTGCCTGTGTCGGCATGGGTTCCTTGAATGACGGCGCCTCTCTGAGTGGTGTGTCGGCCTTAGCTGCGGAGGACTGACGATACCGGTGGGCGCCCCCGGATACGGGCGGTGGCAGAGAATCTGCAAGATTGGAAAAGCGCAGCAAGACAGCTTGCCTTCTGCGACGGCCGGATCGGGCCATAGACGCGCAAAGATCGAGTGAGGAGAACTACAGGTACGAGACGCTTTGCAGAGGCTCAAAATGGCGGATGATATTTCTTCAAGACGGAGAAGTGGGTGAGAGCCTGCCGAGGAACATCAGGGAAAGAAGCGAGACCCCCGCTTAGGTGGCATCTTGAGCTGAGGATTGTATAGGTGACCCATCAAAATACTATTATGCCCTGCAAAGATTGAGCGGAGTACGGGCCCGGCTCTTTATAACTGAACTGTGTCACAGAGTCCCACAGGAGAAGCTCCAGGCATGGACCGCGGGACAGGAAGGTGATCCTGTTTTCGGTTTGCGGGTACACTGGGTTAAAGGACAGGCCGGCCTTTGGTTTATGTATTGTCTCCTGCATCAAGTACCACATGCGAAACGGAGCAAATGGGGAAAAGAGATTAAAGCGCATGGGCTTGAGATCTAAAATATCCGGATATTGAGCTGCTTGGTGGCAAATGACTGCTGAGTACGCTAACAATTACAGGGCAAGTGAGCTCAGAATTGAATGAGCGACTATTTTGGATGAGACAAGTGTCGGAGGTGATGTATACGAGGAGGCGGCCCTGTGCAGGCTGTACCGGGGGTGCCCCCCCCAACGGAAGTGCAAGTATAGTGAACTAGAGGCTGCATCAGGAATAAAAGGACACTGTAACGGCATATCAGGGCACGCAAGTGTATGGGAAAGTCGGCTGGCATAAATACATTATTTCACATGCAAGGAGCTGTGTGCATGGATATTGCTCTGGCCAGCTTTACAGAAAGTGGAATTAATTGAGTGCGAGCTGTGATTGCTGGGACAGAGTTATATTTTGGAGCCCCGAAAGTGCGATACTAGAGAGAGAACCAGTGTGTCCCAGCAGGTTACTTGCAAAGGACGTGGCCTGGTGGGGTGTGCGGAGCGAGGGCTGAGATCACTAGATTGGGTGACGCAACCTATCCGTGTCTGCGCACAGTATGGGGCGCACTAAAGTCAAGCAGCCGGATCCCCAAAATGCCGGAGGGACGGAGCCCACGCTGCATGGGGCTCCGTCACAAAGTCCTGATCAAGACGTGGTGCCACCTACGGAGCCTGAAGGTTCTAGCGATAAGCTAGATCTGATATTGAAAGAAATACGTGACTCACGTACAGCTATAGAGCTGCAGGTGGGGGCTCTGACCACTAGCATTAATTTGTTGAAGGCAGATCATGCAAAACTGGCCAAAAAAGTAAAGTCCAACAAAATGACTTTAGATGACCTGGTGCCGCAGCAAACGGATCAGACTTCCCAATTGGAGCAATTGCGTAAGCAGCTGAAGGGGTTACAAGACAGGGTGGGTGATGCGGAAGGAAGGTCCCGCCGCAACAACGTACGAATACTAGGCATACAGGAACGGAGTGAAGGGTCCAACCCCACCCAATTTGTAGAGCAATGGCTCCGAGATCATGTGGCACCGGTCGGTCTCACTGACTTGTATAGTGTGGAACGTGCGCATCGGGTCCCACCCAGACCGCCGCATCCGGGTGCGCCACCCAGGCCGATCATAGCACGCATTTTGAATTATAAAGACCGTGACACGATTTTGCGAGCTGCAAGAGAAAATGCTCCAATCCAATTTGAAAACAAACATATTTCCTTATATCCGGATTTTACTTTGGCGGTCCAGAGAGCAAGAGCCACGTTCCAAGAAGTGAAAAAGACACTCCAATCCCACAACTTGAAGTATGCTTTGCTTTTCCCGGCCCGCTTGAAGGTCATTTATGGACAAAAAGCCTTGTTTTTTGATAATCCAGAGAAGGCGGCGGACTGGGCAGAAATTACTTTAACTCCTAATGGGACACAGGAATCGACAATGGCAGGAAAACGACAACAACCTAAACCACAACGATCCGAACAGAACAAAATGAATCGCAGCCAGAAAAGCCGTTACGGCCGAGGAGCAAACCCCTCCCAGGAACAAATTGTATAAAGTCAACAACACGAGCTATTGACGGCGGCGGCGCTGGGGGACCCGGATGCGAAATCCACTGCAGAAACTATTGACTCCTCGGACGAATCCCATGCTCATTCAGACTCAGATCATAGCATGACGTTGTTTCCTTCGATAACCCCGCAGACTGCAAATGATTATGTGTGCTGTGACGGACGTAATGGCTGTATGATGAGCTGTAGCCTCCCCCAGATAAGTATGGTCTGTTCTCTCCTTTGTAGCTAACTGTTCCGGATGTCACTGGTGATTGTAAAAGGATAGGGCCTGCACTGGGGCTCTGCGGATGTAACAACTGGGTACCATTTAATGGGTGCCAGGAAATTGGTGGTTACCGCTTCCCCCGTGGCGACTGCACAATGGTATAAGATATATAGAGTTCTTGTTGAATCTTTCTTCATTGTTTGGTCCTCTAAAGTTATATGGGGGAACCTTTTGTTGGGTGATTTAATGGGGTATATAGTTATAGACTCAGATGCAAGTCATTTTTCAGGCAGTCAGCAGGAAGGGGTGATTGTTAACATTGTGCACTATTATGTAGCCTCAAATGACACAACCTAGTAAATACATATACACATCCTGGAATGTTAGGGGGCTTGGGTCTGTACACAAAAGACACCGAATTCTTGCGCAGATTAACCGCAGGAAGTCACACATTGTGTTACTTCAGGAATCCCACCTCACATAGGTAGAGGCCATTAAATTACAAAAAAAGTGGAGAGGACAGTTATTCTACACATCCTATTCTGCGTTTGCCAGGGGAGCCGCGATATAGATATGCAGTGGTACCCCTTTTGCACTATTGGAGCAAAGGATAGACTCGAATGGTAGATATGTACTGTTGCATGGTACGTTGGATGGAAAACACATAGTGTTGGGAAGTGTGTACGCCCCGAATTCGGAACAAGACAAATTTTTAGAGGTCCTTCCTAATGCACGGACAGGTTGGGAGGAATATCCTTGGGTTCTGGGAGGTGACTTTAATGCGGTACTAGATATAGACTTAGACAGATCCCATCCACCACTGCAGGGCACTGGTTGTAAGAAACTGGCAGACGCGCTCAAAGGATGGGTGGAGGGCTGGAATGTTGGGGATGTGTGGTGCATGCGCCACCCTGCGAGCATGGAATATTCTTTCTTTTCACCACCACATGGACTGCATACCCGCATAGACAGAATCTTTTGTTCACTGCCTTTAATTGCTAATGTAACAGACACCACGTACTTAGGTAAAATACTATCGGATCATAACCCCCTTGAAATCACACTAGCTTATGGTAAGAGGGCACTGGTTGTAAGAAACTGGCAGACGCGCTCAAAGGATGGGTGAAGGGCTGGAATGTTGGGGATGTGTGGTGCATGCGCCACCCTGCGAGCATGGAATATTCTTTCTTTTCACCACCACATGGACTGCATACCCGCATAGACAGAATCTTTTGTTCACTGCCTTTAATTGCTAATGTAACAGACACCACGTACTTAGGTAAAATACTATCGGATCATAACCCCCTTGAAATCACACTAGCTTATGGTAAGATCCCCGCCCGATCCCTACTTGGAAGTTACAGCCCTCGTTACTTGAAGACCAGGTGTTTTGCAGCACCCTCTCTACAGCGATTGCTCATTATTTTGGGGAAAATGCAAACACAGCTAGTACGCGCCAAGTGGAATGAGACGCTTTTAAGACGGTAATAAGGGGAGTTGCAATTGGCACGAGAGCGGGAGTTCGCTCTTCGCTGGTCAAACGACTGGCGGACGTTGAGAATAGTTTGGGATGACTGGAACGGGAAGCAGTAACTAGCGATACACATAAAGAAGAGTTACAGGAGGCACATATTAAACATGCGGAACTCTTAGAAGAACTTCACATCATAGATCACCGGCTATATACACAAAAACAACATGCAGAGGCAGACAGAGCTGGTCCGCTCCTTGCTCGAATTGTTAGAGATACGCCAGTGACAACCCCCATTATTGAAATTAATACCCCAGGCGGCGCTACTGCCCATACTCAATTAGAGATCAATGCTGCCTTCAAACAATACTATGAAACATTATACGCAGCGCCAGTGGAACCTAGCGAAGCTGACTATGAGGCCTTTTTTGAGGGATGCAGTTTCCACAATTGTTGGGGGAACAGATGGAAGAATTAGAGAGACCTATAACTCCAGCGGAGATACGAACGGCGATTAAGGCATTACCCCTTAACAAAGCCCCAGGTATAGATGGCTTGCCGATAGAGTTCTATGCAACGTATTTGGAGTTATTAGTTCCCCACTTACAGAACTTGTATCAGGACTCCATAGAAACGGGCTCCCTTCCACTTACAACAATACAGGCAGTGGTGGTCTCACTACCAAAACCGGGGCGGGATAGTAAGGACATAGCGGGTTATCGCCCCCTTTCGCTATTAAACATGGACTATAATCTAAGTAAGTTACTAGCGAACAGACTACTCCAATTTATACCGAAACTAATTCATGCGGATCAGTGTGGGTTTGTGCCGGGCAGGAGCACGGCCCTCAACATTAGAAGATTGCATCAGATTATGGCAAGTACATCCGCAGATACAAATACACAGCGTTGTATATTGCTGGACTTGCGCCAGGCATTTGACTCACTGCACTGGAGCTATATGCTCCGTACTCTCCCAAAATTTGGAATTCTGGATGGATATGTGAAGTGGATTCAACTCCTATACACAAATCCAACGGCACGTGCTCGCACGGGTGAGCATATATCACAACAATATGCGGTAGAGAGAGGTACACGGCAGGGATGCCCGCTATCTCCATTGTTATTTGTATTAGCTTTGGAGCCACTTACCACTAAAATTCGAGTTATGGCAGAACACAAGGGGATACGAGTGGGACATAGTACACACATCGTCTCGGTGTATGCGGACGACCTAATTCTATATATTAATAACCTTAAGGACAATCTTGAACCACTTCCCACAATCTTCCACCAATTTAAATTGCTGTCCGGGCTTGACATTAACGAAACTAAGTCCTATGCATACTTCTTTACAGACGCTATACAGGTGGACCCACTGTGATTTGGCTATTAGAAGTTTAAAACTGCGGTGGTCACCTTTCGATACCTTGGTATCCATATCTAAAGAGAAGCGAGTGACATATTAGATGGTAATCTGACCCGGGCTATCACAACGCTGAGAACGCAGATAACATTTTGGACATCCCTGCCGCTGTCAGTGGCAGGCAAAGTAACTATTGCTAAAATGGTAGCACTCCCTAGACTACTCTATTATTTCACAAATCTACCAATTGAAGTTCCAACGCGTGTGTTTAAAATATTGGATACTCTACTAGTGGAACTGATATGGGGAACGGGACGTAGGAGAATAGGACTATCAAAGCTTCAATTAGATACAAGGCAAGGGGGAATGGGGGTCCCAGATTTCAAAGCATATTGTTATGCAGGCCAATTGCAGTGGCTCGCATACTGGATCGCCGGTCGCAACCTGCAAGAGATTGCATTGTCTCAACATGACTGGGAAGGCGGGGTACTCCACGCACTGCTATTGCCTAACAGTAAACTTTCATTGTCTCAATCCCCTCTACTAAGAGTTGCATTGTGGTACTGGGAAAGGACACTGCGATACACGAAGGTAATGAAACCATATGCCCCAAATATCCCACTACTTGGTCACCCTCTACCATTGGGGAGGGTCACGCTGCGGCGCATTTCTGTATGGGCGGAGGCAGGAGTGAACACAGTAGGAATGCTATTTATGGACAACACATTGATGACGCATGACACCTTTACAAGGGAGAAGGGAGTGCCGAGCAATCTATTTCTTCTGCATGCAAATGTTGCTCGATATGTGCGATCCACATGGGCCCCGGAAGGTGCGGAGCCTCCGACGCACGAGTTGGTGCACATGCAGTATTTAATGGGATGAGGCAGTCACTTGACTAGGTAGTTATACCGGGGGATTCGTACGCATGCTGCAGTATCATTGCAGACAATTCGTGTAAAGTGGAACACTGATTTAGGTCATGACCTGACTGATAAAGAATGGGGTAGGATATTAGAATACCCGAGAAAGGTGTCGCGGCACCCGAAATTTAAATTTATGCAACTTATGATAGTGCATCGTGCCTATTTGACTCCTCACAAGCTACATAAGATGTTTCCAGATACGACGGACACATGCCTTAGGTGTCACGCTCCCAACGCGGACCTATTACACATGATATGGAGCTGCCCACGTTTGGCACACTATTGGGCAACAGTACAAACACTACTACATGCCGTTGCCCCAGGGGATAGGGGAGAACCATTAGAATACTGTATACTGGGAATAAGTTCTAGGAAAAAGAAAGGCAGTCCCACAGCCCAATTTGCAAACTTGCTACTGATACTGGCTAAGCGAACAATAACCATGCATTGGAAGACTGCGAGGGCGCCAGTAGTTCTAGACTGGTACAATGAAGTGGTGAAGTGAGGCAAAGCTGAAAGTGCGGAATTAAAGAAGAAGGAAAGCAGGGGATTGAGGAAAAAACCTATATCAATGGAATGGAATGTGATGCTAGAAGAGTTCATAGCAACAGAGACCCAGACCTCGTAGACTTAACAGTGTGCCTCTACTGATGTGGAGGACATAATGTACTGTTGGAAGGAACAAGATGTTGTATTGCTGGATTTACTTACAGGAATTATTTGCTAAAGTTGTATATCTATCTACAAATATCATATACTGGACTGCTGACTGATATAAGTACATGCACGGGTAACTGAGTCTTATGGGTGGGGGAGGGGGTTTAAGGAGCGTTGTGTTATGATTTATGTCGGGAGAAATGGGTTGATTAGCTTATTATTCAAGATACAGATGGTTATGGGAGCAGAACAAATGTATATTGGAGACCGCTAACATGCATTGCATTATGGGTGTTCAATTTACTGGACCAAGTTACTGGATTATCATACTTCTTGACATAAGATGTTTAATATGTAACTACCGCTGTGCTGCTCAGATGTTTATTGAAGACTCACTGTATTGTATAACAGTATGTGTGTAAGATATATCGTATAGAAAATTAATAAAAATATGTAAAAAAAAAAAAAAAATCCTGGCATAGATTTGGTCTCATTGGGCAGTCTAAAGGGGTATAGACTTACCCCCCATACCATTCCTAGACCCTCCATAATCAGGCAGTACATTCACTGAATTATGTATATCCATATGACGGGCAGCCCCCGGCCATGTACACAAGTGTAAAGGACACTTCTCACAATGGGGGAGCGAAATGTGTAGCCTATGCCAAGGTTGTTCTGTTGGTCTGTGTATTCACAGGCTTTTGCTGTTGTTCTGATATACTGGTACTATTCTGTAACGTATTGCATCCTGATTTTTTTCTATATAATCGGCTTCGGACGTAATATACCACAAAAATTTCAATAAAATTTGTTCTTAAAAGAAAATAATCCCAATAGACATTTCATGGTAAAAAAGTGTTTTGTGGCCTCCTTTTTCTTGGCCCCCACTTGACGGATCAACCCGAAACTTTCTAGACAGCAGCTGAAGTAATTGGCTTTCTAGTTTTGAACATTTCATGAAGATTCGTCAAACAGCGCCAAAGTTATTAGCAGAACAGCAGCCAATCAGATCTCACCATGAGATCTGTGTGGAAGCTCTGCCCAGACATCTATATTTATTTTTTCTTTATAAACTCCAAAACTAATGAACAGATTTACACCAAATTATGTAAAGTGATCTTTCTGGACCAAAATCTAGCATTCTGCGTGTGTGAGTTGTAAATTCTTTCAGTGGTTCGGCTTGTACTTGTGTTAAAAAAATGCAAAATCCAAGTTGCGGTTTGATGACCGATGTGATAGATGTGGACGGCGAGGGCGGATTTTTTACACGTAGCTTGGCGGTGCGAAAGAGTACACGAGTATTGGATGGCGGTGGGAACAGCACTATCCCGGATGGTGTCTGCCCCCATTCAGCTCACACCGATCATGGCATTACTGGGCTGCACTGAGAGACTGCCGGCTACACATAGGAAATTCGTATCACTGGGACTACTCTTGGCAAAGCACAGAGTGGCAAGCAGTTGGGGCAGAGGAAGGGCTCCCAAATTCAAAGAATGGCTAGATGACCTAATACACTGCAAGGAACAGTTAACTACCTACGCTGAGCTTTTACCACTAACCTCAAGGCCAAGAGACATTTGGGATCCCCTGCTAACATACCTAAGCGGTGACGCTTACCCATCATTCGCATGCTTGATAAGAAGGGTATTTGAAATGCCGCAGCATGACTGGACAGGAGAGTAACACCCAGTAGGGATACATATAAACTTGGACATACAGCGAGTGGCCATGTGCTAGACCCTATACTCCTACCCTTATCCCGCACACTTACACACAGCGATCGAATACTTACACAGTCTGCTGGCACGCGTCAATGAACTACCACAGGTTGTTAAGAGGGATGAATGGGTTTTAAGCATTTAATATGGAATTGTTGACTGTAACCACCTCATCTGTATAATGATTGCAACTTTCCTTTCCTATTTGTGGTCATGGACGATTTGTATAAGACAACAACTTGTAATGTACTGCTGCAACTAGCTGTAAAAGTTAATAAAGAAATAAAACAAAAAAAATGCAGAATCCCCATAGACATTGCATCGAGAAAAGGTGTTTTGGGACCCCCCCCTTTTTCTCAGCCCCTCTTTGATAGATCACCCCAAAGCTTTCCATGCAGAACTAGGCAAAGTTGGACACTTTTATGGGCAAATTTCATGAAGATTAGTCAAACTGCGCCAAAGTTATTAGCAAAACAAAAAATGATTTGTCTATAGAAACGGTGATCCTAAGTATAGCCAGCTATTGCCAGTAGGATATATATTTACAATCCATGAATATTCTAGGATCTCTACTCAAGAATGTCTGCTATTATTTGGCAGGCTCCCTCTCTTCAGTGTCAGTGGGAATTAAGCCCTAGTGCTGGTGTGAAGTCTGGGTTATTGAGAATAGGGGTTAAGGGTTATATAAACATTATTCAAAGCATCTTTATTCGATTCATAGAATCATCAAAGCATCAATAAATACAAAAACATTATTATTAAAAAAAAAAAAGAAAAAGTATTCATTAATCCTCATTTCAGTTGCAATACAGTACATAGGATGTAATTTACAGTTAGCAGCATATACATGAAAATGCAAAGTGCAGAATGTCGGATAGCCTCATATTGGTTGCAGTACAGTACATTCAGTAGAATTTTCGCAACTAGCAGCTATTCAATTAATTCCATCAACTGCAAAGTGCAAAATGCTGAATAATTAACCATCAATAGCGCATTAACATATGCATTCCGCTATAAAACATAGAAGCTAGTTTTTACAGTCAGTTTTTACCCTCAGCCCAACGCTGTTCAACATCTACATGGCACCCCTCGCCCACGTCGCCCGACAGCACAACCTCAACATCATCTCCTACGCCGACGACACCCAGCTGATCCTCTCCCTCACCAAAGACCCTCACACCGCCAAAGCCCACCTCCACGAAGGAATGAAGGCCGTCGCCGAATGGATGAGGACCAGCCGCCTGAAGCTGAACTCGGACAAGACGGAGGTCCTCATCCTTGGTTCCAACCCTTCAGCCTGGGACGACTCCTGGTGGCCAACATCACTGGGAACAGCCCCGCCACCCACCGACCACGTACGCAACCTAGGGGTCATCCTCGACCCCACCCTCTCCATGACTAAGCAGGTCAACGCCGTTTCCTCATCCTGCTTCAACATCCTCCGAATGCTCTGCAGGATCTTCAGGTGGATCCCCACCGAAACAAGAAAACAGTCACCCAGGCCCTCGTCACCAGCAGGCTGGACTACGGAAACGCCCTCTACGCAGGAACGACGGCTAAGCTCCTGAGACGGCTGCAACGCATCCAGAACGCCTCTGCACGTCTTATCCTCGACATCCCCCGACGCAGCCACATCACACCCCACCTGAGAGACCTGCACTGGCTCCCTGTCAACAAGAGGATAACCTTCAAGCTCCTCACCCACGCACACAAAGCACTCCACAACTCCGGACCAGCCTACCTCAACAGACGACTCAGCTTCTACACCCCCACCCGCCAGCTCCGCTCGACCAGCCTCGCCCTCGCCACAGTCCCCCGCATCCGGAAAACGACCGCCGGCGGCAGATCCTTCTCCCACCTCGCCGCCAAGACCTGGAACACCCTCCCCACCAACCTCCGACAGACCCAAGACCTACTGGCCTTCAGAAGACTCCTCAAGACCTGGCTCTTCGATCAGTAGCAGCACCACCCCCCTCTTCCCCCAGCGCCTTGAGACCCTCGCGGGTATGTAGTGCGCTTTATAAGTGACATGATTGATTGATTGATTGAAGTGCAAAGTGCAAGGTGCAATTTCATCAAGATTACTATATCATCACATAAAGAGAAGAAGGAATTTCCACACTATAAATTTTATGATATCATTAACTGTATACGACGTCAACATTTAAGTTTCATATGGTTCCCATAAAAACAAAAACAAATTTATAATACAAAAAATTAAGATTTTAAAATTTAAGCCCTGTTTTCATCCTAATAAAATTAGCAGCCAATAAAAATCTGCTCGTACCAAATACAATTAGCTTGGAGTTATCAGTTTTCAAAATACGCAGCATTTCAGTATATTTCCTAGTACACAATTTCCTGTCCAGAGGTTTTATCCATTTCTTTCTGGGATTTTCATATGCAGGGCAGAAAAATAAAACATGCGCAATATCCTCTTCACTTCCTAAGTGGCACTGGGTACACTTGCAATCATTTCCCTCTAACTGCTTTTGTCCCCACCTGGATGTAAACGACTTTATTTGAAGAGTACCATACCTAAATTTCAGATAGAATACCTTAGCAAGTAAAGGTTCGATCTCATCTAAAAATGATTCGAAACAGGGGGTTATTTTAAACATCAGAAACTGGGTTGTGAGTGTACCAGATCTACAATTTGAAATGATATTGTGCCTAATAAAATTCCAGTAAACATTATAATGGCATGTTTAAGAGCAATTGTATCTCATACCTCAAGCAGTGTACTAGTGATCTGTCTGCAATATGCATTTTGCGATCCATGTTCCGATGGCATCCATATTATGCCCCACAGGGACATATGAAACCAGTGTTTCCAGGATTTTCTTTTGGACTATTCTCCTATTATGCAGCTTTATAATAGGTATGGTTGTGGGGAAAACCCAGAAATAACTTATCTCATGGTGCAAGTAGTATTTTTCCTAGCTAGTCTCAGGGCTTTACCTTGCCATACAAATTTAAACATAGCTCTTTCTGTTCATCTAGTATAGATTTCGCTATATGCAGGATCACCACCTGGGATACATATACCAGCCTGGGGATTAGGTTAATTTTCACCACAGTAATGTGGCCTAGTCATGGGATATATTGCCAACCCCATTTATCTAAATCCTATGTAATCTCCTTCCATAATGGAAGAATATTAGCATGGTACCATCTTGAAAGGAATTGGGTTAGATGCACTCCTAAGTATCTTATTGCATTAGCGGTGATTTTAAAGCGGGAGTGTGTTCTAAAATGTTGAATTTTCTCGTCTGTGAGACCCAGAGGCAGAAGTTCAGATTTTGTTTTGTTGACTTTATATAATAAAACTTTCCCATATTCCCAAAGAAGAAATAACAATGAGGATATAGGTTCCCAAGGTCTCAACAGAGAGAAGAGAATGTCATCTTTAAATAGTGATATTGTATGTTGCACTTCCTAAACGGCATATCCTGTATATTAGTATCCTGACGTATTGTAATCACATAAAGTCGCGGGGACACGAGGCACCCTTGTCTTATTCCTCTTTGTGGATGTAGAGTGTCCAAGAATGAGCCATCTATTAGTTCTCTGGCCTTAGGTGATTGATATGCAGCCAAGATCATATTTCTAAAAGTCTTCTGGCAACCAAACCGGTGTACTATTGCTCTCGTGAATTGCCAGCCCACCCTATTAAAAGCTTTTTCTGCATCAAGTACAAATAAAGGACCTTTTACTGTTTCACGTTCGATACTTTTGACAATTTTGATTATTTTTTAATAAAAGTTATTGTTGTATTATTTTTTACATTCAGAATGGTTGTATGCGGATGACACCCAGGTCATCATTTCCATCTCCGATGACTTGGATGAGGTGGCTGACAGGTTTAGGGCTTGCATAACGGAAATCAGCAGGTGGATGATGGAGTACTGGCTGAAAATGAATGGGGAGAAAACAGAGATCATGGTTTCATGAATGGATAGCTCGATCTGGACCAACCGATGGTGAACGTAAACTTGGGGTGCTTTACCTGTTCCAATGGCTGCAGCCAAAAATCTAGGTGTGATTTTTGATAACACCTTGACTTTCGACACCCAGGTTAATAGAACAGTTAGGTTCTGCTTCTGTACCATTAAGATCCTGAAGAAAATACTGCCTTTTCTCCCAATAGAGCTTAGGGTGTCAGTGGTCATCGCGCTTATTACTTCTTGATTGGACTACCGCGATGCCCTTTATCTAAATGTCAACTAGTACTCACTAAATAAGCTCTATATTATCCAAAATGCGTCTGCACGTTTGGTCCTGGGACTACCAAAACACTTCTCAGTCAGGGAAGGATTGAGATCCCTACACTGGTTGCCAGTGCTAAAGTGGGTGTCTTTTAACGCCCTTTGCTTGGCTCATAAGGATCTCCATCTAAAGGGGTCAACTTATCTTAGGACGGCCTCTAATAGGCATGTTCCTACTAGGCCTCTCAGATCAGCTGGATGTAGTAAGGTGGTTCACCAAGGTGTAGGAAAGCCAGGTGGGGGGAATGGGCCTTTAATGTGTTGGCTGCCAGGTTGTGGATCTCCCTCCCGGAACACATTAGGAGTTTAAACTTGTACCTGATCTTTCGTAAGCAGGTGAAAACGTGGCTATCTTCAAATTAGTCCTCCCTCAGAGGTGCCTGGTTATTAAGGTTGTCTCTGCTTTGGGTCCTCACCTTTCACAAGGCTCTCTTCCAGTTTAGCGCTTTGATACCTCCTGGTTTAACGCGCTCTGTAAATGCTACCATTTTTATTAATTATTTTATAATTAAATAGCAAAAATATTCTTCTTGTATATGTTTTTAGCATTAATTTATATTTATTTATATTTTTAACTCTTAAATAATTAAATTTCATTTAATTTAATGTAACATTATTTCATTATCTCCGCAGTGTTTCCTCTTGGCATTCATTGCTGGCATCAGGCATTTGGGTGACAAGCACACCAATCATTGAACAAAGGCTTCAAGCTGCATGTTACATTTCGGTGACACACACACCTCTATAAGGCAAAATAATTACTGCCCAGCGTGTTGTCAACTCGGCGTTTCGGTGACACACACCAATTATATGAATAAAAATGTCATGCTGCGTGTTACATTTCAGTGACACGCACACCATTGACTTATATGTTTTTCCTGAGCGTGTTTGCTTTTCGGTGACACACACACCTATAACTAAATAGCAGTCCACTGTTTAACAGCGTATGCCGCTTTCAGAGATACGCCAAAAAAAGAACTAAGAAATAAGGAAAAAAAAACATTATTTCAACTTTGCCAATCTGCACAAATAGGAAACATATATAACAATGTTGAAAAGCATTATACCTCCACCTTCATTTTGTCCTAGCACAACGAATGCCAGTGTAGACTGGGAACTATGGAAAGAAAGCTTTGAAGCATACATGGCAGCTATTGATGGTGAATATTTCACTTATAAAAAGAAATATGTATTATTATGCCATTGTCTAGGCTCGGAGGGCAGAAAAATATTAAAGCACTTACCACAACAATCCATATTAGGGGAAGGTGATGTGGTGGATGAATATATGTCTGCTTTAAGAATGCTGGACTTAAGGTTCAAACCTCATAAGAATGTTGTCTTAGAACGACACAAGTTTCACAAGCGTCATCAATTGCGTGGCGAGCCAATTGAAATATATGTAGGGGTATTGAGGTCCTTAGCCTTTTCTTGTGAATATAAAGAATTCGAAAAAGAACAGATTTGTGATCAAATAGTTGAACACACCAACAATAAAAAAATTCAAAAAGTTCTGCTTACCACGCCTAACCTCACATTACACGAAGCAGTTGCATTGGCAGCTGGTATAGAAAGTACTGCTTCTTTTATGTCTTAAATGTCTTTAACAAGCGAAGCTTCTAAAAGCGTATCATCCGTTGTGTGTTTCTGTGATTAAAAGAAACAGATGAAAAAGAAAAGCAAATTATTTTGTTATGTGTGGAAATGGAAACCATTTAGGAAATTCTCTGTCATGTCCTGCTCGGGATAAAATTTGTTCTGGTTGTAAAAAAAGGACATTTTGTGCAGGTATGCAGATCCAAATCCAAGGCAAAGGTTTCAAATCCTAAAATGGTTAGCACATTATGTGAAGAAAATTCGAATTATCATTCGTCTGGCTCGAGTGATGGAAGTGAGTTACTGTGCATAAATGATGCTCACGTGCAGTCACAGGTGGATCTCGATGTTGATGTTATGCAAATAGGTACTATCCAAAGACCATGTTGTCTCATAACTGTTGGTAACACGGAAATCAATATGATGGCTGATTCTGGGTCACCATTTACACTAATCAGTACTGAAGATTGGAAAAAATGTAACAGTGTGACTTTTGCTTATGGTGGAAAACCTATTGAGGTTTTGGGTGAATTTAATACTAAACTTTCTTTCAAAGGTAATGCAGCCTCGGCGGTTGTATATGTAGCCAAGCATGGGTCATCATTGTTAGGATGGCTAGAGCAACAGAATTTAGGCATAATATTAGACCCTAATAACTCAGAACAAGTAATGCTACGAAAAGAATACACTTGTGTTCCTGAAATAAAATCTTCCACATGGGAAATAAAATTTCCTAAGGTCTTTAGCGATACCCTTGGGAAGTTGGAAGGGTTCAAGCATAAATTATTGCTTAAAGAGGGAGTCGTTCCTGTTGTTCACAAGGTGAGAAAATTCCCTTTGGCTATCTGGATAGATCTTCGAAAAGAGTTAGATAAGTTACAACAACAAGATATTAGAGAACCCATTGAGAGTTCTGAGTGGTTATCTCCGGATGTCCTTGCAAGGAAACCTAATGGGAGTTTGAGAATGTGTGTTGATCTTAGGGATCTCAACTCTAAAATATGGGTAGATCGTCATCCTTTACCCAACATTACGGAGATGATGTCGTTGGTCAAAAGTGCAAATTGGTTCTCCACTCTTGATATGACTTTTGCATATCACCAGATACTTCAGCATAAGGATTCACAACACTTAACATCATTTATCACCCCAGATGGTGCCTTCCGCTTCAAAAAAATGCCATTCGGGTTGGCTTCGGCTTCCGCTGTTTTTCAGAGTCTCATGGAATTTTTATTTAAAGATGCTGAAGGAATTCTATGTTTCCAAGAGGATGTACTAGTTTTTGGAGACACAAAGAATAACCATGATAGGCGTTTAGCTCATGTTCTAAACGTATTTTTAAAAAAAGGTGTCACACTCAAAGCAGACAAATGTAAGTTTAGTATTCCTGAGGTAACTTATTTAGGTCACAAACTATCTGCAGTGGGTGTTGAACCTAAAGATAGTTTAGTAAAAGCTATTGTGGAAGCACCTGTGCCTCAAGGGAAGGATCAATTAAGATCTTTCATGGGTTTGATGGAATTTTACTCTAGCTTTATTTACAGTAGTGCTCAAAGAACACATGCCATGCGCCAACTGTTAAGAAAGAATGTGAAGTTTGTATGGAGTGATTTGTGGGATCGAGAGTTTGCTGACATAAAAAAAAGAAATCGGCAATGCTATTCCCCTCAAACCATTTGACACCAGGGATACTAGCATAATAATTACTGATGCTAGTCAATATGGATTAGGTGCTCTGTTATTGCAGAAAAGAAATGGAAGAGAGGAGGTAGTAGCATTTGCTAGTCGTGGTCTTAAAGGTGCAGAGTCATCGTACTCTGTGGTGGAACATGAAGCATTGGCATGCTGGTGGGGTGTAAATCATTTTCGCCAATATGTGTGGGGTACAGACTTCATAATCAGAGTGGATCACAAACCTTTGATTGACATGTTTACCACCAAAGGTGCTGGTAAGGCTACACCCAGAATTGCTAAGTGGCAATATAGAATGCAAGAATACTGTTACACGATGGAGTATATTCTGGGCATCAGAAATGTGATGGCGGATTGCTTATCTAGGTTGCCTGTGAATTCCCATGAGGATAATCAGAGAATTTTGGAGGAGGACGATGTTGTGATAAGTGAGGTGTCCAGTGACACTAAAAGTGCCATTTCTTAAGCTGATTGGTTAGATGCATTAAGTCATGATAATACTTTAACCACTGTCATGAAATATATTAATGAAGGCTGGCCTAAAGGCAAAATACATGATGAACAGGTGGATGCATTTAGGAAAATTGAATCCGAATTATCTGTGATGGGTAATGTGTTGAGAAGAACTGATGTACTAGTTCTGCCAGATGTCCTTAAATCTAGGATTTTGGATTTGGCTCACGAAGGGCACATAGGCATGAGGGCTATGAAAAGAAGAGTGAGAGCTTCATATTGGTGGCCTGGTATGGATAGACAAATTGAGCAACATGTTAGAATGTGCAAGCGCTGTTTTGCAAGTGATGAGACTCAAGTGACTGTACCTTACCCTATTGTTGCCGTACCCGTGCCTGAGGTTGCATGGTCGAAGCTGGCTATGGATATTATAGGTACTGTTGGTGTGGACCATGGTCATGTGAAATATGGCATTGTAATGGTAGATCATTTTTCTAGATGGATTGAGGTTGCATTTGTGAATAGCATTACGTCTGATGTAGTGGAAGAGGTCTTGAAGAAGTTATTTTTTCGAGAAGGTGTTCCCGATGAATTGATTACTGACAATGGTCCTCAATTGGTGTCATTTGAGTTTGAGTCTTTTCTTTCAGATTTTGGTGTTAAGCACATTACCACTTCATTATACCACCCAAGGAGCAACGGTTTGTTAGAGCACTGCAACAAATTGATTAAGGAGAATATACAATTGTCTGTGGCCAGTGGTTTGGATTGGGTACAAGAAGTAAAAAATTTAATTTGGGCATGGCGCACTACACCAAATTCAGATACTAAGGTTTCTCCTTTTGTGTTACTTAAAGGAAGATTACCTGGGTCAAAAATGAACAGGTTGTGGATGAAGAAGAAGATGGTGCCCGTTGATGTAATGCATGATGTGAATGAGAAACGTTTGATGGCTCAGGATAAATATTCCACATCAGCACAAAATGTCTGAAGGTGAGTGCTGGAGATCTTGTGTGTGTGAAACTTCCTTTTAGAGGAGGGAAGAGGGTGTCCAGGTTTTCTTCTCCTAAAAAAGTGAATAATGTTAGTGATTTTGCAGTAACACTAGATGATGGTAAATGCTGGAATAAAGACAGGTTATCTGTAATTCACAATGAACACAGGTCAAGAACCAATGATCTGTGTAAGGATAGACAGGGTATGACTCATGATGTTATGTTGAGGAAATAGAGTAGGAGCTCAAAAGTACCGGCCGGGTTTCAAGATTTTGTCTTAAAGTGTTAATTTCTTTTATATTGTTGTAGAATAGGTTAGTATTATTTGTATTTTTTTGTGTTATGTTTTATGTTCTTTTCATTTTTTATTTTTGATAAAGGAGGGAAGATGTGTTGGGTTCTTGTGTCCGCTCTGAGAGCGGAATGTAGAATGCTGTTCATTATGTGTGCACGGTAGAATGTTTGTATTCAAGCAGGGAGAGGCAGTTGTTGTGAGCCTCCTTCCCTGCCAGTCAATTACTAAGAAGCTCCAAAAATAAAATACGTTTTCTTTACCTACCATGACTGGAGTACTTCTTTGCAGTTTGCAGCATATTTTGCCATATCCATATGAAGTACATGAGATGTTTTCATCCCCCTCACCACAAATGAAATGAAAACAGCATTTGTTAAGCGTGTAGCTACCCGGGGGCATCCCAGCGCTGTGGCAGTCAACCAAGAGGGCAACACTTAGGGGAAGAGCCAAGTTTTTAACAGTTTCCGAAAGACCAGGTGGTTGGGTTCCCTACGCAAGCAAAGAGGGAGGGAATTCCACAGCTTTGCGGCGTTATAAGAAAATAGACTACCGCCACTTCTGGCTTTCTTAATCCTGGGAACGACGGCCAGATGCAAATCGTCAGAGCGCAGCCGTCTGTTCGCCAGGTAGGGCTGAACCATGGAATGGTTAATCGCTGGTCCGTTCCCTGCTAACATCTTGTGGGCGATGCACATAGCCTTAAAGTTAACTCTCTCACGGACAGGGGGCCAGTGGAGAGACTTCAAGGCGGGTTTTGCGGATTGTCAGTTCGAAGTCCCTACGAGAATCCTTGCTGCGCAGTTTTGTACCGTTTGGAGTTTTGCGAAGGTAGAGCCCGGAGCACCAAGGTAAAGGGCATTCCCGTAGTCCAGGCGGGAGAGAATCAGGGCCTGTACCATGAGCTTTCTTGCCGGAAAGGGGAGAAGTGGAAGCACTTTGCAAAGCATCCTTAGGATGCCATAACAGGAAGCCGCAACCTTCCGGGCCTGGGCCGTGAACCTGAGATCTTGATCAAGCCAAATACCCAGACTCTTTATCTGGGTCTTAGGGACAGGGGCAGCTCCCATACAGGCTGGCCACATTACGTCCGCTTTAAAGAGAGAAGGGTTACCAAGGAGCATCAACTCGGTCTTGTCACCGTTGAGTTTTAAATAAGAGTGATTCATCCACTTGACTACCTCTTCTAAACAAGAACAAAGGTTGGGGGAGGCATTATCAGAGTGGTTCAGTGCTACGACCAGCTGGTTATCATCAGCGTAGGTCACTATGTGAACCCCAAACGTGGCCACAATCTCCGCAAGCGGAGTCATATAGACATTAAAAAGGGAAGGACTCAAGGACGATCACTGGGGGACTCCGCAGTGGAGAGGCATGGATTTTGAGATGACCTCACCATCGAAAACCTGGAAGGATCTCTCTTCTAGGAATGATTGCAGCCAGGTTACAGCTAGTCCGGTCACCCCCAAGCTTCTTAGATGATGGACCAGGATTTGGTGGTTGACCGTATCAAAGGCTGCGCTGAGGTCCAAGAGGATAACAGCTGTGGAACCACCAGCGTCAAGAATCTTTTTAGACTCCTCAACTACTGCTAACAGAGCAGTTTCTGTTCCCTGACGTGGACGAAAACCGGTTTGAGAGGGGTGAACGAGGTTGTGGGATTCCAGAAATATCGAGACTGCTGAGTTAACATGTTTCTCCTCCATTTTACTGATCCCTGGGAGAAGCGAGATGGGGCGATAATTACCCATGAGATCCGGGTCCAGACTCGGTTTCTTCAGAAGAGGCTTCACCATCGCTCTTTTCCATGGAGATGGGACCACTCCGGTGGAAACAGAGGCATTAATTAGATCCAAAATGATGGGGGAGACCGTTTCGGACACTTGCTTCAGAATATTGAGTGGAGCTGGGTCTCTAGGCGACCCACTCTTTACGAGTGCCGAGATGGTATGAAATGACTCGCAATCCAACAGAGGAAATGCCTCCAAGGAGTGTTCCCTACTATGCAGACCAGTATCCTCTACATGGGAATTCTTTTGACTATCTACTGGGGCAAATGATGAGTAGATTGTTTGAATTTTATTATAAGTAATCTGCAAGTTCATTGCAGCGTCGGCCGGTGGTATCAGGTATATGTGGGGGTAAGGGGGCTTTGAGTAATTTTTCCGCTAAGCAGAAAGTTTTGGGGGGGGGGAGTTGGCAGCCGTAGAGATTCTGTCCTCATAATATGTGAACCAAATCACACAAAAAATACTCCATGGGACGGTCAAAGAATGAGACAGGGAAGTTACAAATGTGAAGACATGAGCCTATACCCACCAGTGAGTGGGTAAGGAAAGAATTCCTTTTGTTTTAGTTACCCTCACACACCCTAGTGATGTCATGCTTCATCATCGGGTCACCCTGACGCCTAAAAGTCAGGGTGGGCTCGACTCATTTTCCAGGGAAGCTCTTAGTGAGAATATTGGCCAGGGGAGATAAAGATTAAAAATCCTCAGAAAGATCCCGGTATCCCTTTATTGGTGGTTCTGTCTGGGATATTAAAAATGAATAAAAAGGGTCAATGGGAGTGTTATGGTCCTATGACCCTAGTGCCATAATGTTTCAGTCCATAGAAGGCAGTGTAGGTCCCGGACTTTCTTCAGGGCAGAGAAGCAAATCCTCCCTGGAAAAAGCAGTTGAAAGGAAGTCCCTATCCTGCTATTAAGTAAGGGCAGATAGCTGCTCCTTACATCCAAGTACACAGATAATTAATCTGATAATAGGTTATTTTTCCATCTGTGAAGACAAAAGAGAAGACACAACAAAATAATCATAGTGCATCAATGTATAACTGACACGTAGCTTCCCAATTGTGTATGTGCTTGCCAATGCGCCTGTGTCAATGAGCCAGGTGAGCGTGCAATACACAACAATAAACACACCACTTGGTATGTGACAATATTATTCCATATCTTTACCACACCCTGCTAGGTGGCAACATATCGTGTGGTGGCGACATAACTCGCATTCTGTCGCTATCCACGTACATGTGCGTGCTCAGTCTCTGTGCAATAACCTCGTGTCACTCACATCAAACAGCGCAAAGCTGCTATCAAACGTCGTGGTTAAACACACTCACAACATTCATCCGTAATATTACATCTTACCCCTAGTTGGGAGGGGAATTACATCACTGGGGACCTCCAGAGGTAATGGGGTAGCCCTTTAGTCACACTCTGTATTGTGGAACAGATGCCAAAAGAGGTGGAACACCTGCCCAGCGGGAGGGAAGAAAAACAAACAAACATACCGGCATCAGTGTAAAGCCGAAATAGCAGCGGAACCAGTTGTTGCAGCACGTACCTGTGTTTGGTGGTAAAATGGTGTCTTTTTTTCTTACTGCATCAAGGGTCCTGCCCCGATGCATAACCTAGTAGGTCTGGGTCCCCGGGCTTGTGCTCTGAGTGACCGGGAATCCCAGTATAAATACACCGGATCAGCGCGGGAGACTCCGTCTGCAGGCCCGCACTCTCTGTGAGTGTAAGGGTCGTTTGCAGTCGCGCGTAGTGAATGTTGCCACCTAGCAGGGTGTGGTAAAAATATGGAATAATATTGTCACATACCAAGTGGTGTGTTTATTGTTGTGTATTGCACGCTCACCTGGCTCATTGACACAGGCGCATTGGCAAGCACATACACAATTGGAAAGCTACGTGTCAGTTATACATTGATGCACTATGATTATTTTGTTTTGTCTTCTCTTTTGTCTTCACAGATGGAAAAATAACCTATTATCAGATTAATTATCTGTGTACTTGGATGTAAGGAGCAGCTATCTGCCCTTACTTAATAGCAGGATAGGGACTTCCTTTCAACTGCTTTTTCCAGGGAGGATTTGCTTCTCTGCCCTGAAGAAAGTCCGGGACCTACACGGCCTTCTATGGACTGAAACATGTTGGCACTAGGGTCATAGGACCATAACACTCCCATTGACCCTTTTTATTCATTTTTAATATCCCAGACAGAACCACCAATAAAGGGATACCGGGATCTGTCTGAGGATTTTTAATCTTTATCCCCCTGGCCAATATTCTCACTAAGAGCTCCCTGGAATATGGTCGAGCCCTCCCTGACTTTTAGGCGTCAGGGTGACCCGATGATGAAGCATGACACCACTAGGGTGTGTGAGGGTAACTAAAACAAAAGGAATTCTTTCCTTCCCCACTCCCTGGTGGGTATAGGCTCATGTCTTCACATTTTTAACTTCCCTGTCTCCTTCTTTGACCGTCCCATGGTCTCGTGGAGTATTTTTTGTGATTTGGTGTAGAAACACGGGAAGATATACTCCAACGTGAAAAATCTTCTCAGCCCTCTCGGCACAGGGGAAGTGTCCCTTTCCCTGCTATAGTCCTATCGCCTCATAATATGTGGCCTGAGCCAATTTAATTTCAGCCTTGTACATTCTTATGGCCTCCCTGTATTCAGATTTCTTGTTTGAGGAGAAATCCTTTCTCCAAGCTCTTTCAAGTTTCTTACAGGTCTGTTTTAGTTCCCGGAGCTTGGGGAGTACCAAGCCATTTTGTTGGACCCTACTTTCATCTGGGTCATTTTTTTCAGGAGGACCTGATCTAAGGAGCTCTCAATCCAATTGTTGAATCTGTCATTGGCCACATTTGGATTGGTGTCCGGGTTAGGCTTGGTATTTTCCAACTCCAATACGCTCTCTTCTAAAGGAAGTTTGGGCCAGGGGTGTGACAAAGTTCTTATTGGCCTGGTTGAGGGGGTAACACAGGTGGGGGTCCAAAAGAAAGGTATCAAGAAATGATTGGACCAGGGTATTGGGATAGGTTCCTTTCCAGTTAATTCCTCCAGATTGGAGAATATAGGATCTAGAAGATGTCCCTTCGAATGGGTCGCATTGGTGACCTTCTGTTTGAACTGGTACACAGCAAGATCCTTAGTGATTTCTGCTGTGGCCATGTGTGAAGAATCATCAAAGTGCAGATTAAAATCACCCAGTAATGTGAAATTAGCAGGGGTACTGGTGAAGTTCGCGGCCATCTCAGGAAGTAGTTTACAGAATTGACCCATTGACCCGGGGGGCCGGTAAATTAAAATGCCTGACAGGGAAAGTGTGTAGGAGAATCCTATCATAAACAGAAGGTTCTCACAATCTGGCAGAGGACCGCCAGAAATGCGGCAGCTGAGGTGACTTTTATAAATGATGGCGATGCCGCCACCTTTACCTACGGTCCGGTCTATCCTCTGGATTAGGTAGCCGGGAGGAAGGGTTTGAACGATATTGTGTTCCGAGGCTGCATTAAGCCATGTTTCTGTCAGAAACAGGACTTCTGGGCATTCTTCCTTTAGCAGGATGAAGATCTCCGACCCATTCTTAGGCAGCGATCTACAATTCAGCAGAAACATTTTAAAGGACTTTGGAGGGAGCCGTGAAGTTTGGAGGAGCGGCGATAGCCTAAATAGGCAGTGTGCGCAACCAGAGTCCGAACTGCCAGGGACAATGGAATGAGCGCAAATTGCCATAGTGGCTACATTTAACTGTCTAAGCTGCTCAGCATTATAACAATACCCATTTGTAGTAAAAGAGGCAGGGGTTGTGGCCCCTGGCCCCGACCGGACACGGACGGGCACAGACGGGCGCAGACCGGCTTGCCTTAGGCACGCCTTCGGTGTGCCAGCAGTGCGCCCGCTGCGCGCAACCGCTGCGCGGTCGCGTCATGCGTGCCTTAAGCATGGTCCAGCCACTAGAGCAGTGACCCAAAATGGCTACCAAAGTGCAAGTGGGAATGCAAGTAAAAAGAACAATTCTCCCCCCTGAGCTTTAACACAGCTCAACAACAGTAAAACCAACAGTAAAAGTAAGTTTTTTAAAAGCTGCCCCCAATTATAAACAAGCATTGGCATAGCCAATAGGTCTCGCTTTTGGGATCTTATAAGTATTTAGTTATGCAGCTCAATCGCTAAACACTTATAAGGTCCCAAATGCGAGACCTATTGGCTATGCCAATGCTTGTTTATTTTGAGAGGGAGAGTACCTGCACTTCTCAAGAGAGTACTGCCACTTCTCAGAAACAAGCAGGTAACCTGTTACAGAGTACCCGCACTTCTATGTTTACATTTTAAGCACTGCCCCCAACCCCTTGTGGCTAGGTCCGCCCTTTAACAATACTGTTGATAAATAAAAAAAACTAGAAAAATAACCTAAGTGCTGCAATTGGATCTAGTTCAAACCAATTGCACCTGGTCAACTGTCATTTCTACTGGCCTGTTAAAGACAATTATGTGTGCTGCGCTGCGAAAAAAATCCCCAAATAAATGAATCAATGATAAAAAAAAAATGTGAGGTTTGTAATGCAGAGAGGTGCCTTGCAGACATAAGTGCGGCACCACTACAGTCCTGCTCGGTAACCATCGCCGTCTAACGTACCTCAAACGCGTCGAGCCGGGAAGCAAGCAATTAAAAGACTTCTCTTTTGAACTTACTGCGGAAGTGTCGGGTTTGCAATATTTTTGGCTTTCACTCGAGTAAATGAAAAGCGAACCTGCCAGAGAGGAGACAAGAAATGACAAAAGGACAAACCGGGGGTCAAGAAGCGCGAGGTAAATACAGAGCGCAGACATGTTGAAGACAAGCACAATCTATCTCACTCAGAGTCCCGAGGTGACTGAGGGAGCCAGGCAAGAGCGTGAATCGCTCAGTAACAAAGTTACACACTGGTTCAGAGAGGTTTGTTCCTGCTATTCGGACTCGTCTGCGCTCTTGACAGAAAACGGGAAAACAAGCTGGTTTCCCAAACCGCAGCTGGAGATTCACTTCACGTCGCTGACGCCCAACAAAATGGAGGTCAAACACCAGGGCAGCTCCTCACCTGTGACTGTCAAGATCAACCGGCCCCTGAGGAAGCGGAAGAGCCACGAGATGGACGAGGTAGTCATCTGCTCACGTGCTGCGTTTACTCTTGCAGTGTCACTTGGTGTACACGGAGATGATTGAATGATGCCGTTCCAGCGCAGAGTTAATATATTATTTAAAAGTAGAACTGTTTATTGCTTCCCATGTTACTTTGGCGTTTGAAATGCTTCCTCTTCTCTTCAGTCATCGTAAATTCGGCTTGGGAATGTTTTGAAAGTGGTGCATGCTGTTTTCATAACCTAGTTGATTAGCCAGCTGCAAAACGGAATAGTTGAACAGAATCAGTTCAGGAGCGTGGTGGGAGGAGGGACCTATAGCCGATCTCACAGTAAAAACCAGCCCGCATCCCGCAGCTTACGAAACAAGTTTGACGAGGAGGAGGCAGCAGGGGGAGGGGAGAGAGGAGGGGGCCTGCGCCTGTTTCCCTTGCGGGAGCGAGCAGGGGGCACCATCTGTTTGAAAGTTAATTACAAACAGATGGTTTCAAAGCTCGCTCCCGCAAGGAAATCGCCAAACGTGCACGCGTTGCCATTGAAAGCAATGCAAAGCGTGCAAGTTTTTGGCAGAAAAGGCGAATCGATTCCTAAAGGTCTCCTCCTATGCAACGCATGCACGCTGCGTAGGCGAGACGTAAAAATGCTTTCCTGATAGCGCTACGAGCCTAGTGATTGCTCGTAGTTGCCTCCGTTAACCGCTGCGCGGTCGCGCCATGCGTGAATTAAGTAGCCCTGAGCAGGGTCCAGCCACTAGAGCGCTGACTAAAAATGGCTGCCAAAGTGCAAGTGCAAGTGCGAGTGCAAGTAAAAAGAACAATTCTCCCCCTGAGATTTAACACAGCTCAACAACAGTAAAACCAACAGTAAAAGTAAGTTTTTTAAAAGCTGCCCCCAATTTCTAAAAAATGCTTTCCTGGTAGCGCTTCGAGCCTAGTGATCGCTCGTAGTTGCCTCCGTTAACCGTTAACAAAGAGAGAAAGTATGCACTGGAGAATCTAGCAATTGTCCTGCGACCAGCTTCTTTTGTACACTTTCTGAGTTGGATAAACTAGATTAAAAAGCATGGTGAATTCCATGTTCATGAAATATAACTCTTTCAACAAAAAGATGCAACTCAGTAAATGGAATGACACTGTTAAAGTACATTGTTCTTCCCAGAGTAGAACTATATTTTTCCATTAAACTTCTAAACCTCATGCTTTCAAATTACCACAGGTATTTGAACAAAGAATTTGTGTCATAGATGTGTGTCAGTAGGTGTCTCACCCTTTTGAAAAGGTGTTTCTCTATTCTATTCTTTTTATTCAGGGTTATTTCTAAAAGCTCTCATCCACTGTGACAGGAAAAACAATAGCAATTTAATATGGTATATTCAACATGAAGTTAATTCTGTTGTATCTGAACACACTCACCATTGAGCATTGTGTTCTCGTTGCCTGCAAACCTTTTCTATAATTACAGTATTATTCCTAAAAAAACTATTTTTTTCATTATTTTTTTTTTCCTTTCTGGGATCCATCTCCTTGATAAATATTGCAATAAGCTTTAATTGCTTAAAAAATGGATAAGGATAAATACATATTATAAGGAAACAATGACATTGTTAGTGCAGACATTTGAGGATGTATAATTTTATGTTTGTGATTCATATCTCTAATGTTGCAAAGTCAAATCGTACCCATCTTAATTGATGAATTTTGAGTGCGCAGCGAGAGGCAACATGGTTTAGCGAACTCCAAATCACCCAAGGTGATTTAAGTTTGTAAAATCCAACAAAGTTTTTTTTGAATTTGGGCTGTGCTTCAGAGAGTGCGGTTGGAAGTCTAGTCAGCATTTGCGTTCATTAGTGTTACACAATGCAATGTTTGGCCGGCAGTGGGGCTTTTTTAAATGTTTCAAGTCATGTAAAAGGCTCCGGATCGCCTCCTTCCACTACGTAAATAAATAAGCGTTCATCTATTCTGACATAGTAGACTGGTTTCTACTATCTACAGAGAAATATATCGATTGTCAGAGCATATGGCACACACCAGGCCTTGTTTAGCACCCCCAAATTCTTGCACTTGCCTGACATACATACAATGGTTTGTTCAGCTACCAACAAGTGGTCGTCTTCAGAGGCTTTTAGGTTTTGCTTCTGAACCATACCTTCACTTAAACTTTCAGGGCATTAATGCAAATTTATTTAAACAAGGGTTAATATATTATGCAAAAGGAACCATGACTTACAACTAAAAAAGTTTTTTTCAGTTTTTATTTATGATAAATTCCATTAATTTCAAATGTTTTTGGAGTTCACAATTTCCAAATTTCTGTCTGGTGAACCACAGCTATACACTGCCACCACCATGCAAGGGTGGATAGCAGGCCTGGTCTATGATCAGGGCTTCTACCTAAACTGCTATGCTGCCAAACCCCACTACACACCATGCCATGCGCATCTGCATGACCTACCCTGCCTTTGAACCCTTCAAGCAACTTATCAGCAAATCTCATCTTTGGCCATGTGCTGCTGGGGTTGGCCATGATGCCTGTTCTATGACCAGGGCCTCTGTTGTAGGGCCTCCATCATGCATGCACCTCCCTTACAGTGGGTGC
This sequence comes from Calotriton arnoldi, assembly GCA_963921515.1. NCBI lineage: Eukaryota > Metazoa > Chordata > Amphibia > Caudata > Salamandridae > Calotriton > Calotriton arnoldi. Next base: position 822,831 of record CAWUFW010003857.1, on the reverse strand, counting down.
TGGCTAAGACCAGGCATTGCACCAAGCTCACTGTGGGGTAGACCCCTGCTGTGTAAAGCCTTTGACAGTGCACATCCGGTTTACACAGGGCTTGATCTGCAGCCAGTATTGCTCCCAACCTCAACCAATCGCTGATCATGAGGTTTGGCTGTTTGTGGTTGGTCCTGTCCACAAGTAAGGGCTTGTGCCAGACTATGCTGCCAACTGGGCATGTGATTAACCTAAAATACAACAAACCCTACTGTGTCCAGCCACCAAGCTTTAGATTGCTTACCAGGGCTCTAAGCTCTGGAACAACCTTCTGCAAACTTTGAGATGCTTACCTCACTGACTTCCTTTCAGAAGCTGCTGAAGACCTGGTTGTTCTGAGTTAGCAGGCTCTGACTGAACCTTATCTGCCTCTAGGCACCAGGAAACCTCATTATGGGTAGCTGTTTGCGCTATACAAGCTTTCTTAATAATAATAATAATGCAGAGCCTGGCCTGCCTTTGGGCCAGCCCTGTCCACTTGATAGGCCTTGCACAACATACTCTGAGTAGAGGGCCTGCCTGCATACTAGGTTCTGCTCCAGCCCTATACTACCCAGCCCTAATCCCATTGAATCAGATGTACATGGCATTTGGATGGGTACAGAAGGCTCTGCATGCAGGCCTGGTACCAGCCCCTTTGCCAATAATCCAGCTGTGGAAGGCCATCAGCCAATTATAGCATGCTCTGGACACATCAGCCATTCACAGCAAACTCAGGGTACAAGGCCTGGCCTGCTACCAGTCCTTCATGGGTGTACATACAACTGAACGAGCTAAATATGGCTTCTGAAGGTATGCAGCAGAGGCTCCCTGGTCCCCTTTGTCTCCTTTGTCCCTGGAATACTGCATTAGCCTCTGTAACAAACCTTTTCTGCTGCACCAGTCAATCACATTGCTGGATCCTAAAATCCTCCAAGTACTTGCAGAGCCCCTATTAAACAAAGTGGAAAAGGCTCTTTTTTAATGGGATTTGTCTATTTTTCAAATGTATTATTCTTAGAGCATTTGAGAATCAGGAATAGTGAATTAGTCTTGAATTAACAGTGACGGTGTACAAACAGCTCTGTCTGATAAACCCTTTTAAATCAACCACAACACCATATTGTAATGCAAATATCTCAAAACTTTCTAAACAGATTAACACCAACCCACTCATTCTGAACAGATTAACACCAACCCACTCAAAGGCACTAGTCTGTGTGTTTCATGTCATGTTCGGTGCAACTGTGTTCAGCAGTTTTTTCTAGCGAGATGGCGGACAAACATATAAAACAAGAGAGCTCCGATCAGCCAAGACAAAATCTGCACATTATCCTATCCCCAAACCGCCATTGACGCTTGCAACCCACAAACAACTGCCAAGGAAACATAAATCTACATGAAATATGTTAGTGCAGTGATTTCACAGAAATAAAGAAAAGAGGAAAGGACCACTCGAACGTGGTGGCTGCCTGAACGGAGAGCACAGGACAGCTGGGATCAGGAAGACAACACAGGTGATGTGCCTAAAAACTGAGACGGTGGTTAGTGGTGGCATTCTGGGTGGCCTGGCTGCGTGCCTGGAACCAAGTAGTGCACATGAGTTAGAAATCCCCTGGGGTGAATTGGACTTCAGGGAGGAGAAGCCAGGCCGAATGCCCGTTGGGAAGAGACAGTCCTTACAGAATAGCTGACGGTCTGAGCTGCAGACTTGGGACTGGGGAACTAGGTTTGAGTCCCATCCTCAGCTCAATATTGTATGATTATTAGTAAATCACCCAGCCGCGGCCCATGCAGGTAAGAGCAGTGGGGCGTTGGGGCCAGATGGGAAGGGGTTTGCGACGGACGATGATGAGGGAAAATTAAATAAATAATTAATTTTCCTTCGTGGTCGTCCGTCCAAATCCCCCCCTACCTGGCCCCATCGCTCTTGCCTGCACGGGCCGCAGCTGAAATCAGCTAAAGGTGATTCTTTGTAAAACACCAAGGGGCAGATTTACAATTAACTAACGCAGCACGGCGCAGCAAGTCATTTTGCTGCGCCATGCTGCGTTAGTTTGGAAAGCACAGGGATGCGACATATTTACAAGAATATGTTGCATCCTTGTGCTTCCCCCTGCGCTGGCGCACAAACTGCATCCATGCGCCGGCGCAGGCACCCTTGCACCATGGTGCAAGGATGCCTGGGTCGTGGGGAGATTGTTTTTGTGCAGGAAGGGGAACCTTCCTGCACAAAAACAATCACTACAACCATTTTCCTCTTTCAATGCGTGCTGCAGAATGCAGCACGCATTGAAAGAGGAATAAACGAGGAGAAATGAAAACATTTCTCCTCGGTGCTGCTCGCTACGCCACCTCTAGGGTGGCGTAGCTCAGACGCATCTCCAGAGTTACGATTTCTCGTAATTCTGGAGATGTGTCTAGTTCCATGGGTGCTGCGTGGGAACACCCACAGCAACACCCATGGAACGCCCCTTCACCGCAAAGTGCTGCGTGTGAATGGGCCGTATTTACAAGGAGAGGAAAAGTCACGCAGGGTGGCTTTTCCTCTCCTTGTAAATATGGAGCAGCCCCCTGCGCCACCAGTACGTCACAAAAAGTGACGTACTGGTGGCGCAGGAGGCTTGTAAATCTGCCCCCTAATCTCCCCGTGCCTAAAAACAAAAAAGTGTACTGCGAGCTGGTTCTTGTATTTGGCAGTGTAATGCCTTCAGGCCATGTTCGTGCTACATAAATCCGCCAAACAAAAAAGGAGCAGGAGCAAGTGCATCAGGCATCTCGGAGTGTGCACTGGAACAGCACAAGAAGCACAAACAAATGAATCCTCGCTTGTGGCACCAGTGTAAGTTTGGCCTATCTGGAAGCCGACTTCAATAACCAGGCCGGTAGTTGGAGGAGGCCTAGAATCCCTCCTTCTTGCCTGCAACATCACTGGACTGTGGATTTGTGGTAACAAAAAGTCCTCAGCTGAAATTGTTGAGAGAACTGAGGTGGGGGCTGGGCTTAAGAGTCAGAATCAAAGCATGCAAGTCAACCAAATCACTCATATACTGCCTGCTCTACTAGCACCACAACAGAAAACGTTGACAGTCAATAAGAGCTACCTTAAAAGTGATAAATGAAATGAGATCAGTACTTGAATAGACAATTTACTCAATGTCAGCCGAAATTGACGTCATAAGCAGAAATTGTTTAAAAGTTGCAGAAAAGACTAAAGCCAATGTAAAAGCTGTAGAAACTCTCATATAAATGTGAAAGACATGAGAAATATGAAATATGATCATTAAGCTCCATAAAATAATTGAAATCTTGAGACAAGGTCAGATGGTGCTAGAGGTAAATTTAGGAGGAACAGCCTCCACTTCCTTGGCTTTCCAGAGTTGGCAGAAGGGCCCACTGCAGAGCCCTTCTGTGAAAATGGATACTGGAAACTCTTAGACCTCAGAAACTGTTCTCAATAGACGGTGCAAATTGCGTGTTGCAGCTGCCACCTAAACCTGGAATGTTACCAAGAGCAATCAGATCCTGTTTTCTTAATTTCATGAAAAGGATGCAATCCTACAAAAAGCGCAAAACAGTGAACGCTCTCAGTACGAGAGCATGAAGGTATAACTCGTTCCCTACTACACACAGCTTGTCCATTGGCAATGAAAATGATTTAAAGCAGTGAAGAGTCCACCAGACTAAGGTCAAAATACAGTAGTACTGCAAAGCAATCGCCTCACAACTCCTGCCACAGCTTGAGACTGGGTAGAGGGCTGGGAATAACCACAGCAAATGTACAGAAACACCAAGAATAACTGCTTCAGAACCTCAAGTGAGAAACAGACAAATACACATCCCACCCCATGTGAAGTGGCAACAGAGAAAGAAAAGACAGCTGGGATGGGCTATACACCGCTAAATGATGATGGAACATTGAGCATCGAGCAACACAATCCCGAAATGTGATTCTACAGAATGAAAAGTCCAACAGAGAGATGAATTCTTCTGTCTTCCTCTCCTGGGCAAATGTATGTGCAAGATTGGGAATTGAGGAGGCAAATCTAGGTCTTTGTCTATTGAGGGGAGGCAGGTCCCACCTGAAATCTTTATTGCGCCTGAGATATACGTTTATCATCTTTTGTTTAATAACAGTTAATTTTGTCTTTTCAAGTTTAGAAAAGGTGGGAATTGTATCAGTAACATGAGGCATAATGGGAAGGCAGATCCAAAGTTACGGAACTGGAACTACCATACTAAATTGAATGAACAAGCAACACTTCCTAGAGTGGGAGGAGGCTAACTAGAAATAGAAACCACTAGTACAGCATGCACACACCACACACATGTTGGGAGTGCATCTGAAAGGAGAGAAAAATGGTAGAATCAGTAAAAAGTAATCCGACAGAAGACGACAAAACTCACATCTAAAAATAAATGGCAGGTAGAGTAGATGTGGGAGGTGTGTGGCTTAACCAAATACAAAAAAGACACAGTCATGGACTATCAAGTGTTGAGAATCGTGTTTCCTCACGAAATGCACCTAACTAAACAGAACATGAAAATCTGACTAATAAAAGTAGGTACAAATTGCATTGTTTCTCCTACTCTTCCTATCTAAGAGGGGTGATAACATGGGGGTGATAACATGGGTAGGCAGAGAAGTACCCTTTTGTATGTTGCTTGTTCTGACAGACAAAGCAGGCTGATATGTACACAGAATTGTAGACAGACAAGAACGCTACCAAATCAATACCTACACCAGCAATATCCCTGACCCATACTTCTTCTGTAACATTTTGGAAATGGTGAATGATAAGGTAGAAACACCAATAACATGGGTGGACAACATTAAAATTAGATAGGCAACTACGCAGGATAGGTTAGGCTCCTACATTGACTGCATAACTCACAAGTTTAATAGAAACACTGGAGATAGTAGACATATGGCAGGAACAACAGCCCCAGGATAAGGTATTCTCATTTTATTCACCCACCACATGATTCCCACAGTAAGATAGACTACATATTCATGTTGAGAGAGAGCTAGCCTAGCTGGAGGCTGTTCAGTTGCCTGCTACTTGTTCAAATTACTATAAGATAATTCACCCCATTGCCTGTTTTACAACTGGCAAAATATTAGACCCACGTTTCCTACATGGAGACTGAGAGCGGAAGCACTATAACACTAAACCATCCATGAAGACATATGGCAAACCTTATTTGAATATTTTGATAAAAACTAGAACACAGTCTCCACTAGATCACTAGAGTGGGATGCAATGAAAGTAACAATATATTGGGAATATACACAGAGCAGGTAAACAAATACAGACAGATATAGATAAGATTGAATAAGAGGAGCATGCCCTGCCACAAGAGCTGGTTACAACTGGAGTCCAAAAAGCAGGAATGCAAAGAACAGTATGACAGACTTGACAAATACTCCTCCATCTCCTACAGGCAGAAATGTTATAGATAACGAATTAGGTTGAGCAAGCTATGTTGTAGTGTTTTTCTTCGTATAAATTTGAGGCCCATAAAGTGCTATCTGATTAATCAAAATCCACACCTGAGGCTAGTCATCAAATCAATACATTTAAATTTCTTGAAGCATATTAGGCTCCACAAGGATGACAGAGAGTGATTAGGTTGTCATACCATAAAGGTTTATTACAGGTTAAACGCATTACAAATTCAAATTCAGCAAATTGGTATCAACCAGTAATCAAAAAATGAATGAGTTCATTGTTACAAAGTTCAAATCCATAAAAGTAATACAAGCAAGAAGTCTGTTAGTATAACGTTTTTTCAGAGGAATAGTTAAGTAAATCAGTTATCTTATTCTGCTCTTGACTCCAAGTAGAGAAAAGCATATATGCAATATGTCTGAGCTGTATTCTACTCTGCACTAGTTTAAATTGCATAATTCTAGCAATCGCTACAGCTACACATGGTTCCCATGAAATGATCCAATCAGGTTACAGCACACAGAGATAACCCATACTCATTATTTTCTCTGGATCATTCACAATGAGGCTTCACTAAATGTCCTTCACACTTGCAGTTATCTGCAACATAACGAGATACATTGGACAGCCTGTATTCTGCAGGTGCACTTGTCAAAAGTCATTGAAACATTCTACAGTTATCATGTAAAGGAACATATTTCACAAGAGAATAAAAACAATGTGATGTCAGCTTCTCCTAGGAATAAAGAAATACACACTTGATATGAAACAAGATGTCAACTATATGTTAACCATTGTAAATACAAGAACTCATTAGCTATGGTCAATCTAAATGGGAATAATACACAGTTAATAGCATTTGCATGTACACTGGTTAATGTTGACATAATGCAAAAACAATTAATCTGAAAAATAACCCCATCATTAGCATGACTGTTAATGATGTAACAAAAAAGACAACCTACCCTGACAATATGAAAAAAGACAGGAAATCTTCACACTTCCCAAATAGATGTAAGCAAACCATTCCATGAATATTTTGAAAGCTTATACTAACCAAATGACGTGATAGATCCACAAAACGCTGTGAACTGCATGACACATAAATTTACCACGGCTGACATTAGAACAAAAGACAACACTACTGCTCCACTTACTAAGGAATTTGCAATGTTGGACCTGGCCTTCTCTGCAGGGTCACCCCCAAATATTTTGCCTTCAGCCCTCATATTTGTGCTGAATTTGTTTTTGCTGTCCTTGCAGTGCTAACCAGTGCTGTAAATTAAATGCTGCTAATGGGCCTGCGGCACTTATTGTGCCACCCACTTAAGCAGCACTGCAAACATGTTGCAGCCTGTGTGTGTAGTTTTAGGCTGCAATTTTGACCTGGCAAAATAAACCTTTTGTTGAGAGCACCGGCTTGAAACATCATGTGGAAACATCAACGTAGGCTTTACCATGATGGTTTATTGAATTCCTGAACTGTGAGCTGGGTAAATAAGTCAACGGGCAGAAAATGAATACCTGGTATGTAGTAATGAGTTTGCACACAGGATTTACAAAGATAAGGGCTTGGAGATAGATGTATGTATAGGTACAATAGTAAGACATGTCCGTCATGATTCATGAAGCATACATTTTATGAATCTTTGTTAATTAAGTATCAAAGCAGCATTGTTCTTTTTTGTTCTGTTTGAGACCCCTTGATGAAGGATCTTCATGGGTCCTAACTGCAATGGGATGGGGATTTGATTTGCACTAAATCACATGGGGAAATTTGGAATGCACCTTTGGATGTACATATATGGAATACATGAAAATAAAGACGTAATAATACTTGGAAATTTGGATTATGAATGCTTTACTTATTGCGATAGACAGTAGTGGACTCAAGCATTAAATTTAAGAAACCCATTGGGTACAACAGGTGGTTCTAAGGGGAGACACTATCCTAGGTTTGACATGTAATTTTAGCTTTTCATGTCCTGGTAGTGAAAAACTCCTAAATTCGTTTTTCCCTACTGTAAAGGCTACCTCTCCCATAGGATAACATTGGGTTACCTTATTGCATTTAATAAGTGATAAATTTCGATTGGGAGCAAGTCAACAGTTTGAGTTTAGTGTCTAAAGAATAGTAAGTAAAAGCCCCCTTTAATGGCAAAGTCGGATTTGTAGTCATAATTCTGAAAATATCACTTTTTTAAGAAAGTTAGCATTGTCTTCTCCCAACTATTTGGTGTCTGTTGCCTGTATCCTGTGTGTTGGACCTGGCCCTCTCTTCAGGGTCACCCCCAAACTTTTGCATTCCTCCTCCTCTTTTTGCTGAATTCATTTTTTGTTGGCTTTCGGACTCTGTGCACCTTACCACTGCTAACCAGAGCTAAAGTGCTTGTGCTTTCTGCTTAAACCATGGTAGAATTGGCTCATACCCAATTGGCATACTTAATTTACTAACAGGTCCCTAGTAAAGTGCATTACATGTGCCCAGGGCCTGTAAACTAGATGCTACCAGTGGGCCTGCAGCACTGATTGTGCCAAGTACTTAAGTTGCCATGTCTCTAGTTTTCCATTGCAGAGCCTGTGTGTGCAGTTTAAGCTGCCATGTCGACCTGGGAAAATAAACCTTTTGCCAGGCCCAAACCTTCCTTTTTCATACATATAAGTCACCCCTAGGGTAGGACCTGGGGCAGGGTACGGTATATTTAAAAGGTTGGATATGTACCTTTTTAGTTTTACATGTTGTGGTTGAGAAAAACTCCTAAATTCATTTTTCACTACTGCAAGGCCTATCTCTCCCATCCATAAGTTAACTTATTAAATTTTATAAGTGACATTTTCAAATGGGAAAAGAAACTGGTTCATGTTTGGTGTCTCTGGAATCCGAATTTAAAATCCTAACTTGTGGTGATTTTAAATTGCAATTCTGAAAATGTCACTTTTAGAAAGTTAGCATTTTCTTGTCTTAGCTGTTTTGTGCCTGTAGCATGTTTCTGGTAACATGAATGGGTGTAGGGAACAGTTGGGCTTTGTGTATTCTTCCTAGACAGCTACACACAATTGAAGTTTAGGTGTGACTGGAGGGGCCATCACTGGCAGGATGGCGAGGGAGGAGCTGGTGCCAGCCTTACTTACACCTGAAATGGCTGTGTCCTGCCTCCACATAAATTGCTAAACGACCATGAATTGTCACTTCAGCCAACTTGGAGCCAGAGCAGGGGATGTAGGGAATTCCATGAACTTCAAAGACACTGTCTAGAAGCTTCTCCCACCTTCCAGAACCAGGGCATCAGTGTATAAAGAAGGACCTCAGACACCACCACTTCAGTACACTTCTGGACCTGTGGATATTCTGCCAGGAAGAAGGACTGTTTTGCTGCTAAAAGGACTGCCACTCTGCTGGACTGCTACTCTGAAGGAGATTCTCCCTTGATGTGCTGACCTGCTGCCTGCTTCTCTCTTGCCTGGGGAGAAGGAACTGGACCTTGAACCCAGGACCCCAGAGTGACCCTAAAAGGTTATTCTGCTGGCCTCCTAAACTGAGCCTCAGGGACATAACAGGCTCCTCAACAGCTCCTGGACCCGTCTTCAGTGGGTTCCTGACCCCAAGGGCCTGCCTCTCAGGCCCTGGACCCTTGGTGTGGCTCTCAAGCTCTTAATGTCAAGGTTTTGGGCTCTTTGCAACCGCAAGCAGTCTCATTAGCACTGAAAATCAACACGTGGCGCCGCAAGCCTGTCTCTTCGCCCAGCAAGCATCGATTGCCATGGAGGACCGCCAATGCGAAGTACCAGCCCGTCCGCCCATCTGTGATGCCCGGCCCAAATCTCGCGCCACGCTGACCACCACCAGTGACGCTCTCCTTGCTCCTGGCAACCTTGTTCCATGCGAACGGGACTCTTGGCACAAAACTTGAGAAGGTAAATTTTCACCGTCACTAATTGGGAATGTAGCTGACCCCTGCTCCAGCTCAGTCTTCCTGAACTTTTGAATTTGACCCAGCCCAGCGTGACCAGATATCCTTGATTGGTGCTTAATGCTTTCAGGTGCTATATTGCAGTTTATTTTTTAAAAGATCATAACTCTGGTTCTACTGATTGTCTTTTTGTCATTTTGGTCTTGTTTTGTTCATTAATGTAAGCTCTATTCATCTAACCTGGTGTGGGATACTTTTTCTGAAGTGTTTTCACTGTTTTACTATTTGAAGTGTTGCACAAATACTTTACACATTGTCTCTACGTTAAGCCTGACTGCTCTGCACCAAGCTACCAGGGGGTTGGGCGCAGGTTAATTTGGGGTTGCGTATGCCTTACCCTGAGGAGTATTGTGGCTGCTGCTTGACCAGGGCTCACACCCTAGTCAAACAGTAACCCAATTTCTAACAGTGGGTCACATAACTAGATGTAGTTGGCAGTTGGTCTTTGTGTATTGCTCCCAGACAGTGAGACAAAGAGAAGATAGGTGTTTGCAGAATGGGCCTCTCTGAGTTGACCAGGGGTAGAAACTGTCAACGCCCATGCTTGCATATCATCAAGGCCCTGCCTGAGCACTCTCACAAAGGGCTTTGATACTAGTCTATTGTGACACCAGAAAATATGGGATAAGGGCAGGGAGGCAGGAAATTCTAAGCACCTCCGGGGAGGTGGGATCCTCTAGAAGCTTCTCCTACTTCAAAGTGGGCACCAGGTATAAACATGGGACCTGAGCCCCCATCTCTTCTGCACACTCCCTCCTGGACCTGTGGATGCTACAGAAAAGGGATTGTTGTGCTGCTTTGCCTCCAGAAGGACTGACACTCTGCTGCCCTGCTACTCTGCTGCTCTGCTTGCTGAGAAGGAAGACTGGACCTGCACTCTTCATCCCAAGCTGAAGTGACTCCAGGGGTCAGCCAGCCGACCTCCTGTTCAGAGCTACAGGGACATAACAAGCTTCAGAGGCTCCATGCAACTGCCCAGCTGAGCAGCTGCCTGGGCCTGCAACTGGACATGCCTGAGCCATGCTGGCCTCTGCTGGAGTGAGTTCCTGACCCCCAAGTGGTGCCCCTCAGGTCCTCCACCCCTGACCTCAGTTTATCTCCCCTGAGGTTTTTGGGCTTCTCTCAAATGGGCCCGTTTGTGCCGAGATCTTGCTACCCATGCCACCCGGCAATGCAAACTCCTGGCGTAACCGACTTTTTGTGCTACATCGACCATGAGTGATGCGTGGCAACAACATTTTCTGCTACATCATCAACAGCTCATGGGGGCTGCCAATGCGAAGCTCCAGCCACATCCATCTGCGATGCCTGCAGGATCTTCGCGCTACAGCAACAACTGTCCGTGACGCCCAGCCTGCTCTTCACACTACTTCAACAGTTATCCGTGATGCTCTTCTTGCAGCCCCTTCCACCATGAACAGAACTCATTGCACTGGACTGTGATCTGTGATGGTAACTCTTTCAGCGGGACTAACCTGGTCCCTTCATCTTGCCAGCGCTCCATCGTAGTTGGTCTGAACTTGTGACTTTCACCCAGTCTTACATGATCAGATAGCTGCGAGTGGTGCTTTGTGCTTTTGGCACTATTTTCACTTACATCTTTAAAACTGCATATATCCGGTTCTACTGATTGGAGGTTAATCTGGGGTTTGCTTGTGACTTCAACCTGACAAGGATTATGATAGCTGCTTGAGTAGGGCTCCATCACCCCCCCAACCAGTAACACAAGTTCTTACAGGCAGAATCGCTAAAAGAAAATAAAAAGGAGAAAACTACATGCGTAGATGGCTTGAGCAGAGTTCTACCAAGAATACACTGCAATTATCCTGGATAGGCTTCTGGAGGTCTGTAATGAAGCATTTGTGAAGGCTCTTTTTCAGGCACAAAAAGAGAAGCATCAATAGCCGCAGTCCTGAACCCAGAAAAGGACACTGAGGACCACCAATCATATAGAGCACTTTGTATGATCCCAGTAGACACCACAATACTCAGTGGCATTCTAGCTAAACAGATAGTGTCAGGACTCCCAGACCTGACTCACCTAATACACAGTATACATCAGAGAGTGCCGGAAAAGACAGTTATTTCTCGTACTGAGAAAATTGGTCTAGGCAGGTGTTAAAGAAAATTGAGATTTGAAGTAAAGTGTTATACTTGTTCCAGTAGAAATAATACTACTAAAGAGAAGTCATCTTTAGCAAGAAAGGAACAGAACAAGAGTATAACAGATCTGATTAAAGATTCTGGGAAGCATATATGGAGGAATTTAGAGGCACGCATAGCAAAACTTAACAAAATATTAGAAGATAACCTTTCCTTTTGACAGGCATGATAACAAATCTAACATCATATAAAGTATTATATATTATTCATTGTCAATGAAGGTGTACTAAAACACCATAATATGTCATTCCAGATCTCCTTCTCTGCAAGTAACCTCTAAAAATCTGCCTACGCCTATATTGTGGTAAAATAAGTACCGAGTTCACACTGTCTGAAGTGGGTGCTTTTGAGCGTACCGCTCCTGAGGAGCTCTGATCTTGTCATGTTTCTGTCCCTCACTGATGGAGAGAAAAAAATAGGAGATCACACTGTCTACCCTAAATAGGGGTCAGTGTAATCCCCTTTATCCAATGGCCATTACTCCGGCGGGCTGTCTGAGAAAAATTTCCATTGACAGAGCCAAGAGAGGCTTGTTGGATGGGATGCTGGTAGTCTTTATAATTCTAAATAGGGCAGGTGGATTGTTGGTTTGGCCAACAGCATACCCTGTCACATTTTTAATGGAGTACCCTCTCCATCACAGTCTAAATCTCCCCCTAAGTCCCAACATAGAAACCTTGACTAGGCGAAAACACTTCAGGTATCTTGCCAATGAGAGGACTTCAGCAGGTGTGACATTTTTCTTGGGCACCTCTTCCCCACTCCAATCCACCCAGCTTAGTCAACAACTAACTCAAATAATTAGATGGCATGCACTTTGCCCTGTCTGCCTTACAGAGAGGTTTATTTACCACAAAAGCATCATCTGACAGCAGTGCTACCCCCACACCTGCACCAATTACTCCTTCGGCCCACATTTCACCCCTGCAATCATTTCTCCAGCCCACATCCGAACACACAATAGAAATCCACCTTCTGGCCCCATTCCACAACTCACCCCATTTTCACCTTCCCATACCATCCACACACTGCCCACCACCATTCTAACTGTGCTAACCACACCTAAAACCCTGAACACTTCCATACCCACATACCCTTAAATATACCCAAACCTTCCAATACCACCATACTCTCCCATATTGAAAACTCCATCATTCCCCAAATCTCCCATGCACCCCAAACCCTCCCATGACCACAAACTCTCTGCTAAAAGCAATTACAATTAACTATAAGAAAGCCACTCAGACAGACACCATGTACTCCTAAATGACAAAAAAAATTACTTTCATGTGGAATAAAATATATTTAAACTGTAAATTGGCATAACAAAATTTGAGGCATAAGTGGAGGCAAAAATGCTCCAAACTGTAGTATTTGTTTGCATTTATATAGTATATATTTATGACGCAACTCAATTATCATGTGTTCTCTATATCTGGACGACCTTGAAGAGCTAGAGGTGTACATTTGCAAGAATCAGTAAGACATATTGATTAACAACAATGATATCTTGACAGTGTTTGCCTGGGGAATTACATAGTTCTTTTTTTTCTGTGAGTTTTATATAGCGCGAACTTGACCCGAAGGTATCAGAACGCTTTACATGAGCACCAGTTGCGTTACAGAGGGACACATTAATTTTGTTAGTCACAGGGAGATTTGCTCAGAATCACAGGATTTTGAGCATCGATGCCGAGACTTGAACCCTGTTCTCCAGATTTGAGGATGACCGCCCTAGCCGTTAGGCCACATCATCTCTCCAAGTCAGTGAGATTTGGGGAGGGGGAGTGAAACTCAAATTTCCCAACTAAAAAAGCAGTGTGCAACCGGGTGGAAGGGTGAAATGACCAATGAACGGGATGAACTGTTCACATGAGGAACAGGGTCAGTACTGATTTGCATTAGGTGAGCCTCTATCTAGAGTGAAACAGTGCGCGAAAAACTAGGGTTTGGAATACAACCCCAAGTGATTGCCAGTGGTTAGACTGCAAACATTTGTACCATCCCTTTTGGGGGTTTGATTGCCAGTAGTATACCTAGAAACCTCAGAATGGTGCAGCTTTCCAAGCTTACTACTGTCAATGTTTTTAAATCGCAAAAAATGTGTACATTTCCACCCATTCAAGGAATACTTCTGTGGGTGCAGATCTACTCCTTTTTTTTGCTAAACCGGTCCAAAATATGGACAAGATAAAACCTCTTACTGAAAAAAAGGGAACAACGAGAAAAAGCAGCACAGACACAGAAGACCCAACTCGGGCTCCTAGATCTAACTACCAAGCCAAGAACGTCTTTGAGGGTGGGTGTCACACCCCATACAGCCCCCTGAAGTTACTCCTTTGCTGTTCGCAACACAGTTCTGAAGGTCACCTGGAAAGATAACATAATTCCAAATGGAAAAGTCTGACCTTTAAAGGGATGCAGCATCGAATACCGGTGTTGTGTAATATCTGGTATCCCCTTGGGATCGTGTATCCCCTGGTCTTCGGCTCTCTTCGGAGAATAAACTCAGCCCGGGCAGGATCAGACAGAAGCAGTCGATCTCTGCTCGGGCTGAGTGCAGGGATACACGATTTCACTGGATACCGAACGGAGCGCAGGCTATTGATTACCCGACGTTTCTTTAATATAGGAGTCAATGCTGCAAATGAAGAGACAGGAAGCAAATCTCGAGTAGAATAAAGAAAGAAACGTGAAATAAATAAAAAATTATTCGCATGCACGGGGTGAAAGAATGGTTAAATAAAATACCCAACGTTTCTTTAATATACGAGTCAATGCTGCAAATGAAGAGACAGGAAGCAAATCTCGAGTAGAACAAAGTAAGAAACGTGAAATAAATAAAAATTTATTCGCATGCACGGGGTGAAAGAATGGAACACATTTTCGAGGCATGCACAGAGTGGAAGAATGGAACGAGGCTTGCACGGAGTGAAAGAATGGAACGAGGCATGCACGGAGTGAAAGAATGGTACGAGGCATGCACGGAGTGAAAGAATTGAATACATTTTCAAGGAGAAAAGGAAGAGATGAGACACTGTATGGAAGCGCAGTTAACAACTAAATTACATAAATAAACTCTTATTACATGGATTTTACATTCTAATTTGTAACAAGTATTTTATTTCATAGAGCCAAGGTTTTACATTTCCAGGAGTGACATTTTCATAATGTCAGAGTAATTATGAGCGACATTTGAACGACTATGGGTGACACTTTCTCCCAACAGAATCAAGCAATACAGAGGAGGAACCACCACACTGAAATGCGTTACGCCTGGTGAGTGGTACTAGGCAGGAATCGTTGACTAGGAAGACAGATCAGTATTTCTGTCCTATGACACAGTGGGGCCGATTGCGATTCGGGCCGGAAATCTCTCCGACCGAGCCGGACCCGGAGAGATTTCCGACCGAATCGGACTCGGGCAGTCCGACCGATCGAGTACGATGCGCACGCATGCCATCGGACTCGAGTCGGTCGGACTCCCATTGAAGTCAATGGGAGCCTGTCGTACAACGCGTACGCGGGCTCCCATTGACTCAATGGGTGCGAGGCGGACAAGGGCGCCCCCTACAGCGTGTCCGCGTCGATGCGGGTCGCACCGTACATGCACGTGTAGGGGGGACCCATGGGTCCCCCCTGTGTGCGACTCGCGCGCCTACGCGTGCTGGGGGGTCCGACGCGGACCCCCAAAGTCCGGCTCCGACAGCTTTTTCGAGCCGGACGGCGCGAGTCGATCGGACTGCTCGCGGCGCGCATCGTACTTACCCGGCCGGGAAACGTCTCCATAGCGCGGTGCGAGTCGTGTCCATGCGAGTCGGTCGGAGCGTGTTGAAGCCGCGTTCGAGTCGGTCGGAGTTTTCGCGGGTGCCTGCATCGTACTCGCTCGGCCGGTCCCGCGTACGATTCGGTCGGGAAACAGGGCTCCGACTCGGATCCGGTAAATCCGAATCCGATTCGGAGCCCTACCGGCCGAGATCGGAATCGGCCCCAGTCTGTCTGCGTCGATATTTCATCTTTCTTGCAAATCAACATGCTGTGCACTTTATTGCCTAATCCCATCTACGTGGACCTGTTTCTTCTTCTCAAATTCCATTCCTTTCTGATTAATTTATTCTATAGATTATCCATTCTCCCCGATTCATTCATCATTATCGTTGCCAATATAATTGTCACTCACCCGTAAACAAACCATACTGGGTGTACTTCACTTATGTTATATACTAGTGCGAGCAGTTGGAGCCGCTAGTTTGACAATAAATAATTACCATGTAAAACTATTGTTTTTCACCTTTATCATTCTTACATTTTGTTAAATTATGTTGGTAAACAGCGTTTAGTTCGCATGCTAAACAACGCATGCCATAACAACGCGGTCGTTACAACGGCCGCGTTGTTATTTCGCATACCGTTACAACCCAAGTAGGAACAACGACTTGCGTTAGGGGGCAGAAGGTGTTGGATTTTAAATCCAACACCTTCCCTAGTGTCCGCACAGCCTGAGTTGGAATAGTAAATTATACTGTTCCAACATCGTTGTTCCGACTTGCGTTGTAACGGTATGCAAAATAACAACAAGGTCGTTGTAACGCATGCGAAAAAACGTCCTATATTTTCTTTTATTGTTATTTATTACTACTACTGTTTTTTAGAAAAGTAAATGCTGCCTTTAACTTGACCTCCAGTGCTTGGGGCAAGGGGTACTAAACTGAAATAGGCACCGGGTAATATGGCTAAGTAGGTTCAAGTCCCTGCTGCAAGGATCGGTATGAAATCTGCAAGGCCCATGTATGGATATGGTCTCCATTCTTTATTTTTTATCTGATGTTGATTGTGTGGGATGGTGTGCTGTTATTTATAGTGCTGCGAAGCTCCAGTGATGGTGACACCTCGAGCACTGTAGAAAAACAAATTTTATTATTACTGATACCACAAATCTGTGTCATTGTATTTCAATTGGACTTCAAGGCATGAGTTAAATGTCTTCATATGTGGATGTTGTCCCTGTTTTTACTTTTTTCTTACAAGCATGATCTATGGTTACTGTGTGTAATATGAGATTTGTACAAAGTATGGCTCCGGGCACACAGGGTGAATATTGTCACATAGAAACTGCGCTCCTAAAGGGCAACAGTTCTTGTTAAAATAAAATCCTTCTTTTTGAACATGATGTAAAGTGGAATGTCTGCTTGGGAGTGTATACAAATCATTCTATGGCGTGTTTCTGCCTCTGCAGAGCGCCTCTGACCATGGAGTGTGGAAGTTGTTGACAATGACAGCAGACCCCACGCACAGCTCATCCGGGAGCAGAGGTCCACCAGGGGCTTACTATGGTACGCATTGCTCTGCAGCCCCAAGGAGGAACTGCCAGTTCTTTAGCCGTGGATGAAATGCTGCTGAGGGCAGATCACCTTATAGATGCCCCACTGGATGGAGCCTGGCCTTAGTGCCATTAGCAACTACTATACTGAACTTAGGCACACTTACTTTTTTCAAGGGTGGCAAGGATTCCTCACGCCGCTTGATTCTGGCTCAGCCGGGACCTGAGCACACACACACACACACACACGTCTCAGGCGCGGCCGGTGGGGTTGGGTCCGGTTGCGTCATACTGCGTGCGTGCACTGCAGCTGTGAGCTCTTTCCCATAGTGCCAGCTGCAGCAGTGTGTCAGTGTGCCAGCAGGAACATGAGCCGCCGGTTGGGTCGGGTCCGTCGCTGGGAACCTGCCATGTGGTGCAAGGGGCCATCTACGCTGCCATTGCCCCAGCGGCCCTTAGTGCAGGCAGCAGCCCATGAAAGCTTTGTGAAATGCTGCCTGCTCCAGCTGCATGCCTCAAACAACACAACGTCTTGGTAGCCATTGGGCTGGGCAGGCACTGGCTTCGAAATCCTAATGTCAGTGAACCCTAATGCTGCACGCGTGTCCTAAGAGTTACATTGTAACACTGTGCAGCTCTTGCAGCTGCCACAGAGCCCACAAGCCTGGCAGGAACAGCGCGCACTGTGCGATGCCACTTAAGCTTGTATAACGGTACATTATTATATAGCAGCGCTCTGGTTTGACAGCTGAGGGAGCTCTATAATGCGTGACTTTGCATTTCAGTGCGGTGATGCGGATCACCACACTGAAATGCGTTAGTCTAACACCTGATGCGTGGTACTTGGCAGAGCTGGTATTTTGCAAATCATGCTTGTCTTTTACATGAACGGTTGGCAATGTGGGTCAGTGTGCATTCATTGACTTCCATTCACCACTGATGTGAAGCATGGTCAGTTTAAAATTATCTTGCAGGCCTGTAAGATTAGGGTTTATAAATGGTAAGATGTTTTTGAGCTTGAAGAGTGTGATTATAACGTGTGGTGGAGCTGTCGTGATTAAGCTGGGGAAGTGATCTACAGGTCTGATTTTGCTATGGATTTTGCTGAATGTAGTTCGCATTAGTGTGCTGGAACGAGGGGCCTTGTCAGCATCTTGTACTTCTGAGCTGGATATAGTACACATCAGAGTGCTGGCACGAAGAGCTTAGTCAGCATCTTATCCTTCGGAGCTGGATATAGTATACATCAGAGTGCTGGTACAATGGGCCTAGTCAGCCCTCCATCCTTCCAAGGTCGATAAACGGTTTGCTTCAGATTGCTGGGACGAGGGGTCTAGCCTGCATCTTATCCTTCCAAGCTGAATATAGTATGCATCAGAGTGCTGGCAAAAGGGGCCTAATCAGCATATTATCCTTCTGAGCTCAATAGAGTATGCATCAGAGTGCTGGCACGAGGGGCCTAGTCAGCATCTCATCCTTCCGAGCTGGATATAGTACGCATCAGAGTGCTGGCACGAGGGGCCTGATCAGCATCTTATCCTTTCCAGCTGGAGAGAGTGTGCATCAGAATGCTGGCACAAGGGGCCTAGTTAGCATCTTATCCTTCCGAGCTGGATATAGTATGCATCAGAGTGCTGGCACGAGGGGCCTAGTCAGCATCTTATCCTTCCGAGCTTAATATATAGCATGCATCAAAGTGCTGGATGATGGGCCTAGTCAGCCCTCCGTCCTTTCAAGGTTGATACAGTTTGCATCGGAGTGCTGGCACGAGGGGCGTAGTCAGCATCTTATCCTTCTGAGCTCGATAGAGTGCATCAGAGTGGTGGCACGAGGGGCCTAGTTAGCAACTTATCCTCATGAGCTCGACAGAGTGTGCATCAGAGTGCTGGCACGGCGGGTCTAGTCAGCCTTCCGTCCTTCCAAGGTTGATAGAGTATGCATCAGAGTGCTGGCACGACGGGCCTAGTCAGCATCTTATCCTTCCGAGCTCGATAGAGTGTGCATCCGAGTGGTGGCACGAAGGGCCTAGTCAGCATCTTATCCTTTCGAGCTTGATATAGTATGCATCAGAGTGCTGTCACGAAGGGCTTAGTCAGCATCTTATCCTTCCGAGCTGGATATACTATGCATCAGAGTACTGGCACGAGGTGCCTGATCAACATCATATCCTTCCATACTGGATATAGTACGCTTCAGAGTGCTGGCACAAGGGGCCTAATCAGGATCTTGTCCTTTCAAGCTGAATATAGTATGCATCAGAGTGCTGGCACAAGGGGCCTAATCAGCATCTTATCCTTCTGAGCTCAATAGAGTATGCATCAGAGTGCTGGCACAAGGGGCCTAGTCAGCATCTCCTCCTTCCGAGCTGGATATAGTATGCATCAGAGTGCTGGCACGATGGGCCTAGTCAGTCCTTCATCCTTCCAAGGTTGATACAGTTTTCATCAGAGTGCTGGCACGAGGGGTCTAGTCAGCATCTTATCCTCCTGAGCTCGATAGAGTGTGCATCAGAGTGGTGGCACAAGGGGCCAAATCAGTATCTTATCCTTCCGAGCTGGATATAGTACACATCAGAGTGCTGGCACAAGGGGCCTGAACAGCATATTATCCTTTCGAGCTGGATAGAGTGTGCATCAGAGTGCTGGCACAAGGGGTCTAGTTAGCATCTTATCCTTCCGAGCTGGATACAGTACGCATCAGAGTGCTGGTACAAGGGGCCTTTGTCAGCAATTTATCCTTCCGAGCTGGATATGGTATGCATCAAAGTGCTGGCACGATGGGCCTGATCAGCATCTTATCCTTTCCAGCTGGAGAGAGTGTGCATCAGAATGCTGGCACAAGGGGCCTAGTTAGCATCTTATCCTTCCGAGCTGGATATAGTATGCATCAGAGTGCTGGCACGAGGGGCCTAGTCAGCATCTTATCCTTCCGAGCTTAATATATAGCATGCATCAAAGTGCTGGCATGATGGGCCTAGTCAGCCCTCCGTCCTTTCAAGGTTGATACAGTTTGCATCGGAGTGCTGGCACGAGGAGCGTAGTCAGCATCTTATCCTTCTGAGCTCGATAGAGTGCATCAGAGTGGTGGCACGAGGGGCCTAGTCAGCAACTTATCCTCATGAGCTCGACAGAGTGTGCATCAGAGTGCTGGCACTGCAGGTCTAGTCAGCCTTCCGTCCTTCCAAGGTTGATAGAGTATGCATCAGAGTGCTGGCACGACGGGCCTAGTCAGCATCTTATCCTTCCGAGCTCGATAGAGTGTGCATCCGAGTGGTGGCACGAAGGGCCTAGTCAGCATCTTATCCTTACGAGCTTGATATAGTATGCATCAGAGTGCTGTCACGCAGGGCTTAGTCAGCATCTTATCCTTCCGAGCTGGATATACTATGCATCAGAGTACTGGCACGAGGTGCCTGATCAACATCATATCCTTCCATGCTGGATATAGTACGCTTCAGAGTGCTGGCACGAGGGGCCTAATCAGGATCTTGTCCTTTCAAGCTGAATATAGTATGCATCAGAGTGCTGGCACAAGGGGCCTAATCAGCATCTTATCCTTCTGAGCTCAATAGAGTATGCATCAGAGTGCTGGCACAAGGGGCCTAGTCAGCATCTCCTCCTTCCGAGCTGGATATAGTATGCATCAGAGTGCTGGCACGATGGGCCTAGTCAGTCCTTCATCCTTCCAAGGTTGATACAGTTTTCATCAGAGTGCTGGCACGAGGGGTCTAGTCAGCATCTTATCCTCCTGAGCTCGATAGAGTGTGCATCAGAGTGGTGGCACAAGGGGCCAAATCAGTATCTTATCCTTCCGAGCTGGATATAGTACACATCAGAGAGCTGGCACGAGGGGCCTGAACAGCATATTTTCCTTTCGAGCTGGATAGAGTGTGCATCAGAGTGCTGGCACAAGGGGTCTAGTTAGCATCATATCCTTCCGAGCTGGATACAGTACGCATCAGAGTGCTGGTACAAGGGGCCTTTGTCAGCAATGTATCCTTCCGAGCTGGATATGGTATGCATCAAAGTGCTGGCACGATGGGCCTGATCAGCATCTTATCCTTTCCAGCTGGAGAGAGTGTGCATCAGAATGCTGGCACAAGGGGCCTAGTTAGCATCTTATCCTTCCGAGCTGGATATAGTATGCATCAGAGTGCTGGCACGAGGGGCCTAGTCAGCATCTTATCCTTCCGAGCTTAATATATAGCATGCATCAAAGTGCTGGCATGATGGGCCTAGTCAGCCCTCCGTCCTTTCAAGGTTGATACAGTTTGCATCGGAGTGCTGGCACGAGGGGCGTAGTCAGCATCTTATCCTTCTGAGCTCGATAGAGTGCATCAGAGTGGTGGCACGAGGGGCCTAGTCAGCAACTTATCCTCATGAGCTCGACAGAGTGTGCATCAGAGTACTGGCACGGCGGGTCTAGTCAGCCTTCCGTCCTTCCAAGGTTGATAAAGTATGCATCAGAGTGCTGGCACAAGGGGCCTAGTCAGCATCTCCTCCTTCTGAGCTCGATAGAGTGTGCATCCGAGTGGTGGCACGAAGGGCCTAGTCAGCATCTTATCCTTACGAGCTTGATATAGTATGCATCAGAGTGCTGTCACGAAGGGCTTAGTCAGCATCTTATCCTTCCGAGCTGGATATACTATGCATCAGAGTACTGGCACGAGGGGCCTGATCAACATCATATCCTTCCATGCTGGATATAGTACACTTCAGAGTGCTGGCACGAGGGGCCTAATCAGGATCTTGTCCTTTCAAGCTGAATATAGTATGCATCAGAGTGCTGGCACAAGGGGCCTAATCAGCATCTTATCCTTCTGAGCTCAATAGAGTATGCATCAGAGTGCTGGCACAAGGGGCCTAGTCAGCATCTCCTCCTTCCGAGCTGGATATAGTCTGCATCAGAGTGCTGGCACGATGGGCCTAGTCAGTCCTTCATCCTCCCACGGCTAATACAGTTTTCATCAGAGTGCTGGCACGAGGGGTCTAGTCAGCATCTTATCCTCCTGAGCTCGATAGAGTGTGCATCAGAGTGGTGGCACAAGGGGCCAAATCAGTATCTTATCCTTCCGAGCTGGATATAGTACACATCAGAGTGCTGGCACGAGGGGCCTGAACAGCATATTATCCTTTCGAGCTGGATAGAGTGTGCATCAGAGTGCTGGCACAAGGGGTCTAGTTAGCATCTTATCCTTCCGAGCTGGATACAGTACGCATCAGAGTGCTGGTACAAGGGGCCTTTGTCAGCAATTTATCCTTCCGAGCTGGATATGGTATGCATCAAAGTGCTGGCACGATGGGCCTAGTCAGCCCTCCGTCCTTCCAAGGTTGATACAGTTTGCATCAGAGTGCTGGCACGAGGGGCTTAGTCAGCATCTAATCCTTCTGAGCTCGATGGAGTGCATCATGGTGCTGGCACGAGGGGCCTAGTCTGCATCTTATCCTTCTGAGCTCAATAGAGTGTGCTTCAGAGTGCTGGCACGACGGGCCTAGTCAGCATCTTATCCTTCCGAGCTTGATAGAGTGTGCATCAGAGTGCTGGCCCGAGGCGCTAGTCAGACCCCCTTCATTCCGAGGTACAGTGTGCATGTGTGTTCTGGCAATCTTCTGCATGCTTACAACCAGTTTGTCTGCAGGAGGGATGACGGGACTAACTAGCCTCCCACCCTTCCGAGCTTGATACATTGTGCATCAAAGTGCTGGCACGATGGGCATAGTGAGCCTCCCATCCTTCGGAGTTCGATACAGTGTTCTTTGCCGTGCTGACTATATAGATAGACAGATGGATAGATGGACAGACGGATAGACGGACAGAAGGATAGATAGATAGATAGATAGATAGATAGATAGATAGATAGATACTCAGCACCTTAGACACACCACTCCAGTTTTTTAAAATCTTCAGTAACTTTGTAAAGGAAAAATGGTTCTAAATTACTGGCAGCATTTTGACTTGCTGTCTTAAAATAAACATCAGGGACTTAGTTCTTCATGGCTTTGGAATGTAATCTTCCTTGAGAATCCCTTACCCCATAGTCTACCCAGTGGCGTAACGAAACTTGAGGGGACCCCCCTGCAAAGTGCATGGAGGGGCCCGCACGCTCTGGACCCAGTCAGGAACTATCAGGCCAGCTGTGCACAGTGCCAGAGGGGGCATCCAGGAGCCTAGGACCCTCCCCACCGAATGGGCTGTGGGTGCTATTGTTACACCACTGTTTTAAAATGCTCTATGCCTTTACTGCTGGTGCCTTGGATGTGTGACTTGTCACGAGGGGAAAGGGTCTTGAACCGCAACACAACACGTTCTCTCTATTGCAAGCCAAATATTTAGACAAAATAGGTCAATTGCTCACCACCCCCTTCACACATCTCCTGCAAACGTTCTTCGTGATTGTTAGAACTGTAGGGCTACTCTGCTGATGGCACAGACAGTTATACAGCGCTGTAGTGCTGAGGCTTTAGGCTTTGGTGTTCAAACTGGTGGTTTATAATGTCTACCATTGTGAATGTCCCCCCTGCATCTGTAATAAACATGTGATGACCAGAATCCAGTGTTCAGTCTCAAGTGCTCCACTGCTCATTGGGTCTAGATCCCAGACGTGTGACTATCCACAGTGAAAGAACATTTTAAATAGATGTGCACCTGTACATGTTAGCACCACAATGCTCCCCTGAAGATCTTCATAATTAGTATGAAGGGCCTCCCATTTTTAGGTGAAGCAACACTTTAGTTTTCGTTCCACTTCATCTTGTGGCATCTACCTAGCTGATAATGCCAAAGGGCGCCGAGACATCAGTCTGCCAGTGCTTGCCTTTTATGTCCCATTCCAGCTAGACCACAGATTCGGATTACGTGGTCCATTCACTGAAGATGTTGGTGCCCAGCTCCTTAGTTTATGCCAACCACCACACCAAGATGTAAGAAGAAGGTCCTCTATAGAGCCTGTGAGGAAAATATTCAAACCTGTGTTAGTAGGATAACTCAGCTGGTTGAATGCACACTGCAGAGATCTCTGTGAAATTTGCAGGAAATAGGGTTCCTAGAGGGCTCTTCCTTGCATCACAAGAGACCGATGAAGCAATGACTAATGAGATGTTTACACCTATTACACAAATACTACACAAGAGAGAATTAAGCTAGTGCGGGCTATATAAACACTTAAATATTACATTGCTGTGAAGACGCCCACTTCAAAGTAACACAATGGCTCACAAGGTAGCAACCTGAACACAACCTCCCCAACACAGGTAAACCATGCTTTGAGTGTGTTCCTCCACTGGGCTGTCTGGGACTGAACGTTAATCTGTAAACACAGGAAATGCAGTCTCCTGAACTAAAAACGACGTTTGTTTTCATAATACCTAAAAGAAGTTTTCGCCGCAAGAAATATGGTAAAAACTCATGCTATGTGCACAGCACAGAGCCAGTAGCAGAACCAAACTTGAGGCCTCCCCATGCAAAGTGCATGGGGGGCCCCCCTTCCGCACTTACTCGGGAGCTCACAGGCCATGGTACTGCTCTGAGGGTCCCCCTGGAGCTCGCCCCCCCCCTGCGCTGCGGGGGCTGCGTGGGCCTTTGTTACGTCACTGAGTCTACCTGCATCTCATGAAAGTGCCAGCCTTAGGACCGTTTATTTTGTATGTGCCCACACCCAAAGCGCACTGAGGTATGGGTCTGGTGTCTAGTAGCGCTTTACAAAAGCCTTTATTAAAATAAACTAATAAAATATGATTCTACATATGACAATATACAACCTAGCGCTGTGCTACACAGATGTAAAACCCTTAAGTTGATTAATTAAAAAATGAATGTCTGCCAGGGAGTTTCAAAAATGGATACACGCATTTCACAGTACTAACGTGGCATTTCCTCTGCTGCTTCTTCTTTTTTAAATGAGTAATAAGATTGTCCTAAATACACATTAGAGGGAAAACGACTCCTACAACAAGGGTTCATAGTGAAAATGATACGAAAATATAAGACATGCCACCAAGCCTTTCAGGTCACGCGCACTGTTTTAATCATCCTGTTTAAGGATTGCCACTTCCAAATATACGATTTCTTTTTATTTGTATCAATATTGCAATGAGCAATGAACAGATTTGGGGGCATATCAGCAAGGGACGGCGATAATTATCGCAAAGCGCGCTTAGCGCTAGGATAATTATCGCCGTCTATCTCTGGAATTTATCGCCCTGGTAGCGCGTTATTAACAACGCGTTACTCCAGGGCGATAAGAATTCCAGAGATAGCGAGGTTATCGCCGTTTTACAGGGAACATCGCTAGTTTTCCAGCGATGTTCCCTGCAAAACGGGGATAACCTTGCTGATACGACCCTGTGGTCGTATCAGCAGAATCCATCTCCCATGAAAAGTATGCTTAAGTCAGGAATTTAACAGACGTTAAATTCCTGAGTTAAGGCTGAGGTAGCGCGATTATTTTTATCGCTGCACCTCCTTGTTAATATCGCGAAGCTGCCTTCGCGATATTAACATGTGTTGTTTTCACAGCCACGCCTTCTTTGCATCTCATTAGCGATGCAAGGCGAGGCTGTGAAAAAACGGGCTCTACATCAAGGAAACACGCGCTAGCGTGTCCTTGATGATATTGCGATATAATTATCGCCGCTTTTCGCCCGAAAACGGAAGCTAAAGCCACGATAATTATATCGCCAGCCCTTGATAATATGCCCCTACGTGATTTACGTTAACAATTTGCCATGAGGGAATCAACATACGGTGTCTTTTAACCCTGTATGAGGCTCCTCCTTGGCTTCAGAGCAGAAAGGTGCATTTCCAACAGCAGCTTTGCTCGGAGCGCTGCTGCTTCTACCTGCCAGAGCCGATGATCGCCTCTCCTGGGGTGGGCGGGGCTGCTGGGGGCTCGTCCGAAATGTCCAATAGGCAGGACATCCGGAGTCTTCCGAAGAGCAGGGGATACATGATCCCGTGGGGATACCAAATATTATATAACACCGGCATCAGCTCAATTTACAGCCATGAAGACAGAACAGCAGCGCATTTGAGTTTCTAAATGAACCTCAAAATTGGCAGTGACAGCTCAAGGTGGATGTGTTAAGAGAAAGGGGTGTCTTCGATCAGAGTCGCTGCATGGGGCGCCCCACTTTCCCAACCGGTATGAAACGCTGAAAAACAAAGCTCAGACAAAAAAAACATCGAACTGGGGCAAAATCACGATAAGAAATTGATTTTCAAATTGAAAATAGCCGAAGAATTTAAAGAAATGCGGAAAATAACGTAAATTCCATTCCCATGTCCTCGGTAATGATAACCGATAAACTTAAACGCTTTAAAACATAAATATTAAGGTGCAAGAGTTTGCGCTATGGATTAGAGCGCTGTGCTGACATGATTAAAAACTTAATAAAACGCATTTAAAAGATATCATTTGTCATGTATTTCTTTTTAACTTTTTAATTCTTCATTGTTATATATCTATTTTTGTTTTTTTATGTATTACTATTGTCTTGTAACTGTATCTCTTTTTATCTAAAACAATGAGGGGCATATTAACAAGGGCCTTATCTCCGTTTTTTGGGCTTTAAAAGCCAAAAAAGCGGAGATAATATTATCGCCCTATCTACAAGGGGATGCTAACATGCATTAGCGCATGTTAGCACCCGTTTTCCCGACGCCTCGCTTTGCATCGTCACTGGGCAGTACTCCCTGTAAATCATCGCTGATGTGCACATCGCAATATTTACAAAGAGGCCCACGTATTTTAGCAGACGTTAGTTTTGGGCGAAAACCGCTGTTTTCGCCAAAAACTAACGTCTGCTAAAATCCTGACCCATGTATGTTTAACATGGGGGGTGGATTCTTGTGTTACGACCACAGGGTCGTATCATCAAGCATATCGCCGTTTTGCAGGGAACATCGCTGGAAAACCAGTGATGTTCCCTGCAAAACGGCGATTTCCCCGCTATCGCTGGAATTTACATCGCCCTGGAGAAACGCGTTGTTAATAACGCGCTAACAGGGCGATAAATACAAAAGCGCTAAGCGCGCTTTGCGTTATTTATCGCCGTCCGTTGCTGATATGCCCCTAAATTTGAACAAAAAAAGAAAACACATAAAAAAAAAAAGAGTGCAATCTGATCACTAATGCTTCGAAAAATCCCTGCTGCATTCAATGGTCAAAAGAAACGTGCTTTGTACTGGGTTTTAAAACTAAGGCTGGCAAGAATCGAAAGACGTCTCCAAGGTCACCAGAGAGGCTCTTGAGACTATATTCCATGCGTCGAATTACATACGAATAGATGAACGGATACACGGAGTCATCTATAGATATGGAATTTACGTAAGGCCCCTCTGAGGCGCTGCCTCTGAAACATGAAGCCACATCACCATGACTCCCACTCTAGTCTAAAACGAAGGCTGAGAGGAATACTTCCTTTCTGCGGAACTCGACAGAATGAGACTTGCAGAAAATGCAGATTTCTACATGTTATAGAATTATATTTTTTGTCCTCTGGGTTGTCAAAGATTCATCATATGTTTGCCAAGAATGAAAAAAAAAATACAATGGTGTCTTCTATCTAATTCCTTTAAAAAGAGAAGCTCCAGTTGTTATCATGTAGTTTAAATTATTCTAAAGAATAATCGCGTGTGACTGCGAAGAACTAGCTCAAGGGGCGGTTTTCCACCATAAAAGTGTCACAAATAGCGTTGTGCTAAATTGGAGTCCAGAACGGACAGCAGATTGACTTTACCAGTCGATTTCGTGAATTGTGGCTAAAAATGCGGCATAATGTTCAGCAAAGCCATTAATGTGCTGTTTTTCTCGCGTTTACACCCTCAGTTAGCACCACCATGCAGGTGTTATAATACGTGTTTTACTTATCCATAAGGCGATAAGGTTTACTACCTCTCTGACAGACAGGAGAGCTCAGGCTAGCCGTGTAATGGCTAAACTAAAAATCTTTGGGGGATATTCTCAAGAACGGGCAATAATTATCGCCAACCTAGGTTAACGCAATTTTACATAACGCCGTCTATCGCGGGAAACTAACGCCGTGTTAACGGTGTATTCTCAACACACCGGCAACAGGCGATAGTTTCCCGATAACGCGTCAAATGTCCGCGTTAAAATTACCGGGACGCCGATAAAAAAGGAAACCCGAACGTGAAAAAAGTGGCGATGGGCCCAACAGCGATAAAAATATCAGCGATAAGCAGCGCCAGGCTTGCTATTCCGACGTCAGGCGGGAAAAATCACCACAAAAGCTGCACAAAAAAACAAAACCCAAACAACTGAGAAGCACCATGGAGGAAGCTGGATCAACTACAGAGGCCAACCAGAACCCCACAAACCCCCCGGAGGACCAGCCAGGGACCTCGGGGAAGGAGAAGGGCAAGGAGAAGAAGAAAAGGAACCCGCGATTCAGTCCGCAGGAAAACAGGATCCTGATTACGGATGTGATAGAACACCACCAACAACTGTTCATCACCTCCACTGTGTCATTGGCAACTAAAAATGCAATATGGCAGTCCATCTTGGCCAAGGTGAATGCAGTCGGAGTGAAGAGAAGGGAAGTGGGCGACTGCAAGAAGCGCTGGAATGATGTGAAGCGCAAAACCAAGCTGAAACTCGCTAACAACCGGAAAGCAGCAATGTAGACTGGAGGTGGGAGTCCAGCGCCACAGCAGGAGCTGGATGAGATGGAGGAAATGGTGTCCACAGTCATCAGTGGGGAGACGGTGGCAGGACTTGGGGGACCGGACACTGCTCAACATGACCTGACCCAACAGCAACAGGGTGAGTAACGACCAGGGACTGGGGGGACGGGGGGAGATGGGCACAATGGCACACATGCACAATTAAGTATAGCACAGTGCACACCCACAATGACTCTGGATCATGTCCCTGATCTCCTTGGCATACTGGAGCACACATAGAAACAGCAATTAGGACCCCGTCGACAATGTGCCCAGAGGGGGCCCTCCCCACACTTTCACTAATCTCACAACAAACCCAGGCACATGTGCTGAACCCATCAAAGCTGCAGGTCATTGAGCCACACTGATAATGCAAGTGACACTGCATGACGATTAGCATGGCTGCAGTCCAATTATCATGACATGGTGCACACCATGACCACGACACTGAGGTGACTGAGTGTGGACCACATCCGTAAAGGAGCAGGTCACACTCTGACACATCCACGTGCACAAACAACATACACGTGCACAAACAACCCCTGACGTCAACAAGACATCTGCGGACAAACCATGCCCAAGAGTCCCAACTCCCACCAAGAGCCCAATTTACCCAAGTCTGCAACATCTCAGCACTGTATAAGCACAGAAGTGAAAGGCACACCGCCTGAAAGGGATAAGGGCCAGCAAAATCAGAGCTGCAGGGGCGACTCTCCCACAATGCAGCACACACACATAAGAATCAGAGCACATCAACATTGACAACAATGTGGTACAAACTGCAACACTTTCACAACAGAACAGAGGACACAACTGCTACCACTTGTGTGTAGAAACTGGTCAATCACATTTGGCATAGCAGGAAACTGTGAGATGATAATGTACAAGTACAACCCCACATGCCTGATGGTGTAGAAATGTCCACTGTCCTGCATCAAATAGGCATCTCCTCACAAACAGTCACAATGTACATTGTCATGCAGTCTGTTTGTAAACTTGTCCAATGCGTGAACATACATGGAACACACTGTTAAACTGCATCTCCCCTTTACATTGCAGAGGGAGAATCAACACCTCCTGCAGAGCAGACCGTACATCTCTTCACTGATGATGAAGAGGATCTCCACACCATCGACACCGATGCCCTCCAACAGCTCATGGACACCCTCAGCACCCCACCCCCAGGAGCAGGGCAGCCCAGCTGCATTGAGGAGACCCCACCCCCTGCACAGACCACACAGCAGGAAGCACCCACCACCACGGCTGTCTCCCAGGACCCGCACGACCAACGCATGGCATTCCAACGCAGTGTGTTAGAGGGCCAGAAGGAGATGGCTGATCAGGTGCGGGTGGGGTTCGACCTCATGGCAGCCAAACTAGTTGCCATACGTGGGTGTCTTAAGTCCCATCAGGGACCACTCACAGTCCCTAACGGACACCCACAGTCCGCTCCATGCTCTCCAACAAGCAATGGCTGACATCGCTGGAGTCATGACTCTGAGACAAGAACAACTGTCTAGTCAGAGTGGCTCCAGCGATGTCACCCGGGAGTTGGGACACATGCAGAGGATCATGGAGAACATGGAGCGGATGCAGGCGGAAAGAATGGCTGCCACGGCTGCACACCAGCGAGATGTAGCTGGGATCTTCCATGCCCTGCAGATCCTCATCATGGCATTGCTGCCACAAGGCCTGGCGCAGATGAATGCTGCTGCTACTACTCCATCCACATCTCCGCCCCCTGATGTGTCAATGCCTCACAGTGCGGCAGACAATCCACCTCCGGCCCCTGATGTGTCACTGCCACACAGTGCGGCAGACATTCCACCTCCGGCCCCTGATGTGTCAGTGCCACACAGTGCTGCAGACAAAACACCACCACCCACATGTGAGGCACATCACTCATCAGAAGACGATGATGTGGATGATTCTGCCTTTGTGGTAAGAAGGAAGCGGTAGCATTCATCTCCGCCATATGGCCTGTTTCAGCTTGGTTCTGCCCTCTACATCATGCCCTAGAATAACACCTTCCACTGTCCCCCGATACACTCTGCGACACTCACCTTGGCCCTCGACATGGACTGCCATATTTGGTTTGGTTACCAATGACACAGCAATCAGACTGCGGACTGAACTCTTTCTCTTCCGATGAACTTGTCAATCCCTAAAGGACTCTGGCTGGCCCTCCACGGGGCAACAATGTAAAGTGGGGTTTGCATGACCATGTACTGGTCCAGCTTCAACACTCCACCGAATGTGATTAAAACATTCTAATTCACACAGATGTGTCATGTCTATGATCAAGCAAGTATGAAAGTATGGATGAATGTAGGGGCAGTGATTCCAAAAAGGTACTCCCTGGGAACTGATATCAATGCGCATGTTTGACCGTGACCCAGATAGGCAGTGAGATGACTGGGAATGTGTGAACTAGCTGTGGCCTCATTGCTCCTAAACAACAATCTCGCAATTTCCCAACTTAGCCCCACATCAATGTAGGAAATAGGGCTGTGTGTAAAAAAGTCAAAGTCAAAGTTATGTGGATGCCACAGCTCGGAGCAATGATTTGTTTGAGTGTGCAGCGGTTGGACTCCTGGGATGGTCTGTGCGTAAGTGTGAAGGTCATTCCATGCAAGAGAACTGCAAGCAAGGACTTCAGTGTGTGGGGGTGTGTATATGTTGGTCTTTGGTTAGCGCTGTGCATAGTGTGGTAGTCGTCATCAGCTGCTATGGTATCTCTCAGGGGGTGCCGGGCGCATGCAATTCCAAGGTCGGAGGTGCAGATGTGCTACCGCCTTCTAGTTCAGACAAAGGAGCTTTCATCCCTAATGTTAGTTTGTCATCTGCTTGCATTCTGGAAATGTGATGTGGATTTTTTTTGGGGGGGGGGATGTCACTGCTTCGCCTTCCGGCACGGTTGAACCCTTACCAGCCATGTACGTGCCCTCACGGTCAATTTTGCATGCTCTGATGTAGCAGTGGTGTTTTGCTGCAGTCTGACAGTGATGGGTACAAGTAGCTGTGAGGAGGCACGTGACTTCTCACCTTGCACCTATTAGCTGACACTGTTCACTACTATTGATGGATGACATCCGTGTACACATGTGATCTGTACATGGCACATATGTCCAGGGGACACCTTGGTGTGTTCCACGCAAGGTATTCCTGCTGGCTTTTTGGCTGGTGTGCATCTCCCATGTTGCTGAGGTGTTCACTGTGCCCCCATCCCCCTTACGTCCATGTTGCTCATGTTGTGGGACTTGAGTCACAGGGTGCATCTCTGCATCAGGGTGGTTCATATTTGACCCCAAATGACACCCACAATTTCATATTTGACCCCAAAAGATACCCGAAATGTCATATTTGACCCGAAATGACACCCTGTTGTCTTTTTATGAACACCAATGACAGCCTTCATGTCATGTTTTTGTACACATGTGATACGCTGATGAGTGGGATTAAGTACTACATTTGACACCCTGAAATGGCATTTCGAATACGTGACACCCTAAACAGCCTCTCTGTACAGAGGTGACATACCCACCATCTATTTGCTATTTGTGAGATTGTTAGCACTTAATGTTGCACTTACACTTGTCAGAGTGATGTGCTAATGCAGAGGACTGACATGCACACAGGGAATGTGTGTTGCAATGAATTTATTTGCACATGCTGTTCATGTGGTCATTTTGTACTGTTCCATGATTGCTAAGGACAGTCACAATGTGACGTGCTCATGCGAAGAAATTGTTAATGATTGTGTTCCTTCGGGCTATTCCTGCTGCAGCTGCAGTGGGGTGTGGTCCACCTGCCTCATCTTCCTCATCATCGTCCGGTGCATCTGGCACTTGGATCCATGGGGCATTGGTGCGTACACATATGTTGTGCAATACACAACATGCAATGATCATCTTGCACACTATTTCTGTGCTGTACAGGAGTCTTCCACCTGTGATGTCCAGGCACCTGAAACGTGACTTTAACACGCCAAATGTGCGCTCAACAATGCCCCTGGTGCGTTTGTGGCCCACATTGTACTGCCTCTGGGCCGGGGTATTCGGGGCTCGGAGGGGTGTCATCACCCACGGGCAGAGTGCATATCCTTGATCACCTGTGAGAGGTAAGTGAGATTAGTGTAAATTGGTGGTTCTGCATGCTGTGTTGGCAGACTTACAAGTTTTGTGGTGTGTGATTTGTGCAACTTTGGGATTCATGTTTGCCATGTATTGCTCCTGGCAAATGTGCGGGATCAATGTGTATTACGTAGCCTCACAGCTGCTCCTCCCTCCCCCCGAGCCTATTTACTTGTGTGCGCTGCGCGGTTGCATCACTTGCACTCCTACGGCACACCATTGTCATGCCTGTCTGCGCATGTCCGCAAGCCTGACAACAACACTGTAATGTTGGCCGTTGAAGGTGGGCGGCCACGTGTGTGTAGGCCTATGGTAAGGATAGGGCGGACACAGATGTAGAGTTCAGGCCTGGCTGAACTCATGCTGCGATTGAGGCTAGGCCTTTGGCTTATGCTGCGGCAATGAAGATATACACACACAACAGTTGGCATGTATGAGCCAAGACTCCGAGCGGTCTTGCGCTCCTTTATTTATCCATTCGGGCGAGCCCGCCTCCGGGTGCATGCTACATTGCAACATTGTCGATTAAGGGCCGGGTGGCGCCGACACTACAACAGAGACACACGCCATAGTTACTTTTGTGGCCATCCCGGAAGTGAACCACGCCCAGAGCCCCGGGCTATTTATTCACACTCCTACACTGGACTGCCCACTACGCTTACGCTTACAGGGGGGGGCGACATAGCTATATGTCCAAGGTCTTCCCCACTGCCTGAGGTAACATGGTTGCGTCCACTGTCCACAACACTACAAACACCAGCAGTATATGTCCACATGGACATGTCTGTGCTCTGCATACTCAAGACTGTCCAGCACATCACCGCCACACTTGTGTACATTCTTATTCATGGGTCACTTGCCTCCTTCGCACATTCTTGGTTCCCACCTCTCCCCACATTCTGCAGTTGTGTGGCAGAGGGGCTATGCCTTTGTGGATGGTTTGTCTACATGTCTGGCCCCTGTTACCACAGTTACTTGTGTTGTCGTGTCTGGTAGGTGGGCATGTTGGTTGGCATGTTGTATGTGATTTTGTTACGTGTGCATTCCCACAGTTGTGAGTTGTATGATTGTGGAGTTGAGGTGTGTGGTGTGTTCCGTTGGTACTTACCAACGAGCAGTCCATTTCCATAGGTGCCATCCTGAAAGCGCTGGTTGATGATGGACTGTCGGAAGATGTAGGAATCATGCACACTGCCTGGGAAGTTGGCGACGACATTGGTGAACAGTCCCCGGTGGTCCAATATTGCCTGCACATTGATGGAATGCGTGTGCTTTCTGTTGTGGTAATTGTGTGCAGTTTCGGCAGGGGGCACAAGTAGGACATGTGTGCAGTCAATTGCCCCCAACACGTGCGGGAAGCCAGCTATGGTGTAGAAGCCTTGCTTGGTCTCCAGCTGTTCCTGCGCAGTGTGGGGGAAATGAAGGTGCTGGGGTATCAAGCTGATGATGGCATCCAAGACAGGTGTGAGGAACTTTGATAGGGCTGGCTGTGAGACTCCTCCGACTCTGGCAGTTGTTGGTTGGAAGGTACCAGAGGCCAACAAGTGCAGCACAGCCAGCAGCTTTGTCTGCGGAGGGATGTTGGTTGTCCGCTGTGTTGGTACCGTCAGCCTGTGGGCAATGTGAGTCAGGATGCGGAGGATGCTTGTCCTTTTGAGCCTGTAGTGGGCAATGACATCCTCTGGCGTTACGTCTCTGAGGCTGATGCGTTTTCGGAAGGTCCGCTGTCTTGTTCTGCGCTGCCTCTGTGGTAGTCCGGGTTGGGGTGGTCCTGGGGATGGGGGTGGTCCTGGGGGTGGTGGCGGTGGGTGTTGTGGCCCTCTTGGGTCTCCAAGCTGCATGATTAGTAGCTCCATGGCATCTGTTGGTCTTCAGATGTGGCTCTGGGCTGGGCTCCCTTTATACTGCAGGTTTTCGTCCTACTTAAGACCAGAAAAAAGCAGGTCCTAAGTCCCTGCTGCTAACGTGCCTTATCGCCTGTTTTTGGATCGCATCACCGATCTGGCTGGTCGTTGAGAATATCGCGAAGTGGTGTTATCGTGAGTTTTTGCACGGGAACGCCTACTCTGCATATGATAGCGTTAGTTGTCGCTGTCAGCCTTGGCGATGTTTTTAGCAGCAGCTATCGCAGGTAAACTGACGATGTCGGCTGTTAGCGCAGGCTTGTGAATAGGGCGATAAATCTATCGCCACTTTTGTGGCGGAAAAGTGTCGCTAAATCGGCGATGAGTCCTTGAGAATGTGCCCCAATGTGTTTCATGTGATCAGGAACACTGGCATGGATTACAAATAGCGAACCCCACATCAATCAAGTAGAATCTGCAGCATGCCTCCCCTTTGGGAATGGTGAGTTACAGGTCACATACTGACCATTACATGATCATGAAAACCAAACACAAACAAAGACCACAAAGTCCACCTCAATCAAGTAAAATCCAAGAAACCCTACTTCCCCCAGGATTAAAACATACTGGAAGTCACAAATTCCTTGTAACTTGATTGCGAATTTCAGCAAGAATAAAAGATAGCAAACCAGACTACACTCATACTGGAGTTGAGAAACTACCATCACCGGAATTTGAGAGTTTTGCATCATGTATTTAATGACGTGATCCGCTAGTTCTTCTTTTTGAGCTACCTCGGAGCATACTCACTGCGATACCCTAACCAAATGGCAGATGGTAATCGTTACATCTGTGGCAACTTTTGGCATGTCTGTGAGGGTGCTGCTCTACTTTTGTGTCCAAAACTATTTTGAGTCAAAAGTTAACTTATGCACTGCGCCTAAATTGCTTAGCAATGTCGCACATCAGTCCCATTTAATCTATGCAAAAGAGGCGTAACTCAGTGGGAGCCGTGCAGATTGCATGATACTGTTACATGTAGGGTGTAATTACTGAGAAAATACACATTTTACATGGCTTACCCTTCAGCGGTGGTTCTCATGTTGAAATTCGTTCTGGGGTATAAATGTCACTCAAGAGACCATTAGGTTGCCCCTTTGCCGTTCCGCAACCCTTAATATTGCACTAGAATAGCTTTTTTAGCAGATGCACGAGTGATGACATCACGGACATGTAGCTTTTGCTAAATGTAACACAGTACAATTTTTCCATTTGCATAACACTGTGCTGGCGATTTTCAGAGTCGTGCTGCGCGAATGTCAGTTTTATATTTATATGTATATTTTACAAGACACATACACCTTAGCTTCTTGCCACTATATGCTAAAATAGAGAAAGAATAAAAGAAATGATGGTGTAGTAAATCTACAAATTAAATAGTCATGTTTTTAATGTTTACGGAAGGCGTGCAGAGCGAAAGAGGAGTGAAAGTCAACAGAGAGTGGAGACTGGTCCACTTCCTAGTTGCACGCACAGAGAAGGACCTTTCTCTAAATGTCTTTCTCCGAGTTTTGGGACCAGCTGGCAAGAAAAGATCCCGAGGCCATAGAAACCACGTAGGACTATTACTGCTAAATTCAGAGGACAGGTATTGTCAGTGCTTTAAATGGAAAAAAATAAGTGCAGGTACTCACCAAATTGAGATGTGGACTAGGGGGCAGGGATTGGGGCGGGGCTATGGGGGCGGAGCTATTTCCAGTGCTAAGGGACCAAGCCAGGGGCCCACATTTAATGTTATTAAGATTGAATTGGTGTGCAGATGTGCATAATGATACTAAAGCATTTCTGGTATATTTTGAGTATTCCATTTCCCCTATACGTACAAAAGGGTACATTTATTATTAAAGTGGGCTTCTGATTGTGCAACGCCTAGATCACATATAACTAGCACAAGATATTTTCCTTAACATTTTTTGGAAAGGTTTAACTATGGTTAACCCTCTTGTCTCATTGCCACTTAGCAGACATCACCCAGCCCCTCCTAGGTGGCACAGCTTTGCCTCAAAGCTCCTTACCTGCTGTAAAGTCTGATTGCCTCTTTCTGGAGGTGGGCAAGCTGCTGAAAACTTGAGCCAGGAAGCCTGGCTCTGGCTCAGTTCCAGGTCCTCTTGCACCCTCAAGCCCAAAATGAACTGAACTTTGATTGTGCATCTGCCGGCAAACCAAACTCTAATCTCATGTGCAAAGAATAAAGACAAAATAGTGAACTTTATTGCAATACAGGAGAGAAAGAAAGATACAGCCAACTAGAGGCTGAATTGCACAATGTGAAAGAAGAAATTCTGGGCCCAGCTTCCCCACATGACCAAATTGTGTGATTGTAGACAAATATTTTATCTTACCAACCTCCTTTTTAGGTCTCACCTGGCGACGCAGCGCGAAGCGCTGTCGCTAGCGAGATCTATTGTTACTGACTTGCTTTGGAAGGGAGACAGGAGCTGTGCACGCGCCGGACGGACTGGAAATGTGAACGCGCCCGTGAACACGCACGTACAGACACGCGATGTGCACATCTCCTGTCCCCCTTCCGTCCTCGCAAGCCTCATGCAATATCATTTTTTTTTTTTAATGCGCACGCGAGCTCCAAACGCGGCGCGCTTTACACTCACAGCATGCCTCACCCCACTTACCTGTTCTTGTGGGGACTCTGTGCTGCTCCTCGGCTGGTCTCCGTCTTCAGCCGGTCACTGCAGCAACACGCGGGGCTCCGTCTTGCTCCCAGGAGCCCCGCCTAAAATCCTGCTTTGGCCGCACCATGGGCATTCACGAAGGCGGGGTGGGCTCTAATGTTTTTTTTTTTTTGCTTTGGCGGCCCCGTCCCTGGGCCGCACGAGCCGCGCAGCACTTATTCAAGTGCGGCGAAGTCCGCAGGCGCCGCCACTGGGCACGAGCCGCAGGCCACGCCGATGTGCCCGCTCACGGCGTGCCTACAACGCGCGCATGGCGCTGTTTCACTTTCCCTTGTTGGATATGCAGCAGGAACCGTTTCTCATGAAACCAGCACACCCTCCCTGAGCTTTGCACTTACCAGACTTCAGCTCAATATGTGTCTCTGCTGGGGCAGGGACGATGGCGCACATTTCATGGTAAGCGTGTGTAATTAGCCCCTTGCCTCATTTCTTTCACCATGAGAGAAAGCAGCGCCAAGGCATTGACTGCGTGTGCGTGCACTGGAGGGGCCGGGAGTAAAATACTAACAGCCGCCAAGAAGGAAGCTGTGACAGTGGGCTTTACATAATTCATGAGCCCTGCTACTGAAACACATCACGGCGTGTGTATTCTTCTTATTTTTTTTACAGTTTTGTAGTTTGTGACCTCGACCCGAACACGCTTTATACGAGCATCAGTTATATTACATAAGAGCACATTAATTTTTCCTAGGCACGGTGAGATTACGTGATTTGACCGGCAACAT
Organism: Calotriton arnoldi; assembly: GCA_963921515.1. Lineage (NCBI taxonomy): Eukaryota > Metazoa > Chordata > Amphibia > Caudata > Salamandridae > Calotriton > Calotriton arnoldi. The sequence goes on along the minus strand of CAWUFW010003857.1, from coordinate 784,781 downwards.
AGGCTATTGAGCCAACGCCGAAACTCGAACCTGGTTTTCCAGTTCCAAAGTCAGCAGCGCTGTATGTGTTAATACTTTTACACCGCAAACTGAGTTCTGGTGCAACCTCATGTTCGTCACCTCTGAGGATTTGGCAGGCGATTCAAGATTGTGTATAACTGTCTTACATGTTTGGATTACACTTTGACATTACATTTTACATCTTTACAGAATTTAGGCACAAGCAGATAAAATCTTTTTCACACAACCACAGAATTCTCCAACTTTCACAGTCATCAACTTCGCCACTAAAATGCATCCTGTATCTCGAATTTCTATTAGTGTAATAAATAGATTATTGTTTTAGAATTATTTCATACTCTTCTGTCAATAGATTTGCCTTAATATATCTAGTAATTCAAAAAGAATGTGGACTAAGAATTATGTTTTTCCCTCGGTGACTATGACTGTCATATCAAATATCCCCCTTTTTTCCTTCCAGTATTGGACAGGGTTATCCTAAAATTATGTCCGCCGCCAGAATTCTTCGTGGAATAATGGCAAGGGGGCAGGGTTTAGTTTGCCACTACCTAAAGTCCAATTAATGTGGTGCAACCTGTGATGATTCCCATGCCTGAGCGTGGGTGAAGGTAATGTGCATTGCCTTATGTATAATTTCCCCAACAGCCAAAATTCTCATAATGTTTCTACCCGCATTTTAGTGGTTCAAGAACCGTGCTATCTTCCCCAACTGAAAACAAAGATTGGTACTGTGTGTCCGACTGCCATTGCAGGCAGGACATTCTCTCTCCGGACGCTTTTTTTATTTGTAGAGCACGCATTTGCAATGCAATAGGTCTCGCATTTGCGAGAGTTTAAGCTATTGACATTGTAAGTGACAATGCCTTTTATTTATCTGTTTTAAAAACAGCACATAAATAAAAGGCTGTGTCATTTACAATGGCAATAGCTCAAACTCTCGTAAATGCGAGACCTATTGCATTGCAAATGCTTGTTCTTCATTAGCACATATGATAGTATATTGAAATGCACGAGTTCAGGATGTGTGCTGTACAATCACATCATGTGTTAGATTCAATACACTATGATGTTGCTTCATTCATGAAAACAAAATAGGCCAAATATAATGAATACCTGAAAAGTGACTTGCTTCCTAGATCACTAATGGCATTGTCGTCCTGGTGGGAGCACAAACTCCTCTCAATGCTGTGATATAACCTTGTGCACCAAGGTGAAATGCTTACACATGAAAAAAAGAGACTTTTATTTCAATGGTAATGTTTTCAGGGCTCGACTTATGTACGAGCTTTTAAGGCCAAGCTAGACTTTGTGGTTCGGCTCTGACTGGGCTCTCCTTGTTAATTTGTCGGTTCACCCACCTCTACCCTTCCCAGAGCCCCTCCATTAACCCAAGAGAAAACGGCCTCTAAAAAACAAAAGACAATGGTGTTAAAACACTGCGGAGAAAGCAGATCCGCACTGGAGGGAGTGTGACCTAGCACTTGCTACAAGCAAACCCTTTCATGTGTGCTTCATGGGCAGAGTGTGGTAATGCAGGGCTTGTCAGGCTTGCAACTATATATCTGCTATGCTGGACAGTGCAGGCACTCTCTCATTCAAGAACATGCAAAGATGTAAGGACAAGTGGGCCTCACAAGGATTCAGGCTCAGGAACTGCAGGTCACTGAAGTACCATTGAGAAAGCTATTTTATAAGGAGATTTAATAACACTTTGTCAAAAAACTCGATACTTTTGTATTATTTTTTAACTTTAAATCTTGAAAATTACTTTGTTGTTTTTTACGTGGAATACATATTCAGTCATCATCTACTGTAGACGGCTGTATGTTCTTTTAATAAAAAGAAAAAAGCTTAAAACATGTTACAAGCCTTAGGAATATGACAAACAAAAGATTTTACTCTGCGTTTGCAAACTTTTTACATGTAGGCCTTGATTACTATTACATCGTTATTTTGCGCTCCCGGCGTGCAAGATTGGTACTGTGTGTCCGACTGCCATTGCAGGCAGGACATTCTCTCTCCGGACGCTTTTTTTTATTTGTAGAGCACGCATTTGCAATGCAATAGGTCTCGCATTTGCGAGAGTTTAAGCTATTGACATTGTAAGTGACAATGCCTTTTATTTATCTGTTTTAAAAACAGCACATAAATAAAAGGCTGTGTCATTTACAATGGCAATAGCTCAAACTCTCGTAAATGCGAGACCTATTGCATTGCAAATGCTTGTTCTTCATTAGCACATATGATAGTATATTGAAATGCACGAGTTCAGGATGTGTGCTGTACAATCACATCATGTGTTAGATTCAATACACTATGATGTTGCTTCATTCATGAAAACAAAATAGGCCAAATATAATGAATACCTGAAAAGTGACTTGCTTCCTAGATCACTAATGGCATTGTCGTCCTGGTGGGAGCACAAACTCCTCTCAATGCTGTGATATAACCTTGTGCACCAAGGTGAAATGCTTACACATGAAAAAAAGAGACTTTTATTTCAATGGTAATGTTTTCAGGGCTCGACTTATGTACGAGCTTTTAAGGCCAAGCTAGACTTTGTGGTTCGGCTCTGACTGGGCTCTCCTTGTTAATTTGTCGGTTCACCCACCTCTACCCTTCCCAGAGCCCCTCCATTAACCCAAGAGAAAACGGCCTCTAAAAAACAAAAGACAATGGTGTTAAAACACTGCGGAGAAAGCAGATCCGCACTGGAGGGAGTGTGACCTAGCACTTGCTACAAGCAAACCCTTTCACGTGTGCTTCATGGGCAGAGTGTGGTAATGCAGGGCTTGTCAGGCTTGCAACTATATATCTGCTATGCTGGACAGTGCAGGCACTCTCTCATTCAAGAACATGCAAAGATGTAAGGACAAGTGGGCCTCACAAGGATTCAGGCTCAGGAACTGCAGGTCACTGAAGTACCATTGAGAAAGCTATTTTATAAGGAGATTTAATAACACTTTGTCAAAAAACTCGATACTTTTGTATTATTTTTTAACTTTAAATCTTGAAAATTACTTTGTTGTTTTTTACGTGGAATACATATTCAGTCATCATCTACTGTAGACGGCTGTATGTTCTTTTAATAAAAAGAAAAAGCTTAAAACATGTTACAAGCCTTAGGAATATGACAAACAAAAGATTTTACTCTGCGTTTGCAAACTTTTTACATGTAGGCCTTGATTACTATTACATCGTTATTTTGCGCTCCCGGCGTGCAAGCTGTGTGCACAAGAGCAGACAGAGCAAAGTGTATGTACACAAGAGGCCCGTCATGCAAGCTGTGTGCAGAAACGCAGGCAGAGCAAAGTGTATGTGCAAAAGAGGCCCGTCGTGCAAGCTGTGTGCACAAGAGCAGGCAGAGCAAAGTGTATTTACACAAGAAGTCCGGCATGCAAGCTGTGCATACAGAAACAGGCACACACCCGAGCAAGCCAGGAGTAAAAAAGTAGGCGCAGAATGACTGTGTGCACAAGAGCAGGCAGGGCATAGAGTGAGTATTCACACAAGAAGCCTGGTGGAAGCAGTGGCCACAGAAACAGGCAAACACGTAAAGAAGCTAGGAGTGCACACACCAGGTGCAGAAAGACAGATTGAGCACATAATCTGCATAAACGTCTACAGCAGTCCAGTCCGGGATCACCCACAGACACCAAGAAACTTCACTCATAGCTCACTGAAGCTGACACATTCACCTAAAACAGAAAGTGGCACAGACCCATTCACCCTACTGACAGCACGCCTTCTCAAGCAGAACCAGACACCAGTCTGTGACAGGAAGCTAATAACAGGTCGGAAAGTCACAGCAAGCCTACATACCAATGGAAGAACGTGTCATATAAAATACACATAACATAAAATAACACACAACAGCACAAGCGGTGCAGACTGCAGGTACAGAAAGTTACTATAGTGTGTGCAAGGATAGAAGCTCGGCGCCAGGTACGAGTGAGTGTCTTGTGTGCAGTTTACAAACCCGCATGTCTCGCATCCTGTGCATGCAGTGCATTAGAGTCATCTGCCCCCAGAACATGCCAGGCCGTGCCCTAGGCTCTCCACTAAATGCTCTCCTTCCCCTGCCTGTACTCAAAGGCTGCTGACAGCGCACCTCCCCCTGTCTGTGACTGTGCTCACAGGCTGCTGACACCTTCCCTCCTCGTCTGTGGCTGTACTCACAGGTTGGTGATAGCTCTCCTTCCCGGGATCATTTACAGCCGCCATTTCCAGCTCCAGCCAAAACTTTATTCACTCTCATGAACTGATGCCCGCACGCACTCCGTGGCAGGATGGGCCCGCCTATTAAACTGTGTCTGACTCCGATGTCAGTGAATGTAATGCCACGTGGTGTAAGGTGTCCTATTATTATATTGTAGCAGAGTAGAAGCTAGAGCTGTGAGCAGCTCAGCCATCCCCCCAAGCCTAACGGGAGCAGCTCGCTGCCACTGCAGCTTTCAGTAAGCATTGTGCATTATAGCAGCGCTCCAGCTTGACAGCTGAGGAGGCACTATAATTCGTGACTTTGCATTTCAGTGCGGTGATGAGGATCACCGTACTGAGATGCGATAGTCTACTGCCTGATGTGTGGTACTTGGCAGGACAGCATGTGCTTTAGAAACGCTTACATTCGCCTCTGCCCACATTACTAAACCTTGATTCCCACCGGCTCTGCACAGCATCACTATCACTACCTTCCTCCTCAGTCTGGCTCCAAACAAGTGCTGCCCTACTCTGCTATGCCAGCAGGAAGCCTTCTCCGATTTCCCTAGAGTCAGGAGATATGCCCGTTAGAAGGCCCTGCTCACACGCCTACAGTGCTATTGACTCCACAGAACCTGAGTGGACACTGTGTCAGTAATCACAGTGTGAGTCGGGCCCCTCCCAAACTTCCTGCCCGCTCTCAATGAATGCCTATGGGCTGCCGCTCAATTAGCACATTGTGGGGGGTAGATTGGCACTTGATCATCAGAGTGCTTCAGGAAAACGGACCGATTCATTGTCAGCTGCGTTGCACTTCTTTTTGTGCATGCCAATTTCCCTGAGCTCAGCTTTCTGTCCCATGAGTACCGGTACTCTCTTTAGACAAAGAGAAGTTCCGGTACTCAAGAGCAGAAAATTTAGAAGTGCCGGTACTTAGTACCGGTGAGTACCGGCCCATTTAAAGCACTGGGTATTGTAAGGAATTGGGTTTTTGGCAGTGCTTAATTTGATATGTGGCTTCCGATGCTCCGCACCGGCACTCAACTGCTAGCACCGGTACCTATGACAGTCTGCCACAAGGTGGCACTGTTTGTCTAAATTGAAGATGAACACACAACCGTTGTTCATTAACTAAATAAACATTTAGGTTTAACTGTGTTTTATTGGCAGTTGCATCAAAAAATATACAAACAGTATGCAATAAAGATATACGCCTAACACTAGTACATCGATTCCTAAGTAGGTCCATTCTAATTAACAGTGCTCTTCCGGGGACCTGGCGGCACCCGTGCCCCGTCTAGGCCTTCGGAGTGGTCGCCTGTAAGCCAATCAGTCTGTTGAGAAGCAATGATGTAATGCCTTTTAAGGAAATAAAAACATAGAAAACCCGCCCTCCCCCTCATCCCAACTCCCCCCACCCTCCTCCCTCCCCTGAACTGGTGTGCTATGGTAGTGTGCTATAAAGAAAAAAGAGTATCGTGATAGGGAAGAAATCAAGAGTCACCTTCCATGGGCTGTGGTGCGGAGGCCACGCTTGTGAGGTGGAGAAGACGGAGGTATTTAGGACATGTAATCTCGTTCATCTCCGTGGACAGAAGAGAAAGCAAGGGCTGCCAGGCATCTGGAAAGCTGGCCATAGCACCAGAGAGGGAGGCTTGTATCCGTTCCATGCCTATAATATACCACAGCTTGTGTAGCCACCCTACCCGCGTTGGTCTCGTGGGCGAGCCCCAGTGTGATAAGATGTTTCGAGTAGCTGCCCGAGAGCTATCCCCATTAGTCTACCTCGCCTGGATCTAAGTGGGTATGTTATGGGGTTGGGCAGCCCCAGGACCACGTAAACAGGAAAGCGCGGTATCTCGGTGTCAAATTGGCGGTCTATATCGTCTAGGACATCCTTCCAGTAAGCCTGCACCTCCCTGCACTCCCACAATATGTGTACCAGGGTGCCATCATCCCCACAGCCTCGCCAGCACAGTGGACTGCGCGCTGGATTCCCCCTGTGCAAGCGGGCCGGGGTTAGATGCCAATACATGGCCACCTTGACCGCCGACTCTCTGCTAGCGGTGTTACGCGCTGTATGATTCGCTCTGTAGTAAATGTCTGCCCATTCTTTACTTGTCAGGTCCCTCCCTATTTCTCTCTCCCACCTCCGCTGGCTGGCCGTAGGCGCTGTGGGGGTCTCACTTCTAAGCATGCCATAAATGTCAGAGATCAATGCTTTATCAGTGTTTTTGGTGTGTAGCCACTTCTCAAATTTAGTGAGTTTCCTAGCTACGCCAGGTTGAACCTCGGCGTGGAGAAGCCAGTGCCGGAGCTGGAAGTAGTGAAAGCGCTCAGTTTCCAGGAGCCCGTAGTCTGCTTTGAGATCTTGGAGGGGAATAATACCCTCTGGAGAGAAGAGATGACCTGCCGATCGCCAGTCGGCTGCCCTCCAGAACGAAAACGCTCTCGCGTCCATGCCCGGGGAGAACTCCTCATTATCAAAGAGGGGGGTCATGGGGGTTGGAAATGTCGTCAGGCCCCTGTTGACCGCTACCCCATCCCATGCCCTAAGAAGCGTCCTAGTAATAGGGGAACCCCGCAGGCCAGGAGATCTGTGCCCCCGTTTAAGGAAGGGGACCTTCCATAGGTCCAGTTGAGCTAATGCCCTATCCTGGAAAAGCCAGCTTTTCTCGGATTCGGGACGTTGCCACTCGACAAGGTACCGCAGCTGCGCTGCACGGAAATATTCGAGAACGTTGGGAATACCCAATCCCCCCGCATCCGGTCTCATATAGCTCAGGTCTTTGAGTATCTGGGGTCGCTTCCCTCCCCATATGAAGTGATTGATGGCCTGTTGCAGAGCCTGTAAGGTACCTGGGGGTGGCCATACCGGGATTGTTTGGAAGAGGTACAGCGCTCGAGGCAGGAGGGACATCTTGACAGCTGCCACCCTACCTAACAGGGAGAGCGAATGGCGTTTCCATTCGTTTAGGTCTTTCGTGGTGCGCTGGAGGAATTTGGAATAATTAAGGTGTATTGTTTGAGATACCGACGCCGCTAGCTCTATGATCAGGTAGGGGATAGAAGAATGAGTTGGAATACCCGCATAGGTCGCACTATCGGGGAGGGGCGTGTAATCAGCTTCGTGGAGCCTAAGGATCGAGGATTTTCCCATGTTAACTCGCAGTCCCGAGACCTGGCCAAAATCTTCCAATTCTTTCAGGAAAGCCGGGACCGACCGGGCTGGTGATTCTAGGGAAGCAATTATATCATCCGCGTACAGGCTAACCGTGTGTTGTTCTCCCCCAAACGGGATGCCTTTTATCTCTGGATTGTCCCTGATCTTCTGAGCCAGCGGCTCAATATAGAGGGCGAAGAGGAGAGGTGACAGCGGGCAACCCTGTCGGGTCCCCCGCTGTATCTCAAAGGGCGTGGAGGTCACCCCATTCACCCTGATTGTGGCCACGGGGTTAGTGTAGCAACTCGAGACCCACGCTCTAAACCTGTCCCCAATACCAAAGTGCGCCAGGGTCTTGTCAAGAAAGCACCAGTCCACCCGATCGAATGCTTTCTCCGCGCCCACTGACAAGAAGAGGGCGTCCATCTTGGTGCGGTGAGCCTTATCTATAAGATGGAAGATGCGTTTAGTGTTGTCACTACTCTGCCGGAACTGTATAAAACCAGATTGATCTGGATCGAAAATGCCTGGCATAAGGGGGCCCAGACGTGTCGCTAGTATACCGGTGAATAGTTTGAGGTCGACATTAAGCAGCGATATTGGCCGGTAGGAACTGCATTTGGAGGCGTCCTTACCCGGTTTGGGTAACACTACTATCGAAGCCGCTAGCATCTCTTGGGGTATAGTGCCAGGACCAGTGAAAGAATTAAAAAGCCTGGTAAGTATTGGGGCTAGGGCGGAGCAGAACGCCTTGTAGAACCCGGCGGAGAATCCGTCCGGGCCCGGAGATTTCAGGAGCTTGAGGCGGGAGATAGCCCCCACCACTTCCTCAATTCGAATAGGGCTATCAAGCGTTTCTCCGTTGTGGCGGTTCAATGCCGTCGTGTGTGCGCCCGTTAGGTATGTGTCTATATGTGGGAGGGACGAAGAGTCACCCGCGTATAGCTCGGCATAAAAATCCCGAAAAGTCTGCGCTATGGCGATATCGTCGGTGAGCGTGACGCCCCCGGGACTTGCAATTTCCTTAATTTTACACTGCTGTGTCCTCGCCCTCAGTCTACTAGCCAGCATCCGCCCCGTCTTATCCCCTCCTATATAGTATGAGTGCTTAAGGTGAAGGGCTGCGTATTCGGCCCTGTCTAAGTCGAGCCCCGCCAGCAGGGCCCGCGCATTCTTCAATTGCCGCCAAATTCGTGGTGCACCGGTCCGGCTATGTACCCTCTCCAGCTCCATCACTTGGGCCGTAAGCTCCTCCCGTTTGGCTTTGCGCTCCCTATTCTCCACTGCCGATAGAGCTATGAGCTCACCCCGCACCACTGCCTTAAGTGCCCCCATAGCGTGGTTATGGATGTATCGGGAGTGTCGTTGATCTCGAGGTACTCAGTAATGCACTTGAGGAGCTGTTTCTGCACCGCCGGTTTATGGAGCATGGCCTCCCTCAACCTCCAGCTGCCCATCGGCCGAGCCATGTGGGGGACCTCTAGGGTTACCACTACCGCATCGTGATCCGACAGGGCACCCGCTGTGATAGATATGTCTTTGGTAGCCGTCTGAGCCTCCGTGGAGCCAAGAAAATGGTCTAATCTAGCATAGGTGTGGTGTGCATGTGAGTAGTAGGAAAACTGGGAGGCCCGGGGGTGAGCTACTCTCCATAGGTCCACTAATCCTCTGTCCGCCAACCACCGTTTGCCCTCTACAGAGACTGCCCCTGCCTGAGAATATCTACTGCTAGACCTGTCAGCGGTCGTATCCATAACTAAGTTCAAATCGCCTCCCACTAGTATGAAACGATCGTGGGATTCTAGAATTTCGGATAGAGCAGCTTGAAGGAAGGCCTCCTGGCTCGAGTTCGGCACATAAATAGACCCGATTGTTAAAGCAAGGCCTGCAATCCAGAAGCGGTATGCCAACAATCTCCCCTTTATTTCCACTATTTTATCCCCCACTGACCCTCGAAAGTTCCGTGATACTAGAATTGCAACCCCCGCCTTCTTGTCGTGCATAGAAGAGAAATATTGGTGGGGGAATACCCGGGATTTCAATCTGTGCCAATCTCGAGCCAGCAGATGAGTCTCCTGTAGGAGACAGATATCCGCGCCCGAATTCTCAAGATACGATAATATGGCGCGTCTCTTATTGGGGCTATTGAGACCCTTAACATTAAGCGTGATGATGGTGAGATCTGAACCGGGCATGGTTAGGGGGGGCGGGCCACACGCTCCCAGTCTAGTGCTGCTGACATGAAGAGTGGACCCCAGCCCCAACCCACACGGTAACCCATCCCCAAAGCGCCATCCCGTGAAGTCAGAATCCCTTCTTGAGCACACCAGTTCCCCTCCCTCCCTCCCTAACCCCAACTCCCAAACCCATCTCCCCCTTTAGTCCTGTGCACACTGAGCCGAGCAGTGTACCTGTGGTGTCGAAATGCAATCCAGGGCATCCTGTGGCGGAGACGAAGCGGCAAGACCCTCCGTCCCCCGTCCCCCCGGCCCGATATCTCATGCTGCTCCGAAGCCCCCTTGATCCCTCTCAGGACCCATCATGTGAGGACGTGTCATTGGTGACTGCTTTGATCACGAAGCAGTCACCAATGACACCAGTCACGGAGAGTTTGCCCCCTACCAGATGCCAGCGCGCTGGGGATTGGCGTTGACTGGGCGGACTCTCTGTTTCCGGTTGTCGGCGTGTGAGGCCCAGGAGTTTGTTTGCTTCAGATAGGGAGCGTATTTGGTGCAGTCTGCCATGCCACTTAAATATGATCCGAAAAGGGTGTCCCCAGGAGTATGCTATGCCGGCTTCTCGCAAGTGTGCTGTGACATCCTTAAATTCTCTGCGTTTCTGTAGGGTGCTAGCCGCCAGATCCTGATAGAGGGTGATGTTGTGGCCTTGGTACCGAACGGGATGTTTCACTCTGGCTTCCCGTATGATACGCTCCTTTAGCGGATAGTCCGGAAGGAAAGCCAGTATGTCGGGTGGCGGTGAATTGGCCCTACGCCGCAGGCCCACCCGGTGAGCCCTATCAATGCGGATCTCCATCTCCGGAGGGCCAGCTAGAATGTCTCGGAAGAGGCCCTGGAGGAAGGCGGTGATGTCAGTCCCTTCTGCGTCCGATGGCACCCCGCGGACCCGAATATTGTTCCGCCGAGAGCGGTTTTCGAGGTCCTCGGCATAGGCCTGCAGGTCAAGCTGTTGCTCCGTCAGGCGGATCACCTCCTGCTGTAGCTGTGTGACTTCCTCCTCTTTGGACCGCTCTTGGTCCTCGATAGCCGCCACCCTATCCCCTAGGGTGTCCACTTCCCTCCGGAGCTCGCGCACCTCCCCCGCCACCTCGCTTTTCAGCGTGTGAAAGTCCTCACGAAGGGTATTAAAAAGTGACTCCAGAAAAGCTTTAGTGATAGGAGTGTCCTCGTCATCTTGGCCAGCTCTGGCCTGGGAAGGTTTCGCCAGCATCTCCTTGAGCGTGCGCTCCTTCCGGCCCCTTTGGCTGGACATGTCTCTGCGTGTGCCCCAGCTAGGAGGGGCAGTGCCCTGAAGAAAGCGCAGGGGGTTCCTGAAGCAATGTCGCAGGTCTCAGGTGCAAAACAGGGCTGACGGGGCGCAGCGAGCCCCCACGATGACGCCCACCAGGGGAATTTGCCAAAAGCGTTAGCTCCGTGCGCTATGCCCCCTGATGTAGGTCCAGGAAATGCGTGGCGTCGCCAATGCAGGACTGTCCATCTACGTGGCAGAGCAAGGCCCCTCCCGGCCTACTTGCACCACTTCCGGAGATAATGTCGAGGGAGGATCAGCAACCGATGAATATCGTCGCACTCCTGGAGCGCCAGCCGACCCGCCCTGGCCGATGCTCCTCGTCGTGCTTCTGTTCTCCTTCCCGCCTTCGTCTGCGCCGGGCTGCCGCCTCGCGCGCTCCCTCAGACCCACTATGCGCTGGCGCTCCCAGGCCCAACTCGCCTGCAATATCCACAGTCAGGGCCCAAGCGGGCCGCCGGCAGGACCGGCAAGCTATGCACCGAGTCTACCGCTTGACGCCGGCCTCCGCTTACCGCTATCCCGCCGAGCTGACAGCTCTCCGTCGCTCCGCGATGTCCCCTCCGCCTTCCCGGCCACATCCACCCTGCGGGGCAGTGCCTTCAGGGCCGTCAATATTCAGAGGGGTCTGTGAGCAGGATGCAGCCGCAGCACCAGAACGCCGTCCGGCACACCGCGGCGAAGCTCCCAGCTGCCCACTGCCGACCAGGACCACTAGTTATGGCCGCTCTCCGCCCTCCGGCAGCAGCGCTGCATCACAGGCTCCGTTCACCACCAGCTGTCGCCGGAGCCACTCCGGGGGCCCGCCCGTGGTCCGCCAAAGATGCGGGAGGTCACCCCATTCACCCTGATTGTGGCCACGGGGTTAGTGTAGCAACTCGAGACCCACGCTCTAAACCTGTCCCCAATACCAAAGTGCGCCAGGGTCTTGTCAAGAAAGCACCAGTCCACCCGATCGAATGCTTTCTCCGCGCCCACTGACAAGAAGAGGGCGTCCATCTTGGTGCGGTGAGCCTTATCTATAAGATGGAAGATGCGTTTAGTGTTGTCACTACTCTGCCGGAACTGTATAAAACCAGATTGATCTGGATCGAAAATGCCTGGCATAAGGGGGCCCAGACGTGTCGCTAGTATACCGGTGAATAGTTTGAGGTCGACATTAAGCAGCGATATTGGCCGGTAGGAACTGCATTTGGAGGCGTCCTTACCCGGTTTGGGTAACACTACTATCGAAGCCGCTAGCATCTCTTGGGGTATAGTGCCAGGACCAGTGAAAGAATTAAAAAGCCTGGTAAGAATTGGGGCTAGGGCGGAGCAGAACGCCTTGTAGAACCCGGCGGAGAATCCGTCCGGGCCCGGAGATTTCAGGAGCTTGAGGCGGGAGATAGCCCCCACCACTTCCTCAATTCGAATAGGGCTATCAAGCGTTTCTCCGTTGTGGCGGTTCAATGCCGTCGTGTGTGCGCCCGTTAGGTATGTGTCTATATGTGGGAGGGACGAAGAGTCACCCGCGTATAGCTCGGCATAAAAATCCCGAAAAGTCTGCGCTATGGCGATATCGTCGGTGAGCGTGACGCCCCGGGACTTGCAATTTCCTTAATTTTACACTGCTGTGTCCTCGCCCTCAGTCTACTAGCCAGCATCCGCCCCGTCTTATCCCCTCCTATATAGTATGAGTGCTTAAGGTGAAGGGCTGCGTATTCGGCCCTGTCTAAGTCGAGCCCCGCCAGCAGGGCCCGCGCATTCTTCAATTGCCGCCAAATTCGTGGTGCACCGGTCCGGCTATGTACCCTCTCCAGCTCCATCACTTGGGCCGTAAGCTCCTCCCGTTTGGCTTTGCGCTCCCTATTCTCCACTGCCGATAGAGCTATGAGCTCACCCCGCACCACTGCCTTAAGTGCCCCCCATAGCGTGGTTATGGATGTATCGGGAGTGTCGTTGATCTCGAGGTACTCAGTAATGCACTTGAGGAGCTGTTTCTGCACCGCCGGTTTATGGAGCATGGCCTCCCTCAACCTCCAGCTGCCCATCGGCCGAGCCATGTGGGGGACCTCTAGGGTTACCACTACCGCATCGTGATCCGACAGGGCACCCGCTGTGATAGATATGTCTTTGGTAGCCGTCTGAGCCTCCGTGGAGCCAAGAAAATGGTCTAATCTAGCATAGGTGTGGTGTGCATGTGAGTAGTAGGAAAACTGGGAGGCCCGGGGGTGAGCTACTCTCCATAGGTCCACTAATCCTCTGTCCGCCAACCACCGTTTGCCCTCTACAGAGACTGCCCCTGCCTGAGAATATCTACTGCTAGACCTGTCAGCGGTCGTATCCATAACTAAGTTCAAATCGCCTCCCACTAGTATGAAACGATCGTGGGATTCTAGAATTTCAGATAGAGCAGCTTGAAGGAAGGCCTCCTGGCTCGAGTTCGGCACATAAATAGACCCGATTGTTAAAGCAAGGCCTGCAATCCAGAAGCGGTATGCCAACAATCTCCCCTTTATTTCCACTATTTTATCCCCCACTGACCCTCGAAAGTTCCGTGATACTAGAATTGCAACCCCTGCCTTCTTGTCGTGCATAGAAGAGAAATATTGGTGGGGGAATACCCGGGATTTCAATCTGTGCCAATCTCGAGCCAGCAGATGAGTCTCCTGTAGGAGACAGATATCCGCGCCCGAATTCTCAAGATACGATAATATGGCGCGTCTCTTATTGGGGCTATTGAGACCCTTAACATTAAGCGTGATGATGGTGAGATCTGAACCGGGCATGTTTAGGGGGGGCGGGCCACACGCTCCCAGTCTAGTGCTGCTGACATGAAGAGTGGACCCCAGCCCCAACCCACACGGTAACCCATCCCCAAAGCGCCATCCCGTGAAGTCAGAATCCCTTCTTGAGCACACCAGTTCCCCTCCCTCCCCTCCCTAACCCCAACTCCCAAACCCATCTCCCCCCCTTTAGTCCTGTGCACACTGAGCCGAGCAGTGTACCTGTGGTGTCGAAAGGCAATCCAGGGCATCCTGTGGCGGAGACGAAGCGGCAAGACCCTCCGTCCCCCGTCCCCCCGGCCCGATATCTCATGCTGCTCCGAAGCCCCCTTGATCCCTCTCAGGACCCATCATGTGAGGACGTGTCATTGGTGACTGCTTTGATCACGAAGCAGTCACCAATGACACCAGTCACGGAGAGTTTGCCCCCTACCAGATGCCAGCGCGCTGGGGATTGGCGTTGACTGGGCGGACTCTCTGTTTCCGGTTGTCGGCGTGTGAGGCCCAGGAGTTTGTTTGCTTCAGATAGGGAGCGTATTTGGTGCAGTCTGCCATGCCACTTAAATATGATCCGAAAAGGGTGTCCCCAGGAGTATGCTATGCCGGCTTCTCGCAAGTGTGCTGTGACATCCTTAAATTCTCTGCGTTTCTGTAGGGTGCTAGCCGCCAGATCCTGATAGAGGGTGATGTTGTGGCCTTGGTACCGAACGGGATGTTTCACTCTGGCTTCCCGTATGATACGCTCCTTTAGCGGATAGTCCGGAAGGAAAGCCAGTATGTCGGGTGGCGGTGCATTGGCCCTACGCCGCAGGCCCACCCGGTGAGCCCTATCAATGCGGATCTCCATCTCCGGAGGGCCAGCTAGAATGTCTCGGAAGAGGCCCTGGAGGAAGGCGGTGATGTCAGTCCCTTCTGCGTCCGATGGCACCCCGCGGACCCGAATATTGTTCCGCCGAGAGCGGTTTTCGAGGTCCTCGGCATGGGCCTGCAGGTCAAGCTGTTGCTCCGTCAGGCGGATCACCTCCTGCTGTAGCTGTGTGACTTCCTCCTCTTTGGACCGCTCTTGGTCCTCGATAGCTGCCACCCTATCCCCTAGGGTGTCCACTTCCCTCCGGAGCTCGCGCACCTCCCCCGCCACCTCGCTTTTCAGCGTGTGAAAGTCCTCACGAAGGGTATTAAAAAGTGACTCCAGAAAAGCTTTAGTGATAGGAGTGTCCTCGTCATCATGGCCAGCTCTGGCCTGGGAAGGTTTCGCCAGCATCTCCTTGAGCGTGCGCTCCTTCCGGCCCCTTTGGCTGGACATGTCTCTGCGTGTGCCCCAGCTAGGAGGGGCAGTGCCCTGAAGAAAGCGCAGGGGGTTCCTGAAGCAATGTCGCAGGTCTCAGGTGCAAAACAGGGCTGACGGGGCGCAGCGAGCCCCCACGATGACGCCCACCAGGGAATTTGCCAAAAGCGTTAGCTCCGTGCGCTATGCCCCCTGATGTAGGTCCAGGAAATGCGTGGCGTCGCCAATGCAGGACTGTCCATCTACGTGGCAGAGCAAGGCCCCTCCCGGCCTACTTGCACCACTTCCGGAGATAATGTCGAGGGAGGATCAGCAACCGATGAATATCGTCGCACTCCTGGAGCGCCAGCCGACCCGCCCTGGCCGATGCTCCTCGTCGCGCTTCTGTTCTCCTTCCCGCCTTCGTCTGCGCCGGGCTGCCGCCTCGCGCGCTCCCTCAGACCCACTATGCGCTGGCGCTCCCAGGCCCAACTCGCCTGCAATATCCACAGTCAGGGCCCAAGCGGGCCGCCGGCAGGACCGGCAAGCTATGCACCGAGTCTACCGCTTGACGCCGGCCTCCGCTTACCGCTATCCCGCCGAGCTGACAGCTCTCCGTCGCTCCGCGATGTCCCCTCCGCCTTCCCGGCCACCTCCACCCTGCGGGGCAGTGCCTTCAGGGCCGTCAATATTCAGAGGGGTCTGTGAGCAGGATGCAGCCGCAGCACCAGAACGCCGTCCGGCACACCGCGGCGAAGCTCCCAGCTGCCCACTGCCGACCAGGACCACTAGTTATGGCCGCTCTCCGCCCTCCGGCAGCAGCGCTGCGTCGCGGGCTCCGTTCACCACCAGCTGTCGCCGGAGCCACTCCGGGGGCCCGCCCGTGGTCCGCCAAAGATGTGCCACTCGCTGGAATTATCAGGGGTGCGCTTGATGCTTCCCAGCAGGCTGGTGGCCGCGCTCCGTCGCGGCGGGTCTACGCCCTGGGCTCCGACAACGCTCAGGGCCCGGCCGCCATCTTAGGCTCCCTCGGGCTCTGCCGTCCGTCACCGGTGAGAGGCAAAATGCAGCCCCCAGCCGCTAAAACACCTCAGCTATGCGTCGCATCGGCTGAGGGGCAGTTCCGCTACCTTTTGGCCGCTTCTGGTGGAGTTAGTCGCTATTTTGGGGCCGAACAGGGCATCGGCGGGCAGGGAGACGCAGCAACACACGTCCTACCCGCTCGCCATCTTGGCCACGCCCCCTAAATAAACATTTAAAAGGACTAATGCCTACTGCCCAAGCCATTCTCATAGCTTTGGGGAACTGAAATAGTCTGAATTATCACTCTCGTAGGACTGCCATGGTTAGCAGCTGTGTTGGTAGTGTCATTGGCAACGTTGGCAGGGGCAATGGGTGGTGCAAGCTGCAGTGGCCTCCTGAGTAGGGCCCTGGCACTTCTTTTTTTTTACAAATTAAGCAAACGTTGTTGGGTGAAAACCTACTTGAGTAACAGCCACAATCCTCATCAGGGTGAACCACAAGAACTCACTAAGTTAACCTGTGCTTGACTCTCTGGTAGGATGGCACAAAAGCAGTCAGGCTTAACCTAGAGGCAATATGTAAAGCTTTGTGCACAAACAGTAATAAAATGAAAACACAGCACAAGAAAAATTCCAAACAAATTTAGAACAATAGAGTACATTTTAATATTTGACACCAAAATGACAAAAATCTAATCAGTAGAATGGAGATATGAATGTTTAACGTTTAAAGTACAAAATAGCACCTATAAGATCAAAGTGCGAACCACAGACATCTAGTCCAGGAATGGGAAGGCACCACTTGGAGGGTCAGGACTCTGTCAGGGTCCAGGTGCAGGTTTAAGATGGTTGGAGTCTTTTCTGTCCCTGAGGCTCTGATCAAGAGGCCAGTCAACCAGCCCTTGGAGACACTTCTGGAAGTCCTGAGTTCAAGGAGAAGAGAAGGGCTTAAGCAGCATGGCAGACCTCTTGGGTTCAGAACGAGGCTTCAGGGAGCAGAGAAGTCCTTCTGAGTGTAGCCGAACAGTCCTTCTGAAGTACACAGCAGACCAGAGCAGCAGGCAGTCCTCTGGTAGTTCGTCCACAGATACAGGAGTTAACAGAAGAGTGGATCTGAGAGACCAGTTTTTATACCTGGTGCCTCCTTTGAAATAGGAGAAACTTCTGAAATTTTTGCTCTCAGAGGTGTCTGGAATTTGCTGCCTCTCTGCTCTGGCACTAGCCCGTCTGCAGGCACTAAAGGCTAGTGTGAAGTTTTTTGTGCATAAGCAAGGCCCACCCAATTGATGTGTAAGTAGGGCTCTGCCCAGATCCGCCTTCCCCATTCTGCCTGAGATAGCTCATTCAGGCACAACGAGTCCCTCTATTGTGTGCCCGTCTGGGAAGAATATACAAAGGCCAACTACCACTCACATCTAGGTATGTGACCCAGGACCAGGCTGCAGAGACCAAATGCTTAGGACAAAAAATGCCAACTTTCTGAAAAGTGACATTTTCACAATTGGGAATTACAATGCAACTTTATGATTAAAGAGGATTTTAAATTACAGTTCCTCACATACCAAACATGAATTGCTTTACTTCCTGTTCAAAATCAAAAGTTAGCATTTATTAAATGTAATCAGGTAACCCAATGTTTTCCTATGCGAGAGGCAGACCTTACAGTAGTGAATAACACATTTGTGAGCTTTTCACTATCAGGACATGTAAAACATAAAAGTGCATGCCCAACTTTTTAAAGAGAGAGGGAGAGGATGTGGCCTATCGGCTAGGGCGGTCGACTTCGAAGCTGGGGAACCAGGTTTGAGTCTCAGCAGGGATGCTCAACATCCTGTGATTTTGGGCAAATCACTTAATCTCCCCATGCCTAAAACAAATGAATGTGTTTGTCTGTAACGCAACTGGTGCTCATGTAAAGTGCTCTGATACCTTTGGGTCTAGTTCGCGCTATATAAAACTTCACAAAAAAAAATACACTGCACCCTGCCCTATGGGCTGTTTAGGACTTTCCCTAGGGGTGACTTATATGTAATAAAAAGAGAGTTTTAGGCCTGACAAAGGGGTTATTTTTCCAAGTGGACTTGGCAGTTTAAACAAACAGCATACAGGTTGCAATGACAGACTTGGGGCATGTTTTAAGGGGCTACTTAAGTGGGTAGCACAGTAAGGGCTGCAAGCCGACTAGTAGCATTTAATTTACCAGCCCTTGGTATATGGTATACCAATTTACTAGGTACTTACAAGTAAATAAATATGCCGATCAGGCACAAGCCAATTTTACTGTGTTTTAGGGAGAGAGCACAAGCACTTTAACACTGGTCAGCAGTGGTAGAGTGCAAAAAATCCTAAGGCCAACAAAAAAAATTCAGACAAATTGGAGGGGTGAAGGAAAAAAGGATGGGGATGACCCTGCAGAGAGGGCCATGTTCCACAGGTGGAAAGGAGCATGTGAGAAGTTGGCCTGATATATGCTGTCCACTAATTATAGTGGGCACCTTGCACCAGTCCAAACAACCCCTTATTGGAGATAGGTTAAAGACAACCTTTATTGAAAGCTATCCTAGTGGTAGCTATGGAGAGCAGCCTTCAGGCTAAGTCTTGAAGGAATGTAAAGCAGCTTGTTTTACCAGTCTATAATCTCTTGAGTGACCAAATGAAAGAGCACCACACCAGGTATATATTCAAAATATATGTATTTATTGCTAAACACACCCCTCTAGTCTCTTTATGAGGCTAGAGTTCGAAGTACATAAGTTATAAGTTATTTAAAGACAGTAATAGCACAAATACACGTTTGGGCCCTAGGGGCGTACCAAACCATATACCAATAAAGTGGTATAAGAACCACGACTGAACTAGACACTAGGCCTAGAGCCTCTAGAAGTGCTTGGACCACAAGGAACCACCCAAGGTAGTGACACAGGGGACCCACGGGGGACGCGTGCAGTGTAAATACACAACCGCGATACGCCGTTAACTTCTATGGAGAAAGTCGCGATCAGGAAATTAAAGAAAAGGGACACTTAAAGGAGGACTTGGAGCAAACCCTTTGAGAACTAGTACTTTGAAGAGTCTCTACCCACGGGAACACCGGAGTACTCGTGTTACCTCACCCAGGGAAGCCGGGTGCATAGGTGCCTTTCGGGGTCGGGTTTCGTCGTCGATTTGAATGGCGATCTGCTGCAAAGTGCTGCTGGCGACCAAGTGGAAAGTGTCCGGGTGGATCCAAGAGTGGATCGGAGATCTGAAGAACCTGAAAGCAGAGGGGTCAGAGTCTGGGTCACTAGCCAGTGACCAGGGAGACGATGGACAGATGCCCACCGATGTCGCTTGCTTCAAGTGCGTTGACGGTCGTATTGACTCTTCAGCCACGAGGTCCAGGAGGTGTTGTCGGTGACCAGGAGCAGGATTCGGGCTGGTACACGATGTTTGTCGAGTGCTGAGGTGTCGGCGACCGGATTGGACCCAACAAGCCTTGGCAACGGCAAGTCTCGGTGAAGATGAAGATCGTCGATGGTGCAGACCAGCAAGGTCTGGGGAACTCACCCAGTGAGGGTAAGTGAGGGCAGGCCTGGAGCAACCAGGATGCCCAAGAAGAAAAGATTGGCCTTCGTGAAGGGCTACTAGCCAACGGGCTAGCGACCGCGAAGGAGCCTCGAGACGTCGCACGTGGATCTGGCTCACAGGACACTCGTGGAGTGGAGGCCAGTGATCTTCGGTGCAGTTGGTGCTGGAGACTAGGGCTACTCGGAGCCCAAAGCACGACTTCGTGGGAGACCCAGAAGAGGATGCACTTGCAAATGTGCTCGGTGTCCAGGGGTCACGGTCTCTCGTTACCCACGATAGCTATGGGCCTCAGCTTTGCTGGGGACTCAGGGTAGCCTTGGGGAAGTCTGAAAATCCACCTCTGGTGATGCGAAGACTTCGGCGTCCGACGGGAGCTTCAGAAATGCAGACCGGACAGATGCGTCTTTGGTGCCTGCCAAGCAGGGAGTCACTCCTTGACCCCAAGGGAGATTCTTCTGTCCTCTAATCTTGAGTAGAGCGTCGAAGGTCCAGGATTCTGTTTCAGAGTTTCGTCCAGGGATAATCTAAAGTCCTAAGGACGGGGTTCCTATACTTATACTAAGTATAGGGGTTGGACTACTCTGTGGCCCCACCTATGGGTGGGTCAGGGCAGAGGGTGGCTACACCCCTTTCCCTTTGTCCAGTTCGCGCCAAAGCAGGGGCTGCAAGCCCCTGATCCGGTTTGAACTGGGGTATGCACAGGGACACCAAATGTGCCCCCAGTGCAGGACTTCAAAGCACCCGAAAGTGTTCCCGCCCAGCCCCAATACACATTATCCTGTCTGGGGAGGTGGTCACACCTCCCTGGGACAGGAAACCTATTGTCCAGGCCTCCCCTGCCGGAGTTTCGTCCAGCAGCAGGAGGCCAGACTCGTGTCTGTGGCAGCAGCATCCATTTTGTGATGCCAGGTCTTTAGAAAGAAGTTACCGGGCTAGCCAGAGTTAACATGTCTTTCCCTCTAGAAGGGTGGAATGCTACCCCCGCCGCCAGAATTGGCGGGGGGTAGTATTCCAAGATGTTTGACACCAAACACGACATGTTTAGGTGCAGCCATTCCAAAGTTAGCATTTAACGCAAGGTTATAATGCGCTTAAGAGTATATGGTCAGGCTGCACTACAAACAGCATCAGAGAAGGGTCTCCGAACACTGCAGAGGGGCCCTGCTCATGCAGGGGCACCCTCTCACATAGGAACCATGCACTCTTCCTTTAGGATTGATAAGGCCTGCCTTAGGAGTGACTTATAGGTTTATATGTGTGTATGTATTTAGTGATATAGGTAACCTATATCACAGTAAAGGGTGCATGCACCACCTTACCCAGGCTGCTGTAGCAGACCTGTGGTGTCAGTTTGGAGGGCCTTCCAGGGGTGGCATAATACATGCTGCAGCCCCTGGTAGGCCTCTGAGGTACCTATGCCCTTGGTACATAGTATACCATATACTAGGGACTTATAAGGGCACTCAGATTCAATCAGTGATGTGCCTAAGGCACATGGAAACCATTTTAGAGAGGAAGCAGCTAGGCTGGGGTTCTGATTAGCAGGGCCCCAGCCAGACTAATGTCGAAAAACAGTGAAGCATCAGCAAAAAGTGGGGGTAACCATGTGAAGCAGATCCTACTCTCCTACACAACCCCCCAAACGTAGGGACATTAAACTAACCTTGCCCAGTTAAGTCTTCATGTTCTAAGTGGAAGTACCTAGAGAGTCCATCTGCATTGGCATGGTTACTCCCAGGTCTATGTTCCACTGTAAAGTCCATCCCCTGTAGGGAAATGGACCACCTAAGCAGTTTGGGGTTTTCACACTTCATTTGTTTTAGCCATAAGAGGGGCTTATGGTCTGTCTGAACCAGGAAGTGTGTACCAAACAAGTATGGCCTCAACTTCTTCAGAGCCCAGACCACAGCAAAGGCCTCCCTCTCTATGGCTGACCAACGTTTCTCTCTAGGGGTCAGCCTTCTGCTAATGAAAGCTACTGGCTGATCCTGACCTTCTTCATTCAATTGTGACAGTACAGCCCCTACCCCCAATTCAGATGCATCAGTTTGAACAATGAACTTCTTGGAGTAATCAGGACTCTGTAGAATGGGAGCAGTGCACATGGCCTGCTTCAGGTCACCAAATGCCTTTTGACAGCTAACTGTCCACTGAACCTTTTGGGCATTTTCTTAGAAGTTAAGTCATTCAGGGGTGTCACTATTGATCCATACCCCTTGACAAATCTCCTATAGTACCCAGTCAGGCCTAAGAAGGCTCTCACCTGAGTCTGGGTAGTGGGAGCAGTCCAGTCCATGATAGTCTGGATCTTGCTCTGCAAAGGTTGAACCTGGCCTCCACCCACAAGGTGGCCCAGGTACACAACCTGACTCTGCCCTATCTGGCACTTAGTGGCCTTGATAGTCAGGCCTGCCTTTTGCAGGGCCTGTAAAACATTCCTGAGGTGGACCAGGTGATCCTCCCAGGTGGAGCTAAAGACAGCAATATCATCTAGATATGCTGCACTATAGGCTTCAGACCTGTGAGAACTGTATTCACCAACCTCTGGAAAGTGGCAGGTGCATTCTTCAGACCAAAGGGCATCACCACAAATTGATAATGCCCACTAGGGGTTGAGAATGCTGTTTTGGGCTTTGCAGTATCAGCTAGTCTGATCTGCCAGTAGCCAGCTGTCAAGTCAAATGTGCTGAGATATTTGGCTGAGGCCAAAGTATCTATGAGCTCATCTGCCCTTGGTATTGGATGGGCATCAGTCCTAGTGACTGCATTGAGACCCCTGTAGTCCACACAAAACCTCATCTCTCTTTTTCCACCACTGGTGTGAGGTTTTGGCACAAGGACCACTGGACTAGCCCAAGGGCTATCTGAGGGTTCAATAACTCCCAACTCCAATATTTTCTGGACTTCAGTCCTGATACAGTCCCTGACATGGTCAGGTTGCCTATAAATCTTATTTTTAATAGGCAGACTGTCCCCAGTGTCCACTTCATGAGTGCACCAGGTGGTCTGACTGGGTGTCAGTGAAAACATGTGTCTAAACTGATTGAGCACCTGTCTACAATCAATCTGCTGCTGGGTAGTGAGGCTGCCTGCCAAGGCTACACCATCAACTGACCCATCGTCAGGGTTCTGTGAGAGCAGGTCAGGGAGTGGGTCACTCTCTTCCTCCTGCCCTTCATCAGTAGCCATGAGCAAGCCCATGTCTGCCCTGTCCACATATGGTTTTAACCTGTTGACATGGAGAACCCTATGGGGACTCCTGGGTGTTCCTAGGTCTACCAAGTAGGTAACCTCACCCTTCTGCTCAACAATAGTGTGGGGTCCACTCCATTTGTCTTGGAGAGCTGCTGGGGCCACTGGCTCCAACACCCACACCTTCTGTCCTGGCTGGTAAACAGTCAGAACAGCCTTTTGGTCATGCCAGGCCTTTTGAAGTTCCTGGCTAGCCTCAAGGTTTTTAGTTGCCTTTTTCATATACGCAGCCATCCGGGAGCGGAGACCAAGTACATAGTCCACTATGTCTTGCTTTGGGGGCTTGAGAGGTAACTCCCATCCTTCCTTCACCAAGCACAGTGGACCCCTCACAGGGTGGCCAAACAGAAGTTCAAAGGGCTGTAACCAACCCCCTTCTGAGGCACCTCCCTATATGCAAATAAAAGGCAGGGCAAGAGTATGTCCCATCTTCGCCTAAGCTTTTCTGGGAGCCCTTTAATCATGCCCTTCAAGGTTTTGTTGAATCTCTCAACTAAACCATTGCATTGTGGGTGATAGGGTGTGGTGAACTTATAAGTCACTCCACACTCCTTCCACATTGCTTTTAAGTACCCAGACATGAAGTTAGCACCCCTCTCTGATACTACCTCCTTAGGAAAGCCCACTCTTGAGAAAATTCCCAGGAGGGCCCTTGCCACCACAGGTGCTGTAGTGGTCCTGAGGGGAATAGCTTCTGGGTACCTGGTGGCATGATCCACTACCACCAGGATAAACCTGTGCCCAGATGCTGTTTGGGGATCCATGGGACCAACAATGTCAATCCCTACCCTTTCAAAGGGCACCCCCACCACAGGTAGTGGTATCAGGGGGCCTTTGTAGTGCCACCTGCCTTGCCACTGGCCTGGCAGGTTACACAGGAGTGACAAAACTCCTTGGTGTCTTCAGACATGTGGGGCCAGTGAAAGTGAGGGACAATTCTGTCCCAAGTCTTGTTCTGGCCCAGGTGACCTGCCAAGGGAATATCATGGGCTAGGGTCAATAGGAAGTCCCTGAACTTTAGAGGTATAACCAACCTCCTGGTGGCACCAGGTTTGGGGTCTCTACTCTCTGAGTACAGGAGTCCATCATCCCAATACACTGTATGGGGACCACTAGCTTTCCCAGCAGCCTCAGCAGCAGCTTGCTGTCTGAGGGGTTCAAGGAGGGGCAGCTCTGCTGCTCCTGGCTCAGATCTGCCCTGGAAGGTCCCCCTGTCCCCAAGAACTCAACCTGGTCAGGTTCAAGTTCCTCTGGGACAGTTCCTTCTTCAGGACTGAGATCATCCCCCTCAAGGGACTGATCTTCTTCCTGAGCCAAGGGGAAGGCACTGCCTTAACCCTACTACTCCTCCTCTTGGAAGGCACTTGGTCCATTATTCCAGAATCCAAGGCCTGTTCAGTGCTAGACATTTTGGCTTGTGACCTGGTCACAGCAAACACATCTGCAGGGATCCCCAGCATTTCTGCATGGGTCCTGAGCTCCACTTCTGCCCAAGCAGAAGTCTCTAAGTCATTGCCAAGCAAGCATTCGACTGGTAGGTTTGCACTTACCACAACCTTCTTAAGGCCAGTTACCCCCCCAGGAGAAGTTAACAACTGCCAGAGTATGGTCTGTTCTGACATTGCTAGCATTGGTCACTTGGTACATTTCACCAAGTATAACTTGCCCAGGATGCACAAGGTCTTGTGTCACCATTGTGACACTTGCCCCTGTGTCCCTAAATGCCAAAGCCTCTCGTCCATTGATTAAAGGCTGTTGTCTGTACTTGCCCAGATTACTGGGACTCACAGAGGAGGTCACATCCATGCCTCCATCACAGACTAACACAGCCTGAGTCAGTTCTCTAACTAGGTCAGAGCCCAACTCAGTACCCAGGGTGAACCCTACTAAACCCTTGGCTGGAGCACTCCCACCAACTGTAACTGTTCTAGGGGGAACAGGTGCCTTAGGGGCATTGGTGGGTGCTGGACTGGAGTCTTTGGACTTGGTGCAATCACTGGTCCAGTGGGTCTTTTGCTTACAGACCTTGCACCATGGTTTTCTTTGGCCTTTCCCTTTTGTAGACTGTGAATCCCCACCTGAAGAAGATTTTTGGGGGCCTGATGAAGACTTTTGATCTTTACCCTTCTCCCCACCCTTTTCAGAGTTCTTAGCATCTTGCTTCTTAGTGTCCCCACCTTGGTTCTGTACTTTCTGCTTCACCCTGGTTCTGACCCATTTGTCTGCCTTCTTTCCCAATTCTTGGGGAGAGGTCAGATCAGAGTCTACCAGGTATTGATGCAACAGCTGATTTTGACAGTTATTAAGAATCTGCTCCCTCATGATCATACCTTACTGCCCATCAACCAGCCTTCCAGAGCCTTGGCAGAACAATCCACATAGTCTACCCAGTCTTGAGTCTGTGCTTTTTGGGTATCTCTGAACTTCAACCTGTACTGTTCAGTGGTTAGGCCAAACCCATCAATAAGAGCACTCTTCAAGACCTTGTAATTATCAGCATCCTCCTCTCTAACAGTGAGGAGCTTGTCTCTACCTTTGTCAGCAAAGGAGAGCCACAAGATTGCTGCCCACTGCTCCTGAGGGACCCTCTGTACTTTACAGGCCCTCTCTAGAGCAGTCATCCATTTGTGGATGTCATCCCCACTCTGGTAGGGAGGGACAATCTTGCTCAGGTTCCTATGGTCATAGGACCTATCCCTATCTCTAGGGACATGGCTGCCACCATGGGACTCTAGTCCCAACTTTCTTTTCTCTCTAAAGAGATCTAGGGACTCCCTGTCTAAGGCTACTTGCTTCCTTCTGAGTTCAAGCTGAGCTTCCTCATATTGAATCAGCCTTGTTCTCCTCTCATGAGAGGATTCCCTCCTATGAGATGAGACAGAGCTCCCTATTGAGGTGCCAGAGTGGTTAGACTCCTGAGAAGGAGATCTAGACTTTCTGGGCACACTCATAATCCTTCCTGGGGGGACAAAGAGGGCATCATCCTGATCATCCTCTTCATCTTCCACAGGAGGGATTGGGTTATCCAGGTCAGGGTCATTGTCACCCTCCTGGCCAGTTTCAGAGGGGGGCTGGGGGTATTTCTACCCCTGGCCCCTTCCTCTTCTTCTGCCCCACCCTCAGCTCCTACCCCTTCAGTCCCCAAGGGCTTACTAAGGTCATAAGCCACCAACAACTCTTTAAGGTGTTGGGTGGTGGGACTTTGGCCTGTCCTTAATTTCCTCAAGTTACATAATGCTCTCAATTCCAAGAATGGGAGGGTATCATACTTGGAGGGAAGAAGCCCAGTGGCTTCTGGTAAGGATTCTCTAGATCCTACCTTTAAAGACATTACTAGTGTGGTGTGGTGTATGCACTACCTACTCTAGTGTGGCCTACTAAACTCTCTTGAGTTGTAGAAAGGGTGTGCTATCCCTTAACACACAACTCTAAGTTCAGTAGAACTTACTGTATTCTAAGCTTAAATTATATGTACCTTAGGTACCTTTAGTGGTTTTCAGTTGATCAATTCAATTGAGATTATCTGGTAAAACAATAGCAAGCTGGAATCCCACACGCTGCACACCAATGTGAGAAGTTGGCCTGGTATATGCTGTCCACTAATTATAGTGGGCACCTTGCACCAGTCCAAACAACCCCTTATTGGAGATAGGTTAAAGACAACCTTTATTGAAAGCTATCCTAGAGGTAGCTATGGAGAGCAGCCTTCAGGCTAAGTCTTGAAGGAATGTAAAGCAGCTTGTTTTACCAGTCTATAATCTCTTGAGTGACCAAATGAAAGAGCACCACACCAGGTATATATTCAAAATATATGTATTTATTGCTAAACACACCCCTCTAGTCTCTTTATGAGGCTAGAGTTCGAAGTACATAAGTTATAAGTTATTTAAAGACAGTAATAGCACAAATACACGTTTGGGCCCTAGGGGCGTACCAAACCATATACCAATAAAGTGGTATAAGAACCACGACTGAACTAGACACTAGGCCTAGAGCCTCTAGAAGTGCTTGGACCACAAGGAACCACCCAAGGTAGTGACACAGGGGACCCACGGGGACGCATGCAGTGTAAATACACAACCGCGATACGCCGTTAACTTCTATGGAGAAAGTCGCGATCAGGAAATTAAAGAAAAGGGACACTTAAAGGAGGACTTGGAGCAAACCCTTTGAGAACTAGTACTTTGAAGAGTCTCTACCCACGGGAGCACCGGAGTACTCGTGTTACCTCACCCAGGGAAGCCGGGTGCATAGGTGCCTTTCGGGGTCGGGTTTCGTCGACGATTTGAATGGCGATCTGCTGCAAAGTGCTGCTGGCGACTAAGTGGAAAGTGTCCGGGTGGATCCAAGAGTGGATCGGAGATCTGAAGAACCTGAAAGCAGAAGGGACAGAGTCTGGGTCACTAGCCGGTGACCAGGGAGACGATGGACAGATGCCCACCGATGTCGCTTGCTTCAAGTGCGTTGACGGTCGTCTTGACTCTTCAGCCACGAGGTCCAGGAGGCGTTGTCGGTGACCAGGAGCAGGATTCGGGCTGGTACACGATGTCTGTCGAGTGCTGAGGTGTCGGCGACCGGATTGGACCCAACAAGCCTTGGCAACGGCAAGTCTTGGTGAAGATAAAGATCGTCGATGGTGCAGACCAGCAAGGTCTGGGGAACTCACCCAGTGAGGGTAAGTGAGGGCAGGCCTGGAGCAACCAGGATGCCCAAGAAGAAAAAGATTGGCCTTCGTGAAGGGCTACTAGCCAACGGGCTAGCGACCGCGAAGGAGCCTCAAGACGTTGCACGTGGATCTGGCTCACAAGACACTCGTGGAGTGGAGGCCAGTGATCTTCGGTGCAGTTGGTGCTGGAGGCTAGGGCTACTCGGAGCCCAAAGCACGACTTCGTGGGAGACCCAGAAGAGGATGCACTTGCAAATGTGCTTGGTGTCCAGGGGTCATGGTCTCACGTTACCCACGATAGCTACGGGCCTCAGCTTTGCTGGGGACTCAGGGTAGCCTCTGGGAAGTCTGAGAATCTACCTCTGGTGATGCGAAGACTTCGGCGTCTGACGGGAGCTTCAGAAATGCAGACCGGACAGATGCATCTTTGGTGCCTGCCAAACAGGGGAGTCACTCCTTGACCCCAAGGGAGATTCTTCTGTCCTCTAATCTTGAGTAGAGCGTCGAAGGTCCAGGATTCTGTTTCAGAGTTTCGTCCAGGGATAATCTAAAGTCCTAAGGACGGGGTTCCTATACTTATACTAAGTATAGGGGTTGGACTACTCTGTGGCCCCACCTATGGGTGGGTCAGGGCAGAGGGGTGGCTACACCCCTTTCCCTTTGTCCAGTTCGCGCCAAAGCAGGGGCTGCAAGCCCCTGATCCGGTTTGAACTGGGGTATGCACTAGGGACACCAAATGTGCCCCCAGTGCAGGACTTCAAAGCACCCGAAAGTGCTCCCGCCCAGCCCCAATACACATGATCCTGTCTGGGGAGGTGGTCACACCTCCCTGGGACAGGAAACCTATTGTCCAGGCCTCCCTGACGGAGTTTCGTCCAGCAGCAGGAGGCCAGACTCGTGTCTGTGGCAGCAGCATCCATTTTGTGATGCCAGGGCTTTAGAAAGAAGTTACCGGGCTAGCCAGAGTTAACATGTCTTTCCCTCTAGAAGGGTGGAATGCTACCCCCGCCGCCAGGATTGGTGGGGGGTAGTATTCCAAGATGTTTGACACCAAACACGACATGTTTAGGTGCAGCCATTCCAAAGTTAGCATTTAACGCGAGGTTATAATGCGCTTAAGAGTATATGGTCAGGCTGCACTACAAACAGCATCAGAGAAGGGTCTCCGAACGCTGCAGAGGGGCCCTGCTCATGCAGGGGCACCCTCTCACATAGGAACCATGCACTCTGCCTTTAGGATTGATAAGGCCTGCCTTAGGAGTGACTTATAGGTTTATATGTGTGTATGTATTTAGTGATATAGGTAACCTATATCACAGTAAGGGGTGCATGCACAACCTTACCCAGGCTGCTGTTGCAGACCTGTGGTGTCAGTTTGGAGGGCCTTCCAGGGGTGGCATAATACATGCTGCAGCCTCTGGTAGGCCTCTGAGGTACCTATGCCCTTGGTACATAGTATACCATATACTAGGGACTTATAAGGGCACTCCAGATTCCAATCAGTGATGTGCCTAAGGCACATGGAAACCATTTTAGAGAGGAAGCAGCTAGGCTGGGGTTCTGATTAGCAGGGCCCCAGCCAGACTAATGTCGAAAAACAGTGAAGCATCAGCAAAAAGTGGGGGTACCCATGTGAAGCAGATCCTACTCTCCTACAGAGCAGAGTAAGGAATTACACGTTATGCAATAACCCCAGCCATGAAGATTTTTATTTTCTTGCTAGCTAGCTCTTGCATTATTAAATTTAAATTGTCAGAAACAAGTGGAGGCTACAGTGGAAATCTGTTGTTCCAGCTTGATTTCTGCATCAATACGAATGCCAAGAGTATGTACCACTTTTGCCGGCTCAAGACAAGGGTTTATGGTTTCGGGCCAGATTTGTTGAAGTACGTTCACATTGTTTCTGGTGATCAGTATTTCTGTTTTTGAGCAATTTAATTTTAAACAATTCAGCATGCATGAGTGGGAGGTGCCCTGTTGTCCTTTCCACTGCAGGCCTGGTGATCATGGAGGCCAGTTCTGCTCGCTGAGAGTCCTCCCAGCCTTGACAGATACCCTCAACACTACCCGTTGGGGTGCACCATGCCGAGACAGAGATGACACTCCCAACTTGGAAGCACAGCGACGACCGTGCTGTCGACGGCAGTGAAATAAGGAGGGGGCTACAGCGCCACCTGTGGGCAGGAACATCAACTAACCCTGCCACCTACAAGGACGAGGGGCCCCTGTCTCTCTCCTCCTGCTGGCCCCTCTGCTGTAGAAACATCCGTTGCCCAGCCAATGTGAGGGGCACCCATGGACTCCAGCTGGGGGCCAACTGAGAGACTAGGCTGGACCCCCCCAACACCCACCTTTTCAGCCTTCAGGCACCCACAACACATCAAGCCTGACTGCACTGCAACATGATGGAGGGAAGGGGGAAGAAGGACAGCTCCATTAAGACGCTACTCCAGCAGACATCGCGCTAACCTGCACTGGACCAGCAGCCCCACACGGAGCCCCCAAGGGGATCTAGCTGCCATGATCCAGGGGGACCGGACCTGGGTGTCACCTGGGAATTCCTCCTGTCGGCCTTCCAGGACCTGAAGAATGAAATCAAGAGCATTAAAATGGACTTTCCAGGAGGTCTGCAGAAAGGCAGTGGACTTGGATGGCTGTGTGGGGGATTAGGAGAAAGGACTGCATGAACAGATAAACGATTGTGATGGCTCCAGCAACAGATGCTTGCTTTGGAACATCAGTTTACATTACTTCAGGACAAGTGCGAGAACTTGGAAAATAGGTCACACAGGAATAGCATTAGAATATGGGGCATCCTGGTTAAGGGCCAGTCGGCGGATCTCCCCTCCTACATTCAGGACCTGTTTGAGGCCATATTAGAAGATCCAAGGCAACCACAGTCCGGCTCTACCGGACACATGAAGTAGCTGCCAGGTGCCTGATGGGTGATTCTCCCCCAGATGTGCTCATGTGCATTCACTTCTTTGAGGACAAATAGTCTCTCATGGCTAAGATTAGAGAGGGGGCCAGGTTGCTTTGAACAGAGTCATTTTGTCGCTCTCCTAGGGCCTCTCTCCGTACACCTTAGTGAAACGTAAATCCTTTATGCCCACTACAGACTTCCTGAGATCGCAGGGGGTCAGATACAGATAGGGGCACCCATTCTGCCTCATTTTTCAGTGGGAGGGCAGAGCCGGGTCTTTTACCTGCCTAGAGGTGGAAAAAAATCTTCTGGCTTTTCACTCCTGGAAGGGGTTGCGAAACAGCCGATGGCCTGGTGGGAGGCTCCTCATCCAACAGCGTGCACCAAGGTCCTCCAGAGATGCAGGGCAAGCAAGCCGGATAACAGGGAGATTGAGGCGAGCAAGAAGAAGCTCTTCTCGCACTTACAACATGCCACTGGAGAGAACCTGGATCCCTCACAGGAGAAGGCCTATGCAGCCCCTTAAAACATTGCTCCACTGCACCTTTCGGAGCCAACCTACATACCGTCCCAGACCAACGACACTGGAGGACTCTCCCTATGTTTATTTCAGGGGTGGCTGACCCAGGTAGAGCACAACAGGCGAGGACAACAGCCAGTAACCTATTTATGCTCACTTACATTGTGCACCTCATAAGAGTGCAGACTGAAGGGAGTTGGACCGAAGTGGTTACCCTTTCACATTGTTCTTGTTTGTTGGCCCTCGTGGCCTATTCGTTTTATTCAAGCTGGGGTGTTGGGCACTAACTGGGGGTGGGCACCACCTATGTTTACTAAGATACCTGCAGACTATATTATGGCTTGGGGACAGGGGTCATTAAGAAGACATCCACCATTCACAACCCACTATGCAGCACCCACCTTCACTACGGATTCTGACATGAACATGAGGGGCTGAACAACTCCACACAGCGATTTAGAATTTTGCGCAAACTGCAGCGTTCGGGGGCTGACATCTGCCTTTTTCAAGAGAAATACTTGCTCCAGGGTGACCAACCTTGGCTCCGATCAAAGGCATTCCCTTTCCAGTATCATGCCTCCGCTCCTAATAAAATGGCAGGGGTTGCGATCCTCATTCGGGATGCCACAAAGTTTCAGGAACACCGGGTTTGGAGGGACGATGAGGGGAGGTGGCTGTTGGTGGTGGGAGCGTGGCAGAGCAAGCACTTCGTGATTGGTACTGTCTATTGCCCTAACACGGGACAGGATCCCAGTGGCTCAGAAATTCGTCGGCTCCACCAATCAACCCCTTTTGCTTGGTGGTGACCTTAACTGTGTGATGCACGCCATGCTAGATAAATCTCGCCAGCGGGTGGGAGGCACACCTGCCCTGTCAGCAGCTGGTCTGGGGCTCTTAACCGACTTATGCCTCACGGATGCCTGGCGTTATCATCACCTGTTATTATCTGACTACGCCCATTTTTCTGCAATGCATAATAAATACGCCAGCATTGATTAACTCCTTGTTAACCAGCAGCTGCTGCCTTGGGTGGAGGACATCTCCCAGTGCCAATGACCATTTCAGACATAGCCCAGTGCAGATTGCTTTGGCTTTGCTGACCTCCGACTTGGAGTGCGGGCGAGGGTCTTGGCGGTTGAATGACTCCTTCCTGTGAGACCCATTGGTATGGCACAAAGTGACGACGGCCATACAGGAATATCTCAAATTAAACCACACTGGGGACATAGACCCCCTCAGTGGTATGAGACACCTTGAAACCAGTTATTTGCAGAGTCTTCATCAAGGAGGCTTCCCACCTCAGCCGAACATGGCACCCAGATCGCACCACTTAAGGGACAATGTTGGTAGAACGCGAACACAAAGCCCACCCCTCCTAGAAACTTTGGTGAAGCCTCACAGCCCTTTGTGGTCAAATCTGTACCCTGGCACATGATAGAGCCAACTATATCTTGGATCCTACCAGGGCTCAATTCTATGAGGGGGGCAACAAAGCGGGATCCCCCCTTGCAAATAAAAACCAGGCACAACGCATCAGGGTGTACATTTGGGAGGTAAAGAACTCAGCGGGCAATCTCTGCAACTCAGAGGAGTGTAAGACTGAATCGTTCTACAAGTTCTATAGAGCCTTATACCAGGCATACACGCCGGAGGTCAGAGCTCAGAGCTCAGTGTGCCTTCTACAAGCGCTTCCCCTCCCACGGCTCACCTGGGAGGACAAAGACACCTTCGAAGACCTCATCATAATTTCAGAGGTGCTACATACAATAAAACACCTTAAATGTTGGAAAGCACTGGGGCTGGATGGCTTTACTGCCACCTTCTACAAACATACTGTACCTCTGATAGCCCCCATGCTGACCTAGGTTTACAATTTGCTGTGACAATCCTGCACGCTGTCCTCGATGATGGTGGAAGCCACCATTTCCCTTATAGCCAGCCTTGGCAAAGACCCCACGATGTGTCAATCTCACCACCCCATTTCCCTGCTGTTCTATGTACTAAGTTGATGGCCAAAATTCTGGCGACCCACATAGAGGGCTTTCTACCGAACCTATTCCATGCAGACTAGATGAGTTTCATTTCCACTCCCTCCACCAACGATGGCACTAAATGGGCATTACACATCATTGGCTTAGTGAAGAAGCAGCACAAGGAGGAGATTCTGCTCTCCCTTGATGCTGAGAAAGCATTTGATTGGGTAGACTGGTCCATGTTGAAGTCCACACTGCAGCTGGCAGGCTTCGGGACACGCTTTCAGTGATGGATCACTGTGCTCTATGCCTTCCCCCTTGGCTAGAATCTAGGTCAATGGGTGTTGCACCAAGGTTATTCACTTCCAAAAGGGCTCTCAACAGGATTGTCCCCTCTCCCTCATGATCTTTGCCCTGTACCTGGAAGACCTCCTTCAGAAGATACATGTTTATGGGGGAATCCAGGAGTCCCCTTCCACCAAGATGACTTCAAGTTGTCAGCCTTTGCTGATGAAGTGCTGCTCACCCTGACTGACCCGATGCATTCTTTGCAGAATCTCCTGCCACTACTGGATGAGTGCAGGTGGCTAGCAGGACTGAAAATCAATCTTGGGATATCTGTGGTACTGGTGATTTTCGGGGGCAAGGGCACTCCTCCACCGACTCAAAGTGGCAATCTTGTTTCGG
The DNA here is from genome assembly GCA_963921515.1 of Calotriton arnoldi. Lineage (NCBI taxonomy): Eukaryota > Metazoa > Chordata > Amphibia > Caudata > Salamandridae > Calotriton > Calotriton arnoldi. The sequence continues at coordinate 751,230 of CAWUFW010003857.1, read as the reverse complement.
TGAACACTTGAGTCCCTTCTGTACCTGGAGGTAACCATGACACCGGACCTATATACCTGCACAAGGGCTAACTTCAAACTCCTAGCACATTCCCTTAAAATGCTCACTGCCTTCTGGTGCCTCCACGCCACCTTTGGGTTAGGATGATAGCCTCCGTAAAATGCCATCCCTTCCTAAGAATTCATATATATTCCAACCACTCCCCCAAACCACTACATAAGACCGGACTCCAACAGCTGGCTTCATATGTGCTGGCAGACCCCCCAAGCTTAAACTCCGAACCATTGCCTTACCTCCACAACATGGCGGGCTGGGTGTTGCTGAAATTCACCTCTATTATCTGATGACGCAGGTGAGGTACATAGTGGAATGGCTCCGGGAGGAGACGGACAAACCATGGTGCTTCATTGACTAAGCATGACGGCTAGACCGTGGTCCTCTGACTGCCCAAATCTCAGCATGACGCATTCTTTAGATTTCACCGGTGATGAGTGCTACCTGGAAGCTTGGGACTATCTCTCCCGATAAAGGGGGGCCTCTGGGCACCCTTCCCCCTTAAAACTGATCCATGGAAACAGAGACTTAAACCCAGGGCTAGAGAGGTTGCGGTTTCACACCTGGATTGACTAAGGCTGCTTTTGGCTCTGTGATATGTTTCACAATGGCACCATTATATCGTTTGAAGACATCAAATGGACATATCCAATTCCCAAGTGGGAGAGATTTCACTATCTCCAAATCAGACACTGGGTGCTGCAACTTGGGGTAAGCACTGCAGCAACGCATCCCCTCACATACTACAAGCAGTTTCTTCAGATCCTCGCAAGGTTGTGATGCTTGTTCTCCCAAATTTACTCCACTCTACTAAAGAATGCCCCATGCCCAACTTACCAGACTAGGTAGGAGGAGCACCTGGGGGTTGCCCTAGATGATAAACAATGAGGTGCCATATACACACCCATGACCGTAAGGTGCCTGCCACATGGTTCAAGGATGTTTAAAAACGTACATTTTTCAATGGGAGCTTGTGCTGTGGGCAATTTTAAGCCCGCCGCACAAGCTCCCATTGAAAAATGGATGTTTGCGACCACACCATGTGCAGTCGTATTCTAATTGTGCGGTTGGAACCGCCGACCTATGGTCGGGCAGTTCCTTCCTCAAACCGGTGTTGGTCGGAGGCAACTCCGGCCGGCATCGTAATGAGGGCCACTCTGTTAAGTATTTATGCAGCACACACCCGGTAATAAAACGAAAACACAACACAAGAAAAATCCCTCCCCAAATTTACCAAAATGTACTAAATAAAATGAGACAAAAATGACAAAAATGCAATCAGTAGATGTAGGAGAGTGGAGTATTATCCAGTGAGGCTAGTTAAGCTTCACTTTGTAATATTCTCACAATTCCCTAAAGATGGTCCTTGGATCCACAATAATAAATCCTTAGCTCAGCCCTGGTATTGTGGCAAAGACCAATCAAGCTTTACTAGAGGAATATGCATTTCAGAGTACCAACATGGATGATAAGTAATTGACAATTAAAAAGAAATCCGATACCAATTTATGAAAATAGAGCAGATTTTTCCATCAATTTAGACACCAAAACGAACTCAATCGGATTAGTATACCAGAGTTATGGATTTTAAAAGGAAAAATAAATCAGTGCAAATCATTACTACAAAACTTTAGCATTGCGGTTAATGGTAACAAGCTGTAGTGACAATTGGTCACTTGCAGATCGAGTTGCGTGGAACCCACTGGGGGTTTAAGGTGATGCAGGTCCGAGGACCATGCAATGACAATCAGTTTGATTTTACCTGGCTCAAGAGGCCCATTTGCTGAGTTGTCCTTGATGCTGAAGGGGAGCTGGCTTTACTGCTTAAACAGTGTTGGTGAGGAAGCAGGTGCAAAAAGCCAACAACGAGGCCACTACAATGCTCAGTTGAAGGTGCTGAGGAGTCCCCTTGGGTTGCAGTGTCGAGTAAAGGTGGTGGTAGCCAGACTGGCCACCAGCAACCCTTGGCAGCAGTAAGGTCAGTGAGAAGTTGTTTAGATGTCTGGAGGTCCAGGGGAAAACAGTGGCCACCTGAAACTTGCTGGAGTTCAGGACTATGTTTTCTACAATGCACTGGACCATATAACTCTGGGCAGTCCCTCAGAGGGCCCTATGCCCAGCGATTCTTTAGTTTCTGTACATTATTTTTACCTCTGGACTGCAGGGGACTAGTGCCAGGCTTGCACCTTAAATCCTAGATTTAGTAGTGTGAGGGGTGTGGATGCAAGTAGACAATGGGCTACAAGCCCTAACGGCTAATCAACCCCTGATGTGACCACATCCGGGGGAGTGTGCCACCTTTTCTACCCAGAAGCCTCTATTCTGACACTTTTAAAAGTAGCAGTAGAAACCTTCCTTGGCTGTATAGACCAGGTAGCCCAACCTAAGGGTGTGGCTAGCCTTCTTGGGGTGTACATAGAGGTGGTGTAAGCTTCGAAGATCACTGCCTTGATGTGGCACTTCACTAGCCATCCTGTCAGGGAGGGAGCTGTCACCTTCTTCCCATCCAGGCCAATGTTTCTGACTCCTGGGAGAGTTCACAACTCCTGGCAGGAGGTTAGATCCCAGTCTTGGTGGCAGCGGCTACAGCTGTTAGCCAGAGCACAGGAAAGGCTGGGGCAACCAGGTGGGCGACGTCTAAGGTAGCCACCTGTGTGCATGCCACATCGACTATGACATGAGAATCATGTCAGGGGTGATGATGCAAGTTGTTTGATTCCAAACATTACATAAATCGGCAGTACCATAATGGAGCTGCCAACCTCAAGGTTGCCTGGGTGCCAGCCCATGTTATCCCATGGCCCACTGATCACTTATAGTAGCCCTTAATGGATAAGGCTACTATAGGGACATATAAGCTTGCACTTATATGTCCTTACCTTTAATGTAATGCACCCTGTCTCCTGGGCTCAGGAGGCCTTACTAAAGGGTGACTGGTATCAGAGGCGCAACTAGAGCCAAATTTCGGGGGGGGGCTACTAAACATTTCGGGGGGGGGGGGCTAATTCTTCCAGCAATAGGCAGAGTGGAGACAAATGGGTGAAAAAACAACAAAGCCTCGTTAACACGTAAATGGTCTTTTAAAGACCTGTGAAGTACTCGGGTGCGGCTGTAATAAGACGGACGCCAGCCCGGGAAGCTGTCTCAGCCCGGGCTGACACACACGACGGGGGGGCTGAAGCCCTTTGAGCCCAATGGGCGTTGCGCGCCTGACTGGTATATATAAAAAATAGTGCCTTGACCTTACCACACATGGTGAGGGCAAAGTCAAGTTCGATTAGTTTGCAATGCTCCTGCAGTCTGCATTTGACAATGGCAGGATTGCTGTCCTCTGTTTACTTAGGTCACTCAGGGTGACACAAACAGTGCTTCAGGCCCTGGTGACCTCTTTAACTATCATGCCCTGGGCACCACTGGCACCATTTGCCAGGGACTTATAAGGGGGTTAAAGTTCTTGCTAATTGGGGATGCCAATTCACATGTGTCACATGTTTTAGGGAGAGAGCACTGGCACTGGGGCCTGTTTATCAGGCTCCAGTGTACTTTCAGAGTCGAAAACTAGCATCTAGTAGTCTAAATGGGGTAAAAAGTGGGGGGACATCTGCAAAACGCCTGCTTTCCTACAGTAGAACAGGCAATATTTAATTGCAAAGTTTAAAGTGAACATAGCACCTAAAACCTCAGACCGACCACAATAGAGTGCAGGCTGGATACAGGGACCAGGTTAGTCCCACTGAAAGAGACCAGCTTGAAGAGTCGAGTTGGCCATGGAGGATGCCACGAGAAGCGTGAAGAGTGTCGCGGATGGTTGTTGCTGTAGCATGAAGAGCAGACCAGGCGGCACGTGCTGCCCTCGCTGTTGCACGAAATAAAGATCCTGCGTTGCCGGTTGTCGCTGGTGGTGACTGTAGTGTGAAAAATGAGGCCCAAGCGCATTACATGTCGCAAAATTGTGTATGGCGCATCAGAGCTCCTGTTCAGTGATCAGGGATTCTAACAGCTTGAATTAGTCGGCTGCTGTGCGTGGTACAGTCAGCCCCTCTAGGAAGTCTGAATTAGGATTCTGATTAGGATTTGTCATTAGGCTGTCTAGTGTAGTGTTGTGACTATAGACAAATGTATGAATGGCTTCTTGTGAGTGCACCGATGTATCCGAAGAGACTCGGGGGCCTATTTACAAGCCCCTTGCGCCACTTTTGCGTCATTTTTAACATGGGAAAAATGACGTACGTGTGGCGCAAGGGGCTTGTAAATCTGCCCCTCTATTGGCAGTAACTGGGGAAGTGGTTGCATCATATTTGACCAACTCTGCTAACATCCTGCCAGATATGGGAGGGGCATCATGAACCACTTGAGGCTTCACCTATAATGTCATCGTCCTCAAACTTGTCCAGTCTTCCTTTGGCACTCTGTTTCGTTTTTCGTCTGGTGTAATTTTTATTTGGGGACCACTCCATGAACCCGTGAAATACGCTTCAGAAATCCTGTTACAGTTACAACACCGCACACAGGAGGAAGTGTAAATACTACATTTTAAAAAGACACACTAGGATGCAACCATCGCATAAACGTGTTGGTTGCATCCTAATATGTGTGAATAAAATTTAGTAATTACACTTCCTGTGTGGAATCCTGTAACATGATTTGAAAAATGATTTATGGCTTCACGGAGAGGTCCTCCGTTGTTTTACAAATTAAAAATGTTTAAGTTAACATTCAAATACTGTGCCATTGGCTATTCTGTTGGGAGATCGAGGACCAAAGAAACGTGTTCACAGCGACATAATAAATTGGCATTCCGTGATAACAATGTATTCTAAAGAAGGGAGTTTTCTGGAAAATCCATCGGCAGTTTGTATGTATACTGGGATACCTGCACATCAGGCTGTTAATTGTTGCCATATAATTATCCGCTCCTAAAGCGTGTCCTTTTCCAACGTGCAAGGTCAAAGCACCACACAACCCGCCATTAAATACATTCTAATAATGACACAGGCTGGAATGTTCTTTGCGCAGTCGGAAAGGTCTATTTATAAATGTCTATTAGCAGCTTACAATTGTTAAGCATAAAATGCAATTTAGGCTCTGTGCTTCTAGTAATCTTCAAAAGGGGAATACTTTCACATAAGAGGATTTACATGGTTTCGATTAGATTAGCTCTGAATGTATAGTATTTTTTATTCGCTTTACAGATTTAACAACATGTTGTTCAATACATATGTTCACGGCCTTCATTGCTGAACGAATTTAAAGAGATTAAAAACGGAAAGCCACAGATATTGCAGGCTTAGTGCAAGTGTTGCTAGAATGTCACAACTGCAAGCACTGTTGCATGTTAAAAAGCAGTGAAAGCTTACCTCGGCCCTCAGTAATACACTTGGGGGCTTATTTACAAGCCCCTTGCGCCACTTTTGCGTCATTTTTAACATGGGAAAAGTGACGCAAAAGTGGCGCAAGGGGCTTGTAAATCTGCCCCGTTATCTAGGAAAAATGGTGGAAAAGTTAACGTTTCCTATGCACCAATGGAGGTTGTGCTTCACTTCTTGTTATATCAAGGCTAGAGGCTGCTTTAACTGGCTCACCAGCCTATTCCAATCTTTTTTTTTTAGAACCATTGTATTGGGATTTTAAAACAAGAAAGAAAGAGAATGCATTACATGTTCATAAAGCTGGAGATGTAAACATTTCATAGTGGGTACTTGACTGATGTTAAGATGGCTTTACATGTAGTAAGCATGGGGGCTGAGTTCGCAAAAGTGTCCAAGTAGCGCCTTAGAGGGCGAGTCTCTCCCAAAGAAAGTGGTGGATTTACATTTGTGCGTACCCAGGAAACCAAAAAGGGGAGGTGCAAGAAAGAAAAAGAGAGGCGGAAGTGGGGGAACTAGTTGATAACAGGGGGTATTTGAACCAGGGTTATTGAAGTGAAGGGAAAAGAGGGTAGGTGGGCAGGCGCGCGGTATAAGCGATTGCTTGGCCATGGCTATGGGCATAGACATGGGGAGTGCGGGTTGATCTCGCGGGGGAGCGGCGGTGACGACGTGCTTGTTTATGTGAAAAGGGGCCTCGGGAGACAGGCAAGTCTCAGCCACCAGGAGGATCATTCAGAGAGGCGACTCAGGGGGACCCTGTGACTGCAGGGGTGGAGTACTATGTTCAATGGTCTGGCGGAAGCACAGGCGCAGCATAGCCCATTCGGTGGAGACGGGGCGACGACGCACTCTATGCACATCCTCATATCGAAGCGCATCTTCCTCTGTAGTGCCCCACTTGTGTACCACCCCTACCAGCCCATTCTAATTTAATGTTATCTAAATATTTAATACATTATAATATTAGTCATACTATTATAGGTTTTGGGTCAGCCTTTTTCAGAATTTTTTCTGTTGGATTGTCATTCATACTTTAGTTCACCCATCAAGAGCGCATGGAGTTGGAGACTGGATCAGCCCCCTATGGCTATTTTGTATCAGATTACAGGACCTGCATGCCTTCTATTTGCTTTCGCATCCGTAAGCAGTAGCCACTAAGAGGCAAAAGAGATAGTGTCGATCTGTAGTCCTGACTCCTGCTTTACTCTGCTTCATTCTGAGCTCGACCCTTATGCCCACAGTGATCCCTGTGCCTACCCTACCCCACCCACCTTGTAATGTTGCTCACATGGGTCCTGGTTCCTGCTCTATACCATCCTACTTGTTACCATAATTCACTTCTCCTCTGGCCCACCTACACAACTGGTTTGCTAATTTATTTTGAATGATGTGCACTCAGAATCCACTTTGCATATTAGTATTTGCCAATAGGTCCCCATTAGGACTACCATCAGCAGCGTTATTACCATGTGAACCACAGCCACTATTAACACCACCATTATTACCACCACCATTTCCACCACTGCCATTACCACCACCACAATTAGTACAACCATTATCACCACCAACTCCTCCACTAATACCACCACCAACACCAATACCACCATAATTAACCACGATTTCTATAACCATTTCCATCATTATCACCATTAGTATTACCAATGTCACCATTATCTAAACCGCCATTACTGTCACCTCCGCCACTAAAACCAGCAATCCCATTTCTACCACTACTATTATTATCACCATCACTTTTAAAAATTACAACACCATCATTATCAACTTTTAATATCGCCATTACCAGAACCTCAGTTATCACCACTATTACTACTACCATTACCACCACTAACATCACCACAATTACCACCACCAGCATGATTGCCACTACTACCATCACCAGAACCATTACTGGACCACCAACATTACCACTGCCACTACCACCATACCATTAATATCACAAATACCACTACCACTGTTACCACCACTACCAACATCTTACAACATCCCCAATCTTGACTACTAACATTACTATTACCCTCACCAACTTTAACATTACCAGCACCACCACTACCAAAGCCACAACCCTTAACACCACCAGTGGCATTGCCATAAGGACCACCCCTATTACCAACATTACCATCACTATTACAAACATTACCATTAGAACCCCCACTATTATAACTCAACTACTACCACCACAATCACTACCAAAACCAATAATGTTATCAACATCACAAACCCCATCACCAAGAACACAATGACATCCGCCACCATTAGTACTGCCACCATTACTATCACCACCATTAGCACCATGGCTACAAACACAACCACCAACACCATAACCACCATTTTCTTTATCACTATCACCATGACCAGCAGCATTGCACCCAAAGTATTACTACCATTACCACCATCACCATTCCATCATCCTTACCACCACTACCACTGACAAAATCACCATAACCATGTCCATTACCAATACAATGACCATGGCCACCACCATTATCACCACTATTACCTCACAACAATAATAGCCATCACTGCATTACCACCACCATTACCACTACAAACACCACCATTAACACAACCAGTGCCATTACCATTACCAAAGCCACAATTGCCACCTTTAGTATTAGAAACACCATCATTAACACCAGCACCAGTCTTGCTACATCCACCACACATACCACCACCTTGCCATTAGCATCACCCCTTCCATCACCAGTACAATTACCACCACCATCCTTACTATCACCAGTAACACTATTTTCAACACAATTGTTACCAAAACCATATTGCTATTACCACATCACCATCATCAAAATGTTCACCACCACTACCCCTACTACTACTACTACTACTACTACTGTTATCAATCATAATTACAATCACCACAACCATTCACATCACCATGAACACTGCCATTACCATTAGCATCACCTTTATTACCAAACACATTACCACAATTAGGGCCACAGCCATTATCTCATTATAACCACAATTACCAATATAGCAATTTTAAATACAACTACCACCACCACCACCAACAAAATTGCCATCACCAACACAATTACCACAGCACATTACCACTACAATTACTAGAATTACAACCATCAGCACGACGTCCAGTACAAGTGCCACCACCATTAACATCAACCTGAATACCACAACCACAGCTATTAGGACTACCAGCATTACCACCATTGCTGATGCCATTACACCACCAAGATTAACACCTCTACTAGAATTAACAATGCAACTAATCCTATCATAAGCATTATATTAGCACCACCATTACACAATTACTACCTACAATACACTACCAACACCACACTTACCATCACCATTTCTATTATCAGCACTGAGATTACCAAACCTAATATTACTACTAGAGCTGCCACCATCATTACCAAAAACATTACCCTAATACCATCCAATTACCACCACCATCATTACATCACCATCACACCATAATCACAACAATCATCAACACAAACACCATAACCACAATCACTACCATTACAATTACCTCAATCACCAATGCCACAACTACCACTATTACAATCTCCACCAACATTGCCAACAACATTTACTGTACCACAGGCATTGCCACTATGGCTACAACCAGGTTACCACCACATTATCATAATTATTACCATTACATTATCACCACTACTATTACTTCCACCACAGTTACCTCCACCATTACCGAAACCTGGATTACCATTACCACCAAAACTACCTCCACCAACATTATTATCACCACTATCATTACAAGAACAGCCATTACTACTAACACAGCACCACCTTTGCCACCACTGCAACAATTGCCACAACATCAGAATCAGCACCACAACAACTACCACCACCAAAAAAAACATTATCACCAGTGCAAACAACACCTCCATCATTTCCACCAGGATTATCGTTACCAACATCATTACCATACCATTGTCACAAACATTCATACCATTGCAGCCAGCATCAGCACCATTAATACCCCCATGACAACCACCATTGATACATCACCTTTACCACCACCCTCATTATCATTGCTTCAAAAGCCGTTACCACTACCACTACCGTTAACAAGACCATTAGTACCAACATTATCAGCATCATCATTCTCAACGTGACCACCATTACCACCACCATTATCTTCACCACCACCATCATCATTACCACCAAAACCAATATCACCATTAGCCCTAAACAATTACCAACAAGAGCACCACTAACATTACGACCACAACTATTACTGCCATCCATCATCATTACCATTATGTTTACTGACCTTATTACTACCACCAATATTCCCACAATTATGTCCACCTTGATAACTGCTATTATTACGCCCCACCATTACCACCATTATCAACACCTACATTACCACCACCTCCATATCACCATTACTACCAATACCACCACCACATTACCAAGCCACAACCAACATTACCACTACCAATATTATCAGCCGAACAACCTTCACCTTTACAACCACCTTCTCCATTTCTACAATAATTACCAAAACACCATTAGTGCTAGCACCAGCACCATCACCATCACCAGCACCATCACCACTGTTACCACTGCCAATTTTACCACCACCACAATATTGTTCACTGCCGCTACTACATTACCACCCCAATTACCACCATCACTAATGCCACCATAATCAGCAGATCCATTCCCATCTCTTTCATCACTGCCACAAAAATTAACCACCATAACCCCCATTATCACAACTCGTAGCATAATTAACAAACATACATAACCGCCACTATAATTACATCCACCACCATTAACAACATTTCCACCACTACCATTGACAACAGCACAATTACAAACTTTACCACCACCATAGCCACAATTATCACTACCTCCCCTACCCTACTGTAATATTACCATCAATACCACAGTTGCCACCACACTTTTACTTGCTACCACCATTACCACAATCAACAACACAATTACTACCAAGATTATCCCCATTACCATTGTACCACCGGTATTCCACCATTATTACCATTATCATTGCACTTCCACCACCATTATTACTACCAGCATTATCACTATTAACACCGCTAACATAATTACCACCACCACCAATACTACAATAACAATTACCAAAACCACCACCAATACCATTACCCCATCACCACCACCAGTACCATCACCACCATCATTTTCTCAACCACCATTATAATCACTGTAGGATGGTGAGTTATTAGTAGGCGCAGATAGGTACCCACAGCTAGTAATAATACCACAATCACTAATAAGGTGCAGTCAAGTCTCAATTAATTAATCCTTGCTCAACCCTTGGAAGCTTGGCAGATGAGCAGTCAGGCTTAACTTAGGAGAAAGGAGTGTAAAGAATTTTATATCACACGAAACAGTAAATAAGTAAAAGAGACAACACATTAAAAATCCAACACTCACTTATACAAATAGAGAATGTTTTTATCTTTAAAAGGACATCAAAAAGACAAAAATCAAATGTATAGAACTGGAGTTAAGAATTTTTAAAGAGTAAATAAAAAGATGTGCTTTCTATCGCCAAAAGTGTAAGCACCAACCTCGGCTATCTGCTCGCGCTGGACCGGGACAAAGTCAAAGTTTCAGGCCAACCGCGATGGAGCACGAGCCGGATACGATGAGTGCTAGGTCCCAGTCAAGATTTTACCTTCACACTTAGTAACTTTTTTGGAGCATTTCTCTCGTCAACGGGCTCATCGGCGGGTCCTCGGGTCCTTCTGATCCAGTGTTCGGTTCATTGAAAGCGGCCTGCTCCTGTGCAATTCCTCTGTGGTACTCTGGAGGTCTTTGACCTCAATGTTGCTGACGGGGAGCTCCAGAGCTTTCAGCGGGACAAAACTAGTGTGGTCAGGCCGATTCTCAAGTCGATGACAGCAGCTTGACCCTTGACGTCGAGCCTGTTTTCTCCTTGAGCTTTTTAGCACACTTTGACAAAAAGTTCCCAAACTTTCAGATCTTCATCTGAAAGGTTCCTTGAGGGTTAGAAAGGGTCAAACAGCACCAGCCTAGGGTTCAGAAACTCTGGTTTGCCTCTTGAGGTCTGGGATTCCAACTCCCACAATGCACCTGGTCAATCCAGATAAATCCAGGTGAAGCTGGTCAGCTGGAGTGGTCTTTTCAGTGGATGTTGTAGGTGGCTTCTCCCAGTACTTTTCTACCTGTTGCACTCCTTATCCTTTAAGACAGGCACAGCCCTTCTTGTGTGGAGCCTGAAGAGTATAGCAGGTGCAGTCCTTCTGTGGCTTAGTCCAAGGGTCCTGTAGAGCAGTCCTTCCTCTCCAGCTGTTTCAAGCAGGGTTCTGAGGGGCACATGCAGATCTTCCATATTTATTCCCCATTCTGGGCTGGCAAGAAAGGGGACACCCCAACCAATGGGGTTTAAGTTGCCACCCTCTGCTATGACAACTTCCTGGGAAGTGTAGCATATTTATGTCCCAGAATGCACATTTTACCAAAAATCAAAATGGAGAAATTCTCTCCTTGGAGTGTAGGTCTGGTAAACCTAACCCACAGGTGTGGCTAACTTTTCCTTACAATCTCCTTCCTGACCCTCTCTTAATCTAATTAGGGGGCTCTTATGTGGATAGAGATCAAGGAAGTGGGGGCTGGCTAGATCCTGTGGTCGTAGTGCAATTTATTGTATTAATCAATAGATTACAACAAAATATCACAATTGGTGCAAATATCAAGTGATGGTTAAAAAGTACTGGACGTATATAAGTTAAGATTTATGATAAAAACAGTTACTAAGCTCAGACGACTAACACTTTATAAACTTCGTCCAAAACTTTCATTAGCTTTAAAATTTCACTATTATCTCTGACACTAAACAACCTGAGCAGTCGATCATATTTTTGCCTTGTTAAAAATCAGTTATAAGTACATTTTTCTTAAATACAAACGTTTGGGGCAAATACATAAAATGTGCAAAAGGGTTTCAGTTGTAAGTCTGCAGAGTCGACAAGCAGTTTTTCCTTTAAGCGCGGGATTCCATTTCCCCTCAAATTCATAAATGGGAACATAAAACAGTCTGAATCTTAGGAATTCACTTTTTTTTAATGTAGCCAGGCAGATTTGACCCTAGATATTCTTGGCACTGTAAGATGAGGATTTCAGAAACTAAGTCCATGTGTTTATATTGTTGTGACTTGGCCAAGTCGTTGTCCCTCTTTGCTAGCGATTCTAGATCGTGGAAATTATATGTTTCTAGAGCTGTTTTTGAAGACATAGGGGCCGATTCCGATCTCGGCCGGTAGGGCTCCGAATCGGATTCGGCTTAACCGGATCCGATTCAGAGCCCTATTTCCCGACCGATTCGTACGCGCGTCCGGACGAGCGAGTACGATGCGAAATCGCCGACCGACTCGTCCGGGCGTCCCGACCGCTCCGACCGACTCGTACCCGGGTCTAACCGCACCGACCGACTCGCTCGGACTCGACTCGCACCGCGCAATGGAGACATTCCCCGGCCGGGTAAGTACGATGCGCGCCGCGAGCAGTCCGACCGAGCCGCGCACTCCGGCTCGAAAGAGCAGTCGGAGCCGTACTTTGGGGGTCCGTGTCGGACCCCCCTGTATGCGTAGCCGCGCAAGTCGCACACAGGGGGGACCCATGGGTCCCCCCTACCTGTGCGTGTACGGCGCGAGTCACTTCGCCGCGTACACGCTGTAGGGGGCGCCCTTTTCCACCTCGCACCCATTGAGTCAATGGGAGCCCGCGTACGCATTGTACGACAGGCTCCCATTGACTTCAATGGGAGTCCGACCGACTCGAGTCCGATGGCATGCGTGCGCATCGTACTCGTTCGGTCGGGCTGCACGGGTCCGATTCGGTCGGAAATCTCTCCGGGTCCGGCTCGGTCGGAGAGATTTCCGGCCCGAATCGGAATCGGCCCCATAATGTTCAGTTCCATATCCTGATATGATGTTTTCTTTAAATAGACAACAGGATGTGGGAGCACACCGCTGACCTCTCAGGCAAGGTTCGCCCCTAGCATTCTGGTAAATGCAGTTTCTTGTAGCTCGCTCCGATATTTTTGAGTGTTTCGCCAAGGTTGGCGCAGATAGTGCTGCTCTCTAGACACGTGTTTCTGGTTTATTAACCGTCATCAGTAGAGAATACAGTCTTGAATTTTGGGGTTTGCTGAGTAGGCTGCCAAACATTATATCAGGTCCGGTACCTCTCACTGGCGCGCAGGTGCTTCATCCACGAGCTCGTCAGCTCAATGACTCACGGGAGTACTTTAAATAGACAACAGGATGTGGGAGCACACCGCTGACCTCTCAGGCAAGGTTCGCCCTAGCATTCTGGTAAATGCAGTTTCTTGTAGCTCGCTCCGATATTTTTGAGTGTTTCGCCAAGGTTGGCGCAGATAGTGCTGATCTCTAGACACGTGTTTCTGGTTTATTAACCGTCATCAGTAGAGAATACAGTCTTGAATTTTGGGGTTTGCTGAGTAGGCTGCCAAACATTATATCAGGTCCGGTACCTCTCACTGGCGCGCAGGTGCTTCATCCACGAGCTCGTCAGCTCAATGACTCACGGGAGTACTTTAAATAGACAACAGGATGTGGGAGCACACCGCTGACCTCTCAGGCAAGGTTCGCCCCTAGCATTCTGGTAAATGCAGTTTCTTGTAGCTCGCTCCGATATTTTTGAGTGTTTCGCCAAGGTTGGCGCAGATAGTGCTGATCTCTAGACACGTGTTTCTGGTTTATTAACCGTCATCAGTAGAGAATACAGTCTTGAATTTTGGGGTTTGCTGAGTAGGCTGCCAAACATTATATCAGGTCCGGTACCTCTCACTGGCGCGCAGGTGCTTCATCCACGAGCTCGTCAGCTCAATGACTCACGGGAGTACTTTAAATAGACAACAGGATGTGGGAGCACACCGCTGACCTCTCAGGCAAGGTTCGCCCCTAGCATTCTGGTAAATGCAGTTTCTTGTAGCTGGCTCCGATATTTTTGAGTGTTTCGCCAAGGTTGGCGCAGATAGTGCTGATCTCTAGACACATGTTTCTGGTTTATTAACCGTCATCAGTAGAGAATACAGTCTTGAATTTTGGGGTTTGCTGAGTAGGCTACCAAACATTATATCAGGTCCGGTACCTCTCACTGGCGCGCAGGTGCTTCATCCACGAGCTCGTCAGCTCAATGACTCACGGGAGTACTTTAAATAGACAACAGGATGTGGGAGCACACCGCTGACCTCTCAGGCAAGGTTCGCCCCTACCATTCTGGTAAATGCAGTTTCTTGTAGCTCGCTCCGATATTTTTGAGTGTTTCGCCAAGGTTGGCGCAGATAGTGCTGATCTCTAGACACGTGTTTCTGGTTTATTAACCGTCATCAGTAGAGAATACAGTCTTGAATTTTGGGGTTTGCTGAGTAGGCTGCCAAACATTATATCAGGTCCGGTACCTCTCACTGGCGCGCAGGTGCTTCATCCACGAGCTCGTCAGCTCAATGACTCACGGGAGTACTTTAAATAGACAACAGGATGTGGGAGCACACCGCTGACCTCTCAGGCAAGGTTCGCCCTAGCATTCTGGTAAACTCAGTTTCTTGTAGCTCGCTCCGATATTTTTGAGTGTTTCGCCAAGGTTGGCGCAGATAGTGCTGATCTCTAGACACGTGTTTCTGGTTTATTAACCGTCATCAGTAGAGAATACAGTCTTGAATTTTGGGGTTTGCTGAGTAGGCTGCCAAACATTATATCAGGTCCGGTACCTCTCACTGGCGCGCAGGTGCCTCATCCACGAGCTCGTCAGCTCAATGACTCACGGGAGTACTTTAAATAGACAACAGGATGTGGGAGCACACCGCTGACCTCTCAGGCAAGGTTCGCCCCTAGCATTCTGGTAAATGCAGTTTCTTGTAGCTCGCTCCGATATTTTTGAGTGTTTCGCCAAGGTTGGCGCAGATAGTGCTGATCTCTAGACACGTGTTTCTGGTTTATTAACCGTCATCAGTAGAGAATACAGTCTTGAATTTTGGGGTTTGCTGAGTAGGCTGCCAAACATTATATCAGGTCCGGTACCTCTCACTGGCGCGCAGGTGCTTCATCCACGAGCTCGTCAGCTCAATGACTCACGGGAGTACTTTAAATAGACAACAGGATGTGGGAGCACACCGCTGACCTCTCAGGCAAGGTTCGCCCCTAGCATTCTGGTAAATGCAGTTTCTTGTAGCTCGCTCCGATATTTTTGAGTGTTTCGCCAAGGTTGGCGCAGATAGTGCTGATCTCTAGACACGTGTTTCTGGTTTATTAACCGTCATCAGTAGAGAATACAGTCTTGAATTTTGGGGTTTGCTGAGTAGGCTGCCAAACATTATATCAGGTCCGGTACCTCTCACTGGCGCGCAGGTGCTTCATCCACGAGCTCGTCAGCTCAATGACTCACGGGAGTACTTTAAATAGACAACAGGATGTGGGAGCACACCGCTGACCTCTCAGGCAAGGTTCGCCCCTAGCATTCTGGTAAATGCAGTTTCTTGTAGCTGGCTCCGATATTTTTGAGTGTTTCGCCAAGGTTGGCGCAGATAGTGCTGATCTCTAGACACGTGTTTCTGGTTTATTAACCGTCATCAGTAGAGAATACAGTCTTGAATTTTGGGGTTTGCTGAGTAGGCTGCCAAACATTATATCAGGTCCGGTACCTCTCACTGGCGCGCAGGTGCTTCATCCACGAGCTCGTCAGCTCAATGACTCACGGGAGTACTTTAAATAGACAACAGGATGTGGGAGCACACCGCTGACCTCTCAGGCAAGGTTCGCCCCTAGCATTCTGGTAAATGCAGTTTCTTGTAGCTCGCTCCGATATTTTTGAGTGTTTCGCCAAGGTTGGCGCAGATAGTGCTGATCTCTAGACACGTGTTTCTGGTTTATTAACCGTCATCAGTAGAGAATACAGTCTTGAATTTTGGGGTTTGCTGAGTAGGCTGCCAAACATTATATCAGGTCCGGTACCTCTCACTGGCGCGCAGGTGCTTCATCCACGAGCTCGTCAGCTCAATGACTCACGGGAGTACTTTAAATAGACAACAGGATGTGGGAGCACACCGCTGACCTCTCAGGCAAGGTTCGCCCCTAGCATTCTGGTAAATGCAGTTTCTTGTAGCTCGCTCCGATATTTTTGAGTGTTTCGCCAAGGTTGGCGCAGATAGTGCTGATCTCTAGACACGTGTTTCTGGTTTATTAACCGTCATCAGTAGAGAATACAGTCTTGAATTTTGGGGTTTGCTGAGTAGGCTGCCAAACATTATATCAGGTCCGGTACCTCTCACTGGCGCGCAGGTGCTTCATCCACGAGCTCGTCAGCTCAATGACTCACGGGAGTACTTTAAATAGAAAACAGGATGTGGGAGCACACCGCTGACCTTTCAGGCAAGGTTCGCCCTTAGCATTCTGGTTAATGCAGTTTCTTGTAGCTCGCTCCGATATTTTTGAGTGTTTCGCCAAGGTTGGCGCAGATAGTGCTGATCTCTAGACACGTGTTTCTGGTTTATTAACCGTCATCAGTAGAGAATACAGTCTTGAATTTTGGGGTTTGCTGAGTAGGCTGCCAAACATTATATCAGGTCCGGTACCTCTCACTGGCGCGCAGGTGCTTCATCCACGAGCTCGTCAGCTCAATGACTCACAGGAGTACTTTAAATAGACAACAGGATGTGGGAGCACACCGCTGACCTCTCAGGCAAGGTTCGCCCCTAGCATTCTGGTAAATGCAGTTTCTTGTAGCTCGCTCCGATATTTTTGAGTGTTTCGCCAAGGTTGGCGCAGATAGTGCTGATCTCTAGACACGTGTTTCTGGTTTATTAACCGTCATCAGTAGAGAATACAGTCTTGAATTTTGGGGTTTGCTGAGTAGGCTGCCAAACATTATATCAGGTCCGGTACCTCTCACTGGCGCGCAGGTGCTTCATCCACGAGCTCGTCAGCTCAATGACTCACGGGAGTACTTTAAATAGACAACAGGATTAGGGAGCACACCGCTGACCTCTCAGTGAGTCATTGAGCTGACGAGCTCGTGGAAGAAGCACGTGCGCGCCAGTGAGAGGTACTTGACCTGATGCAATGTTTGGCAGCCTACTCAGCAAACCCCAAATCTGAAGTCTTAATCTCTACTGATGACGGTTAAAGAACCAGAAACACGTGTCTAGAGATCAGCACTATCTGCGCCAACTCTGGCGAAACACTCTGAATACTAGAGCAAAGCAAGCAACAAGAGACTACATTAACCAGAATGCCAGGGGCGAACCTTGCTGGGAGGTGAAGCGGTGTGCTCCCACCCCTGTTCCTGTTTAAAAGTACTCCAGTGAGTCATTGAGCTGACGAGCTTGTGGAAGAAGCACCTGCGCGTCAGTGAGAGGTACTTGACCTGATGCAATGTTTGGCAGCCTACTCAGCAAACCCCAAATCTGAAGTCTTAATCTCTACTGATGATGGTTAAAGAACCAGAAACACGTGTCTAGAGATCAGCACTATCTGCGCCAACTCTGGCGAAACACTCTGAATACTAGAGCAAAGCAAGCAACAAGAGACTGCATTAACCAGAATGCCAGGGGCGAACCTTGCTGGGAGATGAAGCGGTGTGCTCCCACCCATGTTCCTGTTTAAAAGTACTCCTGTGAGTCATTGAGCTGACGAGCTCGTGGAAGAAGCACCTGCGCGCCAGTGAGAGGTACTTGACCTGATGCAATGTTTGGCAGCCTACTCAGCAAACCCCAAATCTGAAGTCTTAATCTCTACTGATGACGGTTAAAGAACCAGAAAGACGTGTCTAGAGATCAGCACTATCTGCGCCAACTCTGGCGAAACACTCTGAATACTAGAGCAAAGCAAGCAACAAGAGACTGCATTAACCAGAATGCCAGGGGCGAACCTTGCTGGGAGGTGAAGCGGTGTGCTCCCACCCCTGTTCCTGTTTAAAAGTACTCCGTGAGTCATTGAGCTGACGAGCTCGTGGAAGAAGCACCTGTGCGCCAGTGAGAGGTACTTGACCTGATGCAATGTTTGGCAGCCTACTCAGCAAACCCCAAATCTGAAGTCTTAATCTCTACTGATGACGGTTAAAGAACCAGAAACACGTGTCTAGAGATCAGCACTATCTGCGCCAATGCTGGCGAAACACTCTGAATACTAGAGCAAAGCAAGCAACAAGAGACTGCATTAACCAGAATGCCAGGGGCGAACCTTGCTGGGAGGTGAAGCGGTGTGCTCCCACCCCTGTTCCTGTTTAAAAGTACTCCGGTGAGTCATTGCGCTGACGAGCTCGTGGAAGAAGCACCTGCGCGCCAGTGAGAGGTACTTGACCTGATGCAATGTTTGGCAGCCTACTCAGCAAACCCCAAATCTGAAGTCTTAATCTCTACTGATGACGGTTAAAGAACCAGAAAGACGTGTCTAGAGATCAGCACTATCTGCGCCAACTCTGGCGAAACACTCTGAATACTAGAGCAAAGCAAGCAACAAGAGACTGCATTAACCAGAATGCCAGGGGCGAACCTTGCTGGGAGGTGAAGCGGTGTACTCCCACCCCTGTTCCTGTTTAAAAGTACTCCCGTGAGTCATTGAGCTGACGAGCTCGTGGAAGAAGCACCTGCGCGCCAGTGAGAGGTACTTGACCTGATGCAATGTTTGGCAGCCTACTCAGCAAACCCCAAATCTGAAGTCTTAATCTCTACTGATGACGGTTAAAGAACCAGAAACACGTGTCTAGAGATCAGCACTATCTGCGCCAATTCTGGCGAAACACTCTGAATACTAGAGCAAAGCAAGCAACAAGAGACTGCATTAACCAGAATGCCAGGTGCGAACCTTGCTGGGAGGTGAAGCGGTGTGCTCCCACCCCTGTTCCTGTTTAAAAGTACTCCTGTGAGTCATTGAGCTGACGAGCTCGTGGAAGAAGCACCTGCGCGCCAGTGAGAGGTACTTGACCTGATGCAATGTTTGGCAGCCTACACAGCAAACCCCAAATCTGAAGTCTTAATCTCTACTGATGACGGTTAAAGAACCAGAAACACGTGTCTAGAGATCAGCACTATCTGCGCCAACCCTGGCGAAACACTCTGAATACTGGAGCAAAGCAAGCAACAAGAGACTGCATTAACCAGAATGCCAGGGGCGAACCTTGCTGGGAGGTGAAGCGGTGTGCTCCCACCCCTGTTCCTGTTTAAAAGTACTCCGTGAGTCATTGAGCTGACGAGCTCGTGGAAGAAGCACCTGCGCGCCAGTGAGAGGTACTTGACCTGATGCAATGTTTGGCAGCCTACTTAGCAAACCCCAAATCTGAAGTCTTAATCTCTACTGATGACGGTTAAAGAACCAGAAACACGTGTCTAGAGATCAGCACTATCTGCGCCAACTCTGGCGAAACACTCTGAATACTAGAGCAAAGCAAGCAACAAGAGACTGCATTAACCAGAATGCCAGGGGCGAACCTTGCTGGGAGGTGAAGCGGTGTGCTCCCACCCCTGTTCCTGAGGTTTTCTTTAGTTCCTGATAAATTAAGGATTTTAAAGTTGACGGATCCGCCCTTGAGCAATCACAGGAATATTTCAAACTGCTTCTGTAGTGAAGTGACGTTAAAGATTTAAATTCAGTTCAAGCCTGATGACACAGTGTGGAGTGGCTGTGCGAAGATGCAAAAGATTACAAACACACTGCATATAAGTTTTATCAAGACAGGCTGTAACCTTGTTATTAAATGCAGGTGTTGCACAAAGTAAGTATGGAATAAGTTTCATGTTTAGTGCTTTCAATGATGGTTTGATTACTCTGCCACAGAACAGGTTGGAAAATCTTATAATAGATTTTGTGACCGTAGCTGACTTAAGCTTTCTGGTGGATAGTCCATGATAGCTTACTGTCGAATGGAGCTCCAAGACAATCGTACCGGTTGACTGTTTCGATTGAGGCGTCTCCTAAGGCCCACAATATAAAGTTAGTTTTCTTTCTAAAGATCATAATTTTAGTTTTTGACAGGCTGGCAATAAGTCCATTCTCCGAATTTTATTCATTTAGATGATTTAGTAAGTATTGTAGGCCTTTTGCTGTGTGCGACAATATCACCTCGTCGTCGGCGTCGGCCAAATGTGAGATTCCCATGCATCCCAACTTGGGGGCCGATTCTGATCTCGTAAGGAAGGCCTCCAAACGGGATTCGTAAAGAGCAAATCCGATTCGGAGCCTATCTTTCCGTCCAAATCGTCCCCTGTTACAAACGACCGAGTACGATGCGAAGATCGCGTCCGCGCCAACCGAAGCATTTACGAACCTGAATCTATCTGTCCGACTCGTACGGAGCCAAATCGTGCCACACAATGGAGCCTGATTCCGAACGGGCAAGTACGATGCACGATTCGGACAGCTGTATTGACTCGGTCTCAGCGAGTGTAAGCAGCTGTCGGAATCGGACTTCGGGGGGGGGCAAAAGCAGGCCCCCCTTCACCCGGAGCACTCCGAATCGTTAAAGGGGGGGGTGTGCATGGGTCCCCCGATTCAAGCATGCACAGTGTGGCAGGCAAAATGGGGTGCCCACCACGGTGTGTACGCTTTCCCCCACCCACCCCTTTTTTGCTATGGGAGCCTGTGTACGCGTCCGTACACAAGCTCCCATAGAGTGCTATGGGAGTCCGGCCGAACTGAGTCCATAACCATGCGGTTGCATCATACTCGCTCGGTTGGACTTGCACAGAGCATCTCGCTTGGAAAGCCCTCCAGGTCTGATTCGTACAGAGGGCTTACCAAGCGAGATCGGAATCGGCCCCTTGGTTGGAATACCAAGGTCTGATTCAAAAGACTCAGGGTCCTATTATGAGTTTTGCAGTGCATTTCACTATGGGAGCATGAATTGCAGGTGGTTTACGGCCGTAATCATGCTCCTATAGTGAAATATAGGAATGCCTGTTCGGACGCATCCTAATGAGGCGGTCGGGAACACCGACCGGGTGTCGGTCGGTCCCAGGATCGAGTCGATGTCGGGCGGAAGGAATTCCACCCGACATCAAAATCAGGCCCTTAATAACAATTAACTAATAATAAGTAATTATATTTAAGGAACTTTCCACCCTTTAGCCCTACCACCACAACAACCCGCACCTCATATATAACATAAAAAAAGTTTAAATACACAATTTACATAATTAATTATCAATTAAATAATTATTAATAATTCAAAATGAATTATTATATATTACGATACTGGCGGAAACCCGCGGGGGAAACTCCAGTGCTGTTTATGGCACTGGAAGGCCCACGTTGAACCGGAGAGCAGGCAAAGCACGTCCTATTCCATTCCAGACTAGGCCACACTCGTGAAGTAATTATTTAACAGATGTGTAGAATATTGTAAATAATTTTGTATTGATTTTTATTATTGAATAATCAACTTATTTTATGAATTGAAAAACAAAAAAGTAAAAGCAAATCATATGGACTTTTTACCTTTGAAGTAACTGTGGGTGATGAATCAGTTCTTGAAAGTGAAAAACAATTTAGGTGTCCTTGGTGGGTATTCAGGCAAAATATATAGAAAAAAAATATTGAGGAGCAAGAATATCAAGTTTGAAATATCATGATGCACAAATATTGGGTGCAAAAATATTGTGTACAAGAATATCAATTTTCAGGTAAGTATTATCAATGTTCAAAATATCTATGTTTTTAATATCGATCATTTACAAAAATATTGTCAAGTCAAGTCAAATAAAACTTTATTCGGCCAATATTGACCATAAAAGCACATTTACACACACCAAGAGTAAAAAGATAAAAACTTATGCAATACTTAGTAAAAGGGCAGATCCAGTAATACATATACAGTTACCATGTATGGGTCTCTGAGCCCTAATATATATTATCCTTAATAAAATGTGAAAACGGAAGTCAAAACTGCTGCGCTTTCATAGACCTGGTTAAAGCGCATTTTATACAGTACTAACAAATAATTAAAAACAATGCCCCCACTAAAATATGATATTTCTAAGATCGGTTCAGTACATGATCAAATATTTTCCTTCGCCGTAAAGCTCCTGTTAAAAAACTTGCAACGTCGAAGCATATCAAAGGTGAAGACAACATTTGCAGACATATCAGAGATGGCCTCACTTGTGTAAAATTACAATGTTTTAAGAGTGGTAAAATGTATTTTATCCGGAGATCATTATGAAAGCCACAGAAAACCATAAAATGTAAAAGATCTTGGTCCGAGAAATCATCACAAGAGCAGGGCTTTAAGGGCTCTGGCTTAGAAAAACCCTTGGGGACCGTGAGACACCAGTGAATGCAATTAAACCTAAATCTAGTTAAAAGAAAGCAGTGATGTACATTTTTAATGTAAGACAGAAAGGTTGTTCTAGGGTCCCAGGACTCAAAATTAAGTATTGTCGTATCGTGGGTTTATTGACTTCACTATTTTCCCTTTCCACCGTCCTCTTGTCTAGAAATTGCCTTTTAATTACTTTCAACTCACCAGGGTACATCTGTCTGAGATGTGTAAAAAACTCAGGGTGCCGTATATTCGCTAGCTGCTATGAGATGTAACCTAGCCAAGGAATATCAGACGCTCCCCCACTCTGCACATCTTCAGGAAGAGCCTTAAGACCTGGCTCTTTTGCAGATTCGGAGCTGCATGCCATCCCCCCCAGCGCCTTGAGACCCTCACGGGTGAGTAGCGCGCTTCACAAATTCCTAATTTATTGATTGATTGAACGTCATCGGTCCTGTCAAGCCTCATGCAATCTTCTAAAACAAATTGGTTCAGGGTAGGAGTGAGGCTAGACCATGTTTTTAAACACCATATTAAAGGGGCCACTGCTTTGCAATCAGAAATGTAACCCTACCCTAGTTCTTCGTGCACCATAAAAGATGAGGTGCTGGGGGTACAGATAAAAGTTTCCGCAGGTATTTATTTTCAAACACCTGCAAATCGCCAACCTCCTTATAGCCCCATACCTCGCTGTCATACTTGTCCATTGGTATACAATTCTCGTTATAAACCTTCAGTAGTGGTCGTAATGGTTTACTCCCCAGTCTCCTTGCAAAATCCATAGTCGCTCCTGCCAATCTAGACAAGGTGGTTTATTTAGTATTCGCTGAGCTACCAATGACCCTTTTTTGTCAAACAAAATACCCAAATAAGGAAATGTAGCAACATTTGTAAGTTCTCCACCTTTGCATAAGAGCATACACTTGTCACGCTTTGTGTTACCGGATGACAAATTAATGGGGAGGTGAAGTGAAACCATAAAATCAATAAAACTGTTTGCAAGTCTTTGCAGCCCCATTTGTCCTCACAATTAGAAGTGCATCGTCTGCATATAAAAGAGCAGGGATGAGTTTAGAGCCTGCTCTAGGGATGTCTTTACTAGCCGATGACAGGGCAGCCCCCAGATTGTTAATGTATAAGGTAAAAAAAGACAGGGGCTAAGATACTTCCCTTTTTAAAAATGCGTAAAATAACACCTGTCGACCATGAGGGCGTTGAGCCGCCTGTTGTTGCTGCGTTAAAGACCCTAGCTTGGATCTTTGCCCATGTCCCTGGGTCAACCTTATAAAGATCTGCAGGGACCCCGTCTGGCCCAGGGGCTTTTCGTCCTCATGTAACCATGATGGCTTTCTGGACCTCAGCTACCCCAAAGCTTAGCGGACGCGTCTCTATACTGGGTTCCCAGGGGGTGAAATTGGTCTCAAGGCCCACTCCTCTATAAATCTGCTCAAAATGACTAACCCATATATCAGCAGGGATGACACATTCTGTTCTCACGGAGTGTTGAACTAGAAAAAAAGGACTGTTTACAATTTTCCAGAATTTTGAGCTGTTAGACAGAACACTAACCTGATTCAGATCGTGCCATGCCTGTTCCAGTATCTTGTCTTTGCTTATTTTTATCACCAATTTATAGGCTTTCCTACATGCCTTAATCTTTTCTTCATCCTTGGGTTTATGTTTAGAGCACTCATAAGAGCCTTATGTGATTTAGAGCAGTCTGCGTCAAACCATTTTTCCCCTTAGAATCCCCTGTCCTTCCTCTCCCCGTTAGATTTTCTGCAATCCGCTTTGCAAGGTTTCCAAAAGCCCCTATTACACACTGGCCTCACTATGGTTATCAAGACACAGTTTAATATCTTCTGCACCCTCCATGTATAGCTTATCTAAAATGGCCTCCGGCATTATCTTCCCCCACCTGATTTTACGAGCCTTATCTGTTGGTTTAAAATCCATATTTGATAGGCTCTTTTTCTGAGCCCCATGGAAGACCAGCTCCCCCATCAGTTCTAAAATCAACAGTTTATGATCACTGTAGCAGCTCCAAATGGGGTTTACTTTTAATATGTTGGGGAGCAGATACCATAATAAAATCTATTGTCAAAGAACAGCCCCGCCAATAAAAGATGGAACTGGCTCTGTCTCACCAGTGTGTTCAAGACAATGTAGATTGTTTATCGCAAGTAAGCTCTTTAACTGACAGCCTAGGGCAGAATGTTCAAAAGGAACCAAGGTGTCCCAAGGTCCCCTACCTAAAATGCAATTAGAAAGACAAAGATGTACATGAAAATCCACCATTATAATAAGCTCAAAGTAGGAGCAACTCTCCTCTCCATAATGCTCCAAAAAGCCCTCAAGTGCGGCAATGTGCTTGCCATCGTTTTCCCTACAAAAAGAATTGTAAAAGTTAATTACCAACAGCGTAGGTTGCTTAGAAAAGGTTAGTTCCACTGCTAACAAATGGGGGGAGGGACAAAGCAACAACTTCAACGTACAAGCTAATTTAAGTGATATCAGGGTAAGCAAGCCTCCCTTTGCATGTCCTAGAGTCGAAGGTGAAGCAGCTTTATAAAGGGGGGTAAAACCGTCCAAGATAAAAGAGTCAGACGTATTGTATTCCATGTTTCTTGTAATGTGACGATATGACAGGACCTTATTGTCACGGCTCCTCATCTTTTTTAGCCCTTAGTCCCGCAATATTCAAGGATATAAATTTCAAGTTCAATGGACCAGGTTGGGTGGGGACAGATTTTAAGGGAGTATTTATGACCTGCGTAGATAATGGAGGGCACCCTATAGTTTCCCCACCCTCCATTTGGGCCAATTGTCAATCAATACTGTCTAAATCTCTTAGTGGAGCAAGTCTATTTACAAGGGGAATAGCTATGTTCACATTTGGGCATTGTAGTGACCTGGCTGGTAGGAGACCAAAGTTTGTACTCTGGATCCTTTGACGCGGTACCCCTGCAGGATAGGAAAAGTGAAGCAGGACAACCTTAATTCTGGCTATAGAGTTTTGTCTACAATAACTATGAATCATGGCTTTTGTGTGTATCGGGTGCCTTAAATTAACCACAATGAAATCACCCCCTATCTTTCTTTATGGTGGATCCAACCCATTCCACTCTTCTGGCCATGATGACATGAGGTGATAAATGGTGACCGTTTACTAACAAGTTGTCCAGCCAGTGGGTCACTTTATGTAGCAGATCTATCGTGGACTCCCTAGTACCCTGCTTAACTGGTGGGACACCGGTCAAAACGGCCACCAAGGGGGTTGACTCTGGGGGCAGATGTAGAATATTGCTTCTCCCATCTGTATTTTGAGGGAGACGGGAGGAGTTAGGGCCCTGCGAATCGGGCCGAGAGTTATTACTGGGGTCAATCTTGTGAACATCTAGCGGTCTGCGTGGAGCAGCGTCCACACCGCCCCCCTCCTTCGGTTTATTTTGTGATGTTCCCAAGCTTCTGTGTGGTCGTGTACCCTCCTGTGGTGGATTTTTATTTCCTTGCCCTAACTTCGAGCTAAGTCTGGCATTCAAGGGCTGACAGCCACTTGTTGAGGGGGCTGAGGGTGCCGGTCCGGCCCACTGTGTTGGCCCTGCACCCCCAGTCAGCTCCCCAGTCGCTGTTTCCAAATTGTTGAATAAGTGACGAGAATGCAACTCAGTGGTCTGATGGAGCAATGCTTCTATTTTTGTCAGCCATAAATTGATGGGTGCCAAGAGTGACTTTAACATATCTTCAATTCTAGATAACAAATTAGACACAATCCGATTCGAGTCCACCTGGACTATAACAACTGAACCAAGAGCCTTCTTAGGTATCTGCACAGTTTTATTCCCTCCTCCTCTCTTCCTTTTAACCGGGGGTTCAGACAGAAATGTGACTTCATCTTGATTACCATCCGCTCCATCAGGCAAATCAATGGCAGTAGCAGTAATCATAGTGGGCACCATCTCACCTGGGTCTTCCATTTGCAAAGAGTCAATATGAGGCAATGAAATCTGAGGATGATTAGTTATTTGCAGCGAGAGTCTCCTTTCAGTCACAGCAAATTCGTTCGACAAAAAGGTTGCCACCCTGGCTAAGAAAGAGTCTAAAGTAGTTGCTGTGCTCCCCACTCCTGGCAAGCCCATGGTTTGCTTCCTCTTTCCCATTTCTTTTGTGCAACCATGCTTTAGGGAACTTTATAGCATGTTTTCATGAAGTATCCGGGGGTTTTAGTTAACTTAGACGTCGTGACTTGCCAAATAGATTATGGGGCTTGGAGAGACCTCCCCCACAGTCTTGTACAGCATTAAGCATGCCCAGCTGACAGATTACACAGTGGGAAAACAGGACGCAAAATGACTATACACAGTACCTTAAAAATAAAATACCTTAACAGAGGCCCCAGATCACAAGGGTTGGAGGGGTGGCCCAGCCCAGCCTCTTCCGGACTCTGATGGGCGCAGACGAGATGCGCTCCCCACTCGATAATTGCCCTACTCCTCAACTTTCTGGACAGGGACACAGCTTTGCGACTGGAGAGGGAGAAAGGACCTATCAAATGGCAGGGCTAATCGGTATCCCTCTACCCGGACTTCAGCACGATGGTCCAGGACGCCTGCCAGAAGTATACTGGAGTAAAGGCCACCCTCCGGAACCTGGGACTGAAATATGGGATGCTGTACCCCATGCACATGAGGGTAGATGTGGACAGCAGATCATGGATCTTTGACACACCATCAGCAGTGCAAGAATTCTGCCGCTCTCAATCAAAGACCAAAAGCACGCACGTATCGGTCTCCCCTGTAAGATCACCACCCAACTCCAACTCGGGGGCCAGTGCAGATCTGTTCTCTTCTAGCTGAGCTCCGCAAGGCCCACTACAAACCAAGTTGGCATGAAAAGGCATCACTGCACAGCGTGACGGACTATACAAACCCAATGCATGTCAGGGGATTAAGCAATGACAATTATTTAGTACAGAAGGGGCCCGGCGCGGCGTTGCCACCTCCCAAATGTATTCACACTATTTAGTTACAAAGTTAGAAACGTTATCAAATTTTGAAGATAAGTGGAATTTGGGATATGGGCTTTCCCCCCAGCACTGGATATGGGGATGGGCGGGGAATGTTCAGTTTAAATCACAGACACTTTTACTTGAGAAAGATACTCATACCGTGCTGCAATATATACATGTTTGCTATCTAAACTCTTACTGCAACAATGTGTGTTAAGGACAGAGTAAACCCTTTCGCAAATATCACATTAGCGTCCTGGAATATACGGGGGCTAAATAATAAACATAAAGGTAAACAGGTAATTCATAACCTACAGCGTCATCAGCTAGATATAGCCTTTATACAGGAAACACATTTACCACCGAGTGCGCCGCCCACCTTTGCCATGAGCTGGGGACCTCATCGCTATTTTGTGAACTACAGCACATACGCCAGGGGAGTGTCTATATTGATACACAAGCATGTGCCATTTTGCCCGTCGGCAATAAGGGCTGACACTGAGGGATGGTACCTGTTGGTGAAGGGATACTTGTTAAGCCACCCCATACTGCTTGTTAAGGTATACACACTAAACACTGACAGTCCAGATTTGTACCTAGACATTTTAACCCAGATTGACCGCATGAAGGTAACACAGGTATGCAAGGGGGCGACATGAAGATATTGCTTGACCCCACCCGAGACAGCACAGTGAACACACCAGACACTAAGCCTCAATCCAGACGTCAGTTAGCTGACCTTAGGGAAGAATACCACTTAGAGGATGCCTGGCACCACCTATACCCGATGCAGACAGTATATACGCACTACTCGACATATCATAAAACGTGGACTCACTTAGACTATTCGCTCCTAGCACCTAGTCTAACATAATGGATTGACTCCATGCAGCACTTACCATGCACCTTGTCGGACCACTCGCCGGTACTGGTGAAACTGTGTATCCCAAGGCAGGAGGAGTGGAGACACAACGGAGATTCTCCGAAATGGCCCTTAGGGATGAAGTGTTTAAGTCTGAACTGCGTCAAGCAATTGTGGACTATTTTGAGATAAATAAGGGAACAGTGAACTCCTGGGATACACTGTGGGAGGCCTTCAAGGCCTACATAAGAGGGATTTGCATATCCAAACACGCTGGTATCCTGAAAGACTTGCGACACACGATATCCCAGTTAGAAAAGCAGCTACATTGATGACAGAATATCACGAAGCAGCAGACCTGGAAACACGTTACCTGGGGAAATCTGGGGAAATATGCGGCAGCGAGAAGATACGGGGAGGGCGAACGACCAGGGCGCACACTTGCACACACGTTACAATCCCCCAGAGGCCAGTCTTATATATTGGCCCTCCAACGGCCTGATAGCACACATGTGTCAGACACACTCAGCATGCAAGATACTTTGCTTTCCTACTACACTGACCTGTATACAGCCCACACAACCAGGGACACAGCGGACTGCAACAGATATTTAGATGAAGTGGCCATGGTCTGGCTCAGTTCAGCACACAGGGAGTTTCTCAGTGAGCCTTTCACGGAAGAGGCGGTCACTCAGGCAATAGAAGCCATAGATAGCTTGAAGGCACCTGGCCTTGACGGATTCTCGGGCAGCTTTTACAAAGCATCAAACACCTACTTGCCCCATATCTCTTAGAACTTTGTCAGGAAGCAATTGAGAAGTGCGTCCTTCAGCCCACTATCCGTGAAGCCATAATAATACTGCTTCCTAAACCAGGGAAGGATCAACTGCAATGTGGATCATACCGACCACTTTCCCTATTGAACTTTGATAATAAAATTCTGGCCAAAATGTTAGCTACTAGTCTTTCCCTCCTACTGGACTAGATTATATCGCCTGCACAATCTGGGCTCGTCCCACACAAATCCACGGCCATGAACCTACTTATGCTTTTTGCAGTTATCCACAGAATTTTTCCCACTATTCCAGCTGCAGTGGCGCTATTAGACGCCGAAAAAGCATTAGATTCCTTAGAATGGCCATTTTTACAGTCCACGCTAGGCAGAGAATGGGAATTCCATCAGGTTTCATCTCTATTATCAACCTATTATACACTAAACCTACAGCATATATCCACTTAAATGGAACACTAATACCAGCATTTTATCCTATGCGAGGGACCAGGCAGGGCTGCCCTCTCTCCTTTATTGTTTGTCATAGCCCTAGATCCATTAGTACGCCACTTGCAAGAGCGACACCTTCATAGAGGACTTCAAATAAAAATGGGCCTGCTGCTCATTACGCTGTACGCAGATGACATTATTCTGTATGTGCGGCAACCAAGCAACAATATGGACCTGATACTCAGGGAGGTAACTAGATATGTCGCCCTGTCCGGACTACAGGTAAACCGGGGCAAATCCAAAATATTCCCCCTTACCCCATATACTGGAGAAGTGGACACCGAATACCCACTCGTAAGGTGCGAGGACTCTGTAAAATACTTGGGGATACACATACACAGAGATCCAGATCAACTTACTGCAGCTTATCTATGGAGTCGCAATGGGAAAGCTGGCTAGTCAAATAGAGCGCTGGCTGAAACTACCGCTAACGATGGCAGGTAGAATAGCAATACTCGAAATGGTGGTACTCCACATATTCATCTATCTATTTCACAGCATCCCAATCCCACTGACTGCCTCCTTTTACGCAATGCTCCACATATCACTATAAAGCCTCGTAAGGGGAAATAAACAACCCAGGATTTGCTGGGACACACTGACGTTGCCATACGAATGCAGCAGGTTCGGGGTTCCGAATTTCCACATATATTATCTGGTGACTCAGTGCAACTTCGCTAGGCATTGGTACCACCCAGATGCCAGGATACTGTATGCTAGACCGGAGGTGAACCTTATGCACCCTACCCCAATCTCTGCAATTTTATCAGCAGGATTGACGTGTGACCCACAAGATATCCAAACAGTCCCCACAACCAGCTGGGTCTGGAAGAAACTTGTTAGAGTCGCAGGGGGGCACCTACTTTACTCACCTGCTATTCCTCTGGCGGGCAACACATGGTTACCTATCACGCAAGAGACACTCATAAAGAGCACACTGTCCAAATACTCCTTAGACACTGTGGGTGACCTATTCCCTGAGGGACACGTCTTTACACGGACAGAGGATGTTCATTTCCGAGACGACCTGCTGATGGACCACTTCGTACTATGTAGATTACAGCGCGCAATTAGAGCCCAAATTCCCAGCTATCCCCTCAAAACGCAGGAGTTCAGTCCTCTGACATTACTTATTAAAGATTCGGGAGGGGAACATCTAATGTCTAAATTATTCCATCGGGACAGCACATAACAATAAACTTAGACATATGCTAGATCTGGTCATACATATTGTGTAAATCGACAAACAAATTGTATAATATTTGCGAAGCGCTGAATATATAATAAGTTGTGTAACACGGTATGAAAACAACATATGTCTGTTGAATGTGTACTGTATTAATCTGAGTAAAATGAAAATAAAGTGTTAAAAAAAACTAGTATTAACACTTTTTTAAAGTCATTTTTGATTTGGTATGATAAAAAGCGTAGCATTTGCAATTCATTATTATTTTAACATTAATAAGTATTAGCCGGACCCACCGACATCTGCTCCTGCGGTCCGCCCGCCGCATTACGATGCAGCCGGCTGAGGCATCGGGTGGAAGGACCATCCGAGGTGCTTCCAATGGGCTCAATGCATCGAATGACAAAATAATCCCTTAAAAACAGCGGTCCCGCCATCGGGTTTATGATGTTGGTTTCCAACAGCCATTCCTTGTCGGCCTTTCCGACATGGAAAGGCTGTCGGAAAGTGACACTGGGGGCCACTAGCAGGGCCTCCTTCCCCCGGGCCCTCCGCTATGGGGCCTGGGGGCACCTATGGTGCCCGCCTAAACATCCCTGCACCATGGCACATGGTGCAGGGATATTTCAAACATTCATTTCACTATGGCAGCTTGTGCTGCCGGTCTTTACCGCCGGCCGCAAAAAAACTGCCATAATGAAAGTGGGATGTCGGAACCAGCGACCTATGATCGGGCAGTTCCAGACCAATATAGTCCGCCCGACATCGTAATCAGCCCCACACATTTTTTAGGGTTTATTTTGAAGAAAAAAACACCTATTGCAACTTTTTCTTATTTTTGATATATATTTATCAGAAAGAAAAAATGTTGATTTTATGTTTAATATATAACACATTTTTTAATAGTTGTTAAACAAATACAGAACAAATGCTTTTGAATACATTTTCAATAATATACATTTCATATTTCTTTAAGTATTGTAAATTTTATAAATGTTTCTCAGAAATATATTTTACATACATTTTCATACTGTTATTTAACATAAATAGTTTTAATTTATATTAAATGATTTTATATATGTTATAATATTATTTAATATATAGTTGAGAATTTTTGTATACATTTTTGGAACATTGTTGTACATGTGTTATATTTTTGAACATTTTTAAACATTTTAATAAATATTTTTATCATATGACTGTTGTTTTTCCCATTGATTCCTATGGAGAGATATTCTTTATGTACTTTTATTAGGGGGCCATTTTATTCTACCACTAAGTAAATTTAGCAGTCTATTGCTTTAGGTTGTTTGTGGAAAAAAGAAGTCGCTGTTGGGTGCTGCTTTTCATCGGTAAAGGTAAGTTAATGTTTAACTATTTTTAAGGTGTTTGTAATGTACGGGGAAGGAAGGAAGGCAGTGTATATGATATGTGTGGTGTGACTGGTGAGTTTATTGTGTGTTTTATTGTTGTTTGGATACTATTTGTTGTTGTGTAGCTTAATTATGTGTTTTAGGAAGTAAAGTGTTTTTAATGTAAGTTATATGTATCGTGTGCACTGCTGACTAGTTTTGTGTAATATGTATATATTTGGGAATGTAGGCCCTTCTTATGATATCGGGCGGAAGGCCATCTGACAGCTCGCTGATGGGGGTCCGCCTGACATCTGCTGCTGCGGTCCAACTGCCGCATTACAATGCGTGTGGTCGGAGGCAGCAGGCGGAAGGACCATCCGATGCTTTCCAACTGGCTCAAGCAGCCCATCAGCCTGTCGAATGGACAGTAATCTCTACAATAGGGCAGTGCCTGCTCAGGCACCGCCATAGGGATTATAATGTCCCTTTCCATCTGCCTGTCTATGGTGGTCCGACTGCCATAGAAAAGCAGGTGGAAAGGGACTTTGCAGGGCCCCCATCTCTCCAGGGCCTCCGCTATGGGACCCAGGGGGTGGGCACATCCCTGCATCGTGTAGCAGCCACCACATGGTGCCTGCCACATGGTGCAGGGATTTTTAAAAAGTGCATATTTCCTATTGCGGCTTGTGCTGCAGCTCGCAGCTCAAGCCACAATAGGAAGTATTCACTTTACAACTGCCGTGAAGGCGGTCGCATCATTATTAGCAAAGCAGGACCTCCGTTTCCTTGACATGTGGTACCGTTTCCAACACGATTGCTGTCTGATGCTCGGCCGACTGGCATCGTAAAGATGCCCGTAGTGTTTTGTACGGGAGGGTGTTTTATCTATTTGTTGCAGGTTTATTTTCCTGGATGTTTTTAAGGGAAGTCAGACATCTGAATTAGTTTTTTATAAACAAAGTTTTTATAAATTGATTTTCTTGTGTTTCACGTTTCCTGGAGCGGTTAATTTTTTTTAAACAATTCTTCGGGTTTTTTATGGACCCTACAGACTGTGGATTGCCTCCAGGGATTCCTTTTTCTAAATTACATTTTTGCATTTTTTGGGGGCTATTAGTAATCATTTTAACTACTTTTTGGTGGATTACTTGTTTTGAACTATGCAGCTTTGTAGAGAGATCTGCAGCAACAAAATCGTAAGTTAATTTTATTAATTTACTGTGGATGGGAAATGTTATATATTTATAATTATGTTATTTTGATATTTTTATTATGTTGTTTTGTTGAAAGTATGAGATGTATTTTTAAAATTATTTGTAGCTACTATGTTAGTGTATTTTATGTATTAAATAATTTAAAATACTTTTTAAATGATAGTATATATATTTTTATTAGCTCAGTGAGTAATGCAAAATGTAGGATTATTGTTTCACTGATATAATAATATTTTACTAGTTTTAAAAATAATATGTTTAAGTAATTTTTATGTATTTTGGTATATTTTAAATGTGGTTTAATAGATAGATTTGGCTATTAATTCTAAGTAGTCTAGTCCTTTGTTGTTTGAAAATATTCTTACTTTGAATTGTAGCATTTCATACATTTTTCTTGTTTGGTTAGTTTAAGACTGATTTCTGTAACAGATTGTTCTATCCTAAGTACTTGGTAGCTTCGCTCTTTTTGCAAGGCTGCTAGCTATTTGTTTGTGTAGGTTGAGATCTGCCTAATGTGGAATGAAAGGCATTATGCCTTCCTTCCACTGTGTTGTTTGTATTTGCTTCCAGTGCCAAGGTGCTGTTGTAGGATGTTGTAATGGTTAGCTACTTCTGTCACAGGGACATAGGCTAGTGCCATCATTTGTTTTACCTCAAAGGCAGATTGGCTGTTGGTGGAGTATTACACACTTAGGGCCGGTTACGAGTACAGGGTTCCAAAACCGGCGTACATGCAGTGGTGTTCCGACGGGAGACATCGTTTACATCCAATGCGCTACAATGCATTCCATTACAACGCAGTCGTTACAACGACCGCGTTGTTACAACTCGAACCATTACAACGCAAGTCGTTACACCGGCTTGCTGTAGGGGGCAGAAGGTGTTGGATTTACAATCCAACACCTTCCCTGCTATTGAACAAACTGGAGTAGGAATAGTAAAATATACTATTCCTAATACCAGCGCGCCCCCTACAGCAAGTCGTTGTAACAACTTGCGATGTTATGGTACATGTTGTAACAACACGGTCGTTGTAACGACCGCGTTGTAATGGAATGCGTTGTAACACATTCGATGTAAAAGGTATATTCCGTTCCGACCGCCGCCTACTCGTCAGACCGACCTCCCTATTACTAGTAGGGCGGTTGGACTGCCTCAAGCCCGCTGCCAGACTGTTGTCATCGACCGCATAGTTGATCACGCAGGGATCTGGAAAGCAGCGGGGTATGGTGGCGGCGCTGATGCAGGCACCACCATCAGAATTACGAGTTGCCTTTCCGCTGACCTTTTCATGAAGAGGACCCTTACATGAAATTGCCGGTGGAAAGGCAGGAAAGGCCCCCGGCATTTGAGCCCATTAGGCATTGTGGCTGGGGGCACATGATGTGCCCCTCTATGCCTGCCCTGTCGTGTGTGCACTGTGTGCCATGCATAACATGGTGCATGGCAACAGCGTGCACACGACAGTGCAGGTGCTGCAGTGCAGCGGCATTGCATTCAGACTCACTCTGTGAGCTGAAGCATGCTGCCACTGCTAGACTGCTACAGACACACCGCAATCAACTCCAAATGTGAAGGTCGGGATGCTGCCAGCTTGGCAGGATACTCCTGACAGCCGCAATGGCGGTCCGGCGGTCAGACTGCTAAAGTTGAAATAGTTTTCTTAGTGCAGATTTCCGTAGGTGACGCCATATACTTTGATTAAAATGATAGTAACATCCCTGCATGGCTGTGTGGGGGATTATTTTTAGTATGGATTGGATCTTAGCCTCATAGTGATCTCCCAAGGGGGCCCTGCTAGGGCCCCTCAAAGTCCCTTTCTGACAGCCTTTCCATGGCAGTCAGTCCGCCATGGAAAGGCTGTTGAAAGGGACATTGTAATCCCCATGGTGGTGCTTGACCAGGTAACGCCCCTATTGTAGGGAATACGATACGACCGATGGGCTGACAGGTTCATTGAGCCCGTCGGAAGCGTGGGTCGGTCCCTCTGACCGAAGTGGTCTGACCCACCGCATCATAATGCTGTGGTCGGACCTCTCTGCTGGATGTCGGTCAGACTGCCACGACGGCCTGTCGGCCAAAGTCCGACCGACATCCTAATGAGGCCCATAGTCTTTATTTACTGTAACAATATCAACATAGAAAATAGTTATTTAATAAATGTTGTTTATTAATATATAGTTATTTAGTTAATTATAGTTAAATACACATGTTTGTTTTTGCAAAACTTACTTGTATTTTGTTTAACAAAGTTTTTTCTTCTTGGAAACTTTTCTTCCGCAAGCTTCTGTTTGAAACACATGTTTTTTTCTGTTGGAAGTGAAAAGGTAGTTTTATTTATTGCATATATTATATTTTTGATGTTTGACAACATTTAGGTTATTCAGACTTTTAACTGTTGCTGTTTTAGTCTGTTTAAAGATATGGAGTTAAGTTGAAGGTGGAATAATTTGTAAAAAAGGATAAAAGTTAAAAACAGTGTTAGTATTTGTTTATTAAGTATTGTTTTTTAATGCTGAAATTATTTAACTTCATATTTTAAATATAATTATTACTTATTTGGAGAAGAAGAAGTATGGTTTTATATGTTGCAGGCTTCTCTTTTGCAGGGAAAATCTGCCACAGTTTCCTCCTCTTCAAATGTTTTGCGTTTTTGGAGCAATTGTTTGGTTAAATTACTGTGGCTTTTATATTGTTTGTTTAATTGGTTAAGCTATTTTATTGTTATAGTCTTTTATGGTTTAATATTATTAGTTGTTTTAGCTTCAATTCATTAATTTTTTCAGTTATGTCCTTATTTGGGAAATGTCAATTAATGTTTTTTATGCTCGCATTTGAGATAACCTATTTTATTTAATATTACGTGTATTTATTTTATGTAAAGAAACAATATTGTTTGTAAATATAAATATGTGCTGTATGTAAGCGAGATGTAAATATGTGTAATGTATAATTGAGAGGAGTTTTCTGTTTATATATTTTAAATGTATTATTTTGGTTAAGTAAAATATTATGTTTTATTTATATATTGTAGTTATTATTATGGGATATATTTTTTGTTGTTGGTTGTTTATATATTGTGTTTTTTTGTATTCTTTACTGCTACTTATTACTTGTTTTGATAATATTTATGTAGTCAATATTGTATATTTTGATATTTTTGACATAGTCTATGGTTAGTTATGTCACAATATTTTTGTTTCTGATATTTTTGCTGATGATATATGTTAGATTAGATATTTTTGATGTCAATATTTATTTGTATGATATTAGTGACTTTTTAATTAACTAACAGTTTTGTTTTGTTTTGTTTTGTTAACAATGTTAAAGTTTGAATAATTCTGTAAGTCGATATTTGTTGTCTCAATATTATGTCAGTGATCCGTTTTACAGTGTTACTTTAGAGGGTGGCATAATGACTGAAGCAGCCTGCTAGAAGCATTTAATTTACAGGCTCTGGCTACATGTTGTACCATACACTAGAGACTTATAAGTAAATGAAATGTGTCAAGTAGGTATACGCCAAATTTAACATGTATAAAAGAGAGCATGCAAGCACTTAACAACTGGTCAGCAGAAATAAAGTGCTCAGAGTACTATGTGACCCTGCAGGAAGAACACATTTCCAAAACCTTGGAAAATGTACTCCTTTAATTATCTTCCATGCAGATTATTGACTCCTGATTACCCTTACAGTTGTTAATTTCTTTAATTGCCTGGTCAATTCATTTTACCAGACTGCAGATCAATTGATCAGTCACTTGAAAAGATAAGGTTATATCTTTTTCAACTCTACTTGCTCCAATTGTTATTAAACAAGACCACCATAGCTTCTTTCCAAGATCCAGTAGGTAAGGATGCCTACAGATAACATGCGTCAATGACTTGAGTTGGTACCCACATGCTATTCATTGTTTGCATGACACCACACTGGTCAGTTGACTTCTGGAGTTAAAGGATCGAAGTGGGACCAGAAGGAATCTTATTATCAAAACCTAGATCTAGTAGTTTTTTGAGTGAGGTGCTCATGTAATCCTGTGGGGATGGAAAGGAGAATGTTGATAGTAATACATTTCATCTGGACAACTTTGATAAGCTAATTTTAGCTCAATATTAACTTTTAATCCACATGATTATTTAAGGCCTTATTACTAGTTTGGCGATCCTCCTGACGGTTCGCCACCACCACACCGACAGGAGGACCACCAAGTCCGTGGTGTGCCCGCCCACCAGAATCTGAATTGAATCCAGGGCAGGCGGTGCTGCCGTGGTCTCCCGGCAGCGACTGTATAAAGATCATAGGAGAGCCTTAACTGTAGACCGCCTCCGTGACAGCGCCTGCAGCACGTTCCTACATGGTGTTGCATGCATGCCACACCGTGCAGGAACAGGGGTCCAATTCCAGGGGGGGACAACATGTGCCCCCCTGCATACACCCTCAGGCCCAGATCCGGCAGGGAACCCTGTTAGGGTCCCCTTAGTTGCCTTTCCACCACCCATTTCATGATAGGCTCACCACCATGAAATGGGCAGTGGAAAGCCAACTCATGATACGCTCGGCAATGCCGGCAGCAGCATTTTCAACATATTGAGGCCAGTTTCAGACCGTTGGCGCAGCAGGATCCTTGATCCCGGCAGAGCCGGCGGTCTCCAGATGGTCCGACCACCACACTCAGAATACTGCAGGCAGACCCCAGTGTGGCGGTAGTCGGACCGCCACCACGAGTACGTACTCGTAATAAGGCCCTTAATATGCAAGGAAAAGCTAAGGTTATTTTACAACCTTCAATACTTCTCTTCATAGGTAGTATTTACCAAGTTATCAATGCTTGATGCAATTCAGTGTTTGAACAACAGTGTTTTCATATCAGTTTTATTCAATCATAAATTTGAGTTCCTTCAAGGCTGGCTGTTAAGTAATTCCAGCCATGATGACGGCACAGTGTGACTTTCAGTGTTAAATGGTGAGCAACATCTGCTGGGCCACAGTCAAATGAAAAACAAAACTCATTTTGAATTACATTCATGTCTTATGGATCAAAATGTCCAATAAGCAATATTAAAAAGTTTTTAGGACTGGTCTAGAAACAGTTTTAGCTGTGTTGGCAGCCTCGTGTTTCCCCAAAAAATAAATACATGTATATTACATGTCAGGGTTTTCGGTCAGCCTTCTTGATCCACTTATCTTCTGAATTGTCATTCACATTTTGCTTCTGCTCAGGGCAGCTTGTGTATGACACAAGGCAATGGGTCAGCCCACTTCATCCATTGGCTATCTTGCACTGTGAGTGACAGGTGCACAGCCACTTGAAAATTATTGCACTTTAGTGCCAGGGATGGTGTGCCTGGGTTGCTGGCCCACATCTTTATTTTGATATTTTTATACATTGCCCATTTCTTTATGCATATATATATATTTTTTAAATTGCATGCTTGCTAAGGAGAGACCGATTGGCTTTGCCAATGCTTCTTTCTAGATTCAGTCTGTGTACTTCATGATAGCAATAGTGAATGTACCTCTTTTCCTTGCTGAACAATTAAACATCTAATGAGGTCAACACACGACAAAAAGCCATGGTGCAGGTAAAAACTGGCAAAAACAAAATAGACAAGAGAAATCCATTGCAAAGCAGTGTCGCAAGGATCTGTAATATCACCAGGCTTTCACCATGAATCTTAAATTTCAGAAACAAATTGCAATCTCACCAGTTTGAGGAGTACCTCAATGGTGTAAAATCTAAGTGACTCTCCCTCTTTCAAACCTTCCACTTCCTATTCTAATCTATTTCAATTGTTCAGGGACCTGAATTGTTCCTAATTCCTAGTTTACTCGGCTTAAATTCCCTATTTAAACACAGATAACATATATACAGTGAATATATCACAGTATGTGGTAGTAATTAAGGGAACACACATCCATTCCATAGTTTATGTTTGCTGAATATTATGTGTGCTCTTTTTAAATGTTTAATTTGTCTGTGATTGTGAACGATTTTGACTTGCTTATAGGATTTCTTCTGGTTTTGTTTAAAAAATAACAATGGGGTATTCCTCTATAAATATCTAATTACTGAGGCTTTATGCAATTTCAGATCCTCACGGTAAATAAATGTTGCTTGACATTAATATGGTAGATAAATACAAGGATCATCCAAAAGAGAGTGGAGAAATCAGAAACAATTACTAAAGACTTGCTTCAGTAACCTACTCTCAAATGTAATTTGTCTCATTTCACATCAAGGACTTTCACAAGGACAATGGAGACCACACTTCAAAGTCAAAATCACCACTCATTGGGAGACAATTTGTTTCAAAGGAACTTTTCCTTTCAGCCACATACCAATATTGTGGAGATAAAAAAAAATTGTCATCTAGGGGCCTATTAGGATGGCGGGCGGACTTCAGTCCGCCCGCCACCCAAGCGGTGCTGGGACCGGCCACCAGCGGTGTGGCGGTCCCACACCACCAATTAGGATGCGACCGCCACCCTGGCGGTCGCATCCCGCATCCCTAACATTGCGGCGGGTGCTGCTGTAAGCAGCACCCGCCGCAATTCCAAAGACGCATATTGTGCATTGGCATGCACAACATGACAGCCACTGCGCGGTGCCTGCCACCTTGAGCATGGCAATGTAGGGGGGTACCATAGGTACCCCCCAAGTGCAGCCCCCCACCCCTGCCGGGGGCCCGCAACGGGCCCCCACAGCAATTCCCGCCAGGCATCATAATATGGCACCGCCACCATATTATACCCGAGTTCCGCCCGGCCGGCAATCGTGACGATTGCCGACCGGCGGAAAAGCGGCGGACGGACTTTCCATCCGCCGCGGTACCCCCGCCATATTAATATGGCAGGGGGTAAATCAGGTTGTGATGGCGGGCGGATCGCCACCGTCGGCCGGGCGGTGGCGATCCGCCCGCCATCATAATGACCCCCTTAGTGTTTGATTTCTGTTGTGTGCCTTGTTGTTGGCTTAAGGATGTTGCGCAATATTTCATATGCACGGATTTAAGCTGTGGTATACTTCTTGCTCTAGCAGATAATAGTCTAAATAAGGAAATATGCATTTTTCAGTTGGGGTCCAGTGAATTTTTAAAAAAACGTAAAAGTTCAGGCAGAGATTTATGAATGTACTTTTATGTTTTCCCCCAATTCACAAACATCCCCAATAGTATGCCTAGAAAGCTGCCAGGTTTACAGTCATATATCCTGGGAATGTCATGTGGCATTCCCCCAGAACCTACAATTTCCTCTGTGTGGAATTTTAGACAGCATTGAGTTGCACAGAATGGGATGCAGGGAAATGTTTTGAGGTTTTTTTGCTTGAGAATGCCCCTCTCCTACACCAACAGCAAATTGGGGGTTATCTATTACCCTTTTGGGCGTGGAACGTAACTTACTCCAGAGCGTGAGTTGCATTTTGTGAATGGTAACAAAAGAGTATCTTTGTCAGCCTTCTCAAAATTTATAAGTCGAATCTTGCCTTGTAAGGCCCACTTACTACCCCTAGCAGGGAGTTTCCTACTGAGGATTTGTTCTCAATCGTGATGGTAAAAATTGCAATAGTAAATCAATTTGTAAGTGCCAGGTATTTGTAAAATCCTGGTATGTGAAAATGAGGTATTTTCTTTACAAAAAATGCATGTTTATGGCTGAAAACACCTTTGTGAATAGGGCCCAGATAGTTTAAGAGATACATTTTGAGAACGTTGTTTACTTGTCTGTTTCATCTGGGTTAATGGAAATTAGATGTAAATTGTTGTGAAATTACTTTACTTCACTTTCCTTGTGGAACTATGGTGCAAGATATTTAAGATGTTCTTAAAGCCAAATTTTATTAAAAGGGTAGTCCACTCCCGTATTTTTATGGAAATGCCAGCACATAATAAATATTATGACGTTCAATTTCTTCACCCTGGTGCATCGATCACATAAAAGTGATACATTGGCTACCACAATGACTCCGTTTGTACTTACCTTATCAACCTTTCAATCTACTCTGCTTCTTAAAGGTTTTCTATCTTCTTCTAAGAAAAAAACATCAATGCTCTACACAATATTCTGAGGAATAACTTCGATCCTTGACCTCAAAGACCAAGGTCATACCTCTACAATGAGGATAGTCGGGATCTCAGGAAATTCTACAACTCACGATCTTCTTCATCTTTTTTAGCATCTCCAGACTCTGGTGACACAGTAGGTATTGTGATATGTGGCAGGAGGCAAGGCTCAACAGCTGCTAGGCAGCAGTCTCAACCCATAAAGCAGGCTTGCCCACCCCTGCCTGCAGGATGCACCTGTGAAGAAGAGCTGGCTCCCCTGCCTTCTGAGTGTCGCACCAAATACTGATGGGAATACTGCTCATTGAAGCCCTAGGAGCCAGGGTAGCTCCCCCATGTTCCTTAAAGTGACATTAGCATTCAAAAATTGGGGTTCACAGCATGGGGCTTTGAACAGCACAGGGTCCCAAACAAGAAGAGCTGGGTTCCATCATAACCACAGCTTCTTCCCATCTAGGCTGCCCTGTCGCACCCCCCACCTCACACCCCAGTGAGCCGCTCATCCATCTCTCAAAACAGGGAAAAGCCACGATCAGTAATGGAGGGCCCAGACAGCAGTCCTTTCATGACCCAGCTCAGGAAGGCACTGTCATTCCATAGATCGTAATGGGGGAGCGTCAGTTCCATCTCGGGAGGGCTTTGTGTTACAGTGGTCTCTTCCCAGGCCTGAGTCTAGTGGTCTCCACTGTGTGCATCTTACATTAGACCACTACATCAAGTTCACTCTCGTAGCGCCTGGTGGAGCGTTCTAGGCTATATGTGCTATGGTCTTCAGGTATCAGCCTGGTTCCCGTGGTAGGAGTCCATCCCAAGACCAGTCCTCACCCAAGTGCACTGGAGCCGTGGACTGCACTGCTGACCAGCGCACAAGGGGAGGGCCAGGCCCTGTGCTTGTAGGCTGTCTGGGAGGCAGTCGATGTCAGGCTTCTGCCTTCTTTCAGGCGGCTTCATCATTAAGGATGAGGCTTTCTGGTTTTCAGTTTATATTTGTGGTGAATTCTGGTTGATTTTTGTCAATGTTTTCCAATGGTTTAAAAATTGTTAAAATCAATGGTTTTCAGTTTTTGCTCATTTTTTCTTCATCAAAAAATTATGAGGATGGTGTTTATTCAGTGCTAAGATTTTGGCTTTTATTTCATTCCTTCCTCTATTGGTTCCTATTGTTCATTATTTCTTCCTTGTTTCCTGCTGCAAATACCTTTCTCTGTACCTTATCCTTGAATTTGCTCTTACAAGTAACTTTCATTATTGCCCTTATCTTCCTGCCTGTCTCATGTCCCATTTCTCAAACTCAGCTTTCTAGCAGTCCAGTTCCACCCTATGTGAAGGATGTGCATGCATGGATGTAGATATGTTTGTACCTCGTTAAGATTTGATTGTAGCAGATAAAAGGCTCGTGGTAGGCACTTAGCACTCCTTCCTGCTGCTCTATTCTTCAGACAAATATCAACTGAATTAAGCTTTTCTACATAGGACATCAGACACATATTGTGGGCTGCTCAGTGCTTTATTATTGCTAGCCAGTGTCCCATTGGCATATTCTTTGTCATGAGATACCTAGAAATGACTGGGTTACTAGATGCTGGATTATTGTCTGATCTGCCTCTGTTCCTGCTCTATCTGATCACAGCGGCAAAGTCTGCTATGGAA
Organism: Calotriton arnoldi; assembly: GCA_963921515.1. NCBI lineage: Eukaryota > Metazoa > Chordata > Amphibia > Caudata > Salamandridae > Calotriton > Calotriton arnoldi. The sequence continues at coordinate 707,882 of CAWUFW010003857.1, read as the reverse complement.
GAAATATGCATACTATTAGTTATAGGGTCACTGGTGACAGTAAACTCTGCTGTTGCATAAAGAGGCCAGTGACATAGCAAAGAATGTTTATGGCCTGCAGGGTTCCTTGTTTTTTTTTTGACTGTGCAGTTCATAGCATAAAAGAAGTTTACTTTTTATTGTTGGGCCATGCCTACTGGGGTTTGTGTTTGTTAGAAAGCAAACACGAAGACCGCCTTGCATTGCCTTTTACCATGTTTGTATATATGTATGTGGTATTTCAATAGGGGTAACCTAGCTAAAAGGCAGCTGAGCACTGTACATGACAAACGTCCAGCATACAAATAATGAGTGAAAGGAGAGTTAGCTGGTTTGTGTACTACTGATGCATTTTGACGTAGTGTTCCTTAACCCCTTTACCGCGGCGAACATTCCACCGCGGTGCGGCGGTTTAAAGGAGTGGGCGGGGCCGCGTCGGCCAACGGACGTGCGCAGCACTACCGAGGTAGTGCTCGCGACGGCCGTTGGCCGACGAATGCAGCGAAGGGGTTAAAGAGGTGTGCTTTCAACTCTTTTTTTAATTGGAACAGCATTGTGGTGGTCCTGATGGATACAGGGATGTTGTTCCAGATTATGGGTGTGTAGATTGAAAATGCCTGCTGCCTTTTTTTTTCTTTTTTACACTTCTTAGTCTGCAGTCTAGTGTTGTACTGGCTCTGAGTATGCCTAGAGCCACCAGAAATTGTGCGCTTGTTTGAAAGAGAAGCAACAATGTTGCTGGCAGGGCTGGACTGGCCGTAGTGGGCACCGGGCGTTTCCCCAGTGGGCTGCCAGAGTGGGGGCCAGTTTTGGACCCCTGGGGGCCGTTTTTGTTACGGGGGCTGGTTGTGCAGCACAGCTGCAATATCGGCCCCCTGTAACAAAAGCAGCTGCAGTGTTTTCCACGTGCAACACCCCGCGGCCAGTCCGACTAAATTGCCAGGGTCGGTTTGCGTTCCCAGTCCGGCCCTGGTTACTCCGTATGGTTTTGTTATTGATGCAACTGGTTTTGAAGACAATGCGGAGAGGCGACAGGAGCAAATGAAGCTCCATTAGGATGGGAGTGTTGTGAGGTGTTGAACAGGAGTTCTGATGTCACTTTCTGGAAGACATGGTTTAATTTTCTTAAGATGAGAGAGCTGGTACCAGGCAGTCTTTGTTTTTTTTGCCAATGTGTTCCTTGAGGGTGAGTTGGTGTCTGGGGTGAATCCCAGTGACCTGGCATTAAGTGTAAGTTGGGGATCACAGCTGTGAAAGTTCGTGCCATGGAGCCTGGTTTGTACTGTGTCTTGTTTGTTGTTCTTGGTAATTATGAGGAATTCTATCTAGGTTAGGTTGAGCTTCAGGTAGACAATGAACATCCAGGTTGGGATGATGTGCAGGCAGTGTTTTAGGCACTGGAAGACTGAACCAGAGGAGACTTTCGGGTAAAGTTGTGTATCATAAGCATATTGGTGAATCAAGAGGCTTTTATTTTTGAGAAGAGCACCAAACAGGTCCACGCAGAGATTAAAGTTGACAGCTGACAGATGACAGTGCGGAACCCAGAAAGTCTAGGGATCTTTTCGGATTTCGAAGTGCCTCTATGAAAAAACTGATGGAAAGGTGGGAAGAGAATCAGTGAAGGTCATTGCCGGTGAAACCCTTTCGAGACTCTAGAGATTCACTACTATTTTTTTTAGAAAGACAGGGAAATTAATATTATGCAATATTTCTTTAAATCTGTAAAGTAACTTCTAGAGAAGTAACATTTAAATTAAACAAGTGTGTCATAAAGGATGATGCCATCAGAAACATATTTGGCTGCAACAACTGCATAAAATGCAAAGCCCAGCATTATCCTACCTTCTCTGCTGGTGTCCAGCTGGCATATAAGTACTACTGCAGTGTCTCTGAGGGGTTCCTCAAATCCTTTTTGCTTAATTCTTCTGATATGCTATTTTTCCTTCCTTCCATTGATGTTGTTCCTTTATGTGAGATTGTTCTGTTTTGCTGTTTATTTACTTTATTATAAGCTTGTTAATAATTTGTCGTTTGTTTTACCCTTTCAATTTCACAAAGGTGACAGTCTCGTGAGGCTTTGGACAGTCATTTAGGAAGAGTCCTCAGCCATTCCTCTTTATACCCATCACGTTAAACTTCGCACTTGATGAGATCTTTGTCTTTAACCATCTCTGAATACCGTGGTCCAGATTTATTGACATTTAATGCAGTTCAGCAACCTAAGTTGCTGCACTGTGCTGAGTTGTGTCAAAGTTAGAGAACAGAACAGCTCCATATCTACTAGGATAAGGCTCTGTATCTCTCTGCTCCTGCACTAGCACACTTTAAACAAACGTGTGTCTTGCACCAGGCGCGCAACGCCCATTGGGCTCAAAGGGCTTCAGCCCACCCCCCGTCCTGTGTGTCAGCCTGGGCTGAGACAGCTTCCCGGGCACACACACAGACAGTCCTTGAGCTGCTGTGGGCTGGCTGGTCTGGCGTCCGTCTTACGCAGCCACACCCGAGCACTTCACAGGTCTTTAAAAGACCATTTACTTGTTAACGAGGCTTTGTTGTTTTTCACCCCTTCTTAGAGCCCCTGCATCTCCACTCTGCCTATTGCTGAAAGAATCAGCCCCCGTCCCCGAAATTTTTAGTAGCCCTTCCCCGAAATTTAGCTCTAGTTGCGCCTCTGTCTTGCACACAGCCTTGCACAATTGTGCATATGTCTAGCATAGGTTTTGCACTGGAAAAGTACAGTTCTAGTAAAGGAGAAACTACCCAAAGTCATACTTTGCAACTGTTCCAAGTTTGCATGTGCTGTGTACATTATAGCGCACATGCAAAGTCCAAAATGTTTGGAGAAAATAAAACTTTTCTCCAACGTTACACCAGCCTCAAGGAGGCATACATTTTTGGTGCAAAGACGTGTCTATCTTTTCAGTAGATAGGGCTTTGCAGCAAAATCCATGGCTATTTGTATGGGTGCGACAAAGTACCACCCATGGTATGCCCCCTTGACTCACAGTAGCACAAACCATTCCGTAGCGCAACATTAGGTCTACTTTCCAGTGCAAAATGAATTCCAATTCCACACTTCATTGCTTTTGTGGTGCAAACCTGGTGCAAAGTGTTAGTAAATCTGGACTCAATTTTCTTGCAGTGTTTTGGGCTCATTTGCTGTGCCTTGCAAAAAAAACAAAAGAGGGAAAGTACCAGCGTTACCCTCAAAATCCCCAAAAATAAATATGCATTTAAAAGAGTTGCGCTATACCACTATCAGTCTATATATTGAGTGTCGCTGTCACAGGCGCTCTCTTCACAACTTCTTAAGGAGTGTACATTTAAGGGCTGTGTTTTTTAACCTGAAACCCCAACATCCAGCAGGATGTTACCTTTACTTGGCCCTAACAACTTGTAGTTTCATTTGCCTCTGCTCTTATAATTGAATTCTCCTTCGAGGATCATGGACGCTGCCCCTCGCCCCCACAGACCCCTCCACCAAAGTGTCACTCGAAATCAAATTCAGGCAGCCCTTCATTGGGCGCTTGACAGGGACGTTGTAGATGTCAAGATAAGAAGCACCACTAGCTAAGAAGATCCGCATTCAACTGTAGGTTTGGTAGTGCGGCAAAAAGGAGGTTGCTCATGTGGACTTCTGTGCTGGCTCTGCGCATGCGTAGAAGTATATGCATCTGCTGGCTCGTAGACGTGGATGGGTTATGAGTAGCACAGTAACAATCTGCACAATTCCTGTATTTTCACTTTGTGGTTTATGCAGGTACCACGTGCAATACCACGTTTAATAGCCGGATTTTCAAGTGTGTAAGTTTTCAACATGCTGTCATTTCTCCTAAATCTCAATTAACCAGGTGCGTATATTTAAAAACTATCCATGGACTGGAAAGTTGGAAATGATTCCAAGCAATAACAACTCTGGAATTTTATATTGCATGCCTTTTGCCTTGTAAATTTTACTTTTCTGAAATTTAAAGCAATATTAAAATGCATGGTTTATACTTGTAAAAAATCAAATTCTACGATCAGAAATTCGTACAAGAATCTTCTTGAACTCTCAAGTGATCTTACACCTCGAAATATATGCATAGCGTTCGAAGAGACCTTTTAAAGGCAGACAACTTCAGTCAGGCATTTAGCACTGTCCAACCACTTTACAGATCTGCAGCTTGACTGATAGCTGATAGTTTCCTGACAGAAGCTGCGAGGCAGCTGCTGATGACAACTGTAGCGTTCTCTCCCTCAGCAAAGGTGAAATTACAGGCCTCTGTCCTTCAGGTCTTAAATGTTCAGATCACACTGGCAACAGGCCACATTCGACAAACTGAGGGACAGCAGCCAAGTAATGAATATAAAATAAAGCATGATGGAAAACAGGGCAGTGCAAAGGTTGGCGGCAGCAGAATTGAATGCCTCTGCTGCCAAATGATTTCCTTTAGAATGTCTTTGCACATCAATGACTTGCAGTAAAGGGAAAGGCGTTTGTCACATGCGCACCTTCAGAGATTTCCTCACAGCATCACCATTTATTTGGCCTTTGCTTGTGAAAGCGCCACATCATAGCGCATAATCATAGCTTGATACACGTTCGAAGGAGACTAATATTTAAGATGTGGGTTAATCCATCCCTGGTAGTTTTAAGCCCTTTCCCAATTGGTCATTGAAAATATTCTTGAATTAAAAAATGACATACACATTTTTTAATGATTATACATTTTTTTAATGATTTTTTGAACTTCAGGTGTTCTGACCAGTAATGGATTTGCAAGTGGGTGGGTCAGTTCCTTACCTGAAATACAGAGCAACTCAGGTGTCTGCACATTTAAGATGGCTGCTGGACGCCATCCCTGAAAACTTTCTGGGCCATATTATCAAGAACGGGCGATAACATTATCGCCGCTTTAGCGGCAGGAAACTGCCGCTAAAGCGGCGATAAGGGGCTTGATAATATGCCCTATAGAATTCCAATAGAAGCCCAGGTTCTGGTGTGAAGGACATCATAGCGGGAGTTGTTATCGCCGTTCTTGATAATATGGCCCTCTGTCTATTGAAAGTCCAATCTAAATTATTAGCTGCTATTGCTGCAGCAGTGGATGTTAAAGTGCCAGGGGCTGAAGGTTGGATTGCTGTCCATGTTCAGCCTACTCCAGACTCCCTAGCTCATCAGTGCTCCCCAAGTTTGTGGAGGTCAGTGATTTCTTTCCTTCACCATGATGACATGGGGGGAGAGACTGTGATCCTGTTACATGCATATTGGCAGTCCTGCACAGCCACTGCAGCTTGCCTGTGAAGGCTGATACTCAGGGACGTAGCATAGTCAGTAAAATTCTGAGTGAGGGAGCGGGGTAGGGGGAATCTCAAATTTCCCAACTAAAACAATGGTGTGCGGCATGGTGGAGTGGTAAAATTACCAAGGGGTACAGCACCCAAGAGAAGACGGAAACTTACTGCTGCAGCTTTCTGACTTTCTTTTATTAGACACGAGTTTCCATCCAATGAAAATTTTGGGAATATTGTGTTATCAAATTAATCATTAAGCCCCAAAATTGTTTTAGATTTTGTTGGTGGGATAAACCACAACTTGCAGAAAGGGCAGGACTCTCTTGCTGCCCATGCTCAGTGCAATAAGAGCCTGGGATTAAAACATTTTCCAGGGCTGGTTTTTGCTTCCCTGTCTAGCACTGCAATATTAAGACTAAAATACCAGGAAGGTTGTTGTGTTCCTTTGCCCTGCTGTCCCATGTCACACTTCACCATACCCAAAAAAACAAAAAAGAGGGCCATTGATATTTACATTGTGGGCCTCCATCCATAATGTATTGACAATTCACCAAGTCAAATTTACGGCCAAAATCTCATGCCTGTCCATTATCCACCAATGGATAGCTAGCATTTTCTACTGCTTAATTCCATCCACAACTTCGTACAATTATGCAGTAGGAAACACCATGCAAGGAGTGTGGAGTTCATGGAACAACCATGACTCGCCATGGAGTTTGTGAACGCCAACCAATGTGTGAGTTGGTGGTCATTCACAAACTCCTCTCTGGCCCGTTTCTACCTTGAAAATTGTCGAAAATTTGCTGTAGCAAACCACTGGAGTAAATCTGCTTCCAGAGTGGAAAGGAGAATCGAACACCCTAAAATGTTATTGTGGGTATGGAGGAAAGGGTTTCCCTTTGTAGAAAAAAGGTGCAACTGCAAAGAGAGCTTTCCCAATGGGGAAATGTTTTGTTTATAAATTCTGCATTTCGGAAATTGAAACGTTCAAAAATGGCACTTGACCAAAATGCCACATGACATTGTCAATAGTATGCCAGGAAACCTGCAACTGGTGCAGCTTTTCAACCTGCTACTGCTAATGTTTGTGAATTTCAAAAGGTAGTAAATTTGTACCCATTCATAGGAGAAATTCTATTGGTGCAGAATTAGTATTTTTTTATAAATTAATTACTATGGTGGTGATTTATGTGTTGGCAGAATGTATACGTTGCAATGATGACGGGTATGCATACCGCCATCATGACGGTCTGCCCTCCCTATTTAAATGCAGGCAGACCTTCAGTTTGGCCACAGCTGAGACTACTCTGTCTCCTCTGTGGCCAAACTTCTCCGAGAGCCCTGGGGAGTAAGGGCCATCGAAGCAATGGCTACCTATATGCCTGCCTAATTTAGAAAGGCAGACATGCAGTAATTTATTACTGTTCCTTGCAGCCAGGTAAAGCCTGGCTGCAAGGAACAGTAAAAACATTATAATGCTCCCCCCGCTATGGGAGAAGAATCCCATTGTGAGGGGAACATTATATTTTTTCTATACAAAAAGAAAATCCAGTTTCAGGATTTTCTAGGGCACATTTATCAAGCTTTCACGCAGTGCAGTGCAACAAGCCACCTTGTTCCGCTTCCTGAAAGGAAAAGGGCAGGATTGCACCATATTTAACATTATATGGTGCATTCCTCTCCTTTCCTTGCACTGGCGCACAATGTGCTGCCTAGCGCCAACACAGGCACCATCCCACCGTGGTGCAAAGATGTTTCTCCTGGTTATGCCTCACCTGGGGAGGTGGAGCATTTTGATGCATTCCCAGCTCTACCAGTAATGGTAAATTTTGGAATGCCCCAATATCCATGCTTATATGCCTGGGAACACCCATGCTCCACCCATGAAACGCCTCCTTGTGGCAGAGTAACGCAACATAGTGATTTGCACTGCGTTGCATTGCGTTACTCTAGAGTTATCAAGCCATGCAGGGCCACGCAAGGTGGCCTTGCGTGGCTTCATAAATATGACTTAGTAGTTGCATCGCCCTTGCGCCCCTTTGCGTGGTACAAGGGCGACACAATTCAATGATTAATATGCCCCTTACTCTGTGCTACGGGCTGCATCCTGCTGACGCGGCCCGTAGCAAAAAGTAAAATGCATAGACAGGAACCACCATGACGGCTTTTCGTGCTAATGATTTTATAAATTACCACCTGCTTGTCGGTCATTTATAAATTAGGCAGGCAGTCCCCATGGCGGAACGGCGGAACGGCGGGCCGTCCGCCTATATATAAATCACCCCCTATGTATCTTTAAGTTCATGATACAAAAAGTTAACATGTTAAAACCTCTTCTTTTAGTGAAATGAGGATGAAAGTTTATATTTGAATATGAAAAGCCTCTTTGCATCAGATTTGGTGAGAAAAAATACTAGACATGACTTCGGGCCAGCAGACCCAACTACCAAGCCAAGAATGTATTTATTTAAGGGGTATCCCCTGAAGCTATGCCCCTGCTGATGCTAAACAATGTGGGTCTGTGGCTTGGGGAGAACTCTTGGATGATTACAGCATGACATTCTGCCCCATTCGGCCACCTGCAACTCACTTAGACTGCTTTGCAGAAGAGGAATTCCTTTTTTAAATTTTTTTTTTATTTTAACAAAGGAGACAAACACAGAAGATATCAACAAAAAATACACTATTACATATTTTTTCATGTACACTTTGATTTCAAGAGGGAGAAAGAAAAGCTTATTACTAGAAAGATCAGAAGATAATAAGATAATAAGCAGTGACAAAGAATAAAGTGAATTTGATAGATCACTCCTGATTCATACCATGCCAAATTGCATTACATTTCCGTAGTGCCTTAAAACCTCTGACCTTAGCCAAAGCTTTTTCTTGTTCAAAAACCTCGATAAAAATGCTCCACCATTCCATTACATTAGATGGCTTTGAAGAAATCCATGCACGGGCTATAGCAAGTCTAGCGGTGACTATTACTATAGCTATCAAAGCATCCTTCGCGGGATTAGAGTTATCACTGTAACCCAACAATATCTCTCTGGTAGTGAGGACAACATACAATCGAAGATGGTTTCTTAAAACAGACATGACCTCACGCCAAAAAACCACTAGCAGAGGGCACGTGGTGAACATATGTGCAATGTTAGCACCATATTCCCCACATTTAGGGCAATTCGACCTATTACTTAGATTCTGTGTCATTGCTTGTCCCCATTTGCTTATCTTATCCGGTGTATAGTACAGCATACAGATAGTTTTAAATTGTTGAAGTCTTAGATTATTAGACCATACTGCATCTTTTACTATAGTCAGTGCAGCCTCTAAAGTTGTAGCAGGTACTTCCTCAGCCAGAATTGCACTCCATTTCCCCGCTAGAAGAGCAAGAGAATCCGATCTATCCTGGCTAAGAAGCCCATACGTGACACAGATTGCTCTTTTCTGAGGAGGTTCATGAAAAAAGCCAATAGCTGCTGAGGCTCCAACATCTTGAGCCCTTGCGATCTCACAAAATAATCTCTAATTTGGAAGTACTTATAATAGTGTTGGCGTGGTATAAAAAAAGAATCCCTCAAATCTTGGAAAGTACGAAAGCCATTACCATCATAGAGATCCGCTAGTTTATCGACCTCAAGGCTAGCCCACTGTTTTGCGATACTATCTTGAAATATGTCTGGTAAAAGTGGATTATCCCACAGAGGAAACTTAGTGAAATAAGTCGGTAGAGAATACATAGTAGCTATTTCCCGCCAAACAATAGCTAAGCCCCTTAGTGTCTTGAAACGTACTCTCTTAAAGTAGTTTGGGTCGTGTATTTGATAGAGAAACCTGCAACAATCTTGGTTTAGCAATAGTTTATGACTGAGATCTTTGTCCTTGTTAGAAAAAAGACTACGGAATCTACTCGCGAAGGAAGCCCAATAATACAATTTAAAGTCAGGAAGTGCAAGACCGCCTTGGCTAAATGGGTATTTTAGAAATTTAATAGCCCGACGGGCACACCTATATCCCCAGATGAAGCTGCCCACTGCCCCATCTAGTTTCTTTAAAAAAAAATTGGCAATTTCAAAGGAATGGACCTAAATAAATAGAGAAACTTAGGGAGGATTATCATTTTAACAATATTACTTCTCCCAATGACGCTAATAGGTAGCCTGTGCCAATTCTTAAATTTCTTAACTGTCTCTGTCAACAGTACTTCATAGTTTAATTTGATGATATTTTGAATCTGAGGGGTAATACAAACCCCAAGATATGTGGCTTCTAAACAAGTACCCGTTATAGGTCTGTCTGGTTTAAAGTTCAGTAAGATCTGAGTTTTATCGATATTCAGTTTATATCCGGAAAAAGCACCGAATCTATCAGCCTCTTGAATAATTATTTCTAAAGATCGAGCTGGATCCGCTGAAAAAATTGCAATGTCATCTGCGTAAGCGTTAAGTTTTAGTTCGTTAAGTCCATAAGAAAGTGGTAGAATACCTTGATTCATCAATAGCACCCGAATAAAAGGTTCAAGATATAAAGCAAACATCAGGGGAGACAGAGGGCATCCCTGTTGTGTACCCCTGCTTATCCGAAAAGCCCTAGACGGTAAACCAGCATAGCTTACTTTGGCCTGAGGTGAGCGATAAAGCGCCTTTACCCATATCAGGAATCGATCGGGAACTCCCACTGCAGTAAGAGTAGACCAGAGATAGTCCAATGCCACCCGGTCGAACGCTTTCTGTGCGTCCAATAGTATCATACCTAATTTAACATTGATTTGCTCGGCCAAATCAAAGGCCATAATGGCAGTATTAATATGGGTCGACGTATCTCTTACCATAATAAAACCATGCTGTTGCCCTGAAACCAATTTCAACATAAATGGAGAAAAGCGATTAGCCAGAATCTTTGCAAACAATTTGGCATCTGTATTAATAAGTGAAATTGGGCGGTACGATCCACAAGCTGCTGGTGGCTTCTTCTTCTTTAGAAAAAAACCATGTTTGTGATATCCCAGGAGGGTGGTACCACACCTAATTCCCCTATTTCACAAATAACTTTAATAAAGAGTGGAAGTTTGTTTTTAAAACATATTTTACATCTGTATAATTGCACTTTTTTTTCAGGTACCTGCTATTTTAATCAGGGCTTTCTATTTATCCAGCTTGTTGTTTTAAAACACTAATCGTAAGGTCGAAAGCACCTTCACGGTATTAGCAATGAAAATGATGTATTCAGTAAATATTTTCATAATGCATCCATAATATTATATGTCGATGGTTTAGCACTTGCACTTTAGCTAATAACCAAAGGGATCCCTTTATTGTTGCCTGGTTTTAATTGTGTATTTAAAGACATATTTTTATTTTTGGGAAATTTGTAAAGATTTTAATTAATCATATACAATAAACTATGAATCTTGAGTGGAGTTAGAATGTTTTTAAAAACTTTGTAGTATTCAATCGGGATCTGATCTTCACCCGCCGCTTTGCCCGAGGGAAGGGATGATAAAGCCAACCAAATCTCCTCGACCGATATCTCTAGTTCCAATTGGGCAGCATCCTGAGCTGTTAATGATGATACTTGAGCACTCTCCAAGTATCTAGAAACCTCCTCTGGTACTACTGGGTTCAAAGGAGCATAAAGATCTTCATAAAAAATCGCAAGTTGCTCCAAGATCGCCCGGGCTTCCGTGTATAGAACATTATCCGCCCCTTTGATTTCAGTAATCTTACCTTTAGTCTTTTAATCAGCGATTGTATAAGCTAGTACTCTACCCACTTGTTCACTATATTCGTACTGTTCAGAACGAATTTTTATTAAAGACAGCTGCCACTCTATCCTTAATAACCCCTAATGCCGCTTCCTTCGCTTCTATTAGATTAATATAAACTTGTAGTTGATCTGCGTCCTGTCTTCTAACAGATAGTGCGTGAGAGAGCTCTAAGCTAGTTAGAGTCATAAGAGCCGCTTTGCAGAAGCTTCCTTGGTTTTATTTTTAGTCAATATAAATTGCTGAGTAATGCCCCTTATGAACGCCATCATAGAATCCCATACCATATGGGGAGGCGCAGTATCGATGTTAAAGTGCAGAAACTCTGCCAAGAGATTCCCCATGTATAAAGTATACTCGTCATCGGATAGCAGATAACGTGGAAAAGAAAAAGGCCGCCCAATCTTGGCAGAGGATGTCAACTGAACTGTTAGTAAGATAGGATTGTGGTCTGAAGTAATCTTAGGACAGACCTCCATCTTAGCTGTACTCAGAACTGTATTACTGGCCCAAGCCATATCCAGCCTTGAGTACTGCCCATGTGGATAAGAGTAGAATGTAAACCCCGGAGCATCTGGATACAAAACCCGCCAAACATCTTGAATGTCATGCAAAAGAGCAAATTCCAAGATAGAATCCCGTACTTTCGGCATTCTTGAAGTCGGGCGCCGAGAAGTTGAGTCTTGGTTTTGATTCATAACGCAGTTAAAGTCACCCATAACTATTAAAGTCCCCTGGAACTCTAGCAGAGTTAACATAAGTGTATTGAAGACAGCTGGGTCATCAATATTAGGTCCATAAATCACCACTAAAACATATTTAATGCCATGGACCACCTGTTGAGCAATAGCCCACCTCCCCCTAAAATCAGCTGTAACCCGGTCAGTCTTAAAAAGCCAAAAATTTGCTAACTAAAATAGCCACCCCCCTTATTGAAACAGTTTGAGATGAGCAGACGACAGTATTGTAACCAAGTTGATTAAGCAATGTTCGATCCTTATACGCTAAGTGCGTTTCTGTTAAAAAAAACAAATGTGGGCGATACATATTTACCTCTTCACACACTAATTGGCGTTTACGAGCAGCATTTAACCCAGATACATTCCAACATAGACATTTAATCACTGCCATAATGCGACAAAAAATAACTGAATTAGAACAAATTTTCCTAGAATGCATCCAAAAACCACCCCCCCGAATAGAAAGAATATCGTATTTAGCTCCTTTGCTTTTACCCTACAGCATTCCACACCGACCCCCACCCCCCAATCTCACCCACCACGTGTCTTCAGAAAGGAATTGCCCCCCTTATTACTTTCCACTAAGACAGCATTTAAGGAAGATCGGATGCAGAGTACCTCCAGTTATAAAAAAGAAATTTCTAAGGCATGCAGAAAAAGAAAAAGAAGCAAAACCAACCATTGCTAAGCATTATAGCTATCACTACAGATCATTTCTCAGGTTCCTGTCTCCAAGAGTTCAAAGCGTCTTGAGCCTCCCGCTCCGTAAATGCCAACTTAGTATAGCCATCCTATATTATTTTTAGGCGCCCAGGTTCCTGAAGGTACACCTGCACACCAGCCGCCATCAGGGGATCGATGAGTTGGCGTAGTCTCCATCGCCGGTCCATAGTTTCTTTACAAAAATCAGATCTAACGAATATTGAGAGTGAGTCCATACAGGCCTCGCCTTAATGAAAACCGCTTGCCGTAGTAGGAAATTGCCCAGACAGATTAGACTAGGCCAAGGAAAGCGGACAGGAGGCTTATTAGTAGTCAAAGGTAACCTATGTGCCTGTTGGACTTGGCTATCCCAGTCCCAGTCAGCCAGGTCTGGAAAGAATTTCTGAAATAGATTATCAATGTATGTTCGACAGTCCGCTCCTTCCAATCCTTCTGGTACCCTGAAGACTCGCAAGTTGTTGCGTCGTTGTCGGTTCTCCAAGTCCTCAATCTTTAGTTGCATGGTTCTTAGCTGCGTGTCATGTATGTCTGTGAGCTTCACTGCTCTGCTCATATGGTCTTCTGTGTCAGCTACCCGCTGTTGAAGATCAGTAAGATCAGATGTGAGAGAGGCTATCTGATTTTTGACCTCTGAAAGAGTATGCTTAATGGCAGAGCTGTCAGCTCTAGCCTGAGCATAGTAATCCTGAGCCTCTTCTCTCTGCACTTGTAGAGCCCGAAGAATTTCTAGGTGCGATAGCTGTTCAGATGACTGACTGGCTATTGGCGGTGTGCCCATTTGATCCCCTTGTGTTACCATAACAGCCGGTAGAGATATTGAAGAGGGGGGCGATGAAGATCGACCCTGACCGCTGATACCCCTGCCACTGGTACTAATGCAGTCATTGCCTTGGGCCCTACTAGCTGCCAAAGGATCTGGAAGAGACTGAGTATTTTGAGAGACCAAGTCAGAGCCAGAACCAGAAAGACACGAAATTATTCTCTTAACTTCAACCTTCTTTGTAACCCACTTCTGAAGCGGGCCGCTGGTTGCCGTAGTTTTAACAGAGTTATCAGATTGTTTGTCAAGAGCCTTCTTTTTATGCTGTTTCTGAGTTCTGGGTTTAACAGCCCCTTTATTAAATTTGCTCGCCGGGGCCCCCTCCTCACTGTGCTCTATAAGACCCTCTTCGCAGCTGATAGTTATCCATCCGTTACTGGCAGTTTCTGTAGCATGAAAGCCTTCTTTGACCCCAGAGCTAATTTCCAGCATGTCAGCTTCTCCGGAGAGTATGGGACTGATACTATGTTCCAAGTGATGAGGAGCGGCTGACTTAGTATCCAAACCCCATGTAGCAGCTGCAGAGCCCCCACCCTCAGATAGTTCTGCAAATTTCTTGGGGTCCTCCGAAATTTCGGCTTCCAAATTGGGTGTTGACCCTGGCTGATTCTGTAGAGGCTGACTTGTGTTAGAAACCTCAGGGCTTGGAGTAATAAGCTGTGGGGTAGGTACAGACACATCCTCCCTTAAAGTATCAGTATTGCCCCTTGCACCTATATCTTCCGGAGATGTTTCCACTCCCTGTGAGCCATTGCCAGTATTTCCTGCACCCTGAGTATCTAGTGGAAAAACCGGAGCGGTAATTAAGCTTACACCCTCCTGTCGCTTTTCCCCCTCAGATTGCAATACAGCATCGATGAGTGCGCTCACCATATCAGTCGCTTGTGGATAAATAGTTGAACCACCAGGGTTGATTACTACAGAGGCTTTTCCAGATTGTAGCACTTTCATAATGGATCGACCTACCCGTGAGGCAGACCACGTTGAGCCAATTTTTTCCCCTGCCTCCTTCTCTTCTCCTCCCAGAATGACAGTTTCCACAACTCCAGCACCAGCCAAAACTGTGACCAAGCGAGCACCAGCTCGTCCACCCTTCAAGGGGGTATATTCACAAGAACGTGTAATAACTACCGCAAGAGTAGCGTAATGCAACTTTCAATATCGCAGCCTAGCGTGGGAAAATAACCCTGTGTCAATGTGGAATTCACAACAAGGCGGTAGCATGCGATAGTCACCAGATAACGCATCAAATGTCAGCGTGAAAATCAATGCCACGCCGAAAAAATGCGAAAAGCGAACGCGAGAAATCATGCGATGAGGCCAATCGCGGTACAGAAATCAGCGAACACCAGCCACAGGCCTGCAAATCCCCCGCGTCCGGCGGGAAAAAGCACCATAAAAGAAAGAAAAAAAAAAGCCCAAAAACAATTCAAACTGCGTAGCAACATGGATGCACCCGGACCGAGTGCAGAGGACAAGCCGGACACAACAAGCCCCACGGAGGACCAGCCAGGAACCCCGCATTCGGGGAAGGGCAAGGACAAGAGGAAGAGGAAGACCGGGTTCAGTCCGCAGGAACACCGGATCATCGTCACGGAGGTGACCGAACACCATCAACAACTGTTCGGCACCTCCACTGCGGCACTGGCAACCCAAACCGAAATATGGCAGGCCATCGTCACCAACGTCAATGCAGTCGGAGTGTCGAGGAGGTCACTGGAGGAGGTCAAGAGGCGCTGGCATGATCTGAAAAGGCAGACCAAACATAAGCTTGCCGCCAACAGGGAGGCAGCAACGGCGACTGGAGGTGAAAGTCCTGCGACACAGGAGGAGCTGGATGAGCTGGAGCAAATGGTGGCCACAGTCAGTAGTGAGGAGATGGTGGCAGGATTGGGGGGCCTGGACACAGCACGATATGACCTGACCCAACAGCAACAGGGTGAGTAACCACTAGGGACGGGGGGAAGGGGGGGACATGGGCACAATGGCACACATGCACAATTACGTGTAGCACACAGCACACCCACAATGACCATGGAACATGTCCCTGATTGCCTTGGCACACTGCAGTACACATAGAAATGCCAAGTAGGCCCCCATCCACAATGTGCACAGAGGGCCCCCCCCTATCACCAATATCACAACCGACACGTGCACATGTGCTGAATCCAGCAAAGCAGCGGCTCTGTGACCCACACTGACTATGCAAGTAACACTGCATGTCCAATAGCATGGCAGCAGCCAAAAAAATGACATGGCCCGCAAATTGACATGGAGGTAGCCCAGTGCGGATCACATCCGAAAAGGAGCAGGTCACACTCCGACATGTCCACGTGCATCCACAACCCATGCCGTACAATACACGCAGCAGACGAACAATGCACCAGGCCACAAAAACAGTCCGAGAGCACATATGACCCAAGTCAAAAGCAAATCAGGCCCTGAAAAGCACACAATTCAAAGGCACCCCGCCTCAAAGGGAGAAGGCCACATGAAATCAGAGCTGCAGGGGCAACTCCCCCACAATGCAGCACACACACATAGCAATCACAGAACATCAGCAATGACGGCTATGTGGTATAAAGTGCAACACCAGCACCACAGGACAGAGCTCACAACAGGTTCCACTCGTGCGTAGTAAATGCCCACTCACATCTGGCATTGCCTGACACTGTGTGATGATAATGTACGGGTACTACCACACATCCGTCCTGTAGTCGAAAAACACACTGACTGCCATCAAATAGCCAGCTCCCCCAAAACAGTCACAATGTACATTGGCATGCAGTCTGAATGTAAACATCTGCAAATCATCACCATACATGTGAAACTCTGTTAGCCTGCATCTCCCCTTCACATTGCAGAGGGACATACAACACCTCCTGCAGAGCACACCACACTTCCCATCATTGATGATGAAGAGGACAACCTGCACATATGTCAAGACACCCTCCAACGGATAATGGACAGCCTCTACACCCCACCCCCAGGAGCAGGCCAGGCCAGCTGCCTCGAGGTGACCCCACCACCTGCACAGACCACACAGCAGGAAACACACACCACCACGGCTGTCTCACAGGACCCCCCGACCAATACATGGAATTCCAATGGCATGTGTTGTGTTGCCAGGTGGAGTTGGCTCATCAGCTGCGGGTGGGTTTCGAGCTCGTGGCTGCCAAACTCGATGCCATACGGGGGTGTCTGAGTCCCATCAGGGACCACGTTCAGTCCCTATCGGACACCCCCTGTACGCACCATACTCCACCACAGACCTTGGCTGACCTCTCTGGTGCCATGAATCTAATACAAGAACTGTCTGGTCAGACAGGCACCAGCCATGACAGCACAGAGTTGGCACAGGTGCGGAGGTCAATGGAGACCATGGAGCAGATGCAGGCTGGAAGTATGTCTGCCACGGCTGGACACCAGCGAGTAGTGGCTGGGAACTTCAATGCCCTGCAGTACTTCATCTTGCCATTGCTGTCACTGGGCCGTTCCCAGATGACTGCAGCGGGAACATCAACACACACAGCTCCGACCCCTGATGTGTCCTTGGCACACTGTTATGCTGCCCCATCACCTACGCAATCTGATGTGTCAGGGGCACACAGCGATGCAGCCATCACCCCGCCACACACACCGGACACACCAGACACAGAACCCATATAAGGGGAGTGAGAAGGGGAAGGGAACTACTGTGTGAGGAAGGAGGCAGTAGCATCCATCACCACCATATGCCCTGTCCCTGCCTGGTTATGACCTATGCATCATGCCCTGGGAAATACCTCCTACTGACCTCCGGAACACCCTGCAACATTCACCCGGACCCCGACACGGACTGCCATTTCTTCACCGCAGGCCAATTACACAGCAATCCTGCTGCGGACTGCACTCTCCCTCTTCCTAATCACTGTGCAATCCCCAAGAGACTCTGGTTGGCCCACCACTGGGCTTCCATGTGATGTGGGCTTGGATGGCCATGTACAGCTCCAGCTCGGTCAATCACCTGAATGTGAATAAAACATTCTAAATCACACAGATGTGTCATCACTATGTTCACTCACGTATGGAAGTATGGCTGGATGTAGGGACAATGATTGCACATGAAGGTACAACCTGGTAACTGACATCTATGTGCATGTGTATCCCTGAGACACATGGCCAATTGGATGACTGTGAAGGTGAGTACTAGCTGTGTCCCCATTGCACATCAACAACAATCTCACAACCCCCCAACGTAGGCACACGTCCATGTGTTGAATAGGGCTGTGTGTAGGAGTGACCAAAATGGTGGCAGGCCAGGAGTGGTGTCCTACACCACGTGTGACGACAGAACTTCACGTCGCATACCTACTTGCACACTTCTGTGTGGACACATTCTGTTGTGATGTATGACATTGCTCCACATGCTCAGAGGTTGGACACCATACACACATAGCTGAAGTCATGTAAGTGCACATGTCGTCCAGCACCTATCCAAAAACAATGACTGGCTCACAGAGGTGGAGCTTGCCAAAGGGACACACCCCCATTGCACATGCGTCAGTCAGTTCCTCCCTGTGTTGGGACGATGCTCATTGTGGCACACGAGTGGACAATCTAAACAACACACCTCACAGTTAGACACCAGTGGAGTGGCATAGGCTTTATTGGCATGTGCGTGTCAGTACGGACGAGGCAACGGCCACAACAGGTAGGGACATGTTTAAGACACTTACACACAGCATGGGTACATGTCGAGGTTCAGAAAATGTTGGGGCTGAAATGGACAGCATTCATCACGGATGGCAACGCTCACAGCCCACCTTGCCTTGCTGGATGAGTCATGTGTTGTTTGGCGTCTGCCCACTGCCCCCTGTGAGGGGGCACGACTCACTGCACTTGGGATCTGCATGGTGCTCTGCCTCCGGAGCGCGCCGATTATCTGCTCTGCTGACAGTGATCAGGTGTGAGGGTCCGACAGGTTCACATGTCGTGCTACATTGCCATGTGTGTGCTCTCCCCCAGCAGTGTGTCCGAATTGGCAACGTTGCCAAACGATGCTGTGTTGCTCCAAGCATGGACCTGTGTCTCCTTGCACAGGTGTGTGTACACACGCGTTATTCCACGCACATGCATCCAGAGATGACCGAAGGCTGACGTGCCCTCTGTTGTGGTGGGATATGTGAGCAATCCCCACGATGCAACAAGTTGTTGGGCCATGTGCTGTGGGTGGCAATCGGATGTGGCTGCAGGAACGTAGTTACTCGTCCATGAATGCCAGTGCAGCTTCATGTGCAATGTGTTCCAATAGTACATCGTTGTCGTGTTCAAGGAACACCAGGGTGAGCCAATCCATTAGTTTGTCCAGGCAGGTGTGCTCAGCCCACGCCGTCTCACCGATCCACAACACAGCCCAATAGGGGAGCGCCTCGATGTGGTCACTGCACACGAGAAATTGTGCAATCTCCCATGCACAACTACCAATACATACGCAGTATGTCAAGGCATCCCATGCACGGCTGTCTCGGTTACACTCCTGTTCGTGATCCAACAGGGGGCGCAGACACAAGTCATAGTCCAATTCATCAACAGTTGTGTTGGATAGGCAGACATCCATGGGACCCTCGAATGTGCATGTTCGGCAGTGGAACCAGGGCTGGACGCAGGTGACGTGGGCAATGCGGAAGCTGAGCCTGTAACTGATCCGCAGCACTGCCAGTGGCAGTGCGCCCAGTAAATGCAGCATACGTGCACGGTACTGTTCCACGTGACGGGGGTTGTGATGTGCCCGGTATGGCCTGCCATTGCGTTGGTGCGTCTCGTGAACCGGCACTCTTCTGAACTGCGGCAGTTGTGTGGAGGATATGCCACAGCTCTGAGCAATGATTCGTATGTGTGTGCAACGTTGTGGGTAATGGGTTGCTGTTTCCGTGAGTGTCAAGGGCATCCCATGCGGGGGTACCACAGGCAGGGGCTTCTGTGTGTGGGCTGTGGATAAGTCGGATGGTTAATTGGCGGAATGCGTGGTGTGAGAGTCATCCCCGTCTGCCATTGCATCTCTATCAGGGTGTTCCAGGCTTGTTCTGGACCAAGGTCAGAGGTGCAGGTGTCCTCCCGCCTTCTGCATTCGGACAATGGTGCTTTCATCCCTGATGTTTGTCTGACTACTACTTGCGTTTTTGGAATGTGATGTGGCTTTGGCGCTGAGTTTGGGACACGGCCTTTGGCTCATGGTGTACGGATGGCGACACACACACACATGTTGGCATGTGGAGCCAGGTGCCCGAGTGGCCTTGCGCTATTGTGCTATCTCACTCCGTCTCCCTCCCTCGCTCTCTCCCTCTCTTTCCTTTGTTGGGCGCATGGCACACCTTCTCTTGGATTTGGTCTTCCAGGCTGTGTGCTATGGATTGTCCAGTGAGGAGCCCCTAGGACTCATCCTAAGGGTTGTTTCTGCTTTTGTTTTTATGGTGTTTTGTGTTGGTGATTGCATTGCTGTATGACTGATTCTCCATTTTCTGGCCACGCATGTATGTTTATTTTCCTGCTTGTGCGACATCAGGCAAAATGTTTGTTTTGGGATTCGTGGTGTTGGTGTGCAATTTCTTAGTCCGGGGTTGGGGGTGGTCCCGGGGGTGGGGGTGTTGCGGGCCTGGGTGTGGTGTCATTGGGTGTTGTAGCCCTCTTGGGTGTCCGTGCTGCATGTTCAGTTGCTCGTGGGCATCTGCTGTCCTTCATGTGTGGCTCTGGGCTGTGCTCCCTTTTGTGGTGCTGGCTGCCGTCCGACTTTACACCAGGTCAGAGCAGGTGTAAATTTCCTGGTGCTAACGTGCCTTATCACCTGTTTTGTGTTCTTATCGCCGATGTGGCTGGTCGTTGTGAATGTTGAGGTGTGATGTCTCGGCTTTTGTCACGGGAACACCTACTCTCCATCTCATTAGCAATATTTGCGGGGGTCCTCTGTGGCGATGTTTTTTGCGGCTGCTATCGCGGGTAAACTGGTGTTGTGGGCTGTTAACACCGGCTTGTGAATGGGCTGGTAAATTTATCACGACTTTGGCTGCGATAATGTGCCGTTAATTCCGCGATGGCTCCTTGTGAATATGCCCCAAGGTGTTTGCTTTCGGTGGCCCCATAGCCTGTAGCTTGCTGAGGCAGGGTAGCCCAGCAAGAAAATCACAATGTGCCTGAAGCAGGAGAAGACGGCAAAATCGCCCAGGGCATCCAGTGGCAAGAAGCAAAACCCGGAGTGGAACGCGGTCAGCCAACAGAATCATGCGGGCAAGTGCAAAATATCCCTCGAGCGTAGATTTCCAGCTGGAGAGGCACCTTCTTTGTCCTCGCCCTGTGTCCTGTATCCTGTGCTCTTTGTCCTTCAATCCTAAGATGTATAGCCGGCAGAAGCTGGAGTGAGCCCGCCAGTCACCGGTCCGTCAGACCAAACAGCCTCACACTTCAGTCCCGGAAAATCTGGAGCGGGAAGCATGGAAGCGAAAAAGTAGTAAGAATATCTCCTCCTTTAAGTTTGATAGCAAAAGTTCCTTTTTTAGTTTATTGTGTTTTCCGCGCTCAGTTTTATAGTTATAGCGCTATCACAAGCACCTACATGCCTGGAACGGATGAAAAACGCCGGAGCAGCTCTGCAAACGACCTCCTAGCGGCGGCATCAATTCGCCATCTTGCTTTCCCCGCAGAAGAGGAATTCCTAGTGAATAAAGGACATTTTTCACTATTTAAAAATTCAGGACCTATGTTTACTAGGTGATAAGGTACATGTTGAAGAAAGGAAAATGGCAAAACTAAAGTGGGATAACTACAAAGACTTTAAATTGATTTCGCCTTAGGAAAAGGAGATTTCCTATGACTAATGATGTATGAATTTTTAAATTATCTTATCGTAACTGTTTTATTTGATAGCCTTCAAGCTCTGATGAATTATAGATTTTTTGTAGAAATTTTAAAATTTCCCCCTACTGAATTTTAAAATTTCCCCTATTGAGGGGAAAGGGTTTCCTATAGGCAAGACCAGCTTTAATGTATTTTCAACTGTTAGATGACACCTGGAACATTTTTAATATTGCTAGTTTTCTTGTTGTTGCTGTTCGCCTTAGGAAAAGGAGATTTCCTATGACTAATGATGTATGAATTTTTAAATTATCTTAACTTAACTGTTTTATTTGATAGCCTTCAAG
The DNA here is from genome assembly GCA_963921515.1 of Calotriton arnoldi. Classification (NCBI taxonomy): domain Eukaryota; kingdom Metazoa; phylum Chordata; class Amphibia; order Caudata; family Salamandridae; genus Calotriton; species Calotriton arnoldi. The sequence continues at coordinate 686,360 of CAWUFW010003857.1, read as the reverse complement.
CTCTGATGAATTATAGATTTTTTGTAGGAATTTAAAAAAATGTTATATCGCCCATTTGAACTGAATGATATTATTGTTGTTTTATGTTTCGTGTATTGTACTTTTATGATTTTAATTAATCGAATAAAGTGGTTTGACTGACTGACTGACTGATTTGAAAGGTTTGTTTCTGCCAATGTCACGTGTATGTGATTTTGTGACATCTAATCAAAAGGAGCACGTTTCTTAAATATCGTTGACTGCAACCTCCTTTCAAATCCCTTAGACGCTTCCAGTGGGTTAAAAAACATCAACTATTTTATAATGATCCTAGAAAGCTGGATTTTACTTCCTGGTATGATCCTGAGGATTGAACTCAGGGTGGTCTTTAAAGCCATTGAGATCTTGATGAAGGCTTTTTTAACTCTTACTAGTCTAACTATATGATTAGGAAATACTCTCGAGTAGAAGGCAATTTGTGTGCTTGTTTCCTTTCTTAACTTTAATAAAAACCTGTAGTTTTTCCATGAACAGCCATCAAAAGCTATGTTTACTAATCCAACTCTTGTCCTCATTAGACCCTGAAACCTTTAGACCTAAGGTGAAATGCACTCAGAACATTTCATGGGGATGTGAACTTACATAAACTATAGAAACAGCATGAAATATGGCTCAATCTTTGAAGCTACCCCGCCCTGCTGCTAAACTAAGGAAGTGTAAAAAACAAACTCAAAGAATATGGAATCTTCATATTCATCGAAACCAATGGGTTGATGCTATTAGAATACCTTCAATTATGGTCTTAGAGCGGACGATTTGCCCCTTTTCAAACGATTCAAAACCTTGGTCCAAAACTGTTTTAATTGTTTAATGTGCCAGGGCAATAGATTCCACTTGCAATCAATCGAGCACCAGGTGGGGGTAAAGTCGTGAATTACAAGCTGATAACATAACATTTCAAACAAGTATATGCATGTCTAATTGTTTCGAAGTAATATTCAAATGAAAAAAAGTCAAGATGTTGCCATTCAACAATGCCTTTTTTTGAATGAAAAACTACTGGTCTTTTTTAAAATTGATAAAGAAAAGAAGTGCACAAATTTGCATTTACTCTTCTGAGATGTGATCATCAGTATCGAGATGGAGATACGTTCTAATCACAATGACTGACCATAAAGGGGTAAAACTTCACTGTTTAGCACAAACCTTAATTTAAAACATTTCTTTCATGTTTACAAAGTAAAAAATTTCAGTAAACTTCATGCTTAATTCCCTTCTATCTAAGCAGTCTTGCACCTCCTACAACAGTAATCGTACCATGCTGCCTGAGGATATACATTATAAGGGTAAAAGTATAGTATACCCTGTTTTATTGCATGTGTTGTATCATATGGAAAGAATGTTGCTTTGACTATATTGACCACTGAAATAAGGAGAGATGCAAACTGAATGCAGTGAATTACCTGAAGAATGAGAAATTACCAGGGGAATCTGTATTTCTGGATCCGATTCCTACATTCCCCATTGCAGTTCCATGGGGATACCAGCTGGTTTCAGTGGGGGAAGCATAACAGGGCATGGTAGCTTCTCAGACCCTTTAGTTCACAATGGGCCACTAAAAGTATCACTGAACCTGTCAGTAATTCCTAGGCACTGCTAATGAGGCCCCGACTGGAGACAATGTGGCTTTTAGAATCGGCAGCCCCTTAATGTGAATAACTCATGTGTTTATATAGAGTTCAAGTAAAAAGGCACTTTAGGCATCATAGTGGTTTAAAAATACGAGTTGACACACTTTTTCTTCCCTGTAGTTCAAAAAGAGCTTGACCATCACAGCCCATCACCCATTTATGATTCTTGTTCTTGTTCTTCATTTTATTAACATTGTTATTACTTTGATTGTTACTACTATAATCATTATTATGATGATTATGGTGAGTTGTATTAGTATGATTATGATTATTATGGTGCTGATTGTTGTTATTTTTATCGTTAATATTATGATTATAATGATTATTATTAGTATGATTATGATTATTATGATGCTGATTGTTAACATTATTATTTACAATTGCCAAAAGGTGTATTGGCGCTAAAAACTACACACTGTTAAACCCACCCAGAGGATTACATTGACAGCTTGAAAAGCCATTGGGGCATATTATCAAGGACATGCGATAATTATCGCAAATCGCGCTTAGCGCGATTTTCATTATTGCCGTCTATTGCTGGAGTACATCGCCGTGTTAGCGGCGTATTAGCAACGCTTTGCACAATGGCGATGTACACTCCAGCGATAGACGGCGATAATCGGCATTTGCATGAGAAAAGCAGCGATAATATTAGTGCGCTATTGAAAAGCTTGCTGATAGGGGAGTGTGGACTTAACATGTCAATCCACCTCCCATTGTGAATATAGCTTAGTCAAGTCTGAAGCAGGTGTTAAATTCCGGCGATAACCGCGGTTAGCGCTGCTTTTTTTATCGCTTGACCCGCATTGATAATAGGGCGATGTAGTGTTGGCGACGGATTCCATGAGGATTAGGTGAGGAACACCTACTTTGCATGTCATTAGCGATAAATATCGCTGACATGCAAAGTAGAAAGAAAAAGGCAGCTAACTCAAGGAAACTCGCGCTAAAGCTTGTTAGCGAGTGCTTGTAAATAGTGAGTTAAAAAAATCGCCGCTTTTTCGGCGCTATGTGTCGAAAAAGCTGCGATATGTCTCATGATAATATGCCCCGTTGTCTTTACTTTCTTCCTGACGTCTAGGTAATTTAGTAAGCGCTTCATCTCCACGGTGACAAAGTTCCATGCTGTTGTTGCAAGAAAGGCAAAGGCCGCGGCACCCTGGCGAGACTTCCTGGATGTACATGAAGTACTCTCACTGTCAACGAATAGAACTGTTTACTAAGCGTTCATTTTCCAATCTGAAGATGATAATGTGGGTTCAGTGATAGAAGAAACAAAGGCTGTGATACTAGAAACAAACCTACCTAACGTAGTTATTTTTGGAGGGGACTGAAGTTTATAGATCCTATTGGTAAGAGAATATGCTTTTCTATCATAAATAGTGGAAATGATCAATACCTATATGTTATATTTAATAATACATATACATGAAAATGGAATACAAGCTGTAAAATGAGATGAAGTTTTCACTAAAGTGTTGGTTGTACGACGGTACAACGCTGGTAAATACATCGAATGCATTTTCCTCGCATTTTTTAGCACGCATGTTTTTACCGCGATTATGCATTTACATCGCATTCCAATACCACGCATTGTTTTTATATTTAAAAACAATGTATTTGTGGGGGGAGACCCCCCACCGCCCCAACTTACCTTAAATTCGTGGTATTTTTATGCGATGTAAATGCATAATCGCGGTAAAAAAATGCTTGCTAAAAAAATGCGAGGCAAATGCATGCAATGTATTTACCTCGTTGTAAAGGCTGTTTCCCGAAGTGTTGAGCTTTCACTGCTTTTCAATCATAAAAATACAAATAAACACTCAGTACTTGCACTTCTATGCTACAACATTAAGTCCAAGAGGCAGTTATTATAGGCTAGTGGGTATATCCACATTTCACCGGCCTCAGACCATAAAATAGGATTTGATTCACATTACTGAACATTTGAATCACACTATTTTTCGGCTTCTGAATACATATATGGAACATAAATCTCTGCAGCCCATTGATCCCTCATGCAAAACTGAAAGGTTGAGAAGCTATTGAGTACTTCACACCAAAATAAATAGGATTTTTCAACCTCGAATGACCTTTATTGAACCTCACTAGACATTAATTTACATAGAAATTACTTTACATCTCCTCCATCTCTTAAAGGCAAACATACATGGTCAACTGTACTAGAATGGTCAACTTTGCGCACAGATCCCCATCCTTCATACAAGCACCCATGGTCAAGGCAGGTTACTAGGAAGGCAGACCCACTTTTAAAAAAGTTATGGAGCATGCAACTAAATAGCCAAAACCACCTAACAGACCTCTTATTCATAGCTAAACCAATTCAGGGCTCCTTTGCTGCAAAATATTGGTGCACACAGTTGTGAAGTTGCAATCTTTGCAGTTGCACGTTAACATATTTTTAAACTTCATGGGGCAGATTTACAAGCCCCTTGCACCACTTTTGCGTCACTTTTAACATGGGAAAAGTGACGCAAAAGTGGCGCAAGGGGCTTGTAAATCTGCCCCCATGTGTTTATCGAAGTGCAAAGCTAGTAACTAAATTCAATAAAAAAAGGCAAATAAATTGGAATCTGTGTGATCGTGGGAACATGTTCCCATGACACAGAGGGCCTTTACCATCCTCTCCCCACACACTAGAAGTGCTGTCCTTTAGCAATGTACTTATGGTGGGCTGGGAATCGACAGTGCTTGGCTGTTCTCCCAATACACTAGTAGTACTGCCCTAAAACTTGTATATTTCAGCAGTCGTAGAATGCTCAGTTACTTACCGGTAATATTCATTACTCCGAGTCCATGTCTTCCTTGTCACAGTCTTTACGTACGAGTTTCTCTCCATTCATACATAACCTAATTCCGAAACATGACTTTTCCTTCCCAATCCAAGATGGCCCCCATGCAAAGGGGTACAAATACACCACTTCCTGGGAAAGACTTCCTGAAATAACAAACTTACAAATGAGTACGTACCCAAGCCAAAAACTGATTTCGACAAAACACAGCACAAGAGAAGCAAAAACAAGTGTATGAAATGCAATGACCCAAACACATGACACTGCTAGAGGACCTACAGAACACAAAATAGCAGACCCAAAATTAGAAAACACATCTCCACCAAGTGCAAACTGCCATGGGTCATGAAAGGGCAAGGCAAAGCCCAAGGAGTAGCAAAGCAAATGTCTCGAATGGAAGCCCCCAGAAAAGCTAACCTAAAGGCAGAAACACCCCCAGCATACCTACCAGAGAAAAATGCCAGAACAGGTAGGCCAGCGAAAGAAACAGACTGGGAAAAGTCAGCCAAAAACAACAGGACAAAGTAGAGAGAGAGATGGCTGGAGCCCCTCTCCATCAGACTATGAGAAACAAACAAAGCATCCGACCCACGAAACATATCAGTGCGTAGCAAATAAATAGAGAGTGCACGATGGACACCAAGAGAACGTAAACGCCCCTCATTGGCATACACAGGAGGAGGAACAAAGGGAGGCATAATAAGCCCAGAATCCAAAGGTAAAAAGAAAACCACCTTGTCTGGAAAACAACTGAAGGAATGGAGGGGAGGGCACCATCACTCCGAAGAAACAGCCACCAAAAACACAACCGTGGCCAAAGGAAACTAAAAGTCATTTGACTCCAAAGGTTCAAATGGAGCATGCTGCAAACCGAGCAGAATCAGAGGCAAAACCAACAAGGCACTGGTGAGTGAACAACCAGATGCCTGAAAATGCAAGGCCGCTGCCCAGACAGAACACCTGCCCCCTAGAAAGCGCGAACAGCCGCCCGCTGGCTATGGGGGGTCAGACACAGCCAAATCCAGCAGGAAACTGCCCCGAAGGAACTCCAACACTGCTGTATGATCACAAGAAGAAGCTGACAAACCCCATCAGGACACCAGATGGAAAACGACAGCCAAAGGACAGCCATAAGCCTCAAGGGTAGAAAATCATCGGGACTGCAGGATCAGGTCCACAACAACCAACAAACACCCTCGTACCAACAGGGTCTGCCAAACAAGCGCCAGACCGCAAACCCCAAACTGTGAAGAATGTCCAGAGGAAGAAGCATTCGATGCCATGCTGACGGAGGAAGTGGTAAAACCATCATCATCACTTTATTTCGATCATAAAAGATCATAAAAGTACACAGCACATGCATTATACAATAAAAAAGGGTCGAATAGGTAAACATAGATAAGATCATTTCATATAAAGATATGTATAAAAACACATAAAATTAATAGAAACTTTCATCATAAGGTGCTTACTGTGTGCTTGATCTACAGTGCATATCGATTTTTAGACAGGTCATGGCCCATCATAAAGTGCATTTTGTTCGTTTTATCCACAGTGCGTGCCAATATCTGGACAAACCAAAAACCACAGCTCTACATGTATCCGTACTCAAGATTCTTAGCACCTCTAAATAGTGGCCGGGGCCAACTAATTTACAAAGTGGTATTATCCATTTTTCCCTGAGAGATTTGTAGTTAGGGCAGAAAAATAGCAGATGCATGATGGATTCAGGGCTTGCGTTACAAGCAGGACAGAGATCATCAATGAAAACATCCTTACACCATTTTTTACAGAAGAGTTTTGTAGGTATGGTCTTATACCGAAACTGAAAAAATAGTTTTCGGGCCAGTGGGGGGACAATTTCATCCATTGTGTCCTCGAAGCAGGGGACACATTTAAAATTAAGAAATTCAGTAGTCAAACGGCCCTCTGCTTTTGTCAATACTTGCAATAATATTGCTTCCCAAAACCTTTCCTTCAACTTCAATCTGGATACAGTTGGCAGGCTATCTGGGTCAGACCAAAACCCCTCCATCCCAAGCCTCCCCAATAGCTCTTTTAGTACTCTAAACTAGGAAATCGAGGTGATAGACGGAGACTTTAATAGCTCAGTGAGGGGCTCCCAGTATTGCAAGAGTTCATCCACAGTCCACAACCTGTGCCAAAACATTAGGAGTTTATTGCTTACTTTATGTGCCAGCTGCCTTTGCGCAAGATCCAAGTATAGAGGCACCAGCGGGGTGCTAGCAAGTAGATCTACCAGGGATCTAAGGAAGCGATTTTCGATTGTGGAGAGACAATTTGTCAAACCTGTGCCCCACAGTTCGGGCCCATAAAGGGCACCACCGAATACTTTTGTGTTATAAATTTCCAGAGCGGGTGCAAGCTGTCTTGATAGTGTTTTCCTGTGTATTTTGGTAATATTAGCGGTCTGATGTATGAGTTGCATCTTCACCTTCTCAATATGTGCCGCCCAGTTTATTGTTGGAGTCAGGCGGATGCCCAAGTAATCAAAGGCAGCGACACGCTCCAGATTACTACTACCAACTGTTAGACCTGTCAGCCCTAGGGTGGTCTTACCCTGTTTTTTTTCCTTTCTGCGCCTCATTTTTGCCACCATATTTTTACTGGACCTAGGTCTCCGGGCGCCTTGCCACTGCTGGTCAGTGCTGAGGTGCAGGTGCTCTCTCACCAAAGATGGCTGCCACAGGCCCCTGCTACTGCAGAGGGCCTTCCACACATACACGCTAGTCGCCAGAGTCAGGCTGGGACAAGGGATACAGTAGCCATCCCGTCTCCGCCTCTGGGCCCCATAGCTAGGTAGGTGGAAGGTTCCAGAACCTTCCGGGCTGTGGGAGGAGTTACACTTTGCCGCCTTTGGGAGGGTCACCTGACCTAGGGGTATAAGAGGCTTGGAGGGAAAACCTGGAGTTAGTTAGGTTGAGGCACCGCTGAACCTGGGAGAACCTGCGCTGGAGTACAGACTTTAGGGCCTAGGGGGAGACCTACACTACTGCCGCTGACAGGGTCAAGGCCCTGCTGCCGTAAGATAGATGAGGAACGCCCACCACCCACTGATCTTGCCCAGTGTGAGGGGACCCAGGGAACCATCTCCAGCGTGCCAGGAGGCACATCAACCCCTCCAAGAATCACCAACTCACAACCCCCCCTGTTCATAAAGAGACTTTACTGCATCCAAGAATTTCAGGACTACAAGTGAAAACCATTGAGAGGGGATCAGGAGGCGAAGCGCTGCGTCCTAAGCGCTAGGCCTCCACCCCCTATCTACCTATACAGACAGCTGGACTGTCCCCTAGAACCATCCCTTCACAGCCTGAGCATAAGGCTGTCAGCGCGCCTGCGCTGCAACCCCCAAGTGCGGAGAGAACTTGACCCCCCTCTCGGTCACTGACCTGGTGACCGGATCACCGCCGCGGCCGCCGCCGCTGGAAGAAGGGAACTGAGGCCGGGGGATCTCTCCCCTATTCATAGTAGTGGTGAGGGCGCCGTCCGCGCCCTCACCGAAATCACCACAAGTCACCGCCGGGCCCGAGACCCCTGCCGCTGCCAGCGCGGCCAAGAATACCGCCGCCGCAGCCCCGTGGGCCGCGTGAAGTGAATTGAGGCCTGCTGCGGCCTCCCGGCCCGTGGACGCTGTCGCCGAGGGTCCGGGGACGCTGACCGCGTCACAGGTCGCGCCCCCGAAAAGGCCGCGACGGGATTGGCCCGCCAAAGCCAATCGCCGGAGAAGAGGGCGTCGCCTGGCAACCACCAGAAGCCGCGACGTGATTGGCCCAGCAGAGCCGAACATCGACGTCAGAGGGGCTCCACTGCCATCGGGAGCCCCCGGAGGAAGAGAAGGCCGCGACGCGATTGGCTCAGCCGGAGCCAATCGGGAGGACGTCCCCGGGGCTCCACTGCCAACGGGAGCCCCGCGAAGAATCGCCGCCGCGCCCGGATTGGGCGCCGTGAAGAGCCCGCCTCCGCCCAGCACGCCGGGAGGTAAGGAAGGACCTCCTCACCTCTCGGGACGCCGGAGCCGACTGGCAGGACCGCCGGCTCCCGCACCAAGTCCCCACTCACTCCCTGGACTCCACGGGGGCCGGAGGAGGAGCATACCGGCCCCCCAACGAAGGGAACAACATCGCGAGAGGCTCCATAGCCTCGAGCAAGCAATCAGCACCGGCCGGAGGGCCGCAAGACTCGCGCCGGGCCCCGCCCCCACCACAGAGGGCCGGGCCAGAGAGGAGTCCGCCGTAAGGCCCCACAGCCAGCAAGAACACCGCAGGTGAGCCCAGGAGGCCCCTAGGGCTCTAGGTTAAGCCCCTGGGGCCGGGGGCCACCCTTGAGGAGGGATCACGGAGGGAGGGGGCCTTTAATGACTTTGGGATTACAGGCCAGGCACATCCTATGACCCTAGCCTCCCGGGGAGATAAAGAAGTTCCCCCTTTTGGAAGCCCCCAGCTGCTGGACATGTTGAGGGGTTCCCGGTAGTATTCCCTCCCGCCTAGTGTATCATAGGCTGTATAGAGTACCTAGGCCTACTGTATATATGTTGATGTATAAACCGTGTTGCGCCTGTTCTAGGCCCTAGTTGGTAAAGAGCACCCGAATGAGCAGTGGTGCTGTGATTTTAATGCGGCCTTTTAGTGGCCAGAATTGGGAAGGGTCTTTTTAAATGAACGCGCACTAGTTACCCGAATGTATAATTTGAATAATTGAATGCCATCTTGATTAAGATAAAGGAACCTGATTGTTACTTATCTAAGCCTGGTGTGGTGTCCGGTTATTGCTTCGCATTTCTGAGTTAAAGTGAGAGTGTGCTGCACAACTGCCTTACACATTGCCTTCGCGTGCCTTTCCCCACTTTGCGCCATGCTACCGTAACGGACTCGGTAACCCCGTTTCCAACATTGGTGTTCAGCGGTGGGATAAGGACTGGTATTTGTGCAGCACCCTACAGTGACTCAGTGTGCGCCGCAATTGGACACCTAGGAAAATAATAAGTAGGAGGAATTCTATTGTAAATTGCCGGTTGTATTAGTCCTGTGTTAGACCTGCTGCCTTCCATTTAGGACCCCTTCCTTAAGTTGTCTGGGACCCCACCTAGGAGGATGGAGTTTGAGCTAGCCGACCTAGAGAGGTACACGGTGAGCCAGCTCAAGGAGTTCTGCCTAGAGAGGGGGTGGCCGTCAAGCGAGGTGCCAAGAAGGAGGTACTTCAGAAGGCTTTGAGGGCATGGGTCATGGCCCACCCGGAGGGAAGAGGGGAGGAGGAGCAGAGGGAGACAGACGACCCAGGAGAACTGAGCCTACTGAACATTGACGTCAGCGAGAATGTGTTGCCAGGAAGACGTTCCAGGGCAGGCAGTAGTGCGTCAGGGGGAGTGTGTCAGCAGAGGAATTCGAGGACAGAAGGCAGCAAAGGCAATTGACATTAGAATTGGCTAAGATGGAGAGGGAAGGAGAACAGGCAAGGCTAGCCATGGAGGAAAGAAGGCTTGTACATGAGCTTAGCCTGAAAGAACTGGAGCTCCGAGCCTTGCAAATGGAAATGGAAGGCAAAGGAAATGGTGGCAGCGTACCTACTGGGGTTCCACAGGAGCCCAAATTTTACCTACCCAGGGAGGTGATGGCCAGCTTTAGTGTGGGTGATGACATAGACAAGTGGTTGACGGCGTACGAGGTAGCTTTGGTGGCCCATAGAGTTCCTGAGAGCTACTGGGGAGGAGGACTTTATAGATACATACCTCCACTAGTCAGGGACACACTGCTAACCTTAGAAAAGGGGGATCGAACCAACTACCCTATCATGAGGGAGGCCCTGCTCAGGAAGTTTGGCCTCACCCCTGAGAAGTACCGCCAAAAGTTTCGCAACAGCCACAAGCTCACCACACAAAACTGGGTAGATTTTTATGATTATGCCCGGAAGGCATTAGAGGGTTGGGTGCGTGGCAGCGAGGTTGACAATTACACTGGGCTGTACGACCTGTTTTTGAGAGAGCACCTCCTCGAGAAATGTTTTCCGGAGCTGCGCCAGTACTTGGTGGACCGCAAGCTGACCAACCCAAGGGAGCTTGCAGAGGAGGCAGACACGTGGGTCAGCACTCGGGTGTCCCACAAGGGAGCCGGGGCGGATCCCCCGAAAGGTGGACAGGTGTTCCCCCAGAAGAAAGAGGGGGAGATAAAAAGAGGGAGTTCTTTAAAGGTCCCCAAAATAGACCGCCTGGGAGAGGGGTAGGTTTCCCATCCCAATCTGGATACCAGAAACCCACTTACCCTGACAGGAGTCAGCAGCCCAGAACTGTCCGGTGCTACGAGTGCGGGGAGGTTGGACACTACAAGGGGGATGCCCAGTGTCGCAAGAGAGCCCCAGCCCCCACAGGAGGTAAGACCCCCGGGGTGGCCAGTGTAGCGCTTGGGGAGGAGTTGTCCCTAGGTAGGGGAGGTGAGTGGACAGGCTTGACCTTAGTTTCCCTGGGGGATAGGGAGATCATCCCAAGGGTGCAGGTACCCGAGAACACTGCCAAGTATCGGCAGAGGGTCCTGGTGAACGGGGAGGAGGTGGAGGCTCTGAGGGACACAGGTGCCAGCATGACGATGGTGAGACGTCAGCTGGTGTCCCCAGAGCAGGTGATTCCTGAGGAGTTCCACCCAGTAGTGATGGCTGATAATAGCCTGGGTCATTACCCCGTGGCCCAAGTTCCCTTTGAGTGGGGAGGAGTGTCAGGTCTGATGAAGGTTGCGGTGAGCCCTGCCATGCCGGTTGACTGTCTGCTGGGCAACGACTTAGAACACACTGCCTGGAGAGAGGTAGAGTTCAATGCCCATGCTGAGATGTTGGGGTTACCAGGATGGACTTGCGTTGTCACGCGGTCCATGGCTGCCCGACAAGTAACTCAGCCCGGGTTGGAGCCTGAAAGAAGGGCCCAGCCCACTGCTGGACGAGGAGATGTCCGGGAGGAAACAATCGGTGAGATGGATGGGGAGCCCGCGGAGGTGGCCCCGGAGTCCGCTGAGGTGGTTGGTTTTCCCGTGGGGGACCTGCCGACCCCTGCAGAGTGGCAGGTGGAAGGAGGGCCTACCCGGGAAGAATTTTGCCGGGCACAGAGGGAGTGCCCTACGCTTGTTGGCATACGGCAACAGGCCGACGCCCAAGCAGCTGGAACAGAGACTGGTAATTACCATGTCTACTGGGAGGATGGTCTCCTCTACAGTGAGCCTAAGGCTCCGGTGCATGGGTCCTCAAGGGCCGTGGTGGTCCCCCAATGCCACCGAGCCTTTCTGCTAGAGTTGGCGCATGAGATACCACTAGCAGGACACCTGGGCCAGGACAAGACGTTTGCGCGCTTGGTCCCACATTTTTACTGGCCCAGGATGCGCGTCACTTCTGACACTTATTGCAAGACCTGCACCACTTGCCAAGCAAGCGGCAAGACAGGGACTAAGGTGAAGGTCCCTCTAGAACCTCTCCCAGTGGTCGATACCCCTTTTGAGCGAGTGGGGATTGACATTGTCGGGCCGTTGGATCCGCCGACTTCAGCTGGGCATAGGTTCATTTTGGTGCTAGTAGACCACGCCACCCGGTACCCAGAGGCAATCCCTCTGAGGACCATCACAGCACCGGTGGTGGCGCGGGCCCTCATGGGGATTTTTACCCGAGTGGGATTCCCCAAGGTCGTGGTGTCAGATAGGGGCACGAATTTCATGTCGGCCTACATGCAGGCCATGTGGAAGGAGTGTGGGGTGACCTACCGGTTCTCCACTCCTTACCACCCCCAGATGAACGGGCTCGTGGAGCGTTTCAACAAAACCTTGAAGGGGATGATCAGGAGCCTACCCGAGGACTTGAGAAGAAAGTGGGACGTCCTCTTACCCTGTCTGCTCTTCTCCTACCGAGAGGTGCCGCAGAAGGGGTCGGTTTCAGCCCCTTTGAGCTGCTCTATGGCCACCCCGTTCGGGGGCCCCTCAGTCTTGTCAAAGAGGGGTGGGAGAAGTGTTCCTCGAAGCTTCCCCGTGATGTGGTCAGCTATATGCTGGCGTTCCGCAGCCAAGTGGCCAAGCTGTGGAAGGAGGCCTCGGACAACTTAGAGGCGAGTCAGGCCGTCATGAAGCAATGGTATGACCGGAACGCGCGGACGGTAGAGTTGGACGCTGGACAGAAGGTGTGGGTCATGGAGCCAGGAGAGCTTAGCGCCCTCCAGGACCGGTGGACTGGGCCGTTTGAGATCTTGGAAAGGAAAGGCCAGACCACGTATGTCGTCGACATGAAGACCCCCGTCAACCCCACAGGGTGCTCCACGTCAACCGCCTGAAGCCACACCAGGAGCGTTCCGAGCTCACTCTCTTGATGATAACGGATGGGAGTGAGGAGGAAGAGAGTGAGCCTCTGCCAGACCTTCTGGCGGTCCATGAGAAGGATGGTTCGGTAGAGGGAGTAGTCCTCGCCCCATCCTTGACCCCAGAGCAACAGAGGGACTGCCGCCAGGTCTTGGGGCAGTACGCCTCGTTGTTTTCCCTCACGCCTGGAATCACGCACCTGTGTACCCATGATGTGGACACAGGGGACAGTCCGCCAGTGAAGAACAAGTCTTACCGGCTGTCCGATAAGGTCAAGGCTAGTATCCAGAGTGAGGTGGTAAAGATGCTAGAACTGGGGGTGATTGAGCCTTCCAGTAGCCCTTGGGCTAGTCCGGTAGTGTTGGTGCCGAAAGCGGCCCCCGGGCACCACACCAGAACTTCGGTTCTGTGTGGATTATCGTGGACTCAACTCGGTCACCAAGACCGACGCTCACCCGATCCCTCGGGCGGATGAGCTCATTGACCGGCTGGGAGCAGCCCGGTATTTGAGTACCATTGATTTAACATCAGGATATTGGCAGATCGCCATGGCGGAAGGAGCAAGGGAGAAGACTGCGTTCTCCACCCCCGAGGGCCACTTTCAATTCCAGGTGATGCCCTTCGGGTTGAAAAATGCTCCCGCCACTTTCCAGCGGTTGGTGAACCAGGTGCTGTCTGGCCTAGAGGCCTTCTCTGCTGCCTACCTGGATGACATAGCTGTCTTCAGTAGCAGCTGGGAGGACCATCTGCAGCATCTCCAGGAGGTGCTGCAGGCTTTGCAAAGGGCTGGTCTAACCATCAAGGCCAGCAAGTGCCAGATTGGACAGGGATCTGTCGTGTACCTGGGACATCTGGTGGGCGGAGGTAAGGTGCAACCCCTCCAAGCCAAGATTGAGACCATCATGGCCTGGGAGCCCCCAAGACCCAAACAGAGGTCCGAGCTTTTCTCGGCCTCACGGGATACTACCGCCGGTTCGTCAAGGGATATGGAACCATCGTGGGCCCATTGACGGAATTGACTTCCAAGAAACAGCCACGCAGAGTAATCTGGACGGCTGCCTGCCAAGATGCCTTTGAGACTCTTAAACGTGCCATGTGCACCGCACCGGTGCTCCGGACCCCAGACTTCGGCCGGGAATTTATCGTGCAGACAGACGCTTCTGAGCATGGCATAGGAGCTGTGCTCTCGCAGCTGAATGACGATGGCCAAGACCAGCCAGTGGCCTTTATCTCCCGACGACTACTCCCCGGGAACAGCGGTGGAGTACCATCGAGCGGGAAGCCTTTGCTGTGGTTTGGGCGGTGAAGAAGTTGAGGCCATACCTTTTTGGTTGTCACTTCTTGGTCCAGACCGACCACAGACCCCTTCGCTGGCTCATGCAGATGAGAGGCGAAAACCCCAAATTGTTGAGGTGGTCCATTTCCCTCCAGGGGATGGACTTTCGGGTGGAACATCGACCCGGTGTAGACCACGCCAACGCTGACGGTCTCTCCCGGTTTTTCCGCCTTAGTGAAGAGAACTCCCTAGAGGTTGGGAAGCTCTCCCCTCTTTCGGCTGGGGGGACGTGTGTTAGACCTGTCAGCCCTAGGGTGGTCTTACCCTGTTTTTTTTCCTTTCTGCGCCTCATTTTTGCCACCATATTTTTACTGGACCTAGGTCTCCGGGCGCCTTGCCACTGCTGGTCAGTGCTGAGGTGCAGGTGCTCTCTCACCAAAGATGGCTGCCACAGGCCCCTGCTACTGCAGAGGGCCTTCCACACATACACGCTAGTCGCCAGAGTCAGGCTGGGACAAGGGATACAGTAGCCATCCCGTCTCCGCCTCTGGGCCCCATAGCTAGGTAGGTGGAAGGTTCCAGAACCTTCCGGGCTGTGGGAGGAGTTACACTTTGCCGCCTTTGGGAGGGTCACCTGACCTAGGGGTATAAGAGGCTTGGAGGGAAAACCTGGAGTTAGTTAGGTTGAGGCACCGCTGAACCTGGGAGAACCTGCGCTGGAGTACAGACTTTAGGGCCTAGGGGGAGACCTACACTACTGCCGCTGACAGGGTCAAGGCCCTGCTGCCGTAAGATAGATGAGGAACGCCCACCACCCACTGATCTTGCCCAGTGTGAGGGGACCCAGGGAACCATCTCCAGCGTGCCAGGAGGCACATCAACCCCTCCAAGAATCACCAACTCACAACCCCCCCTGTTCATAAAGAGACTTTACTGCATCCAAGAATTTCAGGACTACAAGTGAAAACCATTGAGAGGGGATCAGGAGGCGAAGCGCTGCGTCCTAAGCGCTAGGCCTCCACCCCCTATCTACCTATACAGACAGCTGGACTGTCCCCCTAGAACCATCCCTTCACAGCCTGAGCATAAGGCTGTCAGCGCGCCTGCGCTGCAACCCCCAAGTGCGGAGAGAACTTGACCCCCCCTCTCGGTCACTGACCTGGTGACCGGATCACCGCCGCGGCCGCCGCCGCTGGAAGAAGGGAACTGAGGCCGGGGGATCTCTCCCCTATTCATAGTAGTGGTGAGGGGCGCCGTCCGCGCCCTCACCGAAATCACCACAAGTCACCGCCGGGCCCGAGACCCCTGCCGCTGCCAGCGCGGCCAAGAATACCGCCGCCGCAGCCCCGTGGGCCGCGTGAAGTGAATTGAGGCCTGCTGCGGCCTCCCGGCCCGTGGACGCTGTCGCCGAGGGTCCGGGGACGCTGACCGCGTCACAGGTCGCGCCCCGAAAGGCCGCGACGGGATTGGCCCGCCAAAGCCAATCGCCGGAGAAGAGGGCGTCGCCTGGCAACCACCAGAAGCCGCGACGTGATTGGCCCAGCAGAGCCGAACATCGACGTCAGAGGGGCTCCACTGCCATCGGGAGCCCCCGGAGGAAGAGAAGGCCGCGACGCGATTGGCTCAGCCGGAGCCAATCGGGAGGACGTCCCCGGGGCTCCACTGCCAACGGGAGCCCCGCGAAGAATCGCCGCAGCGCCCGGATTGGGCGCCGTGAAGAGCCCGCCTCCGCCCAGCACGCCGGGAGGTAAGGAAGGACCTCCTCACCTCTCGGGACGCCGGAGCCGACTGGCAGGACCGCCGGCTCCCGCACCAAGTCCCCACTCACTCCCTGGACTCCACGGGGGCCGGAGGAGGAGCATACCGGCCCCCCAACGAAGGGAACAACATCGCAAGAGGCTCCATAGCCTCGAGCAAGCAATCAGCACCGGCCGGAGGGCCGCAAGACTCGCGCCGGGCCCCGCCCCCACCACAGAGGGCCGGGCCAGAGAGGAGTCCGCCGTAAGGCCCCACAGCCAGCAAGAACACCGCAGGTGAGCCCAGGAGGCCCCTAGGGCTCTAGGTTAAGCCCCTGGGGCCGGGGGCCACCCTTGAGGAGGGATCACGGAGGGAGGGGGCCTTTAATGACTTTGGGATTACAGGCCAGGCACATCCTATGACCCTAGCCTCCCGGGGAGATAAAGAAGTTCCCCCTTTTTGGAAGCCCCCAGCTGCTGGACATGTTGAGGGGTTCCCGGTAGGATTCCCTCCCGCCTAGTGTATCATAGGCTGTATAGAGTACCTAGGCCTACTGTATATATGTTGATGTATAAACCGTGTTGCGCCTGTTCTAGGCCCTAGTTGGTAAAGAGCACCCGAATGAGCAGTGGTGCTGTGATTTTAATGCGGCCTTTTAGTGGCCAGAATTGGGAAGGGTCTTTTTAAATGAACGCGCACTAGTTACCCGAATGTATAATTTGAATAATTGAATGCCATCTTGATTAAGATAAAGGAACCTGATTGTTACTTATCTAAGCCTGGTGTGGTGTCCGGTTATTGCTTCGCATTTCTGAGTTAAAGTGAGAGTGTGCTGCACAACTGCCTTACACATTGCCTTCGCGTGCCTTTCCCCGCTTTGCGCCATGCTACCGTAACGGACTCGGTAACCCCGTTTCCAACACCAACTAACACAGGTCTTTTGTTGGGCTTGGCCACTCCTCTTCTACAAATCATATATTTAGTTTTTGATTCATTTAACACCAACCCTCGCTCATTACAGTCACTGCGGCAATTTTGAGATTAAAAGTGTATGATCGGCAAAAAGGAGGGCAGGCACTCTTTTTCTGCCGATTTTAGGGGCATTGCACCCATCGCTATCTAAAAAGTTAACAACATTGTTGATAAAAAGAATAAAAAGTGTGGGGGCAAGGACACAGCCCTGCCTTACTCCACACTAGACCGGGAAGGGATCTGTAACTTGGTTACTCTCCCCCCACCTCACCTGTGCTGTGTTTGATGAATGTAGTCTAATTAAAACATCCAAAAGGTTCATTGGTATGCCCTGCTTCTTTAGGACCCTCCAGAGGTTTGCACGCGGGACTAGGTCAAAGGCAGACCGTAAATCTTCGAAAGCCACATAGTGCCTTCCTCCCTTAACTTGCACTTCCTTCCGGTAGATGCACAGCAAACGGAAGGTTTGGACCAGGGTGCTAATTTTGGCTCGAAAACCTGCTTGAAGGTCACTCAGGATATTGGACTCTGTAATCCAGTCCTGTATCCGGCCTAAGATTTGCTTGCAAAAGATCTTCTGCAGGGAGTCGATAAGACTAATTGGCCTATAGCTGGATGGCCTCGCTCTGTCCCCCTTTTTATAAATTGGGACGACCTCAGCATTTGTCCTCGAGGGAGGGATAGGGGTACCTCTGAGGATTGAGTTAGTTAGTAGGTTTATATAGGATCCCCAGAGGGCTACATCCTCCTTGTAGAGATCATTGGGGATTCTATCTGGTCCGGGGGCACGAGCCGAAATGCAAGAGCGAATTGCTACTTGCGTTTCTTCTATAGAAAAAGAGAGGCCTTCACCCACAATTCCCTCCTTACTGAGGCCTTCACCTGACCCCTGGGGTTCTTCCTCGACTGTAGCATCCCTTGACTCATAAAGAGAGCCAAAGTATGCTTCCCACTTCTCTGGCTGTACTGTGAATTCTAAGGCTCTCCCATTCCCCTTAAACCAGTATGCTGCTTTACTCCAGAAGCTCTTTGAATCTTTGACTAACAGTGCATTTCGTAAAGCAGACCAGAGGGAGCCCTCCCCCTCCTTCTTCGCAGATTCAATTGCCTGCTTATTCTTCGCTCTGCAGGTCACTATCTCAATGCATGATTTTTGCTTTACTGCTTTAGGAGCGCCTCCTTACTGAGCCTACAATCCTTGTTGTACCATGCACCCTGCTGAACTGGTCTCTGGTGTATGCTGTTGCTTTCCTTCTTTTGAGGATTTCCCCGGTGGCCTAGCAATTCCCTTATCTCTTTATATAGGAGCTCATGACTGGAGCCTAATGTCGTAACAATAAGAAAAGATTTCCCTTGGACTGACTCACCAACTATGATCAACATTCAACCCTCTGTCATGCAAACTTCCTTCTTAATTATATACTATCGACAACCCCACATATAATTATAAAAATACACAAATTTATAAAAAAATCACATAATTTTTATTCAATGTACATTAATGTCGTACAATAGTTCAATTTTTTTTTTTTTTTTTTTAAAGAACAGAGAAGCACTGTCCACAATTCATAAAAACATTTCATATAAAAAATTCATTAAAAACAACAAGAGACCACAACAAGTGACATATTAAAAATCATCAAAAAATAATTAATTCGATAGAATCTATATTGTAGTCATATCATGTAGAATATCCTTAGACTAAATAGTTCCTCGAATTTAACACCCCAGAAGCGTCGACGCGTTTCGGTGTGCAAACAACTTTAGCATCACCTTCATCAGGACTTTACAATGATTGTCTCTTTGTAATAAGTAGCACAAAAATCGTGTGTGCCTGAATCAATGTGTCATAAACTCCGTGATGCCATGCATAATGGAATGGGTCGGGCTGGACCACAAGAGGACCTATCTTATCATGAGGACCTCATCGTTTTTCTTATTACGCATGTTACGTGTGTTCAAGGATAAAAATCTTCAGTATTGTTGATAGTTCTCAGGGTTTGTGAAATCTTTAAAAATTACCTTCATATATTATTGGTACAGAAAAAGGACGTCTTCTATTTAAAGTCCAATATTTGTTCTTCGCACTTATTTTAAAACCTCTGTTTGAACCGATATCTCTTCGTGTGATCTCAGGTCCGACGCCGCTCTGCAATCTCCATGACATTCTGAGTGGTAGAGCTAGCAGATTCCTCAAGTAGCAGGCGAACCTTCCTCTTGACTGCACCTAGTGCCCCCGGGTGAACATCCACCCAGTACCATCTGATTGCCCTCTGGTTATTGGTAATTGTTAGAGTACCTAAATCTGGGCAGCCCATTTTAGCAGGCCCAGCAGAGCCCTGCTTGGTAAAAGTAAGAGCTAGGGCATTGTGGTCACTATCAACCCTTTTGACCACTGCCATATCTGTAACTGACTGCCAATGATTTAGGGATACTAGGCAGCTGTCTATCCTGCTTTCGTGGCCTAGCCTGTTGAAGGTGGGATCCCCATTTGGGTCAGAAGTTGTCCTTCCATTCGTGGCTCTCAGGTCATGCTGCATTGTGAGTGCCATCATCTGGGCTCCTCTCATGGTCCACCTTACTAGGGGAAGATCTAACTGAGGAATTTGCCACTCTCTGTCCCATTCATCGGTCAAATCTGGGGGAATCGGGGCAAGCAGTTCAAAAGTACAATTAAAATCACCCGCCACTACTACAGGGATGTTATCTGTATAGTGTGACAGGGCAAGATCTAGGATGCGCAATGTGTTAGTTTCCTTCTGGGCCCTCTGCACTCTGTTGTAGACATTAAACATCCTAATTTTGGATCCATTATAAAAAGTAAGCTCTAGTGCAAGTATATCCTGAGAGTCCACATACAGGAGTTTGACTTTAGACCCTAGGCCAATTTTCACCCATACTGCTAGCCCTCCCAAGGGTCTACCCAGCTCTTTTCTTGTAGCATTAATGGCATAGGTGGAAAAACCACTTCTGTGTGGACACTGGAGGCTCCAGGTTTCTAACCCTGGGCGGTGAACTACACTCCGCTCGCGGAGTTTGCTGCACTCCGCGTTACGCGGATCTCACAGAGTGCAGAGAAAATCAATTTTGCTTGCTCGCGTTCCTCAACGTCAAGTTGGCGACCGCGAGTGAGCAAAATCAACATCCCGGCGAGATTTTTCCTCGTTCGCGATCGGCAACATCAAGTTGGCGAGCGCATGCGTGGAAAATAAACCTCCCGGCGAGATTTCTCAACGCGGGGGGGTCAGGTTTCTCATTGCGAGTGGTCGCGTATGCTCGTGACCGCTCGCGATGAGAAACTGCCCGTTCGTGTTGAGAAAGCTGCAGCTCGAGTAAAAATCTACTCGAGCAGCAGAAAACGAGCGCTTGCACTGTGCATGATGCCGTTTGCAATGATTGCACGGTGCGGACAAGCATCCGGCACTGTGCAATCACCGCGAACAGCATTTTCCTATCACACTACACTGCTCGCGTAGCTCCCCGTAGCGCAGCGGAGTTATTTTACTGCTTCGCATAGCGGCGTGTAGCGCAACTCCGCGAATTACGCCCACCCTTACAGGTTTCTTGAAAAACAATTACATCAAAGGGATCTACAAAGAAACACCATTCTGGGTCCACCATTAGCTTGGCGATCCCAGCCACATTCCATACCAGTATCCTTAAAGAGTGGTTTTCCAAATCTCCCCCATCTATGTCTTCTACACCCCCCAGAGATGAAACAGCCACAACCCCGTTTCCCACAAAAGGAACAATCTCACTGTTCACCTCAGGCTCAGTAACTACAACACATAATGGAGGGATTATTATTGGGGGGGGACTAGTGTGGGCGTCACCGGGGGACTTAAGGATCCTCGCCTGTTTGCAGGTGTCGTCTGCGCCTCATACAGAGGTCAGCTATACCCTCTCAAAACACCCATATGTGGTGGGGGCAACCCTGTTGGCACTAGCCCATTTGATGGAAGAAACAATCTAGTACAAGTTTCAGCAGTGGGTGTCAATAGGGGTCTGGGGGGGTCTCCAGCAGGG
Source organism: Calotriton arnoldi (assembly GCA_963921515.1). Lineage (NCBI taxonomy): Eukaryota > Metazoa > Chordata > Amphibia > Caudata > Salamandridae > Calotriton > Calotriton arnoldi. The sequence continues at coordinate 665,527 of CAWUFW010003857.1, read as the reverse complement.
GGTCTATATCTGATAGAGATGCAGGAATTTTCTGGGGGAACTGTACGAGAATCAATCGACAATAGTCCAGTAATAATACCAGCATCATGGAAGCTAACCTCAAGCATATCCCACATTGACCTCTGCATAGGGAGTCTTCTTACCGATGTTATATCATCCCTAATGATTGAGTAACATTGTTGGGTAGACCTCAACCAATGGATGACCTTGTTCTTGAGCGACTCCTGGTTTTCAAAGCTCCTGGAAGGGAGTTTAGGAACTTCCGTGAGGTAGATCTCCGCAGAGCTTTCCCATGCCCTAGGTCTCACATAGACACCATCCCATACAGTCCCCCTAACTGGGACCCTCCTGTGGTCTCGCATATATGTGTTTCCTTCATCCAGAACCACCTCTCCTCTATCTATGTCCCTACCTTGTGTGGGGCCCGGGGGATTTCTCTGGGTTTGCTTTATAGTGTCTTGAGGGTTGCAATCCCCAGTGATGTATGGCAAAGACTGGGTATATCCTGTTCGCATAGGGTCTCGGGTACTATTTGTATTTGTATTGACCATACTACATACTTCTACGCCATTAGCAACCCTATTAATTGATGATGGCTTGGTTTCTAAGACCACCCGAAGCCCACCGTCGGCCCTTTCCAACAAAGTGGCAACCTTCTCTTTGAGGGAGGATACCTCATCTCTCAAAGATCCAATCAGATCTTTTAATGACTGGATTATGCAGACAGTGATTTTACTTGCCTCTAGAGGGTCTATAAGATCAACGCCACCCTCCTCCTCCCCCACCCCTTCTTCCTCTACTTCGAGGGCATCAAATCTATTTTGGCACTCAATATTAACGGACAATGTTATACTGTGCATATCAGTGGGATCTGCTTAGCTAGTTTTTCTGCTGGGGGATGTTCAGGTGAGGTAGCTGTCATTGGTCCAGGGGGTCCAACATCTAGGGCCTTGCTACGCCTTTTGTTATGCTTTTTAAACATCAATAGGATCTGCTTTACTATTTTTTTCGCTGAGGGCAGTTCAGGTGAGGTAGCAATCATTAGACCAAGGGTGTTTGCAGCGCCAATGGGGCTACCACAGGAGGAAGAGGGGCTTGGTATGTCAGAACTGACTATATCCTGGCAGTCTGCTAGGATGGTCTCAATCCTATCCATTGTTTCATAACAAACCACACTAGATGGCCTATTAATACCCAGTGGCTGTCCCTTGGCCTTCCTTTTACCCATTTCTTGTTCTCGGCTTAACAGCTTTCTAAGGCACAGGATACAACCAGAAAGGTAGATCGAAAACAAGAGTAAAGGGCCCACCACCCCCACAGAACCATGGAGCAAAGAACTAAAAGCAATATAGCAGATATGGCGTACTTTTTACAAACGGAAGATTCACTGCTCGAGCAGTACAGTGCAAAGTGCAAAGTGCAAGGTGCTAGAGGCTAGGAATTAGATTCAAAGCGCCTAGTGCAGGGTAAAAATGAACTAAGTTCAATAGACTACAATACGAGTATAAAATTCACAAAATAGAAATATATTAAGAACAAGTTAAAAAACACCAATTGTCACTAAATATTCGCCGTAGCATCAGTGGGAGCGTTTAAAACAAATCAAACACAATTTAGCTAAACCGTAAAAATCCTAAAAAATCCTCAAAAAAGAACAAGAAAAGTTTATAAGATATGAGTAAGGGACACCAGTTCCGGTGTTTTAAAGTTCACAGCTGCCACTTACAGATCCTCCTTGCAGCCAGAGCAATAGGGAAAGCACACCAATGTTTAAATGGGCAGTCACAAAATAATTAATTATTCTTAAAGTCTCACCGCCTGCTCCGTACTGTTCGTTGTTTAAAGTTCTCGCCCCACTCAAAATCCGCTCAAAATCTGCTGTGGCCTCCTTTAACGGTATCCAGATATTCAAACCAAGGGGGGTGGCCCTGCCCTGTTCTGCCACGGACGGGGGCAGGCGGGCCCGCCCTTAGCCTGGGCTTTGTCCGGGTGCGGCCCGGGCACGCCCACGGGCGTCCCGCGCTGCGGGAGTCTGCCGTTGGTTAAATGCGCCTCCGGGCGCTGTGGGAGTGACGAGGCAGTGAAAATGGCGTGAGGGAGCCTGGTAGATGGAGTCCTGTGGACCCGCTGCATGTGGCTCTCACCCCCGGTGCGGCAGATTGCAGCGTCCCGAGCTGCGGGAGTCCACCGTTGGTTAAATGCGCCTCCGGGCGCTGTGGGAGTGACGAGGTGGTGAAAATGGAGTGAGGGAGCCTGGTAGATGGAGTCCTGTGGACCCGCTGCGTGTGGCTCTCACCCCCGATGCGGCAGAATGGAGCGTCCTGCGATGCGGGAGTCTGCCGTTGGTTAAATGCGCCTCTGGGCACTGTGGGAGAGATGAGGCAGTGAAAATGGAGCGAGGGAGCCTGGTAGATGGAGTCCTGTGGACCCGTTGCGTGTGGCTCTCACCCCCGGTGCGGCAGATTGAAGGGTTCCGCGCTGCGGGAGTCCGTTGTTGGTTAAATGCGCCTCCGGGCACTGTGGGAGTGACGAGGCGGTGAAAATGGAGCGAGGGAGCCTGGGAGATGGAGTCCTGTGGACCCACTGCGTGTGGCTCCCACCCACGGCGCGGCAGATTGAAGTGGTAAAACTCAATGTGGCCGCACCAACAGAAGGTGTTGACAAGGGACCAAGGGCACCTTTACCAAACTGAGGCAAACCACAGAATCAGTGCCAGGCCCTGTTCTACCATCTGAACCACCCAACGGAGAAGAGGAATGGGTAGAATACAAGAGAGTAGACCCCAGGGCCATGGAGCAGCCAGGATAACCACCATCCAAGCTCCCAAGGACGGGACCAGATTGCAGAAACAGGGAAGGAGGCAATGCACCTCACACAAACAAATCCAGCCAAGGGAGACCGAAATTAATAAGAAAGAACCAAAACACTCCAGGTCCAAACCCCAATGTCACAGAGAACAAACTGACTCAGGACTTCAGCAGCTCCAAAACCCTCCCTGGAAAATAGACTGCAGCGAGCCAAGAGATGTGAAATGGCCCAGAGGCCAAACCTCTGGGAAAAAGAGAAACAGGAGGGGCACATACCGCCCACCAATGCACACAGGAGCAGACAAACTGGTTGACAACCAGAATACACACTGCAGAGTGCAACAACAGTGGCGGAAATACAAAAAGGCCATCAGAAGAGCCACCAGCCTATCCCAATTGGAAGACAGAAGCAACACCATCCGATTCCATCTCCCCAGAGCAGCGGAATTCCCCAGAGAGGCACCACATCCATCCCACAGGCATCAGTTGTGAGAACCAGGCCGGGAAGAGGAAACAACGAAAAACCACTGGACAAAAAGAGGGGGTCTAACCACCACTGGAAATCCCAGTGGAACTGAGGAGTCACCTGAACCAGAAACTTTCACACTTGAGACAACGGGTACCTACCCAAGCCATGGGAGGAGGTGAACCAGTGGAAACAGGCATCCCCCCCAAGGGAAAAAGGGCCATGTAGAGGACAGCACCCCCTGACGGCGGCACCACGTTCCCGCAATTGCTGAGGGGCAAAGAAGGTGAGAGGACATAAGGAAGTGGAGAGGAACACAACGCTCAACAGACACCAAGATCACCCCCAAGCCCATCCTGAAGCGGACCCCTATGAAGAGGAGATCCCAGGATGACTGGACCAGGGACTACCCCCAGTTGGCCAAGAAAGCTGCACCCCAGCAACAACATGATCACTCAGAGAACCTCCAACTGGGCTTGAAAAAAGAACAGGAGGCAACCAGCCAGTCAGCCAGAGACGGGAAGATGTGCACACCCTCAAATGTGAAATGCCCACCAACGGAGCCAAAGTGTGGAGGACACCCTGGGTGTGGATGCCAGCCCAAAGTGTAGGACCCGGAATGGGTAATGGAACCCCATGACAGCAAAACTGAGGAACTGCTGGTGATACATACGAACTGGGACATGGAGAGAGGGAACCACAAAAACAATAGGGGACAGGAATCCACCTTCTAGAAGAGAGGCAGAATCAGCTGGAGAAACAACAATCGGAATGGCACATGAAGAAGAAACTGAAGGTCCCCCCATGGACCAGAACAGGGCAGAACACACCCAACGCCAACTGGACCAGGAAAAGCAGGGACAAATACCCAAGGAAAATCCACCCAGAAGAAATGATGGCAGCCTAATGGAACCGCTTGAAGCGAGACCTGCCAGCAGAGAGTCAACCCACACCAAAGAGGGAAAGTCTACTGCAAAAGTCTCCAGCGGGTACATTGTAGACAGAAACTGATGAAACCAGTCACATCAATTTCTGCCCACTCTCAACAAAAGAGACCACAATAGCTAAATGAGTGAGCAGAGAATCAGGACCCTACTACCGATACTGCAGAAAAAAGGTACCGGAGCCCACCTGGGAAACAAAAACTAGAAATAAGGGTCAGTAGACCCCACATATTTGAGTCAAAATTAATCCACCCCCTAATACCACATCCACAGACTGCAATCTGGAGCACCAAACACGAAGCCTTAGGAACTATGGGGGCTGGAGCTTCCCCTTTAGCTGCAAAAGCAAAATCCCCTGCTGCGTTAAACATTATCTGCAGCAGTTTCAGAACAAGTGAGGAGCAATACCCCCCCAAAAAGCAAAACCTCTGGGAAAAGGCACTGCAAGACTAGGCCCCCTGCTCCTCCTGAGTAGACCACAACAAGGCAACATATAGAAGCATGTCTCTCCACCATGTCCACAAAAGAGAAAGCATAACACACATCTAAATATTCTAGTGGGCCTGCTTCCCCATATTACCATAGAAAATCACAAATGATGGACAGAATGAAGAACAAATCAAACCTTCACCCCCAATCAAGAGATCTGGGTTAAATCCATTGTTCTTTTGCGCACCATGCCACCCCAGTTTAGACCCAGCCATATGCAAATCAGTCTTGATCCTGCTCCTCATGGGAATAGTCCAGCCTGGACTGCCAAGCCAGGTCCTCCCTGGACCAGAAGCAATCATCCTGGGACCGGTTTCGGAGTATTACTCCTCATCAGCCAGGCTAGCTTGAATCCAGTGGCACAGTGAGCCAGGGACCCATGTCTGGGCATACCTGGCACACTTAGGGTGAGAAAGCAAAAAACACACAAATGATGGACGGAATGAAGAACAAATCAGACATTCACCCCTAGTCAAGAGATCTGGGTTAAATACATTGTTCTTTTGCTCATCATGCCACCTCAGTTTAGACCCAGCTATATGCAAATCAGTCTTGACCCTGCTCCTCATGGGAACAGTCCTGCCCGAACTGCCAAGCCAGGTCCTCCCTGGACCAGAAACAAGTATCTAGGGACCGGTTTCGGGGTATTACCCTTCATCTGCCAGGTTAGCTTGAATCCAGTGGCACAGTGAGCCCGTGACACATGTCTGGGCATACCTGGCGCACTTAGGGCGAGAAAGAAAAAAACACACAAATGATGGACGGAATGAAGAACAAATCAAATATTCACCCCCACTCAAGAGATCTGGGTTAAATCCATTGTTTTTTTGCTCACCATGCCACCCCAGTTTAGACCCAGCCATTAATCTTGACACTGACCTCATGGGTCCAGCCCAAACTGCCAAGCCAGGTCCTCCTTGGACCACAAAAAAGCATGCTTGGACCAGTTTCATGGTTCTACCCCTCATCAGTGAAGCTAGCTTGAATCCAGTGGCACAGTGAGCCTGGGACTCACATCTGGGCATATCCAGCGCACTTATGACGGGTCCCCATGTCACGTGGCAACAGACAGGGGGCTACACCCACCATGTGCTGTACTGTCAAGCCGGATGAAAAAGAATGACGTGGCAACAAGACCCCGCACAAGGGAGATCCATTGTGACTTCCCACAGCCGGAGCAATGTGCAGGCCGATATCCCCGCTCCCGTGCCCAGGAGAGGAGCAGGAACCCCAGTACCAGGAGTGCTCCAAGAGCAAGTCAGCTTCTCACAGAGCCGGCCCATAATCGCCCAGCGAAGTAGGCAGCGTATGATGAAATCCAACAAATGGATTAGGCAGAGCAACCGCAAGAGCAAGCAGTGAAAATACAACTTCAAAAATTGTAAAATAAAAGTCTAAAATCCAAACAAGGACAAATACGGGCAGCACAAATGGCGCATAAGTACCTTATCACCCTTCTCCATGAAGGGAACCAAACATTAGCCCTGGAGTGCAGCCACCACGGAAGCAGCCTGGAGAACATGGGACACAGCAACTGCAGACAATGGCCCAGCCACCTGTGGAAGACCCTCAGCCGCGTACATCATGCAGAGGCAGAAGTCCAATACTTCAAGAAAGTGGAAAGCACAGAGCCAAGACAGCAAGGGATCCCTGCCAAAATGCCCAAAGAAGCAACTGAAGGCATGGTGCAGCGAGGGAACTGCAAGGACAGAAACAAGAACACCACAGAAAAACCTCCTGAGAAAGCCAGCTGGAACCAGGGCAACCCTGCCCACACCACAGTGTGCTTCCCACCCGCTGCAAAAAGACAGGCAGATGTGCCGCCTAGCAATAGTGAAGGTGTCATTTTGGAAGAAGGCAGCCGGCGGGGAGATAGGGCAATGCTGTCCATGAGCATGCTGCCTGTCTGTCAAAGACACGCGGAAGAACCAGGATGCACCTCCCAGCCACAACAAAGGTGCCATTTTGAGAGCAGGCAGATGCAATGCGCATGCCGATCTCAATCAGACCCCACCAAAACAGCTGCACAGTGTGCTGCGCACACTTTCCCAGCGTCTCAGTGCCAAAATAAAGTCTTGGAGAAACTGAGACCTAAATTTCCAAAATTTTTAAAATAAAGGGTCAAACATCCCCGAGGCCATCTCAGGCTGACCAGCAAGCCACAGACGCCCCGTTGTTTCACATGCCCGCATACGAGCGTGACCACGAAAAACAACAGAAAACTGCTAAAGCAGGTTTTGAAACAAAATAAATGAAAAACACATACCTGTAGCCAGATGGCAATTGGCTGCAGAAAAAAGAAAACAGGAAGTCCTTCCCAGGAAGTGATGTATTTATACCCCTTTGCATGGGGGCCATCTTGGCTTGGGGAGGAAAAATCAAGTAGCCGTGGACTCAGAGTAATGAATAATACCGGTAAGTAACTAGGCATTCTACGACTGCTGAAATATACAACTTTTAGGGCAGCACTACTGATGTATTGGGAGAACAGCCAGGCACTGTCGATTCTCAGCCCACCCTAAGTCCCTTGCTAAAGGACAGCACTTCAAGCGTGTGGGGAAAGGATGGTAAAGGCCCTCTGTGTCATAGGACATGTTGCCACGGTCACACAGATTCCAATTTATTTGCCATTTTTATGGAATTTAGCTACTAGCTTTGCACTTCGAGAATCAAATGATGTTTAAAAATATGTAAATGCACAACTGCAAAGATTGCAACTTCACAACTTTGTGCACCAATATTTTGAAGCAAAGGAGCACTGAATTGTTTTAGCTATGAATAAGAGGTCTGTTAGGAGATACACTTATACACAAGGACTGTGAGAGGAAGATTATCTAGAAGGCAATGTATGCTATGTGGCTGACATAGCACAAATGGCCATGGGCAACCCCGAGTGGTAACAAGAAAAATGCAGCCAATTCCTTGCAGTCTTCTCTCACCCCTTCTTGAGTGGAGAAAACGACTCCAGGGCATCCCTGGTGTTGAAGGAATATTTCAATTCATGTGAAGAAGGGCAAAGTTGGTACTATTCGCCAACTCTCACAGAGTACAAAGTTTCCAAACTTACCATGACTTTGCATGTGAAGTTTTAAGTTCACACATCCATAACAATTAACAATATTTGCTGCAGATAACAAACTCCTAGCAGAACACGCATGGGGCTACTTTCTAGCCAGCAGTATGGAGGCTTCAATGCTGCAATTTTTTATTAATGCACTTCATAACATTGGTGGAAAAAAGACATTCCTTCTGATACCAAAACATGTAGCCTCCCACACAAATCTTCATGAGGTATGTGTATATAGGAAACGAAGGAGGGGGTCAAAGGCCAGAGGAGGAAACGAGGAGTTCAAAGGGAGGGTATTAAGGAGCAAATCCTGTAAGAGACAAAAAGGCAGTAATTAATTTGACTAATGAGACTTTTACAGGTTTAGAGATATTTAGAGATATAGGGCCAGATGTAGGAAGCGAAATACCGATCGCAAACGCTGAAATTCGCAGAATTTCAACGTTTGCGACCGCAAAAGAGCCCCGTGAAATGTAGAGAGGGAAAAAGTCAAGCGCAAAATAAGGAATCGCTAAAAACAAGAGAAGTCAGTTAGCGATCCCTTATTTTGCGAATTTGATCCACCGACTCCCAAGTTGCGCCACGCAATTTGCGAAATCGCAAAATAGATTTGCAAAGAAATGTAAGTAAAATCGCAAATAGCGATTTCTCGCAAAATTGCTATTTGCGAGTCGCAAATTACCACCAACTCAAAGCAGGTGGTAACCAGGTGCACTGCATATAAACTGCCCCAGAATGCATCAGTTTCAACACAATGGCAGCCCTCTATGTCATTGCAAGGCGGATGCGGATGCAAGCAGCAGCACAGAGGATGAGGAGGCGACAGGAACGCATATACAGAGTGATGACGACCAGGCCGTGTTGACCAAGCAGTTCGAATATCGGGATGCAAACACCTTTGGGATTATACCGCATGCCCATTGATAATAATGGCCCATGACACCGCATTCATTGACTATTTTGGATGACTCCTATACTGTTGCGAAATACTTAAGGTCTCTTTTTACTTGGATCTAAAAACCGAGTCTCCAATAAGAGTTTTTTATTTATGAATATTGAGGAGAATACATCTTACTGCTTCGCCCTGAAGAAGTCCTTGATGGACGAAATGCGTAGGCTACAATCTCTTTTTAAGAAGAATTTGAATAAAGAATTGGAACAAGACCAGACCTGCTGAATCATTCTTTTGAACTTATCTTTTATTAACTGTTTCAATTTGAATTTGTTTGGAGTGCTGGATCAAATTTGTGTCTTAATGATTTGTGGGATCTTGTATCCTAGGGGACTTAAGGGTATTGAGTCTCAGGTCCTTGGCACCCGGTTAGCTTGAATGACTTTTTACCCCACATAAGGGATAAGTGCAGTCACAATTGCCCCATACCCTTCTTCGCTGTGCTTTTGCATATACAGAGTGCGCATCACCCTTTTCCAAATCACAGAAGAAGAAATACATGAGAGGTACAGGCTTCACCCCACTACCATCCTAGACCTGATACGTGACCTGCACCCAATCCTGGAGCATCAGACATGCAGGGCGCACGCAATTCCACCACATGTGCAGGTCCTTTGTTCCCTGCACCTACTTGCATGAGGTAGTTACCAGGGGGTGATAGCTGTAGCTGGAGGGGTCTCACAAAGTTGCCTGTCACGCTTCTTCAACACCTTCCTGGATGCCATGCTACAACGAATGCACCATTACATCCGGTTTCCCACCACGCAAATGGAACTGCATAAGACCAAGATGGATTTCTATCAGATGGAATTCCCACATGTCATTGGGTGCCTTGATGGGACACATATTGCAATCTGCCCACCCTCTGCTACTGAGTACATATATCGGAACAGAAAATCATATCACTCAATCAACGTCCAAGTAATCTGTGATGCGTCACACATCATAACTGATATTGTAGCAAAATTCCCAGGAAGCACGCATGACTCCTACATCTTCAGGCACAGTGGAATCTATACACGTCTGGCTGCGGGAGAATTTGGAGAAGGATACCTGCTAGGTAAATGCATGTGACACACTCTGTTGTACACCTTGGATGTATTGGAAGTAGCCTGTGATTGATGTTTTTACCTATCTCATTTAGGTGACAGCGCATATGCAGTGCGTGCATTCATACTCACCCCATTCCTCAACCCATCTACCCCAAGTGAGAGGAGATACAATGCTGCCCATAAGTCTACGCGGAATGTGGTGGAGCGGACATTTGGACTCCTGAAGAGCAGGTTCCGCTGCCTCCACAAAAGTGGCGGTGCACGGCAGTACCGCCCCGAGATATGCTGCAAAATCATAGCTACCTGTGCCATGCTACACAACCTAGCCACAAAGAAGGGAACCCCCGTTGAAATCACTGATTCAGACTCAGAGGATGAGGAATGTCCACGGCCACTGCACAGCGCAGCAGGTGTTGTAGGAGCAGCAGATGGGAGACACAGACGTGCTGAGATCACACGAAACTATTTCTAAGTAAGTAATGACACAAAGCCGATACTGATATTTGCTTAATGGTGTTTTATTGTCCTTACATCAGGCAATATGTATGCACACCGCCTCACAATACTGGCCTCTGTGTGCCTTGAGTTGCCCATCATGGCATGTCCGCGCTGCACGCACATTGTCATCCACTGTCATTGGGTCACATGGGTTATCTCACCCATCAGCAAATGTCAGCCACAGCATGGATTTATTTCCTGCGCCCACGCCCAGCAGTGCTTCGCTCAGTGTGCACACTTCCCTCCCTTGACGACAGTTCTGCTGATGGCCCTTGCCTTGCACTACGCCGTCTGGGCTCAGCGACGGGTGGAGTAATGCTGCTGCAGCTGGTGACCTCCTCACTGTCTCTACCATCCCCAGACCCTGTGGCAGCTATGTTGGCTGTCTGGAGCAGTTCAACAGCAGTGGTGACCTGCAACAACCCCCTAGCAACATCCTGGCTGCAGTGGGCCATTTCCAACTGCATGGCCACTGTGCGTCTGCTCAGGACAGATGTGGCATTGCATAGGCGGTTGACCGCCTTTGTGTATCCCTCCATGCGCTGTTTTTCCCTGCGCCTTGCGCCACGTTCACTGTCCAATTTGCTGCATAACTGCTGTACTGCCTCAGTCATGTCCCGCATGCCCTCAGCAACAGTGGTGTTCAGTCCATTGATGCACTCCTTAATGTCACTCATGTTCTTGTTCATGGACACCATCTGGCGTTGCATTAATCGCATTGTCTTCATTTGCAGCCGCTGCACCTTCACCATGGTGCTCTCAAGACCTGCGAAGACACTGGATTCATCACCCTGCTCAGACGGACTGTGTGCCCTTGGTCTGCGTCGGAGACCACTGGTGTGGCTACACTGCATGGGTGACTGTGTTTTGAGCGACTGTGCTGGCTCTTCGGGCATGGTCTGTGGATCTCCTGTGCTCTCCTCCTCTGCCCCATCCATCTCCTGTAGTGTTTCCACTGTGTACCTCCTAGGTCTGGGTGGTGGTGTAGGTGTGTTATCTGTGGGTGTCTGGGACTCTTCCTGAATATGTTGTTGCCCAGGTGCCTCATGTGTCTCCCTCTCTGCTGTCTAGGGTGCAGGTTCGCCTGTGGAGACAGAATGTCCATTTACTGACTTGCCTTGCAGCATTTGTGTAACATTAAATTACATGAGTTGCTATTCACACTAACAGTCCTCCGCTTGGTAATTGACTGATGTGAGGCCCCTGCAAATGTGTTCACAAATCTCCCTGATATGCTATATGGGTTTTGGGACTACATCTCCCATGATGCATTGCTGGTTGTTTGTAAAATATGGACTGGAGTGGAATTCTAACTTGCTCATGGGGGACTGGGGATTGGGGATTGGGGAGGGGTGGGTTCAGGCCATGCTGTGCATGCATCTTACCTTGTCTGCTGTTGTCTCGGGCTTAGCTGTCCACGTCTCCTATGCCACTGATGGTCTCAGGCTGGAGGGTGGACTCCACCAAATCATCCAGGGGTGTGGTTGCAGGCGCTGTGGATGGTCCGCCACCTGTCTTCTTTGCTTGTTTCAGCCTGTCTGCTACCCTCTCCTTCGCCCTGGAGCTCAAGTCATACCAGCGCTTCTTCAGGTCGTCGATGGAGCGCTGGGTGACCCCAATGGCATTGATCTTGCCTTGTTTTTCCAGCCAGATCTTTCTCTTCTGGGATTCCGGGACATGGAGGGATTTCTTTCCAAATAACTGGTCATGTGTCTTCACCACCTCTTCAATGAGGACCTCCAACTACTTTTCGCTAAACTTCTGCTTCCTTTTCCTTTCGGCAGGCTCCTTTCCCTTCTCCTGTGTGTCCATCCTGTCAGTTGGTGTCTGCCTGAACACTCCTGTACAGCTCCTGGGTGTGTGCTTCTGCTCTCTGCCTCTCCCACAGCCTCAGGCACTCAGAAACAGCATGGGTGTGGCCACTTCCTGAGTGTGATGTCATCAGAATGCACCTGAATGGCAGATTCGCAAAATTGCGATTTTTTAAAATTGCAATTTCGCTAATTCCGAATCGGTAATACCGATTCGGTATGGGGATTTGCGAGTTTTAGGGAATCGCAATTTATTTGCGATTTTTATCTACATGGTGGTTTGCGATTTCTTAATAGCGATTCGGTAAAAATCACTATTAAGAAATCGCAAATATCTTTTTACCTACATCTGCCCCATAGTCTTTGGGACTGTCATTTTGGCCAGAAGCGGAATTTGACTATGTGTAGTCGAGAATTGACGTGTTCAAGTTCATTAGGAAATTAAAATTGACTAAGATGTATGAGATGAAACCCAAGACAGGGTCTAGATCCAAAGTAAGAATGAACAATGAGAAAAATAACAGGATGATAATTGATTTTATGAAAGAACTGCTTGAACAGGAGTGTGGAACTGAGGAAGGGACTTATGGTGAAGTGGATTTTGTTGCCCAGGATTTGTTTATTTCAGAAGAAGGTGGCCTCAACTTTAAGTCTCAATCCGTATTTGTACCCACATTACCACACAATAGTACTGATCAATTTTCAGAAGTAGTGGTTAGGGATCAATAGAAATTACAAGTGAAAAGTAAGAAATCTTCATACACCAACCCCGTTCCCATCAAATATAAATCAACCATAGATAAATTGAGCAAGAACAAGTGATGTGTGCGCAGAAATTCCTATAAAGGGGGTTACGTGGTGTAGACATGTTTATGGCAGAAGCCAATAATCAATTGAACGATATCAATGGTTACAGAAAGATAGATAAGGCATATTATTTGGATGTTAAATCTGGGGTTTTAAAGAACTCATTGATTAGAAAGATCAAGGCCTAATCAATTTTGATGAATATGGGTTCCTTAAGAATGATCACCCTAAAATACCTATATTTTACTTCATCTCCAAGGTTCACAAGAATTTGGATACACCCCGGACATACCTATAATTGCAGTGCAAGAGGGACTTTTGAAATACCTCAAAGTATTTAGATCACTTTTTGAGACCATATGTGTCGAGGTACATGATAGCTCAGCACACACCTATAGTCAAGAAATACAGTTACAAGGACTACAGTGAAATATCCTGATTAATAATTAGTAAACAAGAAACAATCTCCCAAATGAATCCAATGAGTCTTCGGAATACTTGAAAAAATTATCCTTCTTTTATTCTTTTATATTATTTTTCTTCAGACTTCGTTTTTAAAAAAAACACAATACAAAATTCATAGCCCAACTGTTACAACACGCTAATTATTAATAGGACAGTCACCATCTTGGAGAGTCCAGCCTAGTATATTACACTATCGAGTATTATACTGTTAAGGCACGCTATTTTTGCGTGATACAGACGTCATTAACGAAAGTCCAGCATAATGTATTACACTATCAGATAGTAAGTTCTGAACATATCTGATTTAATAAATTTATAAGCATGCATCAAAGAAGTGTGCAAATTCGACAGAGTATGAAATTGGCACGTACGAGCTGTCATGAGAAATGTTAATACATTAACTGTCCGATCTCATTTTCGTAAAGCACTCAGTCATAAAAAACAGAACAAATCGTGGTTCAAACAGACTGTTGTGACACGTTATTTGTTAATAAAACGGACGCCATTTTAGAGAGTCCAACATAATGTATTATACTGTCGAGTATTGATCTGTTTGGGCACGCTATTTGAGCGCAGTGCATTTTGGAGAGTCCAACATAATGTGTTATACTGTCAAGTATTGATCTGTTTGGGCACGCTATTTGAGCGCAGTGCAGACGCCATAATAAAAAATCCAGCATAAAATATTGCGCTATCGGATAACAAATTCTAAAGGTATCCGATTGCGCAAAACATATAAGCACGCATCAAGGAATTGTGCAAATTAAACAAAATTTGAAATTGATTAGCATCTTAACCGCAAAAAATTAATTAAACAAAATGGGAATGTGCCCATAATATATAAGTTGACTTACTAGTGCAAGGACAAGTAGCTATGTGGTCCGTAGTCCGAGTCTGAAAAATCACGCCAGAAACGAACCCCTTTCTAAGGCACGTATTTATACAAGATCTTCATTGTATACACCTGTTACTCCCTAGTCCGTTGTGAACAGCAACAAGGGACAGCATCAAGCAGACGCCAATCTAAAGATGCGAGATCATTTCGGCCATTTTGAAGTGAGGGTTTACTGGTTTAAAGTTAATTTCAAAAGCACTGTAGAGCTTGCACTGAGCAAGCCCACATGGATTAAAATTAATGTTTAACCCTAGCGATCCACAATGACGCAGTTATGTCAACTGTTATATCAGTGAAGACATTTGGACGTGCGAAAAACAGTAAACAATGGAAAGAAGCCCGAGCACAAATTTCTTAGACAGTCACGCGAGACCGTTTCGGCCATTTTGAGATGGGAATGTGCTGCTTCGAGGCTGATTTTAAAAGTGCTGTAATGCCTACAGTAAGAGAGCTCACATGGATTGAAATTGAAATTAATGTTTAACCCTGGCGATACCCATAGACGCTATTGTATCAGCTGATATGTCAGTAAAAACACCGAACATGCAGAAAAACACGGAAAAGTGATGGAAAGAAAACAAGGCACAGTCAAGATCACAATGTACTGGAGATGTGGTATAAACACTGCTCTTTTACAATAGAAAAGTACAGTCATTCTATAGTCTCAAAGAAGAAACACTATGAGCAGGAACGTCAAGTACATGAAAGCAAGTTTTACAAACAAATCTTACATGCCTATAATATAGACGATATGTTCATACATTTAGATGGTACAAGTTCAGTTTCAATGCAAAAGAGAGTCAATAAGTACACATGTATAAATGCAGTGTTCAATCCCAATGCAGATAGTATTAGAATTCATACATTGGGCCAAGCCCAATGTAAAAACAGGATGTTTACTCTTCTATAACGATTGTCTAAAGAAAGTGATGTCATTCATTATTAATATTTAGACCAAACATTACAGTTCTCAGACGGCAGATCCAGCGAGCTTCAACCTGCCTGAGATGGTTAGTCTTATCCCCACCTCTCTCGTTATTGATCACATGATCTATAGCATGGAAGGTTACTCTTGTATTATCAGGATGCATTGTATGTATGTGAGCTGACACCGGATATCTGTCATCCTTATTTTTTATGGCACGAACATGTTCTTGTATGCGTGTCTTCAAGCTACGTATGCTGCTACCAACATGTGCTTTATTGCAAGAGCACTTTAGCAGATATACAGTGTACGTTGTATTGCAGTTGATGTAAGATCGAATTTTAAATTCTTTGGAATTATTATATTTAAAGCTTACAGTTTTATTTTCACCCAGGTTGCATACACAGCAATTACCACAGGTGAAAAAACCAGATGGTTTTTCGGGTAGCCAAGTTGTAATTGATGGTTTGGGTTGTTTAACATAGCTCGGACATAGCAGATTTTTTATAGTTCATAGGACGGTCACGTTCCCAGCTCTTTGCACCACTATTCTTGCCCAAACTACCCAATACTAAACTGACTGGTGCAGGCTCTGAGTGCCCTGACCTTCTGTCTCTTGTCTTACCATATGTGTCGAATTGAATGTCATACTTAAAGGACACATCGGATTGTTTGAAATGCATATTTGATGTGAGGTGGGAAGAGGAGATGTTATTCATGACTCTTGTTGTAGCCACCCAGTACAACAGCATACATTATGAGGATGGGATAAGGGCGATCAGGCACTATTTATGTATGAGACCCATCAAATATTTGCAACATACAGAGATGCTGTTGAGAATGCTACATTGGTGTTTGAGAATAAATATTTTCTTGTTTAATGACCAACTGTATGAACAACTGAGAGTGTCAGCGATGGGCGTCTCCAGCTATGCTAATATGCATATGGGCTGGTGGGAGGAGCAGGTGGTACACAAGTAAGACAAAGAAAGATGAGACAAGCACATAATTCTATGGGTTTGTTACTGTTAGACCTGGCATCTTTTGGCGTGGTTTCCCCTGTCTTTTTCCTTCTGGCCTCCTGTTTGTGATTGTGTCCTGGACTTCAGTTTTGCTGATATTTGAACTCTGGGCACTTTATTACCACTGTCCAGTGCTAAAGTGCATGTGCTCTGTGTCTAAATTGTAATGGCATTTGGTTTATCCATGATTGACATATTTGATTTGCTTGGAAGTCCCTCGTAAAGTGCATTATGCATGCCCACCGCCTGTAAACCAAATGCTACTAGTGGGCCAGCAGCATTGATTGTGTCACCCACATGAGTAGCCCTCCCAGCTTGTCTCATGCCTACCTCTGCAGAGCCTGCGTATGCAGTTTTTAACTGCCATGTCGACCTGGCAAAGTACACCTACTTGCTAGGCCCACACCTTCTCTTTTACTACATGTAAGGCACCCTTAAGGAAGGCCCTAGGTAGGTCCAGGTTCTGGGTGCTGTGGTGTATTTAAAAGTTGACACATGTGCTTTTACGTTTTACATGTCCTGGTAGTGAAAAAACGCAAAATACGCTTTTCACTACAGCAATGCCTATCTCTCCCATAGGTTAACATTGGAGCTGACCTGTAGCATTTTAAACAGGTATCTTCCAATTGGGAGCTGATAGAAAGATGGAGTTTGGTGTTCCTGGACTCACAATTTAAAAACACTTCTTTCACTGGAGTTGGTTTTTAAATTGCAGCTCTGAAAATGCCACTTTTAGAAAGTTGGCATTTTCTTACTTTAACCATTCGATGCCTCGGCCTGTCCCTTGAATACACTCCTGGTTTGGGTGACAGTTGGGCTTTGTAAATTCACTCTAGACAGTGACACACAAAGGGAGCTGAGGTGTGCCAGGCTGATGGGTCTCCCTGAGCTAGAGTGGTGGGAGGAGTTGACACTTGCACCTTAGTAGTCCCCTGTAGTGTCTGAAGCCATGGCCAGAAAGGGCAGGGTCTTGTGCACTACAAAGACCTTTCCTTGAGGTATCCCTACTTCAAAGGCCAATATGGATATAAGTACTGGACCTCCGACACCATAACAGTAGAAACTCTTCTGTACTGAGGACATTCTACCAGGAAGAAGAGGTGTTGGACTGCCACTTTGCTGCTTGCTTTGCTGTGTTGGCCTGTTGTCTGCTGCTTCTTGCCTGGGAGTGAGAGGACTGGACTTTGCTCTCTGCATCCTGCTTCCTAAAGTTTCGACAATTACTTGAGTTGAGCTTGCTTGCTGTTGGAAGTCTCAAGGCCATCATAGACATCATCTGCATCTTGCTACCAGCACCTGGGCTCCTCTGCTGTGAGTCCTGACCTGCCAAGTAGTGCCAAACCCAGTCCTGGATCCTTGGATGTGATTCTGGTGCTGGAACCAAGAAACTAATGCATTGACTCCAAGCGTCACTTCGGAACTGGAGCATCCCTGCGAAATCGATGCATCGCCACTGCCTACACCGAAGCTGTGGTCCCCGCTCGCTGAGTATGCAACGCAATGACCGTGAATTACAATGCAAGCTCCAATGGTGCTGCAGCACCTCTGAAGTACCGCTGCTGTGTGAGTCTCGAGCACCGCTTCACTGAAGTCTGTGACGCACAACTCCAACTCTGACGCAGCGCCTGCGGCCAGGTGGTTCGGCATTGGCACCATGGAATTGATGCACCATCCTGTGATGTTGATGCATCATCGACACGGCGTTGCCTTCAGGACCAGAGGTCTTGCACATGCAAAATGATGCATCACCTCCCCTGTTCCCCGCATTATCCCTGGGCGTTAATGGCTCAATGACCCTACACCGCCTCCAGGAACCGATGCATCACTTTGCTACAGTGACGCCTCACCTCCTTTGCACGATGCATTGTCCCGAGCGCCAATGTGCCAACGACCTGCAAAGCAGTAAGGAACCTAAGAATCACCTGTCTTCACGATGCCTCACCTCCTCTGGCCTCCCACCATCTTTGACTTTGTGACGCATCCAAGGTACTGTACTGGGGTCCGTGCAACTCCTATAGCCAGCCCACGCTCCATCGTGGTCAGACTAAACTTGTGGATTTGTCTCGGTCAAGCGCGACCAAATAGCTCCAGTTGGAGCTATTGTTTTCTAAATGCTGTAACTGCATTTAATATTGAAGGAGCAATATGTTGACTTGTGTATGTTGGTTTTATTTTGTTCTGGTCTTGTTTTACTCTGACAAATATTGTCTATTTTTCTAAACTGATGTGGAGTTCTTTTGTGGTGTTTTCACTGTGTTACGCTGTGTGTACAAATACTTTACTCATTGCCTCTTTAGTTAAGCCTGGCTGCTCTCTGTCAAGCTACCCGAGGGTGACCACAGGTAATCAGGATGTCAGTGGGACCGACACTGATGGCACGTCGGGGTCGGTCCTTCTGACATTTGAAGCAGCGGTCAGACCGCCGCATTACAATGAGGTCGGTCTGATGTCATGGGTGAGGGACCGACCGCTACAGTTCCGACGGGCTCAAGGAGCCTGTCGTTCCTGCAGTCGGAATGTAATCCCTACAATGAGGGCAGTGCCTGCTTAGGCACTGCTGTAGGGATTACAATGGCCCTTTCCGACTTCCCTTCAATGGCGGTCCGACTGTCATTGAAAGGCAGTCGGGCCAATAGCAGGGCCTTCGTCCCTCCGCGACCTCTGCTATGAGGCCAGACTGGCACCACAGGTGCCCCCACAAATATCCATGCACCATGTGGCAGGCACTGTGCAGAGATGTTAAAATAATCAGTATCGAGATGGAGATATTTTTTCCGGGCCACAGCATAAGCCTCATTGCCAAAAGGCATGTTTCTGCCTGCCTCCACAGCGGTCGGATCCTAATTAGGTGGTCGGGACTGCCGGCTAGTCCCTTTACCGGAATGATGCCAGTTTGACGCTAGTCTGACCGGCATCGCAATTAGGGCCTTAGTGTGTAATACACATACCCTGACTAGAGTGTGAGTCCGTACTTGAACAGGGTGCAAACCACTGTCAACTAGAGACCCCATTTGTAACATTGGTGATCAGCGGTGGGAAAGGAATTGTATTTGTGCATTATATACATTGATTGGTGTACACTACTTCCACATCGCATACCATTACGTACCAGTATACTATTTTATCTTTTTCCTTTTTTGGCAACTTTTTTAGTTTTTGCAATCATGCCTGGGGAGCTTTCAGCTGTACCTGAAGATTTGGAGTTTGAGCAGCAGAGGTTGTAAACCTATACAGTGCCTCAGCTCAAAAAGTTGTGGAGGGATTTCAAGTGCTCTTTTAAAGGACTCACTAAAAAGGAGGAGCTGCAAAAGGCGCGGATGGCCTGGTTAGCAGCCAGGGATGCAGCTGGGCACCCCAAGGATAAGAATGTTGTTGTGGAGGAACTGGAACCAAGCTTGCATCTGCAATGGCTGGAGGAGCCAGCATTGCCTGTGGACCGGGGGCAGCCTGAATGGTGGAAGACCTCCCCCCCAGAGCTAGCAGAAATGTTTCATCTAAACGCCTGTCTGCAGCAGAGTTGAAAGACAGGCAAGAACAAAGGAAGGTCCAGTTGGAGCTAGCAAAACTCAATGTGGATGTGGAAAAGCAGAAATTGGCTGTGGAGGAGAGGAAGATGCTTTTAGCTCAAGAGCTGAGCTTGAAGGAGCTGTATTTGAAAGCGAAGTCCAGCACAGATGGTGGCAGCATTTCTTCAGTGCACTCATAAAGGATCATTTATATACTGCAGACCTCGGAAAAATTATATCCAATGCGAACCTTTTACCCCATAAAATCGGCCCAAACAGACTATCTTTAGTGCAGTACGCAGATGATATGGTGTTATTGGACCATACAAAAGTAGGTATGCAAAGATTATTGGACGCATTAAACACTTACAACAACAATAACGAATTACGAGCGAATGCAGGAAAGACAAAGGTAGTGATATTTGGAAAATACACTAACAAACTCAGACAACAATGGAGACTGGGTAATTTAAAAATAGTAACAGCGACCAAATATAACTACCTGGGGGTGTGGCTGATGAGCAACGGGAAGCCCACAGCCCATATTGCTGCAGTTGAAACAAAAGCCAAAGCAGTGACGTTTGCCCTGTGTAAACTGTATTCCAAGTTAAGCAGCCCGTCGACCAAACCAATCAGAAAGGTTATAAATGCCAAACTGCTTCCGTCAATTACATATGGTCAGATAGCATTCCCAGCTGCCTTTATTAACATTATGGAACAGCTCAATTGCCGAGCATTTAAGCGAATTTTTCAGATCCCCGCTTATGCCCGAAATTCCCTGGTGCGACTGGAATTTGGGCTGAACAAACAGAGTTACGAGCATTGGGCCTCAATGGTGCGGTTCCACCGAGGGGTTTGTGCAGCGCCCCCGCACACAAAGAAGTCCATTTTAAAGACAATTTTTATGAAAGAAAATAATTCATGGAGCAAAGGTCTGCACACCGCCTGCACTGAATTGCGCCTCAACACGACCAAACTGCAGGACCTTACCCACCAGCCAGGCATCCTAAAATCTATACTGAAAAAACAAGTTAGATCATTATCAAAGGAAGAGGATATGAAGGAACTGAATCTTTCCAGTAGCAATATTGGGATACTTGCAAGTTCCTACAAAGACCGACTACGGCAGCCATACGTCGATTCTGAAGCAAATTTTTATAGCG
Organism: Calotriton arnoldi; assembly: GCA_963921515.1. Taxonomy (NCBI): domain Eukaryota; kingdom Metazoa; phylum Chordata; class Amphibia; order Caudata; family Salamandridae; genus Calotriton; species Calotriton arnoldi. Next base: position 644,658 of record CAWUFW010003857.1, on the reverse strand, counting down.
AGACTTATGGTTCTGCCGATTAAAGACATCAACAGGCGTTGGAATGCCTTAGCGGCAATAACAACTTGCAGACTTTGCCACCAACACGAGGAATCCTTGGCCCATATGGTTTGTATATGCCATTGTTTATTACACGCACGACTCACTTTATTAAAACCTCTTTTTTTTAAATATGGGGTGCGGACCTGCACTGAAGCTATGAAACTTCTTTTTAACTTGGAAACTCCAATGGAATTGGAAAGGTTTGCAAAGTTCGCATATAAGGTTAAAGAACTCTTAAGTAAAGCTGTGTAGATTGTACTTATTTGAAACGAATTTACTTGGTATGAAGAATTCACGCTTCATTTAGGATTGTATATCTTGCACTTTATTGAAATGGAACTGCCCAGCTCACTTAGTACCCGGCTTGTACATGCCATTGTCGGACTCATGCACTTCATGATAATACTGAATCCTTTATTTAAAACATGGTTTGAACATCTTTAAGATTGCTATGAATGCACTTTTAACTCGGAGGCCCCATAAGATTTGCAAAACTTGTACATAAGAGGAAGGATTCGTTAGTATTGAATTGATTTATTAGTTTTATACCAGCTCCTCGTCGATTTTATCTGTTTTTATGCTCTTTTCGTAAAAATCATTTTACTTTGTTAGTATATAAAAGACATCAAAGTCACTAGGCATGTACCAATTGTAACGAAGTAAGTAAGTTCTGGGGAGACTTTATTTGAATCTTTTGTAACAATTTTTGTTAATTGACACAATAAAATTATTCATTCATTCATTCATCCTGTAATTCCCAATGGTAATGAATTTTAAGCAAGGTATAATTTTATGGTATTTTCTATAACGTTTTTAATATAGTATGCGTTTTCGTATGTGTATGTGTCTTTGTATACATTTCTTTTTAAATGATGGAATTACTTTTAATGTGTGTATCTTTTATGATCTTTATGTTGAGACTGAATAAAGACAGAAAGACACTCATAAAGGAAGGTACACATAACCAAAGGTCTGGTGCCAGATTATGGAGTGTGAGATGACATAGATTGGTGGTTTCAGGGTCATGAGATTGCTTTGCAGATGCACAGGATTCCAGAGAGGGATTAGGGTGCAGGTTTATGAAAGCATTTCACAGGGGAGGGGAGGGAAACCTTATATGCCCTAGGAGTTGAGGACCAGACAAGGTACCCTGCCATGAAGGAAGCCCTGGTCAGAATATATGGTCTGACTCCAGAAAACTACAGGAACAAGTTTAGGTAAAGTGTGAAATTTGGTCCTCAGACTTGGGTACAGTGTGTGGATTCTTTCTGCAGAGCACTGGATGGTTGGGTGAAGGGCAGTGAGGTAACACAATTTCAGGGGCTGTACGGTTTGATTACACAGGGGCACATGCTTAGTCTTAGTTTTCCAGAGCTGCGCCAGCACTTGGTTGATAGTAAGTTGACCGACTCCAGGAAGCTTGCCAAGGAGGCAGACCAAAACAAGTTGTATGTGGGAGACTCCACCAAGGGTGGGCAGGGTCCCCAACAGAAGATGGAGAGGGGGACAAAAATAAATGTAAGGAGTTCTCAAAAGAGCCCCAAACTAGTTCCCAGGGTAAGAATTCCCAAACCCCTGTTGAGAAGAAGAGTTGATTATCTTCAGGAAATCCTGCAGGGAAGGGAGCCCTGAAGTGTTTTGCCTGTAGTCAGGAAGGTGGGCAGTCACTGGGAATGGTGAGTGTAGCCCTTGGGGAGGAGTTGGCCCCAGCTAGTGGTGGGGGACCAGCGGAGACGTCCTTAGTTTCCCTTGGTGACAGCAAGATGGTCCAGAGAACCCTCATGTTTGACAACACTAGGAAGTACAGGCAGTGGTTGACCATCATTGGGAGGAGGCTCTGAGACACAGGAGCCAGCATGACAACCGTTCCGTGTCATCTGGTGTCTTCAGAGCAGGCAGTCCACCACGTAGTTGCATTAGATAACAGTAAGCACCAATGTTTAGTGGCTCAGGTTCCCTTTGAGTGGGGGGTTCTTAGGTTCCTTAAGGGTAGCTGTAAGTCCATCCATGCCTCTGGATTGTGTGCTGGGCAATGACCTGGTAAATACCCCCCTGGAAGGAGGTAGGGAGCTCAGGTCACACTTGGAGATGTTAGAATTGCCTGAGTGGGTGTGCCTGACTACACATTCCATGGCAGCACGTGAAGGTGGACAGAAGGACCAGAAGCCTGAAAGAGTGGCCCAAGTCTCTGCCGGGAAGAGAAAGGGTAAGGGGCGTGGGAAACCAACACCTGAAATTCCTGTGGTCCATGAGGAGGCTGAACCTGAGGGGGAAACCCTGTAACCTACAGGGGAAGATGTGGCCGGACTGGGGAACCTGTCTGAGCTGTCCCAGTTGCACCGGAACATATGTCCCTCAAGGGAGGAGTTTTTCGCAGTGCAGAAAGAGTGCCCTACTCTTGTGGGTCTTAGGAAGCAGGCTGAGTCCTAGGCAGCTGGTGACGCCTCTGGAACTCACCTGATTTTATTGGGAGAATGGTCTCCTGTATAGTGAGCTTAAGGTTGCTGCGCCTGGGCAGCCTGTGTGCTGGTGGTACCCCAACACTTCAAAGCCTTACTACTGGGTCTGCCTCATGATGTGCCTCTGGCAGGTCATTTGGGTCAAGACAATACCTTTGACAGGCTTGTCACCCACTTTTATGGGCCACAAATGAGCAAGGCCTCAGATGTGTCTGCAGGTCCTGCCCTACCAACCAGGTGAGTGGCAAGACAGGGGGAAAATGTAAGGCTCCCCTCCAACCATTTCCTGTCATGAGCTCCCCTTTTGAGTGGGTGGGCATTGACACTGTGGGCCCTCTCATTCCCAAGTCAGCCATGGGCAACATGTTCATCCTTGTCTTGGTGGACATGTCACCCGATACCAGTAAGCTAGCCCTCTGAGGACGCTGACGGCACCTGCCATGGCCAGGGTGCTGATGGGGATCTTTACCCTTGTGGGTTTCCCCAAGGAGGTGGTATCTGACCACAGTACCAACTTCATGTATTTGTACATGAAGGCCATGTGGAAGGCATGTGGCATTACCTACAAGTTCTCCATGCCTTACCACCCCCAGACCAACGGGTTGGTTGAAAGGTTCCACCGAACCCTGAAATGCACGATTGTGGGTCTCTCAGAGCCCATGAGGCATAAGTGGGACACCCTCTTTCCATGCCTTCTGTTGCTTACAGGGAGGTACTTACCTGTGAGAGGACCTCTCAGTTTGGTGAAGGAGGGCTGGAAGCAAGCTCCCAATAAGCCACCCCAGGATGTATTCAGTTACATGCTGGCCTTCAGAAACCAAGCAGCCCACTTCCGGAAACTTGCCCAGGAGAATCTGGAAGCTAGCCAGGAGGACATGAAATGTTTTTTTTTTATTTTATTTTTAGAGTTTTATATAGCGCAAACTAGACCTGAGACATCGGGTATCAGAGCGCTTTACATGAGCACCAGTTTCGTTACAGTTGAACACATTCATTTTTGTTAGGTACAGGGAGGTTAAGTGATTTGCCCAGAATCACAGGATGTTGAGCGTCGTTGCCGAGACTCGAACCTGGTTCCCCAGCTTCAAGGTCGACCGCTCTAGCCGTAAGGCTACATCCTCTCCCCAACTCCTCTCCTTGGTACAACCAGAATACCACTCTGGTTGAGTTTCAGCCTAGTCAAAAGGTGTGGGTGATAGTGCCCTACAAGACCACTGGTCTGGCCCATTTGAGGTGAAAGAGCACAAGAAAAACAACACCTACCTGGTGGACTTGCAGACTCCTAGGAAGCCCTTGAGGTTCCTACACATAAACCGCCTCAAGCCACATTTTGAGAGGTCTGAGTTGACCATGCTCTTGGTCACGGATGATGGGGTGGAAGAAGAGAGTGAACCACAGAGCAGGATGGGTCAGTGGGAGATATGATCCTCTCCCTGACACTGACCACGATCAGCAAAGAGACTGTCACCAGGTGTTGTGACAGTTTGGTTTGCTGTTTTCACTCACCCCAGGAGTCACCTATTGGTGCACTCATGACATTGACACTAGGGACAGCCTTCATGTTAAGCACAAAAGTTACAGGTTGTCTGGCCAAGTGAGGAACACCATCAAAGAGGAAGTCTCTAAGATGCTGGAGTTAGGGGTTATTGAGCCCTCCAACAGCCCTTGATCCAGTACAGTGGTTCTGGTCCCCAAGGCGGCTCCACCCGGAGTCACACCTGAACTCTGGTTCTGTGTCGAGTAACATGGGATCAATCCGGTCATGAAGACTGAAGCGCACCCCATCCCCAGAGCTGATGAGCTCATTGATCAGATTGTAGCTGTCAAGTTCCTCAGCATGTTTGACTTAACGTCTGGGTACTGACAGATTGCCTTGACCGAGGGGGCACAAGAGAGGTCAGCGTTCTCAATGCAAGAAGTGCTCTTCCAGTTCTGTGTCATGCCTTTTGTGTTGAAGAACCCCTCTGCCACTTTCCAGAGGTTGATCAACAAGGTCCTGGCTGGGTTGGAGAACTTCAGTACTGTCTATCTAGATGACATTGCGGTCTTCAGCTCCAGTTGGGAGGACCATTTGCAACACCTGGGGGAAGTGTTGAGGGCACTGCAGAGCGCAGGCCTCACTATCAAGGCCAGTAAGTGGCATATAGGGCAGGGGCCTGTGGTTTACTTGGGACACCACTACGGACGTCAAGGTGCACACCCTGCAACCAAAGATCGATACCATTCTGGCTTGGGCACTCCCCAAGAACCAGACAGAGGTAAGAGCCTTCTTAGGTTTCATCAGTTACTACAGGAGATTTGTCAAGGGATATGGCACCATTGTTGCCCCCTTGACAGAGCTGACTTCCAAGACGCAGCCACGTCAGGTGTTCTGGACAGAGGTGCCCATGTGGAAGGCTCCTGATTTCTCCAAGGAAATGGTGGTGCAGACTGATGCCTCAGAGCATGGCGTGGGGGCCATGCTCTCACAGCTAAGCAAAGAGGGCTTAGATCAACCTGTAGCCTTCATTAGTAGGAGGTTACTTCCCAGAGAACAGAGATGGAGCTCAATAGAAAAGGAAGCTTTTCCTGTTGTCTGGGTGTTGAAGAAACTAAGACCCTACTTGTTTGGGACTCACTTCCGGGTTCAAACAGCCCACAAGCCCCTCAGATGGTTAATACAGATGAGGGGTGAGAATCCTAAACTGTTGAGGTAGTCCATCTCCCTACAGGGAATGGACTTTACAGTGGAAGACCGTCCTGGAACAGAACACTCCAACGCTGATGGTCTTTCCAGGTTTTTCCACCTTAGCGATGAGAACTCCGAAGAGGTTGGGTAGTTCTTCCCACTTTCTGCTGGAGGGGACACGTGTTAGACCTGGCACTTTTTGATATGGTTTCCCCTGTCATTTTGCATCGGGCCTCTTGTTTTTGCTTGTGTGCTGGACTTTGTTTTTTCTGGGGTTTGGACTCTGACCACTTTATAACTGCTGACCAGTGCTAAAGTGCATGTGCTCTGTGTCTAAAATGTATTGGCATTTGGTTTCTCCATGATTGGCATATTTGATTTACAAGTAAATCCCAAACCCAGTCCTGGACCCTTGGTTGCGGTTCTGGTACTGCAACCATGAAATCGACGTATCGACTCCAACCATCACTTCAGAACTGGAGCATCGCTGCAAAATCAATGCATCACTGCTGCCTGTACCAAAGCTGTGGTCCTAGCTCGCTGAGTGTGCAATGCAACGACCTCGACTTACAACGCAAGCTCCGATGGTGCTGCAGCGCCTCCAAAGTACCGATGCTGGGTGAGTCTCGAGCTCCGCTTCACCAAAGTCTGTGAAGCCCCACTGCAACTCTCACGCAGTGCCTGCAGCCTGGTAGTTCAATGGACGCACTGCGCTGTGAGATTGATGCATCATCGACACCGCATTGCCTTCAGGATCCGAGGTCTCACTCCTGCAACCAACACATCACTTCCCCTGCACCTGCATCGTCCCCGGGCATTAGTTGCTCAAGGACCCTGCACCGCCTCCATGAAGTGACCATCACTTTGCCACAGTAACGCCTCACCTCCTTTGTTCAGTGCATCGTCCCCGAGTGCCAATGACCTGCAGAGCAGTAAGGAACCAACGCTTCACCTTCCTTCGCCACGCCTCACCTCCTCTGCGCCTCACACCGTCTTTGACTTTGTGACGTGTCAAAGGTACTGTACTGGGGTCCGTGCGACTCCTGTAGCCGGCCCACACTCCATCGCGATCGGACTGAACTTGTGGATATGTCTCAATCAAGTGTGATCAAATCACCCCAGTTGGAGCTATTGTTTTCTTAACGCTAGAACTGCATGCAACATTGAAGGATTCATATCTTGAGTTGTGTAGGATTGGGTATGAGGATTCATTAAGCCATGTTTCTGTGATGAACGCGATATCAATGTTATCATTCTGGTCTTGTTTTACTCAGAAAAATATTGGCTATTTTGCCTAACTGGTGTGGAGTATTTTTGTGGTGTTTTCACTGTGTTACTGTGTGTCTGTGTGTGTGCAATAATTTGTGTCAAGCTACCCGTGGGTGAGGACAGGTAAATTTAGTGTGTACTACACTTACCCTGACTAGAGTGTGGGTCGCCTACTTGGACAGGGTGCAAACCACTGCCAACTAGAGACCCCATTTCTAACAGTTACATAGACAATATTTTTGTGAGTTTGAGGGGAAATGAAAACTTGGCCAAGGTATTTATGGCTGGGATTAATATCAATGAGCTCAATCATAAATTCACTAGCAAGATCGGTAAAGAAGAGATAGAGCTTTTGGGCGTTGGACTGGTAGTGAGACAAGGGCAATTGACATATACCCTCTGAAATAAACCCAGTGCTAGCAACAGCCCCTTACACAACAAGTGATTCTACCCAGAACCTTTAAAGGCCAACATATCATTAGGAGAACTCCTTAGGGGTAAAACAATCTGTAGTTTAGAAGAAGATTATGAAATAGTGGAAAATGATATGGTCGCAAGTTTCAGAGAGAGAGGATATGACGAGAAGGTATTGGAGTTGGCCAAGAACAGAGTGTCTAAGGTACGAAGGGAATAAGCAGTATTTAGGGAGCCCAAAAGCACGACTCAAGAAGCTAGTGTGGGGAGATGTATTACCTTCTACCACAATGAACATGCAGCAGTGAGAGCAATACTCAGTAGGAATTTGGCATTTATTTGAAAGTGATCCCATAATAGGGAAAGGTTCAGATTGCATACAAAATAGAAAGATTAATGCGGGACCACTTGGTTCAAAGTAGCATCAGAGTGGAGAAGGAGACTTGGTTGAAGCCACATGAGGCGTTCATCAACTGTTATAAGTGTATAAAGTATGTCAGGTGGGGGAAGAATGGGAAGAGCATACAACTTCCCCACAATAAAAGGCAGATGAAAATAAAATGCCACTTGACCTGTAAAACAAACCACACTGTTTACATCCTAAAAGGGTCCATGCCCCAAGCTGTGTATGGGTAGCACCACTCTACAGGTGCATAAAAGGATTTTACAGCACTTGAGAGTGATTAAAAATAAAGACACAAGCTACCCAGTGGCCAGACATTTTAATTCTTATCATGAGATCAGAATGTAATGAAATATACGGAGATTGATAATATGAAGCAGAAAAAGAGAGCTACGGAGTTTGGAGTCTAAGTATATCCTACCTTTAAATATCAAAGAACCCCTTGGTTTAAACATTGATGAGGCGATGCATGTCCATTTGCAGGGAGATAAAAAGGTAGGCCAAGCATGGCAGGATGATTGGTGTTTTGGAACAAATGTTTTTAATGTCTTCGAAATATTAATGTTTTTAATATTAATGGTGATTGTGTTTTTTTTATTTTACTTACAGACAACTCTGGCAGTTAAAGGCCTTATGATGTACCTGAGAATTAATTGCAATACAATAATGCTACAAGATGGAGAGGATCATATTTGTGAGTATAAGATGTAATTATACAAATTGTTGAACCAATGTGCTTGCTCTAGGGTAACTGAACTGACATAGCAGATTGTAGACAATGGTGATTATTTGCCCACTGGGGCAAGATAACGCGTATGATGCAGTTTGAGATTATGCTGTCTTCTGATGTTATGCTCAGTAGGGCTTTATGATGGATCACTATCTGATGGGAGCTGGAATTAATTTAATATTATTGTCTTACACACAGTAATGTGAATGAGGTTGACTGAGTGCATTTTTCCTTTTAGTCTTATGCCCACTGAGACTGTGGGCCACATGCATCAAGGAAAAAAACGGTCACAAACAGGCAGATTCACAGAATCTCCCCCTTTGCGACCGGTATTTTTGCATTTGGGATGCATCATCCCAAATGCAAAAATCGCAATTTAAGGAATCGCAAAATTTCCGATTACTTAAATTGCAATTGCATTTAAGGAATCGCAAATTGCGATTCCTTAAATGCAATGCATTAACCAGTAAAAATTTGCGATTTCGCAAATAGGAATCGCAAATTACCGTCAATCTCAAGTTGATGGTAATTTGCGATTTCTTTGAAAAAATGCACTAAAGTGCTTTTTTCAAAGACCCATGTTACACACACACACATGCCCTTGGGGCATGTGTGTGCACAACATGTGGATAAATTGAAATTTCAGGGGTGCAACAGGGTGTCCTTTTGGTACCCTTGCACCCTTTAAATTGCATACGCAATTTGCGAGTACCTATTGAGTACTCGCAAATTGCGCATGCAATTCCCATTCATTCCTATGGGCCTCTAGGCCCATAGGGATGAATGGGAAGCAATTCCTTAATTGCGACTCGCAATTTGCGAGTTGCAATTAAGGAATGTGTAGGAATCGCAATTTTTTTTGCGATTCCTACATGCATAGGCAATAGCGATTCTTTAATTGCAATTCCTTAAAAATCGCAATTAAAGAATCGCTATTGACTCTTTTGATGCATGTGCACCTGTATAACTGTCAAGTCACGAATAATTATTATCTAAACCCCTTCAGGGGAAAAATTATGAATGTCAGAAAATTAATTGTGGTGCAATGTTATTATGCAAAAACATGTCCTTTTCTGCATTGCGATTAAAGAGGGTAAGATAGATAGATAGATAGATAGATAGATAGATAGATAGATAGATAGATAGATATTTTCAATGAAAGTAGACGTGGCATTAACAATAGTGAATCTAAATGTATGTATATACTTACCTTTGTTAGACGTTGGCAGTCATTATAGTGTCTATACTATTTTTGTAGATAGATGTAGATAGATAGCTATACATATATCTATATAGATATACATGATGTGGTGTAATGGCCAGAGCTGCCGATTTGGTGATGGCTCAACATCCTGTGGTGTCGGCCAAATCACTTGGGGGCTTATTATGATGTAGGTCAGAGTTGCCTCTCGGTCTCAGGACCAACCGACCTCCGGTCAGCGGTTCCGACCACCTGATTACGATGCGACCAAACACTGTTCGGTCAGATATTCATATTTATCTATGGGAGCTTGTGTTACGGCCATAAAACCTGCCGTAATACAGGCTCCCATAAAGAAATGGGTGTGTGTGTTAAACCCTGCACATTGTGGCAGACACCCCTTGGTGCCTGCCACACAGTGCATGGATGCACAACGGGGCACACTAGGTACCCCCTCGGCCAACAACCGCAGGCCGCGGCGGCTAGGTGGCCCTGCGGTGCGGTTCCGACCGACCAGAAGACACCGAGAACTGCGGCGGAATGACCGGCCCATTCACGCTCCGACCGCCGACATCGTCATCTGGCGGTTGGACAGCAAACTGAGAGTGTCGGTCAGAAAGCCTACGACCGCGGTTGGAAAGCTTACAACTAGCAGTCGGAGGCTTTCCGCCCAACATCGCAATCGGCCCCTTAATCTCCTTGTGCCTACAAAAAATGAATTTGTGCTTGTGTAATGTAACTGATGCTTATGTAAAGCGCTCCACTACATTCGGATCGCGTTTCCCTTGGGGCATGTGTGTGTGCAACATGTGGATAAATTGAAATTTCAGGGGTGCAACAGGGTGTCCTTTTGGCACCCTTGCACCCTTGAAATTGCATGCGCAATTTGCGAGTACCTATTGGGTACTCGCAAATTGCGCATGCAATTCCCTAGGCCCATAGGAATGAATGGGAAGCAATTTCTTAATTGCGACTCGCAATTTGCGAGTTGCAATTAAGGAATGTGTAGGAATCGCAATTTTTGGGCAATTCCTACATGCATAGGCAATAGCGATTCTTTAATTGCAATTCCATAAAAATCGCAATTAAAGAATCGCTATTGACTATTTTGATGCATGTGCACCTGTATAACTGTCAAGTCACGAATAATTATTATCTAAACTCGTTCAGGGGAAAAATGATGTATGTCAGAAAATTAATTGTGGTGCAATGTTATTATGCAAAAACATGTCCTTTTCTGCATTGCGATTAAAGAAGGTAAGATAGATAGATAGATAGATAGATAGATAGATAGATAGATAGATAGATATTTTCAATGAAAGTAGACGTGGCATTAACAATAGTGAATCTAAATGTATGCATATACTTACCTTTGTTAGACGTTGTCAGTCATTATAGTGTCTATACAATTTTTGTAGATAGATGTGGATAGATAGCTATACATATATCTATATAGATATACATGATGTGGTGTAATGGCCAGAGCTGGCGATTTGGTGTTGGCTCAACATCCTGTGGTGTCGGCCAAATCACTTGGGGGCTTATTATGATGTAGGTCAGAGTTGCCTCTCGGTCTCAGGACCAACCGACCTCCGGTCAGCGGTTCCGACCACCTGATTACGATGCGACCAAACACTGTTCGGTCAGATACTCATATTTATCTATGGGAGCTTGTGTTACGGCCATAAAACCAGCCGTAATACAGGCTCCCATACAGAAATTGGGGTGTGTGTAAAACCCTGCACATTGTGGCAGGCACCCCTTGGTGCCTGCCACACAGTGCATGGATGTACAACGGGGCACCCTAGGTACCCCCTCGGCCAACAACCGCAGGCCGCGGCGGCTAGGTGGCCCTGCGGTGCGGTTCCGGCCGACCAGAAGACACCGAGAACTGCGGCAGAATGACTGGCCCGTTCACGCTCCAACAGCCAACACCGTCATCCGGCGGTTGGACAGCAAACTGAGCGTGTCGGTCAGAAAGCCTACGAACGCGGTCGGAAAGCTTACGACAAGCGGTTGGAGGCTTTCCGCCCAACATCGCAATCGGCCCCTTAATCTCCCTGTGCCTACAAAAAATGAATTTGTCCTTGTGTAATGTAACTGATGCTTATGTAATGCGCTCCACTACATTCAGATTGAGTTTTCCTTATTTGAAACTGCAAACAAAAAAAATAATTAGATACACAATATATATTTAAAAGAAGGGGATGGCATACTGACACATAAGGCAAACAGCCCGAGAAACAAATACAAACAAGACCTCTTTTGTGAGTCGTTTTTTATTGGTACTGATGTGATAACAAATTTCAACAATGCCGATTTAAGCAACGCAGTTCATTGATATTTCTGAAGCATGGATGCAGTGATTGATAATGCAAACTAAATCTAAGTGAAGAGAAAAACCTTGAACACAGTCAATGTGAGAGTTCCTATGGTGGTTGTCTTATGAAATGATGGGGCATATTAGCAAGGAATAGCGATATTTATCGCTAACCGCGCTTAGCGCGACTTTGGTTAACGCCGCCTATCGCTGGAAAATATCGCTGAGATAACACCCTATTAGTAAGGTTTATCTCCATAGCGATATTATTTCCAGCGATAGCGGGTAACGTAGAATATCGCTGGAAAACCAGCGATATTCTCGCATTAACGCTAAGGTGGATTCAGCATTAGAATCCACCTCCTATACTTTAAACAGGTAAGTCGTCCTCACTAGCAGGTGTTAGAATATAGCGATAAACGCGCTTAGCGCGACTATTATATCGCTCGCCTGCCTTGCTAATAGGGGTAGTGGGATTAGCGACTGTTTTCAGTCGCTTTTAGTAGGGAACGCCTTCCTTGCATGTCATTAGCGATAATTATCGCTGACATGCAAGGCGATGGTAAACGCGACCTCTAACGCATGAAAGCTGTCGCTAACGCCTGTTAGCGACAGCTTGCTAATAGGGCGATAAAATTATCGCCGCTTTAGCGGCAAAAAGTGCCGCTAAAGCGGCGATAAAGCCCTTGATAATATGCCCCGATGTCCTTTGCTACTTAGATTCAATTTCCTAAATTTGCGATTACTTTAAATTGCGATTGCATTTAGGGAATCGCAAATTGTGATTTCTTAAATGCAATGCAACAAAAAAAAAAAATGAGCGATTTCGCTTTTAAGAAACGCAAAGTACCATCAACTTAAAGTGTATGGTAATTTGCGAAAACTTTGAAAAATGCACAAAAGTGAATTTTTCAAAGTTCTATGTTGCACACACACATGCCCTTGGGTCATGTGTGCAACATGTTTTTTAATTGCACTTTCAGGGGTGCATCAGGGTGTCCTTTTGGCACCCTCCACCATTGAAATTGCATGCCCAATTTGCGAGTACCTATTTGGTACTCGCACATTGCGCATACAATTTAATTTATTCCTATGGGCCTCTAGGCCCATAGGAATGAATGGGAAGCCAATCCTTTTTTGCGATTCGCAATTTGCGAGTCGCAAATAAGGAATGTGTAGGAATCGCAATTTCTTGAAAATCGCAATTTAGGAATCGCAATTCCTAAGTTTGATGCATGTGGCCCATATTCCCTTAAATCACTTGAGACCGATTTTTAGTGTATGTAGAGTATATTCCCTTAAATCACTTGAGACCGATTTTTAGTGTATGTAGAGTAAGAATGCACCTTTCTACAATGTCAAGAAATAATAATATCACAGCTATTGGATGGTATTTGGCTTGTTTCTACACTAATACCTATAAATGTATTAAGCTGGTAAAATCTGTGTTCCCTAATCGAAATTTATAGCTCTCACATGATCATGATTTTGAGCATTTCCTCACAGTAAATTCCACTTAAAACTTCAGAAAAATATTACAGTGTGGCCAGATTTATGCTGGACTAGTTATCGGAGAAAGGGTAAGGCCGTATGTTGTCCCTTAGGAGAGGTAATTGGGTCGTTGTTATTAATGTGATGAGCACAAAAAAACTCGAACTTTTGTGTGTAATCACAAGCACTCAAATCTTTTCAGACCCAATCGGCACATTTAACTTCAGTGGTAGACAGACAGGAGTAACTTTGCAAATTGCATATGAAATAGACCCAAATGACTATATTTTCATGGGGTGTAGAGGAAGAGATTTCTTTAAATTGGATGAAAAAAGGTTTGCACCCTATTTCAAAAACAGCAGTTTTTCAACGTGAGAAAAAAGTGCTAATTTGAAGTTAGGCATTGCAATGTACATATATGATTTTTGTAGATTTCCATGTGCTAAATAATGAGAGTTGTAGACTCTAAAAATTGTAACTTGGAAAATGATAAATTTGGACATAAATCCAGATGGATAAATTTACTTTTTTCCAATTAGGCTCATGTTTATAACACAAATCCTCTACTTTATATCTGATTAGACACTGTAAAAATAACGCGTGCATTGTTTTCACCAAATTAACATTTTTCACAGATATTTGACAACAACATTGCCTTATTTGTTTTAATTCTTCCTTCATTTTCATTCTTGTAGGAATACACATCTTGGTGGTCAGGGGTGACTTTCCCGAAAGTGGGTGTATGCGAAAGTACTAGACTTGCAACTGTTTTCCGATGGCATGGGCTCAGCAAACGTGTAACTGGGCAGCACGCCATGCAAACAGATGGTTCACAGCAGACACAGACAAGATGCTATGTATACGCATCATGTGTTTTTGATGGAGGTGAAATTCCCAGCCAGGAATGTGAAGTAATGATCAGGAGATTATGTGTCTGGGATTTCGGAATGCCATCAGAGAGCTAGCTCAGTACTATTTCAGTATGGATAAATCTTTATCAATAAAGATTACTAAATCTTTGCTTCATCTGAAGAAGCATTGCTATCCAACAAAATCTGCCTTAGTGACAATTTCTAATTTGGAATAAATAATAATAAGTACAGAAGCACGAAGCTATTTTTAGGAGCCCGACACGGTGCTGCCTAATGCTGCGGTTGACAGTTGCACAGCGAATGTGTCGTGAACCCTAGTGCAAGGAAGACAACGGGCCCCCGGCTGATGTTTGAATTATAAAACACAGACATCATCAGGGTTCAGTGGCCCCACAAGCCTCTGGGCCCTTTCCCAACTGCAATTGCTGCATGACCCTAGTGGTTGCCGAAAAACAAAGTTGCCTTTGTCTTGATTCAACCTTGTGTTTCTTTCCCCCACCACCCTACACTTCCTGTCTCTTGTCATGTGTCCCAGTTAGGCCTAGTAGGAAATGTTGTCATTTTTGCATTTATACAGTTCTTTCCTAAATTTGCCTCCACTTTTTACATCGACTTTTGACACACATTTGCATTCCTGACACTTTGGATTAGTTTCCTGGAAGCACTGACCTAGCTTACACAAATCATCTTCGCAAGAACACTATCATATTTCCTTGGCATTGTGTACAAGGCCTACAAGTACGCTCTGCAAATATGTTTGTTATTTACCGCCATACGGAGACACAGCTATCTGTAGAATATAAACAATGGTAGCTTGATTACAATCTCGGCCCAAGGCAAGGATGCTTTTTTCTATATATATACATCTGTTTTCGAGTTTAGTCAGAGGCGGCACTTCTGCTGACTTTGACAGGTCCCTACATGCAGACGCTTTCACGCAGCAGCTGACTGACATCTTCTTGAGGGTTGTCCAGTTTGTGACCAAGACAGTATCCTACATTCTTACCCACCAGGTAATGAGGTTGGATCATCCAGTAAGGGATTTCTTAACAGAACATACACATACACCCTAGACAAGTAGGTTAGAGTTTGCATAGTAGGGGTATGCAGAATCGTTATATTATTTTATATGCTTGCGTATACGCTGTCTCTTTTCGTTCTGTTCACTGTAATGACGCTTACTATCACTTTCATCTGTTTCTGTCTATTGATCACTGCAGTACATATTTTCTATACAAGAATTACTCTGGTTCAATAAGCATTGAAAATGTCCCTTTGTGTATTGTTTATATATTTCTCTGAGCAAAAGAGAGCACAAGTGAATGCGCGAAAGGTTCTAGGGTTGTG
Source organism: Calotriton arnoldi (assembly GCA_963921515.1). Taxonomy (NCBI): domain Eukaryota; kingdom Metazoa; phylum Chordata; class Amphibia; order Caudata; family Salamandridae; genus Calotriton; species Calotriton arnoldi. The sequence continues at coordinate 629,442 of CAWUFW010003857.1, read as the reverse complement.
ATGTTCAGTGGTTGCCAGAATTGTTCGCTCCCTGTCTAGGTTAGGGGGGCTTATGGTGGCACTGTGGTCTAGCTGGTCTAAGGGACAATATACATTCCTTTCATCTCAGTTTTCTGCCTTTTCCTCTCTTACTCTGGGCCTAATGATGAAAAATCAGTCCCAGTCCCCAAAAATGAGTTCCGGTGCCCACCACCTGCAACCACTGGCACAAAATAAGCAGTCTCTTGCATTCAGGTTTGATTGGTAGGAAACATTGTTCCTTCGAACAGTGTATTTTAACAAGAAGGTGCTGAAGTGAAATAATGTTAATATAATTTATTACCACCTTCAAGGCATCACTCAACTAGTACCACCGACTTTTGAAGGAAACAAGAGGCAATGCTGTAGCTGACCGCATCGAAGCCAGCTCCAAACACAGCAAAGAACTCTTCAGCATCATCAAGGAGTTCTCCAAACCCTCAGTGATTGAAAACATCATCACCCCCTCCCTAGAACTCTGCAACACCCTGGTGGACTTCTTTCACAAAAAGATCTCCGGCACCTATAAAAACATCGAGCCCCGGCCCACTATCGCTGACATCCTTAGCACCCTCACTCCTACAGCCGCATCTTCCAACCACTGGATCACCACCTGGGACCAGCTCACCCCACAGAACACCACTGACTTAATGTACTCCGTCCACTCAGGAGCACCTATGTCCTAACCACATGTTCAACCTCAACAGCAAGATCATCAGGAACAAGTTCACAGCCATCTTCAAAACATCCGTCACCTCGGCCACCTTCCCAGATGAGTGGAAATACGCTGAAGTCAAATCCCTCCTCAAGAAATCATCCGCTGACACCAACAAGTTCAAAAACTACTGGCCCATCTTCCTGCTACCCTTTCTTGCCAAAGTCCACAAAAAGGCCATCAACCACCAACTCACGGAATACCTCGAGAATAGCGATCTTCTGGACACATACTAATCAAGATTATGCACAAACCACAGCAACAAAACTGCCCTGATCACAGCCACGGATGACATCAGAACCCTCCTAGACTCAGGAAAAGCTGCTGCCTTGATCCTCCTCGACCTTTCAGAGCCTTAAATACGGTGTCTCACCACACCCTGGTCAAGAGGCTTCATCAGATTGGAATCCAAGAGTATGCCCTCAAATAGATTGCATCCTTCCTCACCGGAAGAACACAGCTAATCCGCCTTCCACAATTCACCTCGGAGCCCAAGAACATTGCCGCAACCCTCAAGGTTCATCCCACAGCCCTACTCTGTTCAATGCCTACATGATCCCCCTGGCCAACATCTTCAGAAACCATGGACATAACATTATCTCTTATGCAGACGACACCCAGCTCATCCTCTCTCTAGCCAAAGACCCATCCACCACAGGGGCAAACTTCCACCTGTGCATGACCAGTGTCGCTGACTGGATGCAAAACAACTGCCTCAAGCTCAACACAGACAAGACTGATGTACTTATATTCAGTAACAACACCTCCCCGTGGAATGACTCCTGGTGGCCTGCTGCACTGGGACCCACTCCCACCCTCACGGGCCACGCCCGGAACCTCAGCATCATCTTGGACTAAAAACTCACCATGAAGAAACAGATCAACACAGTCTCTTCTGCCTACTTCCTCACTCTGCACATGCTCCAAAAGATCTTCAAATGGCTCCCGGTCTCCACCAGACGCACTGTCACTCAAACCCTTGTCACCAGGCGCTTGGACTACAGCAGCTCACTCTACACAGGAATCTCACACCTCCTGTAGACACTACAGACTATTCAGAACACAGCGGCTAGACTCATCCTCAACCTCCTCAGATTCACCCACATCACTCCTCACCTGAAGAAACTCCACTGGCTCCCCGTCCACGAGATATCCCAATTTAAGACTCCCACTCATGCCTACTAAGCCCTGCACAGCCAAGGATCAGCATACATTTAAAACTGCCTGAGATTCCACCAACCTTCCAGACCCCTGCAATACACCTCTCTCTCCCACGGTCACCCCCTGTATCCATCAAAGCAAAGGTTGAGGCTGCTCCTTCTCCTTCCTTACCGCAAAGCCTTGGAACAGCCTCCTAGTCCATCTTCGGACTTCACCCTCGCTTCAGGAGTTCAGAAGGGGACTCAAGACCTGGCTATTTAACTGAAGCTCCCGAGCAGCTTGATCTCAGCGCCTGGATACGCTCGCAGGTGATTAGCCGAGCCCTGTAAATTGATTGATTGATTTATTTGGATGCAATGTACTTAACCACAATACCCAGTAAGTACTGGAATGCAGTGCAATTAATGATTGCATTACCTACCTGTAATCTGCATTACCCTGATTCGTAGTCCTCTTTGTCCCAGTTATAACCACGGGAGGCAGAGACGTCTCTCATGAATATGACTGGGACAAAGAGGACAGAGATAAGGGGAGAATTACTTTTGCTTCAATTATGACATAGCCGAAGGCACAGGTGGTTCTTTATTGCACTGGTATAAATACCAATACCCAGGGGTTAGAAACGTAACTAATAAGATAAATATCACCTATTAAACGTTTTCCCCACTGTAATGGGAAATCATTATTTTATTTTGGTGCTTTCCACAACAAAATCTACAGGTCTCAAAATTTACCAGGCCTTTTTCACCCAGTAAAGATGAATACAAAAGCTTCAAGGGGTTTGAAAACTCCAACCTACTTACAATTGTGATACTCAATGTAAACAGGAGCACGGATGTTGCAATTTACCATGGCGCTTGTAATCGAAGCCTTTACCTAGAAAGTACTGGACTACAGTTCAACTAAATACCTTACCCAAAGACGCTGGAGTGCAAGGCAGGTAAGAACTTTGACCAGAAGGCACAGGCGTGCAATGGAGTTAACTGCTTTAATGTATTTATTTATTTGTTTATATAGCGCCTGAATCGACCCCCGAAGGGGTATCTCTGCGCTTCGGACAGGCAGCGTGAAAGTAGTGCTACTACAGCTGTTTAACTAGAAACAACTGGAAGCCAGTAGTTTTTGCCTCACTGAGCACAGAAAATGTTTATTGAATCCTTCACTGCACAGAGGGTGGGGCTGCTTGGTGTGCAATACTAACACTGCACTGCCTGCAGTCACTTTGAAAATTAGGGCTAAGGTTTCAGAATTAGACAGGGTGCAATTTGCAAGTGTGGATATGAATGGCAAACGCAAGAAGAATAGGACATAAACAGAAATAATTTTAGCACTGCTTTGAACTGTAGCATTTATTTAGCGCTTTAGACCCATGAAGAAGTCACAGAGCACTCTAAGTTGCATTGAATCCCTAGCAACCTCTCAGAATGCATTTGTTGATAGGGCATTGGATATAGTTCAGCCTACATGGGAAGTGTTGGGTGAGGTTCAAAACCAATCTTCAGTGATGGTATGGCATACGTTGCTGCACATAAGCACGAGGTATTGTGTAAATTATGAGAATAGATGTGTAGTGCATACCTTGTATTTTTGGAGAGGTCAGTATCCTAAAGTTGAGACATTCATAGAGAGCATAGGATGTGAATAGGTGGAGTCTATCAGTGAGTATGTTGTACAGTGACAGGCACCAAATATCCGAAGACATTGCTAAACAACCAGGGTATTTACTCTGCTGGTCCACCCAAAAGTGAAATAGTACAACTCAAATTTACCATAAATAGATAAAAAGACAGCCTAAAAGGCAAGGATCCGTTCGTCATATTTAGAGTTGAATGACCATTAACACATACACTCTGGAACGTTTACCACATTTGGGATGCAGGAAAGAATCTACAAATAGAAACCTCAGCCTACAACAACATTCCAATAAATAGAGTAAACTTAGCGCTGATTCTCCTAGCAATTTCAATACATGACAGGCATGAAGCTGACCTTCTAGCTGTTGTTGCCAACAACCAGAGTCAAGCACACAGCTCGACAATAACACATATGCAGCCACACAAATAACACATCCATTGAGCAGAATCAACAACAATTAGGCTGTACAAGGTTAAACATATCTTAATAAAGGCAACGTAACTCAAAGTGAAATATAGAAATACATCTCTTGCAGTAGCGACACAGATGTCATGTAGGCTTATATGATGATGGAGGAGTACACCTCTGCGTTCCACGTCACATGGAATCAGCTAAATTGCAAATGCTAACAATAACATGCACAATGTGTGACAGTAATAGGTAATCTAAAGCACAAACAAAAGCCAATACAGCACACCACATTGTGGGATGTAAGGGCTAGCCGATACCAAAGGGGATGATGGACGGAGCGTTTGAGCTAATCAAACACTCACCCCCAGTCAACTGATCTGGGTTTAATCCATCATCATTCTTTAGCTCACTCCACCACCCCAGTTCAGACATGGCCATATGCAAATCAGTCTGACCCTGTGCCTCATGGGAACAGTCCAGCCCGAACTGCCAAGCCATGTCTTCCCTGGACCGGAAACAAGCTTCCTGGGACCGGTTTCTGGCTATTCAGCCGTCATCAGCCAGGCTAGCTTGAATCCAGTGGCAAAGTGAGCAAGGGACCCACGTCTGGGCATGCCCTGCCAACTTAGGGCGAACCAAGCGATACCAAAGGGGATGATGGACGGAGCGTTTGAGCTAATCAAACACTCACCCCCAGTCAACTGATCTGGGTTTAATCCATCATCATTCTTTAGCTCACTCCACCACCTCAGTTCAGACATGGCCATATGCAAATCAGTCTGACCCTGTGCCTCATGGGAACAGTCCAGCCCGAACTGCCAAGCCATGTCTTCCCTGGACCGGAAACAAGCATCCTGGGACCTGTTTCTGGCTATTCAGCCATCATCAGCCAGGCTAGCTTGAATCCAGTGGCAAAGTGAGCAAGGGACCCACGTCTGGGCATGCCCTGCCAACTTAGGGCGAACCAAGCGATACCAAAGGGGATGATGGACGGAGCGTTTGAGCTAATCAAACACTCACCCCCAGTCAACTGATCTGGGTTTAATCCATCATCATTCTTTAGCTCACTCCACCACCCCAGTTCAGACATGGCCATATGCAAATCAGTCTGACCCTGTGCCTCATGGGAACAGTCCAGCCCGAACTGCCAAGCCATGTCTTCCCTGGACCGGAAACAAGCATCCTGGGACCGGTTTCTGGCTATTCAGCCGTCATCAGCCAGGCTAGCTTGAATCCAGTGGCAAAGTGAGCAAGGGACCCATGTCTGGGCATGCCCTGCCTATGAGAAGTTGGCCTGGTATATGCTGTCCACTAATTATAGTGGGCACCTTGCACCAGTCCAAACAACCCCTTATTGGAGATAGGTTAAAGACAACCTTATTGAAAGCTATCCTAGTGGTAGCTATGGAGAGCAGCCTTCAGGCTAAGTCTTGAAGGAATGTAAAGCAGCTTGTTTTACCAGTCTATAATCTCTTGAGTGATCAAATGAAAGAGCACCACACCAGGTATATATTCAAAATATATGTATTTATTGCTAAACACACCCCTCTAGTCTCTTTATGAGGCTAGAGTTCGAAGTACATAAGTTAGAAGTTATTTAAATCACAGTAATAGCACAAATACACGTTTGGGCCCTAGGGGCGTACTCAAACCATATACCAATAAAGTGGTATGCGAACCACGACTGAACTAGACACTAGGCCTAGAGTCTCTAGAAGTGCTTGGACCACAAGGAACCACCCAAGGTAGTGACACAGGGGACCCACGGGAGGCAGCGTGCAGTGTAAATACACAACCGCGATACGCCGTTGACTTCTATGGAGAAAGTCGGGATCGGGAAATTAGAGAAAAGGGACACTTAAAAGAGGACTAGGACAAAACCCTTTGAGATCTAGGACTTTGAAGAGTCTCTACCCACGGGAGCACCGGAGTACTCGTGTTACCTCACCCAGGGAAGCCGGGTGCATAGGTGCCTTTCGGGGTCGGGTTTCGTCGTCGATTCGAATGGCGATCTGCTGCAAAGTGCTGCTGGCGGCCAAGAGAAAAGTGTCCGGGTGGATCCAAGAGTGGATCAGAGTTCTGAAGAACCTGAAAGCAGAGGGGACAGAGTCTGGGTCACTAGCCAGTGACCAGGAAGGCGATGGACAGATGCCCACCGATGTCGAGTACTTCAGGTGCGTTGACGGTCTTCTTGACTCTTCAGCCACGAGGTTCAGGAGGCGTTGTCGGTGACCAGGAGCAGGATTCGGGCTGGTACACAATGTCTGTCGAGTGCTGAGGTGTCGGCGACCGGATTGGACCCAACAAGCCTTGGCAACGGCAAGTCTCGGTGAAGATGTAGATCGTCGATGGTGCAGACCAGCAAGGTCTGTGGATCTCATCCAGCGAGGGTAAGTGAGGGTAGGCCTGGAGCAACCAGGATGCCAAGTTAGAAAAGGATTGGCCTTCGTTAAGGGCTACTAGCCAACGGGCTAGCGACCGCGAAGGAGCCTCATGACGCCGCACGTGGATCTGGCTTACAGGACACTCATGGAGTGGGGGCCAGTGATCTTCGGTGCAGGTGGTGCTGGAGGCTAGGGCTACTCGGAGCCCAAAGCACGACTTCTTGGGAGACCCAGAAGAGGATGCACTTGCAAATGTGCTCGGTGTCCAGGGGTCACGGTCTCAAGTCACCCACGATAGCCATGGGCCTCAGCTTTGCTGGGGACTCAGGGTAGCCTCGGGAAGTCTGAGAATCCACCTCTGGTGATGCGATGACTTCGGCGTCCGACGGGAGCTTCAGAAATGCGAACCGGACAGATGCTTCTTTGGTGCCTGCCAAGCAGGGGAGTCACTCCTTGACCCCAAGGGAGATTCTTCTGTCCTCTAATCGTGAGTAGAGCGTCGAAGGTCCAGGATTCAGTTTCAGAGTTTCGTCCAGGGATAATCTAAAGTCCTAAGGACTGGGTTCCTACCTTTATACTAAAGATAGGGGTTGGACTACTCTGTGGCCCCACCTATGGGTGGGTCAGGGCAGAGGGGTGGCTACACCCCTTTCCCTTTGTCCAGTTCGCGCCAAAGCAGGGGCTGCAAGCCCTGATCCGGTTTGAACTGGGGTATGCACTAGGGACACCAAATGTGCCCCCAGTGCAGGACTTCAAAGCACCCGAAAGTGCTCCCGCCCAGCCCCAATACACATTATCCTGTCTGGGGAGGTGGTCACCCCTCCCTGGGACAGGAAACCTATTGTCCAGGCCTCCCCTGCCGGAGTTTCGCCCAGCAGCAGGAGGCCAGACTCGTGTCTGTGGCAGCAGCATCCATTTTGTGATGCCAGGGCTCTGGAAAGAAGTTACCGGACTAGTCAGAGTTAACATGTCTTTCCCTCTAGAAGGGTGGAATGCTACCCCCGCCACCAGGATTGGCGGGGGGTAGTATTCCAAGATGTTTGACACCAAACTCGACATGTTTAGGTGCAGCCATTCCAAAGTTAGCATTTTACCGCGAGGATATAATGCGCTTAAGAGTATATGGTCAGGCTGCGCTACAAACAGCATCAGAGATGGTCTCCGAACGCTGCAGAGGGGCCCTGCTCATGCAGGGGCACCCTCTCACATAGGAACCACGCACTCTGCCTTTAGGATTGATAAGGCCTGCCTCAGGAGTGACTTATAGGTTTATATGTGTGTATGCATTTAGTGATATAGGTAACCTATATCACAGTAAGAGGTGCATGCACCACCTTACCCAGGCTGCAGTAGCAGACCTGTGGTGTCAGTTTGGATGGCCTTCCAGGGGTGGCATAATACATGCTGCAGCCCCTGGCAGGCCTCTGAGGTACCTATGCCCTTGGTACATAGTATACCATATACTAGGGACTTATAAGGGCACTCCAGATTCCAATCAGTGATGTGCCTAAGGCACATGGAAACCATTTTAGAGAGGAAGCAGCTAGGCTGGGGTTCTGATTAGCAGGGCCCCAGCCAGACTAATGTCGAAAAACAGTGAAGCATCAGCAAAAAGTGGGGGTACCCATGTGAAGCAGATCCTACTCTCCTACACAACCCCCCAAACGTAGGGACATTAAACTAACCTTGCCCAGTTAAGTCTTCATGTTCTAAGTGGAAATACCTAGAGAGTCCATCTGCATTCGCATGGTTACTCCCAGGCCTATGTTCCACTGTAAAGTCCATCCCCTGTAGGGAAATGGACCACCTAAGCAGTTTGGGGTTTTCACCCTTCATTTGTTTTAGCCATAAGGGGCTTATGGTCTGTCTGAACCAGGAAGTGTGTACCAAACAAGTATGGCCTCAACTTCTTCAGAGCCCAGACCACAGCAAAGGCCTCCCTCTCTATGGCTGACCAACGTTTCTCTCTAGGGGTCAGCCTTCTGCTAATGAAAGCTACTGGCTGATCCTGACCTTCTTCATTCAATTGTGACAGTACAGCCCCTACCCCCAATTCAGATGCATCAGTTTGAACAATGAACTTCTTGGAGTAATCAGGACTCTGCAGAATTGGAGCAGTGCACATGGCCTGCTTGAGGTCATCAAATGCCTTTTGACAGCTAACTGTCCACTGAACCTTTTGGGCATTTTCTTAGAAGTTAAGTCATTCAGGGGTGTCACTATTGATCCATACCCCTTGACAAATCTCCTATAGTACCCAGTCAGGCCTAAGAAGGCTCTCACCTGAGTCTGGGTAGTGGGAGCAGTCCAGTCCATGATGGTCTGGATCTTGCTCTGTAAAGGTTGAACCTGGCCTCCACCCACAAGGTGGCCCAGGTACACAACCTGACTCTGCCCTATCTGGCACTTAGTGGCCTTGATAGTCAGGCCTGCCTTTTGCAGGGCCTGTAAAACATTCCTGAGGTGGACCAGGTGATCCTCCCAGGTGTAGCTAAAGACAGCAATATCATCTAGATATGCTGCACTATAGGCTTCCAGACCTGTGAGAACTGTATTCACCAGCCTCTGGAAAGTGGCAGGTGCATTCTTCAGACCAAAGGGCATTACCACAAATTGATAATGCCCACTAGGGGTTGAGAATGCTGTCTTGGGCTTTGCAGTATCAGCTAGTCTGATCTGCCAGTAGCCAGCTGTTAGGTCAAATGTGCTGAGATATTTGGCAGAGGCCAAAGTATCTATGAGCTCATCTGCCCTTGGTATTGGATGGGCATCAGTCCTAGTGACTGAATTGAGACCCCTGTAGTCCACACAAAACCTCATCTCTCTTTTTCCACCACTGGTGTGAGGTTTCGGTACAAGGACCACTGGACTAGCCCAAGGGCTATCTGAGGGTTCAATAACTCCCAATTCCAACATTTTCTGGACTTCAGTCCTGATACAGTCCCTGACATGGTCAGGTTGCCTATAAATCTTGTTTTTAATAGGCAGACTGTCCCCAGTGTCCACTTCATGAGTGCACCAGGTGGTCTGACTGGGTGTCAGTGAAAACATATGTCTAAACTGATTGAGGACTTGCCTGCAATCAGTTTGTTGCTGGGTAGTGAGGCTGCCTGCCAAGGCTACACCATCAACTGACCCATCGTCAGGGTTCTGTGAGAGCAGGTCAGGGAGTGGGTCACTCTCTTCCTCCTGCCCTTCATCAGTAGCCATGAGCAAGCCCATGTCTGCCCTGTCCACATATGGTTTTAACCTGTTGACATGGAGAACCCTGTGGGGACTCCTGGGTGTTCCTAGGTCTACTAAATAAGTGACCTCACCCTTCTGTTCAACAATAGTGTGGGGTCCACTCCATTTATCTTGGAGAGCTGCTGGGGCCACTGGCTCCAACACCCACACCTTCTGTCCTGGCTGGTAAACAGTCAGAACAGCCTTTTGGTCATGCCAGGCCTTTTGAAGTTCCTGGCTAGCCTCAAGGTTTTTGGTTGCCTTTTTCATGTACTCAGCCATCCTGGAGCGGAGACCAAGTACATAGTCCACTATATCTTGCTTTGGGGGCTTGAGAGGTAACTCCCATCCTTCCTTCACCAAGCACAGTGGACCCCTCACAGGGTGGCCAAACAGAAGTTCAAAAGGGCTGTAACCAACCCCTTCTGAGGCACCTCCATATATGCAAATAAAAGGCAGGGCAAGAGTATGTCCCATCTACGCCTAAGCTTTTCTGGGAGCCCTTTAATCATGCCCTTCAAGGTTTTGTTGAATCTCTCAACTAAACCATTGCATTGTGGGTGATAGGGTGTGGTGAACTTATAAGTCACTCCACACTCCTTCCACATTGCTTTTAAGTACCCAGACATGAAGTTAGCACCCCTGTCTGAGACTACCTCCTTAGGAAAGCCCACTCTTGAGAAAATTCCCAGGAGGGCCCTTGCCACCACAGGTGCTGTAGTGGTCCTGAGGGGAATAGCTTCTGGGTACCTGGTGGCATGATCCACTACCACCAGGATAAACCTGTGCCCAGAGGCTGTTTGGGGATCCATGGGACCAACAATGTCAATCCCCACCCTTTCAAGGGCACCCCCACCACAGGTAGTGGTATCAGGGGGCCTTTGTAGTGCCACCTGCTTTGCCACTGGCTTGGCAGGTTACACAGGAGCGACAAAACTCCTTACTGTCTTCAGACATGTGGGGCCAGTGAAAGTGAGGGACAATTCTGTCCCAAGTCTTGTTCTGGCCCAGGTGACCTGCTAAGGGAATATCATGGGCTAGGGTCAATAGGAAGCCCCTGAACTTCAAAGGTATTACCAACCTCCTGGTAGCACCAGGCTTGGGGTCTCTACTCTCTGAGTACAGGAGTCCATCATCCCAATACACTGTATGGGGACCACTAGCTTTCCCAGCAGCCTCAGCAGCAGCTTGCTGTCTGAGGGGTTCAAGGGAGGGGCAGCTCTGCTGCTCCTGGCTCAGATCTGCCCTAGAAGGTCCCCCTGTCCCCAAGAACTCAACCTGGTCAGGTTCAAGTTCCTCTGGGACAGTTCCTTCTTCAGGGCTGAGATCATCCCCCTCAAGGGACTGATCTTCCTCCTGAGCCAAGGGGAAGGCACTGCCTTAACCCTACTACTCCTCCTCTTGGAAGGCACTTGGTCCATTCTTCCAGAATCCAAGGCCTGTTCAGTTTTAGACATTTTGGCTTGTGACCTGGTCACAGCAAACACATCTGCAGGGATCCCCAGCATTTCTGCATGGGTCCTGAGCTCCACTTCTGCCCAAGCAGAAGTCTCTAAGTCATTGCCAAGCAAGCATTCGACTGGTAGGTTTGCACTTACCACAACCTTCTTAAGGCCAGTTACCCCTCCCCAGGAGAAGTTAACAACTGCCAGAGTATGGTCTGTTCTGACATTGCTAGCATTGGTCACTTGGTACATCTCACCAAACATAACTTGCCCAGGAAGCACAAGGTCTTGTGTCACCATTGTGACACTTGCCCCTGTGTCCCTAAATGCCAAAGCCTCACGTCCATTGATTAAAGGCTGTTGTCTGTACTTGCCCAGATTACTGGGACTCACAGTGGAGGTCACATCCATGCCTCCATCACAGACTAACACAGCCTGAGTCAGTTCTCTGACTAGGTCAGAGCCCAACTCAGTTCCCAGGGTGAACCCTACTAAACCCTTGGCTGGAGCACTCCCACCAACTGTACTAGGGGGAACAGGTGCCTTAGGGGCATTGGTGGGTGCTGGACTGGAGTCTTTGGACTTGGTGCAATCACTGGTCCAGTGGGTCTTTGCTTACAGATCTTGCACCATGGTTTTCTTTGGCCTTTCCCTTTGGTAGACTGTGAATCCCCACCAGAAGAAGATTTTTGGGGGCCTGATGAAGACTTTTGATCTTTACCCTTCTCCCCACCCTTTTCAGAGTTCTTAGCATCTTGCTTCTTGGTTTCCCCACCTTGGTTCTGTACCTTCTGCTTCACCCTGGTTCTGACCCATTTGTCTGCCTTCTTTCCCAATTCTTGGGGAGAGGTCAGATCAGAGTCTACCAGGTACTGATGCAACAGCTGATTTTGACAGTTATTAAGAATCTGCTCCCTCATTATCAGATTGTACAATCCTGAGAAGTCACACACCTTACTGCCCATCAACCAGCCTTCCAGAGCCTTGGCAGAACAATCCACATAGTCTACCCAGTCTTGAGTCTGTGCTTTTTGGGTGCCTCTGAACTTCAACCTGTACTGTTCAGTGGTTAGGCCAAACCCATCAATAAGAGCACTCTTCAAGACCTTGTAATTATCAGCATCCTCCTCTCTAACAGTGAGGAGCTTATCTCTACCTTTGTCAGCAAAGGAGAGCCACAAGATTGCTGCCTACTGCTCCTGAGGGACCTTCTGTACCTTACAGGCCCTCTCTAATGCAGTTATCCATTTGTGGATATCATCCCCACTCTGGTAGGGAGGGACAATCTTGCTCAGGTTCCTATGGTCATAGGACCTTTCCCTGTCTCTAGGGACATGGCTGCCACCATGGGACTCTAGTCCCAACTTTCTTCTCTCTCTAAGGAGATCTAGGGATTCCCTATCTAAAGCCAATTGCTTTTTTCTGATTTCCAGCTGAGTTTCCTCATACTGGACCAGTCTGTCTCTTCTCTCATGAGAGGATTCCCTCCTGTGAGAGGAGATAGAGCTCCCTATGGAGGTGCCAGAGTGGTTAGACTCCTGAGAAGGAGATCTAGACTTCCTGGGCACACTCTTAATCCTTCCTGGGGGGACAAAGAGGGCATCATTCTGATCATCCTCATCATCTTCCACAGGAGGGATTGGGTTATCCAGGTCAGCGTCATTGTCACCCTCCTGGCCAGTTTCAGAGGGGGGGCTGGGGATATTGGTACCCCTTGCCTCGTCCTCTTCTTCTGCCCCACCCTCAGCTCCTACCCCTTCAGTCCCCAAGGGCTTACTAAGGTCATAAGCCACCAACAACTCCTTGAGGTGTTGGGTGGTGGGGCTTTGGCCTGTCCTTATTTTCTCAAGTTGCATAAAGCTCTCAATTCCAAGAATGGGAGTGTATCATACTTGGAGGGTGGAAGCTCAATGGCTTCCTGCAAGGATTCTTTAGATCCTACCCTTAAAGACATTACTAGTGTGGTGTGGTGTATGCACTACCTACTCTAGTGTGGCCTACTAAACTCTCTTGAGTTGTAGAAAGGGTGTGCTATCCCTTAACACACAACTCTAAGTTCAGTAGAACTTACTGTATTCTAACCTTAAATTATATGTACCTTAGGTATCTTTAGTGGTTTTCAGTTGATCAATTCAATTGAGATTATCTGGTAAAACAATAGCAAGCTGGAATCCCACACGCTGCACACCAATGTGAGAAGTTGGCCTGGTATATGCTGTCCACTAATTATAGTGGGCACCTTGCACCAGTCCAAACAACCCCTTATTGGAGATAGGTTAAAGACAACCTTATTGAAAGCTATCCTAGTGGTAGCTATGGAGAGCAGCCTTCAGGCTAAGTCTTGAAGGAATGTAAAGCAGCTTGTTTTACCAGTCTATAATCTCTTGAGTGATCAAATGAAAGAGCACCACACCAGGTATATATTCAAAATATATGTATTTATTGCTAAACACACCCCTCTAGTCTCTTTATGAGGCTAGAGTTCGAAGTACATAAGTTAGAAGTTATTTAAATCACAGTAATAGCACAAATACACGTTTGGGCCCTAGGGGCGTACCAAACCATATACCAATAAAGTGGTATGCGAACCACGACTGAACTAGACACTAGGCCTAGAGCCTCTAGAAGTGCTTGGACCACAAGGAACCACCCAAGGTAGTGACACAGGGGACCCACGGGAGACGCGTGCAGTGGAAATACACAACCGCAATACGCCGTTGACTTCTATGGAGAAAGTCGGGATCGGGAAATTAGAGAAAAGGGACACTTAAAGAGGACTAGGACAAAACCCTTTGAGATCTAGGACTTTGAAGAGTCTCTACCCACGGGAGCACCGGAGTACTCGTGTTACCTCACCCAGGGAAGCCGGGTGCATAGGTGCCTTTCGGGGTCGGGTTTCGTCGTCGATTCGAATGGCGATCTGCTGCAAAGTGCTGCTGGCGGCCAAGAGAAAAGTGTCCGGGTGGATCCAAGAGTGGATCAGAGTTCTGAAGAACCTGAAAGCAGAGGGGACAGAGTCTGGGTCACTAGCCAGTGACCAGGAAGGCGATGGACAGATGCCCACCGATGTCGAGTACTTCAGGTGCGTTGACAGTCTTCTTGACTCTTCAGCCACGAGGTCCAGGAGGCGTTGTCGGCGACCAGGAGCAGGATTCGGGCTGGTACACAATGTCTGTCGAGTGCTGAGGTGTCGGCGACCGGATTGGACCCAACAAGCCTTGGCAACGGCAAGTCTCGATGAAGATGTAGATCATCAATGGTGCAGACCAGCAAGGTCTGTGGATCTCACCCAGCGAGGATAAGTGAGGGCAGGCCTGGAGCAACCAGGATGCCAAGTTAGAAAAGGATTGGCCTTCGTTAAGGGCTACTAGCCAACGGGCTAGCGACCGCGAAGGAGCCTCGTGACGCCGCACGTGGATCTGGCTTACAGGACACTCGTGGAGTGGGGGCCAGTGATCTTCGGTGCAGGTGGTGCTGGAGGCTAGGGCTACTCGAAGCCCAAAGCACGACTTCTTGGAAGACTCAGAAGAGGATGCACTTGCAAATGTGCTCGGTGTCCAGGGGTCATGGTCTCAAGTCACCCACGATAGCCACGGGCCTCAGCTTTGCTGGGAACTCAGGGTAGCCTCGGGGAAGTCTGAGAATCCACCTCTGGTGATGCGATGACTTCGGCGTCCAACGGGAGCTTCAGAAATGCGAACCGGACAGATGCTTCTTTGGTGCTTGCCAAGCAGGGGAGTCACTCCTTGACCCCAAGGGAGATTCTTCTGTCCTCTAATCGTGAGTAGAGCGTTGAAGGTCCAGGATTCAGTTTCAGAGTTTCGTCCAGGGATAATCTAAAGTCCTAAGGACTGGGTTCCTACCTTTATACTAAAGATAAGGGTTGGACTACTCTGTGGCCCCACCTATGGGTGGGTCAGGGCAGAGGGGTGGCTACACCCCTTTCCCTTTGTCCAGTTCGCGCCAAAGCAGGGGCTGCAAGCCCCTGATCCGGTTTGAACTGGGGTATGCACTAGGGACACCAAATGTGCCCCCAGTGCAGGACTTCAAAGCACCCGAAAGTGCTCCCGCCCAGCCCCAATACACATTATCCTGTCTGGGGAGGTGGTCACCCCTCCCTGGGACAGGAAACCTATTGTCCAGGCCTCCCCTGCCGGAGTTTCGCCCAGCAGCAGGAGGCCAGACTCGTGTCTGTGGCAGCAGCATCCATTTTGTGATGCCAGGGCTCTGGAAAGAAGTTACCGGACTAGTCAGAGTTAACATGTCTTTCCCTCTAGAAGGGTGGAATGCTACCCCCGCCGCCAGGATTGGCGGGGGGGTAGTATTCCAAGATGTTTGACACCAAACTCGACATGTTTAGGTGCAGCCATTCCAAAGTTAGCATTTTACCGCGAGGATATAATGCGCTTAAGAGTATATGGTCAGGCTGCGCTACAAACAGCATCAGAGATGGTCTCTGAACGGTGCAGAGGGGCCCTGCTCATGCAGGGGCACCCTCTCACATAGGAACCACGCACTCTGCCTTTAGGATTGATAAGGCCTGCCTCAGGAGTGACTTATAGGTTTATATGTGTGTATGCATTTAGTGATATAGGTAACCTATATCACAGTAAGGGGTGCATGCACCACCTTACCCAGGCTGCAGTAGCAGACCTGTGGTGTCAGTTTGGATGGCCTTCCAGGGGTGGCATAATACATGCTGCAGCCCCTGGCAGGCCTCTGAGGTACCTATGCCCTTGGTACATAGTATACCATATACTAGGGACTTATAAGGGCACTCCAGATTCCAATCAGTGATGTGCCTAAGGCACATGGAAACCATTTTAGAGAGGAAGCAGCTAGGCTGGGGTTCTGATTAGCAGGGCCCCAGCCAGACTAATGTCGAAAAACAGTGAAGCATCAGCAAAAAGTGGGGGTACCCATGTGAAGCAGATCCTACTCTCCTACACTGCCAACTTAGGGCGAACCAAGCGATACCAAAGGGGATGATGGACGGAGCGTTTGAGCTAATCAAACACTCACCCCCAGTCAACTGATCTGGGTTTAATCCATCATCATTCTTTAGCTCACTCCACCACCCCAGTTCAGACATGGCCATATGCAAATCAGTCTGACCCTGTGCCTCATGGGAACAGTCCAGCCCGAACTGCCAAGCCATGTCTTCCCTGGACCGGAAACAAGCATCCTGGGACCGGTTTCTGGCTATTCAGCCGTCATCAGCCAGGCTAGCTTGAATCCAGTGGCAAAGTGAGCAAGGGACCCACGTCTGGGCATGCCCTGCCAACTTAGGGCGAACCAAGCGATACCAAAGGGGATGATGGACGGAGCGTTTGAGCTAATCAAACACTCACCCCCAGTCAACTGATCTGGGTTTAATCCATCATCATTCTTTAGCTCACTCCACCACCCCAGTTCAGACATGGCCATATGCAAATCAGTCTGACCCTGTGCCTCATGGGAACAGTCCAGCCTGAACTGCCGAGCCATGTCTTCCCTGGACCGGAAACAAGCATCCTGGGACCGGTTTCTGGCTATTCAGCCGTCATCAGCCAGGCTAGCTTGAATCCAGTAGCAAAGTGAGCAAGGGACCCACGTCTGGGCATGCCCTGCCAACTTAGGGCGAACCAAGCGATACCAAAGGGGATGATGGACGGAACGTTTGAGCTAATCAAACACTCACCCCCAGTCAACTGATCTGGGTTTAATCCATCATCATTCTTTAGCTCACTCCAGTTCAGACATGGCCATATGCAAATCAGTCTGACCCTGTGCCTCATGGGAACAGTCCAGCCCGAACTGCCAAGCCATGTCTTCCCTGGACCGGAAACAAGCATCCTGGGACCGGTTTCTGGCTATTCAGCCGTCATCAGCCAGGCTAGCTTGAATCCAGTGGCAAAGTGAGCAAGGGACCCATGTCTTGGCATGCCCTGCCAACTTAGGGCGAACCAAGCGATACCAAAGGGGATGATGGACGGAGCGTTTGAGCTAATCAAACACTCACCCCCAGTCAACTGATCTGGGTTTAATCCATCATCATTCTTTAGCTCACTCCACCACCCCAGTTCAGACATGGCCATATGCAAATCAGTCTGACACTGTGCCTCGTGGGAACAGTCCAGCCCGAACTGCCAAGCCATGTCTTCCCTGGACCGGAAACAAGCATCCTGGGACCGGTTTCTGGCTATTCAGCCGTCATCAGCCAGGCTAGCTTGAATCCAGTGGCA
The DNA here is from genome assembly GCA_963921515.1 of Calotriton arnoldi. Lineage (NCBI taxonomy): Eukaryota > Metazoa > Chordata > Amphibia > Caudata > Salamandridae > Calotriton > Calotriton arnoldi. Next base: position 612,224 of record CAWUFW010003857.1, on the reverse strand, counting down.
AAGTGAGCAAGGGACCCACGTCTGGGCATGCCCTGCCAACTTAAGGCGAACCAAGCGATACCAAAGGGGATGATGGACGGAGCGTTTGAGCTAATCACACACTCACCCCCAGTCAACTGATCTGGGTTTAATCCATCATCATTCTTTAGCTCACTCCACCACCCCAGTTCAGACATGGCCATATGCAAATCAGTCTGACCCTGTGCCTCATGGGAACAGTCCAGCCCGAACTGCCAAGCCATGTCTTCCCTGGACCGGAAACAAGCATCCTGGGACCGGTTTCTGGCTATTCAGCCGTCATCAGCCAGGCTAGCTTGAATCCAGTGGCAAAGTGAGCAAGGGACCCACGTCTGGGCATGCCCTGCCAACTTAGGGAGAACCAAGCGATACCAAAGGGGATGATGGACGGAGCGTTTGAGCTAATCAAACACTCACCCCCAGTCAACTGATCTGGGTTTAATCCATCATCATTCTTTAGCTCACTCCACCACCCCAGTTCAGACATGGCCATATGCAAATCAGTCTGACTGGAGAGGTCAGTATCCTAAAGTTGAGACATTCATAGAGAGCATAGGATGTGAATAGGTGGAGTCTATCAGTGAGTATGTTGTACAGTGACAGGCACCAAATATCCGAAGACACTGCTAAACAACCAGGGTATTTACTCTGCTGGTCCACCCAAAAGTGAAAAAATACAACTCAAATTTACCATAAATAGATAAAAATACAGCCTAAAAGGCAAGGATCCGTTCGTCATATTTAGAGTTGAATGACCATTAACACATACACTCTGGAACGTTTACCACATTTGGGATGCAGGAAAGAATCTACAAATAGAAACCTCAGCCTACAACAACATTCCAATGAATAGAGTAAACTTAGCGCTGATTCTCCTAGCAATTTCAATACATGACAGGCATGAAGCTGACCTTCTAGCTGTTGTTGCCAACAACCAGAGTCAAGCACACAGCTCGACAATAACACATATGCAGCCACACAAATAACACATCCATTGAGCAGAATCAACAACAATTAGGCTGTACACGGTTAAACATATCTTAATGAAGGCAATGTAACTCAAAGTGAAATATAGAAATACATCTCTTGCAGTAGCGACACAGATGTCATGTAGGCTTATATGATGATGGAGGAGTACACCTCTGCGTTCCAGGTCACATGGAATCAGCTAAATTGCAAATGCTAACAATAACATGCACAATGTGTGACAGTAATAGGTAATCTAAAGCACAAACAAAAGCCAATACAGCACACCACATTGTGGGATGTAAGGGCTAGCCGATACCAAAGGGGATGATGGACGGAGCGTTTGAGCTAATCAAACACTCACCCCCAGTCAACTGATCTGGGTTTAATCCATCATCATTCTTTAGCTCACTCCACCACCCCAGTTCAGACATGGCCATATGCAAATCAGTCTGACCCTGTGCCTCATGGGAACAGTCCAGCCCGAACTGCCAAGCCATGTCTTCCCTGGACCGGAAACAAGCATCCTGGGACCGGTTTCTGGCTATTCAGCCGTCATCAGCCAGGCTAGCTTGAATCCAGTGGCAAAGTGAGCAAGGGACCCACGTCTGGGCATGCCCTGCCAACTTAGGGCGAACCAAGCGATACCAAAGGGGATGATGGACGGAGCGTTTGAGCTAATCAAACACTCACCCCCAGTCAACTGATCTGGGTTTAATCCATCATCATTCTTTAGCTCACTCCACCACCCCAGTTCAGACATGGCCATATGCAAATCAGTCTGACCCTGTGCCTCATGGGAACAGTCCAGCCCGAACTGCCGAGCCATGTCTTCCCTGGACCGGAAACAAGCATGCTGGGACCGGTTTCTGGCTATTCAGCTGTCATCAGCCAGGCTAGCTTGAATCCAGTGGCAAAGTGAGCAAGGGACCCATTCTTGGCATGCCCTGCCAACTTAGGGCGAACCAAGCGATACCAAAGGGCATGATGGACGGAGCGTTTGAGCTAATCAAACACTCACCCCCAGTCAACTGATCTGGGTTTAATCCATCATCATTCTTTAGCTCACTCCACCACCCCAGTTCAGACATGGCCATATGCAAATCAGTCTGACCCTGTGCCTCATGGGAACATTCCAGCCCGAACTGCCAAGCCATGTCTTCCCTGGACCGGAAACAAGCATCCTGGGACCGGTTTCTGGCTATTCAGCCGTCATCAGCCAGGCTAGCTTGAATCCAGTGGCAAAGTGAGCAAGGGACCCATGTCTTGGCATGCCCTGCCAACTTAGGGCGAACCAAGCGATACCAAAGGGGATGATGGACGGAGCGTTTGAGCTAATCAAACACTCACCCCAGTCAACTGATCTGGGTTTAATCCATCATCATTCTTTAGCTCACTCCACCACCCCAGTTCAGACATGGCCATATGCAAATCAGTCTGACACTGTGCCTCGTGGGAACAGTCCAGCCCGAACTGCCAAGCCATGTCTTCCCTGGACCGGAAACAAGCATCCTGGGACCGGTTTCTGGCTATTCAGCCATCATCAGCCAGGCTAGCTTGAATCCAGTGGCAAAGTGAGCAAGGGACCCACGTCTGGGCATGCCCTGCCAACTTAAGGCGAACCAAGCGATACCAAAGGGGATGATGGACGGAGCGTTTGAGCTAATCAAACACTCACCCCCAGTCAATTGATCTGGGTTTAATCCATCATCATTATTTAGCTCACTCCACCACCCCAGTTCAGACATGACCATATGCAAATCAGTCTGACCCAGTGCCTTATGGGAACAGTCCAGCCCGAACTGCCAAGCCATGTCTTCCCTGGACCGGAAACAAGCATCCTGGGACCGATTTCTGGCTATTCAGCCATCATCAGCCAGGCTAGCTTGAATCCAGTGGCAAAGTGAGCAAGGGACCCACGTCTGGGCATGCCCTGCCAACTTAGGGCGAACCAAGCGATACCAAAGGGGATGATGGACGGAGCGTTTGAGCTAATCAAACACTCACCCCCAGTCAACTGATCTGGGTTTAATCCATCATCATTCTTTAGCTCACTCCACCACCCCAGTTCAGACATGGCCATATGCAAATCAGTCTGACCCTGTGCCTCATGGGAACAGTCCAGCCCGAACTGCCAAGCCATGTCTTCCCTGGACCGGAAACAAGCATCCTGGGACCGGTTTCTGGCTATTCAGCCGTCATCAGCCAGGCTAGCTTGAATCCAGTGGCAAAGTGAGCAAGGGACCCACGTCTGGGCATGCCCTGCCAACTTAGGGCGAACCAAGCGATACCAAAGGGGATGATGGACGGAGCGTTTGAGCTAATCAAACACTCACCCCCAGTCAACTGATCTGGGTTTAATCCATCATCATTCTTTAGCTCACTCCACCACCCCAGTTCAGACATGGCCATATGCAAATCAGTCTGACTGGAGAGGTCAGTATCCTAAAGTTGAGACATTCATAGAGAGCATAGGATGTGAATAGGTGGAGTCTATCAGTGAGTATGTTGTACAGTGACAGGCACCAAATATCCGAAGACACTGCTAAACAACCAGGGTATTTACTCTGCTGGTCCACCCAAAAGTGAAAAAGTACAACTCAAATTTACCATAAATAGATAAAAATACAGCCTTAAAGGCAAGGATCCGTTCGTCATATTTAGAGTTGAATGACCATTAACACATACACTCTGGAACGTTTACCACATTTGGGATGCAGGAAAGAATCTACAAATAGAAACCTCAGCCTACAACAACATTCCAATGAATAGAGTAAACTTAGCGCTGATTCTCCTAGCAATTTCAATACATGACAGGCATGAAGCTGACCTTCTAGCTGTTGTTGCCAACAACCAGAGTCAAGCACACAGCTCGACAATAACACATATGCAGCCACACAAATAACACATCCATTGAGCAGAATCAACAACAATTAGGCTGTACAAGGTTAAACATATCTTAATGAAGGCAACGTATGTGAGAAGTTGGCCTGGCATATGCTGTCCACTAATTATAGTGGGCACCTTGCACCAGTCCAAACAACCCCTTATTGGAGATAGGTTAAAGACAACCTTTATTGAAAGCTATCCTAGTGGTAGCTATGGAGAGCAGCCTTCAGGCTAAGTCTTGAAGGAATGTAAAGCAGCTTGTTTTACCAGTCTATAATCTCTTGAGTGATCAAATGAAAGAGCACCACACCAGGTATATATTCAAAATATATGTATTTATTGCTAAACACACCCCTCTAGTCTCTTTATGAGGCTAGAGTTCGAAATACACAAGTTATAAGTTATTTAAACACAGTAATAGCACAAATACACGTTTGGGCCCTAGGGGCGTACCAAACCATATACCAATAAAGTGGTATGCGAACCACGACTGAACTAGACACTAGGCCTAGAGCCTCTAGAAGTGCTTGGACCACAAGGAACCACCCAAGGTAGTGACACAGGGGACCCACGGGGGACGCGTGCAGTGTAAATACACAACCGCGAAACGCCGTTAACTTCTATGGAGAAAGTCGCGATCAGGAAATTAAAGAAAAGGGACACTTAAGACTTGGAGCAAACCCTTTGAGAACTAGGTCGTTCTAGAGTCTCTACCCACGGGAGCACCGGAGTACTCTTGTTACCTCACCCAGGGAAGCCGGGTGCATAGGTGCCTTTCGGGGTCGGGTTTCGTCGTCGATTTGAATGGCGATCTGCTGCAAAGTGCTGCTGGCGACCAAGTGGAAAGTGTCCGGGTGGATCCAAGAGTGGATCAGAGATCTGAAGAACCTGAAAGCAGAGGGGACAGAGTCTGGGTCACTAGCCAGTGACCAGGAAGGCGATGAGCGGATGCCCACCGATGTCGAGTGCTTCAGGTAGGTTGATGGTCGTCTTGACTCTTCAGCCACGAGGTCCAGGAGGCGTTGTTGGTGACCAGGAGCAGGATTCGGGCTGGTACACAATGTTTGTCGAGTGCTGAGGTGTCGGCGACCGGATTGGACCCAACAAGCCTTGGCAACGGCAAGTCTCGATGAAAGTGAAGAATGACAATGATGCAGACCAGCAAGGTCTGAGGAACTCACCCAGCAAGGGTAAGTGAGGGGAAGCCTGGAGCAACCAGGGAGCCCAAGAAGAAAAGGATTGGCCTTCGTGAAGGGCTACTAGCCAACGGGCTAGCAACCGCGAAGGAGCCTTGAGACATCGCACGTGGAGCTGGCTCACAGGACACTCGTGGAGTGGAGGCCAGTGATCTTCGGTGCAGTTGATGCTGGAGGCTAGGGCTACTCGGAGCCCAAAGCACGACTTCGTGGGAGACCCAGAAGAGGATGCACTAGCAAATGCGTGCGGTGTCCAGGGGTCACGGTTCTACGTTACCCACGACAGCTACGGGCCTCAGCTTTGCTGGGGACTCAGGGCAGCCTCGGGGAAGTATGGAAATCCACCTCTGGTGATGCAAAGACTTCGGCGTCCGATGGGAGCTTAGGCGATGCAGACCGGACAATTGCTTCTTTGGTGCCTGCCAAGCAGGGGAGTCACTCCTTGACCCCAAGTGAGATTCTTCTGTCCTCTAGTCTTGAGTAGAGCGTCGAAGGTCCAGGATTCAGTGTCAGAGTTTCGTCCAGGGATAATCTAAAGTCCTAAGGACTGGGTTCCTATACTTATACTAAGTTTAGGGGTTGGACTACTCTGTGGCCCCACCTATGGGTGGGTCAGGGCAGAGGGGTGGCTACACCCCTTTCCCTTTGTCCAGTTCGCGCCAAAGCAGGGGCTGCAAGCCCCTGATCCGGTTTGAACTGGGGTATGCACAGGGACACCAAGTGTGCCCCCAGTGCAGGACTTCAAAGCACCCGAAAGTGCTCCCGCCCAGCCCCAATACACATTATCCTGTCTGGGGAGGTGGTCACACCTCCCTGGGACAGGAAACCTATTGTCCAGGCCTCCCCTGCCGGAGTTTCGTCCAGCAGCAGGAGTCCAGACTTGTGTCTGTGGCAGCAGCATCCATTTTGTGATGCCAGGCTTTAGAAAGAAGTTACCGGCCAGGCCAGGGTTAACATGTCTCTCCCTCTAGAAGGGTGGAATGCTACCCCCACCACCAGAATTGGTGGGGGGGTAGTATTCCAAGATGTTTGACACCAAACACGACATGTTTCGGTGCAGCCATTCCAAAGTTAGCATTTAACGCGAGGTTATAATGCGCTTAAGAGTATATGGTCAGGCTGCACTACAAACAGCATCAGAGAAGGGTCTCCGAACGCTGCAGAGGGGCCCTGCTCATGCAGGGGCACCCTCTCACATAGGAACCACGCACTCTGCCTTCAGGATTGATAAGGCCTGCCATAGGAGTGACTTATAGGTTTATATGTGTGTATGTATTTAGTGATATAGGTAACCTATATCACAGTAAGGGGTGCATGCACCACCTTACCCAGGCTGCAGTAGCAGACCTGTGGTGTCAGTTTGGATGGCCTTCCAGGGGTGGCATAATACATGCTGCAGCCCCTGGTAGGCCTCTGAGGTACCTATGCCCTTGGTACATAGTATACCATATACTAGGGACTTATAAGGGCACTCAGATTCCAATCAGAGATGTGCCTAAGGCACATGGAAACCATTTTAGAGAGGAAGCAGCTAGGCTGGGGTTCTGATTAGCAGGGCCCCAGCCAGACTAAGGTCGAAAAACAGTGAAGCATCAGCAAAAAGTGGGGGTACCCATGTGAAGCAGATCCTACTCTCCTACACAACCCCCCAAACGTAGGGACATTAAACTAACCTTGCCCAGTTAAGTCTTCATGTTCTAAGTGGAAGTACCTAGAGAGTCCATCTGCGTTGGCATGGTTACTCCCAGGTCTATGTTCCACTGTGAAGTCCATCCCCTGTAGGGAAATGGACCACCTAAGCAGTTTGGGGTTTTCACCCTTCATTTGTTTTAGCCATAAGAGGGGCTTATGGTCTGTTTGAACAAGGAAGTGAGTACCAAACAAGTATGGCCTCAACTTCTTCAGAGCCCAGACCACAGCAAAGGCCTCACTCTCAATGGCTGACCAACGTTTCTCTCTAGGGGTCAGCCTTCTGCTAATGAAAGCTACTGGCTGATCCTGACCTTCTTCATTCAATTGTGACAGTACAGCCCCTACCCCCAATTCAGATGCATCAGTTTGAACAATGAACTTCTTGGAGTAATCAGGACTCTGTAGAATGGGAGCAGTGCACATGGCCTGCTTCAGGTCATCAAATGCCTTTTGACAGCTAACTGTCCACTGAACATTTTTGGGCATTTTCTTAGAAGTTAAGTCATTCAGGGGTGTCACTATTGATCCATACCCCTTGACAAATCTCCTATAGTACCCAGTCAGGCCTAAGAAGGCTCTCACCTGAGTCTGGGTAGTTGGAGCAGTCCAGTCCATGATAGTCTGGATCTTGCTCTGCAAAGGTTGAACCTGGCCTCCACCCACAAGGTGGCCCAGGTACACAACCTGACTCTGCCCTATCTGGCACTTAGTGGCCTTGATAGTCAGGCCTGCCTTTTGCAGGGCCTGTAAAACATTCCTGAGGTGGACCAGGTGATCCTCCCAGGTGGAGCTAAAGACAGCAATATCATCTAGATATGCTGCACTATAGGCTTCCAGACCTGTGAGAACTGTATTCACCAACCTCTGGAAAGTGGCAGGTGCATTCTTCAGACCAAAGGGCATCACCACAAATTGATAATGCCCACTAGGGGTTGAGAATGCTGTTTTGGGATTTGCAGTATCAGCTAGTCTGATCTGCCAGTAGCCAGCTGTCAAGTCAAATGTGCTGAGATATTTGGCTGAGGCCAAAGTATCTATTAGCTCATCTGCCCTTGGTATTGGATGGGCATCAGTCCTAGTGACTGCATTGAGACCCCTGTAGTCCACACAAAACCTCATCTCTCTTTTTCCACCACTGGTGTGAGGTTTTGGTACAAGGACCACTGGACTAGCCCAAGGGCTATCTGAGGGTTCAATAACTCCCAACTCCAACATTTTCTGGACTTCAGTCCTGATACAGTCCCTGACATGGTCAGGTTGCCTATAAATCTTATTTTTAATAGGCAGACTGTCCCCAGTGTCCACTTCATGAGTGCACCAGGTGGACTGACTGGGTGTCAGTGAAAACATGTGTCTAAACTGATTGAGCACCTGTCTACAATCAGTTTGTTGCTGGGTAGTGAGGCTGCCTGCCAAGGCTACACCATCTACTGACCCATCGTCAGGGTTCTGTGAGAGCAGGTCAGGGAGTGGGTCACTCTCTTCCTCCTGCCCTTCATCAGTAGCCATGAGCAAGCCCATGTCTGCCCTGTCCACATAGGGTTTTAACCTGTTGACATGGAGAACCCTGTGGGGACTCCTGGGTGTTCCTAGGTCTACTAAGTAGGTAACCTCACCCTTCTGCTCAACAATAGTGTGGGGTCCACTCCATTTGTCTTGGAGAGCTGCTGGGGCCACTGGCTCCAACACCCACACCTTCTGTCCTGGCTGGTAAACAGTCAGAACAGCCTTTTGGTCATGCCAGGCCTTTTGAAGTTCCTGGCTAGCCTCAAGGTTTTTAGTTGCCTTTTTCATATACTCAGCCATCCGGGAGCGGAGACCAAGTACATAGTCCACTATGTCTTGCTTTGGGGGCTTGAGAGGTAACTCCCATCCTTCCTTCACCAAGCACGGTGGACCCCTGACAGGGTGGCCAAACAAAAGTTCAAAAGGGCTGTAACCAACCCCCTTCTGAGGCACCTCCCTATATGCAAATAAAAGACAGGGCAAGAGTATGTCCCATCTTCGCCTAAGCTTTTCTGGGAGCCCTTTAATCATGCCCTTCAAGGTTTTGTTGAATCTCTCAACTAAACCATTGCATTGTGGGTGATAGGGTGTGGTGAACTTGTAAGTCACTCCACACTCCTTCCACATTGCTTTTAAGTACCCAGACATAAAGTTAGCACCCCTGTCTGATACTACCTCCTTAGGAAAGCCCACTCTTGAGAAAATTCCCAGGAGGGCCCTTGCCACCACAGGTGCTGTAGTGGTCCTAAGGGGAATAGCCTCTGGGTACCTGGTGGCATGATCCACTACCACCAGGATAAACCTGTGCCGAGATGCTGTTTGGGGATCCATGGGACCAACAATGTCAATCCCCACCCTTTCAAAGGGCACCCCCACCACAGGTAGTGGTATCAGGGGGCCTTTGTAGTGCCACCTGCCTTGCCACTGGCCTGGCAGGTTACACAGGAGCGACAAAACTCCTTGGTGTCTTCAGACATGTGGGGCCAGTGAAAGTGAGGGACAATTCTGTCCCAAGTCTTGTTCTGGCCCAGGTGACCTGCCAAGGGAATATCATGGGCTAGGGTCAATAGGAAGCCCCTGAACTTCAAAGGTATAACCAACCTCCTGGTAGCACCAGGCTTGGGGTCTCTACACTCTGAGTACAGGAGTCCATCATCCCAATACACTGTATGGGGACCATTAGCTTTCCCAGCAGCCTCAGCAGCAGCTTGCTGTCTGAGGGGTTCAAGAGAGGGGCAGCTCTGCTGCTCCTGGCTCAGATCTGCCCTGGAAGGTCCCCCTGTCCCCAAGAACTCAACCTGGTCAGGTTCAAGCTCCTCTGGGACAGTTCCTTCCTCAGGACTGAGATCATCCCCCTCAAGGGACTGATCTTCCTTCTGAGCCAAGGGGAAGGCACTGCCTTTACCCTACTACTCCTCCTCTTGGAAGGCACTTGGTCCATTATTCGAGAATCCAAGGCCTGTTCAGTGCTAGACATTTTGGCTTGTGACCTGGTCACAGCAAACACATCCGCAGGGATCCCCAGCATTTCTGCATGGGTCCTGAGCTCCACTTCTGCCCAAGCTGAAGTTTCTAAGTCATTGCCAAGCAAGCATTCGACTGGTAGGTTTGCACTCACCACAACCTTCTTAAGGCCAGTTACCCCTCCCCAGGAGAAGTTAACAACTGCCAGAGTATGGTCTGTTCTGACGTTGCTAGCATTGGTCACTTGGTACATCTCACCAAGTATAACTTGCCCAGGATTCACAAGGTCTTGTGTCACCATGGTGACACTTGCCCCTGTGTCCCTAAATGCCAAAGCCTCTCGTCCATTGATTAAAGGCTGTTGTCTGTACTTGCCCAGATTACTGGGACTCACAGAGGAGGTCACATCCATGCCTCCATCACAGACTAACACAGCCTGAGTGAGTTCTCTGACTAGGTCAGAGCCCAACTCAGTACCCAGGGTGAACCCTACTAAACCCTTGGCTGGAGCACTCCCACCAACTGTAACTGTACTAGGGGGAACAGGTGCCTTAGGGGCATTGGTGGGGGCTGGACTTGAGTCTTTGGACTTGGTGCAATCACTGGTCCAGTGGGTCTTTTGCTTACAGACCTTGCACCATGGTTTTCTTTGGCCTTTCCCTTTTGTAGACTGTGAATCCCCACCTGAAGAAGATTTTTGGGGGCCTTGTGAAGACTTTTGATCTTTACCCTTCTCCCCACCCTTTTCAGAGTTCTTAGAATCTTGCTTCTTAGGGTCACCACCTTGGTTCTGTACCTTCTGCCTCACCCTGGTTCTGACCCATTTGTCTGCCTTCTTTCCCAATTCTTGGGGAGAGGTCAGATCAGAGTCCACCAGGTACTGATGCAACAGCTGATTTTGACAGTTATTAAGAATCTGCTCCCTCATTATCAGATTGTACAATCCTGTGAAGTCACACACCTTACTGCCCATCAACCAGCCTTCCAGAGCCTTAGCAGAACAATCCACATAGTCTACCCAGTCTTGAGTCTGTGCTTTTTGGGTATCTCTGAACTTCAACCTGTATTGTTCAGTTGTTAGGCCAAACCCATCAATAAGAGCACTCTTCAAGACCTTGTAATTATCAGCATCCTCCTCTCTTACAGTGAGGAGCTTGTCTCTACCTTTGTCTGCAAAGGAGAGCCACAAGATTGCTGCCCACTGCTCCTGAGGGACCTTCTGTACTTTACAGGCCCTCTCTAGAGCAGTTATCCATTTGTGGATGTCATCCCCACTCTGGTAGGGAGGGACAATCTTGCTCAGGTTTCTATGGTCATAGGACCTTTCCCTATCTCTAGGGACATGGCTGCCACCATGGGACTCTAGTCCCAACTTTCTTCTCTCTTTGTAGAGATCTAGGGACTCCCTGTCTATAGCCAGTTGCTGTTTTCTGAGTTCAAGCTGAGCTTACTCATATTGAACCAGCCTCTTTCTTCTCTCATGAGAGGATTCCCTCCTATGAGAGGAGACAGAGGTCCCTATTGAGGTGCCAGAGTGGTTAGACTCCTGAGAAGGAGACCTAGACCTTCTGGGCACACTCATAATCCTTCCTGGGGGACAAAGTGGGGATCATTCTGATCTTCCTCTTCATCTTCCACAGGAGGGATTGGGTTATCCAGGTCAGGGTCATTGTCACCCTCCTGGTCAGTTCCAGAGGGGGGCTGGGGGTATTGCTACCCCTGGCCCCATCCTCATCTTCTGCCCCACCCTCTGCTCCTACCCCTTCAGTCCCTAAGGGCCTGCTGAGATCATAAGCCTCCAACATCTCTCTAAGATGTTGGGTGGTGGGACTTTGTCCTGTCTTCAGTTTCCTCAAGTTACATAATGCTCTCAATTCCAAGAATGGGAGGGTATCATACTTGGAGGGAAGAAGCCCAGGGGCTTCTGGCAAGGACTCACTGGGTCCTGGCTTTGAAGACATCACTAGTGAGGTGTGGTGTATGCACTACCTACTCTAGTGTGGCCTACTAAACTCTCTTGAGTTGTAGAAAGGGTGTGCTATCCCTTAACACACAACTCTAAGTTCAGTAGAACTTACTGTATTCTAAGCTTAAATTATATGTACCTTAGGTACCTTTAGTGGTTTTCAGTTGATCAATTCAATTGAGATTATCTGGTAAAACAATAGCAAGCTGGAATCCCACACGCTGCACACCAATGTGAGAAGTTGGCCTGGCATATGCTGTCCACTAATTATAGTGGGCACCTTGCACCAGTCCAAACAACCCCTTATTGGAGATAGGTTAAAGACAACCTTTATTGAAAGCTATCCTAGTGGTAGCTATGGAGAGCAGCCTTCAGGCTAAGTCTTGAAGGAATGTAAAGCAGCTTGTTTTACCAGTCTATAATCTCTTGAGTGATCAAATGAAAGAGCACCACACCAGGTATATATTCAAAATATATGTATTTATTGCTAAACACACCCCTCTAGTCTCTTTATGAGGCTAGAGTTCGAAGTACACAAGTTATAAGTTATTTAAACACAGTAATAGCACAAATACACGTTTGGGCCCTAGGGGCGTACCAAACCATATACCAATAAAGTGGTATAAGAACCACGACTGAACTAGACACTAGGCCTAGAGCCTCTAGAAGTGCTTGGACCACAAGGAACCACCCAAGGTAGTGACACAGGGGACCCACGGGGGACGCGTGCAGTGTAAATACACAACCGCGAAACGCCGTTAACTTCTATGGAGAAAGTCGCGATCAGGAAATTAAAGAAAAGGGACACTTAAAGGAGGACTTGGAGCAAACCCTTTGAGAACTAGGTCGTTCTAGAGTCTCTACCCACGGGAGCACCGGAGTACTCTTGTTACCTCACCCAGGGAAGCCGGGTGCATAGGTGCCTTTCGGGGTCGGGTTTCGTCGTCGATTTGAATGGCGATCTGCTGCAAAGTGCTGCTGGCGACCAAGTGGAAAGTGTCCGGGTGGATCCAAGAGTGGATCGGAGATCTGAAGAACCTGAAAGCAGAGGGGACAGAGTCTGGGTCACTAGCCAGTGACCAGGAAGGCGATGAGCGGATGCCCACCGATGTCGAGTGCTTCAGGTAGGTTGACGGTCATCTTCATTCTTTAGCCACGAGGTCCAGGAGGCATTGTCGGCAACCAGGAGCAGGATTCGGGCTGGTACACGATGTCTGTCGAGTGCTGAGGTGTCGGCGACCGGATTGGACCCAACAAGCCTTGACAACGGCAAGTCTCGATGAAAGTGAAGAATGACGATGATGCAGACCAGCAAGGTCTGAGGAACTCACCCAGCAAGGGTAAGTGAGGGCAAGCCTGGAGCAACCAGGGAGCCCAAGAAGAAAAGGATTGGCCTTCGTGAAGGGCTACTAGCCAATGGGCTAGCGACCGCAAAGGAGCCTCGAGACGTCGCACGTGGAGCTGGCTCACAGGACACTCGTGGAGTGGAGGCCAGTGATCTTCGGTGCAGTTGGTGCTGGAGACTAGGGCTACTCGGAGCCCAAAGCACGACTTCGTGAGAGATCCAGAAGAGGATGCACTAGCAAATGCGTGCGGTGTCCAGGGGTCACGGTTCCACATTACCCACGACAGCTACGGGCCTCAGCTTTGCTGGGGACTCAGGGCAGCCTCGGGGAAGTCTGGAAATCCACCTCTGGTGATGCAAAGACTTCGGCGTCCAACGGGAGCTTAGGCGATGCAGACCAGACAATTGCTTCTTTGGTGCCTGCCAAGCAGGGGAGTCACTCCTTGACCCCAAGGGAGATTCTTCTGTCCTCTAGTCTTGAGTAGAGCATCGAAGGTCCAGGATTCAGTGTCAGAGTTTCGTCCAGGGATAATCTAAAGTCCTAAGGACTGGGTTCCTATACTTATACTAAGTTTAGGGGTTGGACTACTCTGTGGCCCCACCTATGGGTGGGTCAGGGCAGAGGGGTGGCTACACCCCTTTCCCTTTGTCCAGTTCGCGCCAAAGCAGGGGCTGCAAGCCCCTGATCCGGTTTGAACTGGGGTATGCACAGGGACACCAAGTGTGCCCCCAGTGCAGGACTTCAAAGCACCCGAAAGTGCTCCCGCCCAGCCCCAATACACATTATCCTGTCTGGGGAAGTGGTCACACCTCCCTGGGACAGGAAACCTATTGTCCAGGCCTCCCCTGCCGGAGTTTCATCCAGCAGCAGGAGGCCAGACTTGTGTCTGTGGCAGCAGCATCCATTTTGTGATGCCAGGCTTTAGAAAGAAGTTACCGGCCAGGCCAGGGTTAACATGTCTCTCCCTCTAGAAGGGTGGAATGCTACCCCCGCCGCCAGAATTGGCGGGGGGGTAGTATTCCAAGATGTTTGACACCAAACACGACATGTTTCGGTGCAGCCATTCCAAAGTTAGCATTTAACGCGAGGTTATAATGCGCTTAAGAGTATATGGTCAGGCTGCACTACAAACAGCATCAGAGAAGGGTCTCCGAACGCTGCAGAGGGGCCCTGCTCATGCAGGGGCACCCTCTCACATAGGAACCACGCACTCTGCCTTCAGGATTGATAAGGCCTGCCATAGGAGTGACTTTTGGGTTTATATGTGTGTATGTATTTAGTGATATTGGTAACCTATATCACAGTAAGGGGTGCATGCACCACCTTACCCAGGCTGCAGTAGCAGACCTGTGGTGTCAGTTTGGATGGCCTTCCAGGGGTGGCATAATACATGCTGCAGCCCCTGGTAGGCCTCTGAGGTACCTATGCCCTTGGTACATAGTATACCATATACTAGGGACTTATAAGGGCACTCCAGATTTCAATCAGAGATGTGCCTAAGGCACATGGAAACCATTTTAGAGAGGAAGCAGCTAGGCTGGGGTTCTGATTAGCAGGGCCCCAGCCAGACTAAGGTCGAAAAACAGTGAAGCATCAGCAAAAAGTGGGGGTACCCATGTGAAGCAGATCCTACTCTCCTACAACGTAACTCAAAGTGAAATATAGAAATACATCTCTTGCAGTAGCGACACAGATGTCATGTAGGCTTATATGATGATGGAGGAGTACACCTCTGCGTTCCACGTCACATGGAATCAGCTAAATTGCAAATGCTAACAATAACATGCACAATGTGTGACAGTAATAGGTAATCTAAAGCACAAACAAAAGCCAATACAGCACACCACATTGTGGGATGTAAGGGCTAGTACCCTAGCACAGAAATACAATGTTTATCAAAAACGGAGGGTATCTACTTGAGTAAAAGTGTTGTTAGCAAAAAACACATTTGTGTAAAGTGAGCTAATAATCCATAAAACAAACTAACTGATTTTGACTGATTACTGAGGGACTGGAAACTAAGAATCAGTGTTGTAATTAATTTAAGTGACAAACATGGATGTACTCCCCACAAATTCTCCATATAAGGGAATCCTGGCAAGGTGCATAAAAAGTAACAATCAGAGAAATGAGGTAACCAGTGGCAGTTGCCATTGTGCAATTATAGTGAGGTTAGACTTTCCATAGAAAGACCATTTTTGTTTCGTTAATAACTTTGATGCCTTATGAAAAATCTGCACACAAATTTCACAATTCTGAAAATGCACTTTTAGAAAGTTGGCATTTTTTTGCCCCAAGCATTTGGTGCCTGCAGCCTGTGTCGTGAGTCACATGACTGTTAATAATGGGCAGTTGGCCTTTGTGTATTCCTCCCAGATATTGAGACAATGGGGAACTAGATATTAGCAGGATGAACCATCTTGCCAGGATGGGGGGGTGGACGGAGCTGCCCCACCTTACATTTCAAAGGACAGACCTGCAGCACACTCACAAAGGTACCTGACATGTGGGTATTGTCACCCAAGACCACTTGGAGCCTGGGCAGAGGAAGGAAGGAACTTTCCGGAACGAGATGTGGGGGGTAGCCTAGAAGTTTCCCCCACTTCAAAGGCTGGCACCAGGTATAACTATTGGATCATCAGACCAACTCTTTAGCACACTCTTAGACCTCCGGAGGACCCCCAAAACAACTGTCTTGTACTTCAGAGAGCAGCCCTGCTGCTTGAGGTTTCCCTTGCTGCTTGAACCAGGACTACCAGAGTGACACCAAGGGCTAGTTGGCTGGCCTCTTGTGTGAGCTACAGGGATGTAACAAGCTCCAGAGACCGTGAGCCCTGCACCTGGCCTCTGCCTGGAGTGAGTCCTCATCCACAAAGTGGCGCCCAACCAGTCTTGGAACCTTGAAAGTGGTGCTAAATGTGCTCCACCTGCCAAAACCTGAAACTTGGGACTTATAAAGGTTTTCACTAAAAAGTGGTCTGAGAACTGTCAGGCGACTGAGACCTATCTTGCTGATCCAGCCGAGGTGCATCACCAGTCAACCTGATTTCATGGTACTTCACTCTACATTCTTCTCCGCATCAGCAAATTCTGTTCAGTGGGACCTCCATGCAATGAAATTAAGCTGAGATTGGGCCTAATCCGCTTCGTGTAGCAGAACGGCTCTCCATCTTAATCGGCCATAACTTTTGACTTTGCCCCGGTCTCATGTAACTAGATGCCTGCTGTGGGCGATTTGGTCTTTCAGGCACTGGTTTTCACTAAAGACGTTAAAAATTCATAACTTCCGTTCTACTGATTGGAATTAATTTGTGTTGGTGTCATTTTATTTAATAAATTCTGTTCTATGTTTCTAGATTGGCTTGGGATTTCTATTGTGTTGTGTTTTCACTTTATTACTGTTTGTGTACTGCAAAAATACTTAACACAGTGCCTCTGACTTAAGCATGCTTGCTTTTGTGCCAAGCTACCAGAGGGTTGACCACATGTTAATTCAGTGACACTTGCGGTCTACCCTGACAGGGATTTTGGTTGTTTCTTGAGAAGGGTCTTCACCCCCTCAATCAGAAACCCACTTTCTTACAATGCCTTTTTACTTTGATAAAATAAATTATTGGTCTCACATCTGTTGCTATGTCGATATTCTAATGCTAAATTCTGCAAAAGCACTTTCTTGTTTTATAATTTTAGCTTAATTACTGACTGTGTCGTAGGGTTTGATCCTTGTGGGCTTACTCCAACAAAATATATTATTGAGAGGGATTTGGTGAATGCCCTGGAGTCTGAGGTATGTGTAGACTTTTTTTTGACTGGCGTCGTAATGCAGTCATAGACTGTACGTTCTTGTCTCGTACTTTAGCCCATAATCTTCTGGTTGGGTAGGTACTTGAGAAAAAGTATGGGATCACAGTCCTTTGGCTGTTTCGTTTCTATAACCCTTAATTTCAATTAGTGTAACCCCCACAGATAATTTGTGATTGTCAGTTAAGAATAATGAACGAAAGATTGATGTGGAAAGAGGCTCTGTCTAGTTAATTTATGGCTAGTTTGGTTAAAAAACAGACTTCTTTAATTGTAACTTATCTCACTTCAGAGACTACCCATTTGACTGTTATTGATTCTTCTGTTGAATTAACCAGTGCCGCTAGGGATCTATTATTAAAGCCCTTTCTGCACTATGTTATCTGTGAACCTAGGTGTTGTATACTCACACTATTGCTCCCAGACCATCTCCTATTTCTTGGGGCAACCCCATCTTTGATAAACCACCTTCTCCGCCCGCTGGACCCAGTCCAAATCAGTTTCCCAGTCTGCTACCCTCAGTGGCCTACTCGCCCCCCAGGACCTTATTATACTTCGTTTTGCTACCCCGGCTGCCAGCATGTGCCCTATTTTCTGATATTTGGGCCACAACTCTTCACCCGTTATATGTAGGAGAAGCCATCTAGCTTTAGTTGGCGCATTATGGTTCGTAACTTGATTCATGACTTGCGTCACTCCTTCATAGTATAGATGGATTTTGGTACACTTCCACAGTATATGGTAGAAGGAACCCGCCATGCCACATTCCCTCATGCACAGTGTTGTATCACATCTCCCAAGTTGGTTCAGGTGTAATCTAGAGTAATATGATCTATGCAGTACCCTCAGTTGTATTAAAAGGAAGCAGGTGCGAATAGCAACTTCCCTGGGGGCTTGGATCACCTTCGTCCAATCATCTCCAATTAGTCCCAAATCTCCCTCCCATGTCTCCCTTAACATCTTCAGGGGATCAGGGGAATTATTCATTAGTTTCCTGTAGGTCAGGGAGGTAGATTTATCTGTCATGCGATCCAGCAGTAGGCGATTCTCTAATGGAATTGACTCTAGAAATTGTTCTTCTTCTAATATGTCTTGCCTCAGTGCATGACCCAACTGCAGATATCAAAAAACCTCTCAGAGTTTGTCATATCAATCAATCAATCACGGGTTTGTTAAGCGCGACTACTCACCCGTAAGGTTCTCAAGGCGCTGGGGAGGAGGGGAGGTGCAGGTTCCAGTCCATCAAGGAGGGGATCTGTCGAAGAGCCAGGTTTTGAGGTTTCTCATGAAGATGGGGAGTGATGTTGTCTGCCTGAGGTGGAGCGGAAGGGTGTTCCATGCTCTGGACGCGAGGAAGGAGAAGGAGCGGCCTCCTGATCTGGTCTTTTTGGCGTGGGGAACCACGGCGTAGGAGAGCTGGGCTGATCGTAGGGTTCTTTGGGGTGCGTGGAAGTTGATTCGGCTGTTGAGGTATGCTGGTCCGGTGTTGTGGAGGGCTTTGTGTGCGTGGGTGAGGATCTTGAAGGTGATTCTTGCCTCGATGGGGAGCCAGTGGAGTGAGCGCAGGTGTTGGGAGATGTGGCAGTGTCGTGGTAGGTTGGGGACCAGTCTTGCGGCGGCGTTCTGGATGTTTTGTAGCTTGCGGGTGAGGTTTTTGTTTATTCTGGCTTAGAGTGCGTTGCCGTAGTCGAGTCTGCTGGTGACAAGGGCGCCGGTGATGGTTTTTCTGTGCTCGAGGGGGATCCATTTAAAGGTCTTATGTAGGAGGCGGGGGATGTGGAAGCAGGAGGATGTGACGGAGTTGATCTGGCGGTCCATTTTGAGCTCGGAGTCTAGGATGATTCCAAGGTTGCGTGCATGCCCCGTGGGGGTGGGTGGGCTACCAAGGGTGGGGGGCCACCAGGTGTCGTTCCAGGCATCAGGGTATGGGCCCATGATGAGTACTTCTGTTTTGTCGGTGTTGAGTTGTAGGCAGCTGCTTTTCATCCATTTGGCGACAGCTTCCATGCCTTCTTGGAAGTTGTGTTTGGCTGCGTTGGCTGCGTTGGCTTTGTTGGATAGGGAGAGGATGAGTTGGGTGTCATCTGCGTATGAAACAATGTTGAGTCCGTAGGTTCTGACGATGGGGGCGAGAGGAGCCATAAAGATGTTGTAAAGCGTTGGCTGAGTGAGGACCCCTGGGGGACTCCGCAGGTGGTAGGTGTAGGGTCCGAGAGGAAAGGGGGGAGTCTGACCCGCTGCGTTCTGCCGGAGAGGAAAGAGTAGATCCAGTCGAGGGCCTTGTCCCGGATACCTGCGTCGTGGAGTCTGCTTATTAGGGTGCGGTGGGATACCGTGTCGAAGGCCGCTGAGAGGTCGAGGAGGATGAGGGCTACTGTTTCTCCTTTGTCCAGTAGGGAGCGGATGTCGTCTGTTGCGGCGAGGAGGGCGGTTTCTGTGCTGTGGTTTTTTCTGAAGCCGGGTCGAGGATGTTGTGCTCTTCGATGAAGCTGGCGAGTTGGCTGTTGATGGCTTTCTCGATGACTTTCGCTGGGAACGGGAGCAGGGAGATGGGTCTGTAGTTTTTGAGGTAGGTGGGGTCTGCCGAGGGCTTCTTCAGGAGGGGGTTGATCTCGGCGTGTTTCCAGTTGTCGGGGAAGGAGGCGTTCGCCAGGGAGCGGTTGATGGTATGGGGAAGCATGGGTGCGATGGTGTCGGCGGCTCTGTTGAAAATGTAGTGGGGGCAGGGGTCCGTGGGGTCCCCGGAGTGGATTGACTTCATCGTCTTCAGTGTGTCTTCGGTGGTGAGGGCTGTCCAGCTGTCAATCATTGGCTTCAGGGTGTCGGGGGTGGCTGGTGGGGGTTCCGTGTGTTGGTTGCCTTCGTCGAAGTTGTCGTAGATGTTCTTTATTTTGCAGTGGAAGAAGGTGCTGAGTTTGTTGCAGAGGTCTTGTGAGGGGGGAATGTCAGTCGACTCGCTGGTGGGTTGGGCGAACTCCTTGATGATGGTGAAGAGTTCTTTGCTGTTGTGTGCGTGTGTGGAGAATCTGTCTTCAATTGCAGTTTTCCTCGTGTTTCTGATGAGCTGGTGGTGGGCGGTGGTGGCGGCTTTGAAGTTGTTGTGGGCTTCTGTGGATTTGGAGTTCCTCCAGGTCTTTTCGAGGCAGCGGCATGTGCGCCTGGACTTTCAGAGTTCGGGGGTAAACCATCTGGCCTTCTTGGCGTGTGCGTTGTTGTTCTTCTTGAGGAGGGCTATAATGTTTATGCTGTCGGTGATCCATCTGTGTAGAGTTCGGTCAGTGGTGTTGGGGGGGTCGTCTTCTGCGGTGGTCGGGGTGGAGTTGCTGAGTGAGGAGGTGAGTTGGTCGTCAGTGATTTTGGTCCAGTTTCTTCGTGGGAGCAGGTGCTGGTGTCTGTGGATGGTGGGTGTTCTGAAGGAGAAGTGGATGCATCAATGGTCTGCACACTGGAGTTCGGTGGTGTGGCTGAAAGTGATGGAGTTTCCTGTTGTGAAGAGGGGGTCGAGGGTGTGTCCTGCTGAGTGCGTGGGTTCGGTCACGATCTGGTGGAGTCCAATGTTGTGGAGGTTGTCCAGAAGGGATGAGGTGTTGGGGTCTAGTTGGTTGTCGAGGTGGAAGTTGAGGTCTCCCAGCAGGGTGTAGTTGGTGGATGCGACGGCATGCGGGGAGATGATATCCGTGATGGAGTTGGCAAATGCTCCGCGGGGTCCCGGGGGTCGGTAGATGAGGGTTCCCCGGAGGGTGGTGGTAGGGCTGGCCAGTATCTTGAAGTGCAGGTGTTCCATCAGGTCTGTGGGCTCATCGGGGAGTGTGCTCAGGCGGAGGGTGGATTTGTGGACGATGGCGATTCCTCCTCCCAGGCGGGTGGGGCGGTCCTTCCTGGAGATCTTGTATCCTTGGGGACTGGCGATGGCGATGTCCGGTCCCGAGGTGGTGTTGGTCCAGGTTTCTGTGAAGAATGCTACGTCTGGGGTGGTGCTGTCGAGGAGGTCCCAGATTTTGGTGGCGTGTTTGTGGAGTGATCTGATGTTGAGGAGGATGCATTGTAGGGTCTTCGGTTTGGGTGTTTTCTTGCGGGCGGGTTGTGCTGGGTCCGTGTTCCTGGCGGTGCTGTAGGTGTGCCGGCAGCGGTGACAGCTGAAGGGTCCGTGGGTGTCGGCTGGTGATGCTAGCTTGCAGTTGTTGTTGCGGCCTGGGTTGAGTGCGTGGAGTGCCGCTGGATCATAGCGTTGGCGGTGCGGAGGTCCAGGGTTCCTGGCGCTGGTCGCGGTCGGGTCACGGACTGGCGCAGACGGGCTTGCCTTTGGCCTGTGGCGCGCCAGCGGCGCAGCAGCGCAGCGGCCACCATTAAGTAGGGGCTGGGGAGGGCTGGACAGCTGGGAAGCGGGAGCGGGGAGGGGAACTGGATTGGGCCGGTCGCGCTGGTCGCGCAGGGGGGGAGGGGCCGCGGGGGCAACAGCGGCGGGGAAAACGGGCGGAAAAAGGGAAAAGAGAGGAATAAAAGTGGAATAAGGCAGAAAAGTGCAAGAAAAGTGGAGGAAAGAGATAGAAGGAGAGTGAAAGGGGGAGAGTGAAATGAGGGTAAAAACGAGTGAAACGGAGAGGAAAAGCAGAGCGAGAGAAAGGAAACAGAGGTCCACTGGACCACCAGAGATGAGGCGCAGGTAAAACCTGCGGGTGGAGGAGGGCCTCGAACACCAACATTCGAGAGGGCAGGAGCTCGGGAGAGGCCTCACTTAATGGTGGAGCTGCGAGGGTGGGAGAGCAATTTCACTGACAATGAGTCAGTGGTCTTGCTCGCCTGTCCCCGCAGCGGCCGCCATTAAGTAGGGGTCGGGGAGGGCTGGACAGCTGGGAGGCGGGAGCGGGGAGGGGAACTCGATTGGGCCGGTCGCGCTGGTCGTGCTGGGGGGAGGGGCCGCGGGGGCAGCAGCGGCAGGGAAAATGGGCGGAAAAAGGGCAAAGAGAGGAATAAAAGTGGAATAAGGCAGAAAAGTGCAAGAAAAGTGGAGGAAAGAGATAGAAGGAGAGTGAAAGGGGGAGATTGAAATGAGGGTAAAAACGAGTGAAACGGAGAGGAAAAGCGGAGCGAGAGATAGGAAACAGAGGTCCACTGGACCACCAGAGATGAGGCGCAGGTAAAACCTGCAGGTGGAGGAGGGCCTCGAACACCAACACTCGAGAGTGCAGGGGCTCGGGGAGGCCTCACTTAATGGTGGAGCTGCGAGGGTGGGAGAGCAATTTCACTGACAATGAGTCAGTGGTCTTGCTCGCCTGTCCCCGCAGCGGCCGCCATTAAGTAGGGGTCGGGGAGGGTTGGACAGCTGGGAGCGGGGAGGGGAACTGGATTGGGCTGGTCGGTCTGGTCTGGTCGTGCTGGGGGGGAGGGGCCGCGGGGGCAGCAGCGGCGGGGAAAACGGGCGGAAAAAGGAAAAAGAGAGGAATAAAAGTGGAATAAGGCAGAAAAGTGCAAGAAAAGTGGAGGAAAGAGATAGAAGGAGAGGGAAAGGGGGAGATTGAAATGAGGGTAAAAACGAGTGAAACGGAGAGGAAAAGTGGAGCGAGAGAAAGGAGACAGAGGTCCACTGGACCACCAGGGATGAGGCGCAGGTAAAACCTGCGGGTGGAGGAGGGCCTCGAACACCAACACTCAAGAGTGCAGGGGCTCGGGAGAGGCCTCACTTAATGGTGGAGCTGCGAGGGTGGGAGAGCAATTTCACTGACAATGAGTCAGTGGTCTTGCTATTCTGTCTGTAGCTCTTCAAAGGTAATCAGAGCCTGCTTTTTCCATACCTCTCCCATATAGTCTATGCCCAGCAATCCGAATTTATGAAATCTTTTCAAGTTTCCGACTTCCCATAGGAGGTCACTTCTCCATATCGTGTCTGTCCGTCAGCTTGCCATCCCATCCCAAAAATCTGGTGACTTCTTGTCATACTCTTACCACCGTCTGAGTGTGGGTCTGTAGCATGCTGTCCTGTTTCTTTCTATACAACAATTGTGGATAGCTGCAGCCATTGCCTGTAGATCCATCCGATATGCCGGTTCATCCCCATCTGTAAATACCCAATCATTGATCATGACCAACTGGGCTGGACAGTAGTACTTGTGTATGTCTGGGATTGTGAGTCCCCCTCGAACACCCCTCTTTGGAGCTTTCAGAGTGCGATTCATGGGCTACCCCATCCCACAGGAGTTTGCGCAATTCACTGTCGACTTTCAGAAAGAAATCAGGTGGTACATTGTGAGGGGTACTTTCCAGCACATAGAGCAGGTGTGGCAGGGCCATCATATTGAAGAGGACAGCCATACCCATCAAGGACACTGGAGAGTCTGCCACTGGGCAACGTCATTGTGAAGTCTTTCCAGTTGAGGGGACAGATTTCTCTTCAGAAAATCCCCTACATCACGTGTTATATAGATGCCCAAGTACTGAAAACCATCCTTTACTATTGGGGCTACACACCTCGTCAACCAGGCTGGGACTCCTCCGGCAAGAGGAAATATAAGGGACTTGTCCCAGTTAATCTGATAGCCAGATTAGTTGCTGAATACCTGGGAAATATGTAGGAGCCTGTTGACTGTGAGGCGAGGCCACGTGCCATAGAGCAGTATGTTGTTGACGTAGAGGGAGATCCGTTCTTCCTATTCCCCCTCTCCCCCAATACCCCTCAGAAGTGGGTCTTGGCAGATCCAAGCCACCAGGGGCTCAAGCACCAGAGCGTATATCATTGGCAATAGAAGGCAGCCCTGCCTCATTCCCTTATGCAGGGCAAATGGGTTAGACAGCTTGCCGTTCACCCTCACCCTCGCTAATGGGACCTTGTATAGGAGTTTAACCCAATCACAGAACCGCGGACCAAATCCTAGTCTTGCCAGGGCAGCAAATAGATGGGGCCATTCAATGCTATTGAATGCCATTATTGCATTCAATGACAATAGCACAGCGTTTTCAGCTTGAGGGGTTGCGGTCACATGCAGTACCCCATAGAGATATCTCAGGTTCAGTCAGGTACGTCTGTGCGAAATAAATCCGGATTGATCCAGATAGACTACAGTGGTTATCACTGTCTTCAGTCTGTTTGACAGGGCCTTCACCAATACTTGGGCCTCTAAGTTTAGAATCGATATAGGCCTGTAGGAAATGCAAGCCGTGGATGGTTTACCTTTTTTAGGAATAACCACAATAGTAGCTAACCTCTGGTCTTCTGACAAGCAGCTCTCTATCTGGCTGCTTGGAACATATCCAGCATGTGCATTACAACTTTGCCCACATTACACTTATAGAGTTCCACTGGAAAACCATTCGACCCTGCCGCCTTGCCCGACTGCAGCACTCTGAGTGCCCCTTCAAGCTCTTCCAAGGCTTCCCTGTCGGCTGAGAGAAAGGGGAGGGGTGTGAAGTCTTTAAGGAGATCAATACAATCATCAATAGATCTACAGGTAGTGGATGTGTAGGTGGCCTCATAATATGTTGCGAATGCCTCAGATATGTCCTCCCAGGAGGTCTGCCGTGCTCCTCCACCGCCCTATATTTCTAGATCCCAGTTCTTCCAACTGTCTCTCTTGTCGAGCCACACTATTAGTTTGCTGGCCTTATTGCCGATATCATATAATCTGTGTTGTGAAGCCAGTGCTTAGGCACAGGCTTTATTATCAGCTAAGTCCCTTAACTCATGCTGTTTAAGACAGATTTGGTGGAACTGTTGCAACCCTATCATCCCTTCAATAAAACGCCTGAGATTTCAATGTGGTAATTTCACATTCTAACGCTTCTCACCTGATTTGTTGTTCCTTCTCTTTCCTGCCAATCAGAGCCTGAGCTCGGCCCTGAATTACTGCCTCAAAGGTCTCCAAAAGGACATAGGCCGGGTTGAATATCTCCCCATTCTCTTGGAAGTACATATCAGTCCATTCTCTTAACTTGTCTCTAAATAGTCTATCTTTCAAATGCCTGGGGCCTATTCTAAGGGGCAACATAGAGTCCTGACCGGGCCGTACAGCAGCATCACCACCGGGGAATGGTCCGAGGTACCACGCACTCTATGTGCTGTATTACGAAACTGGCCAGCATGTAGGTGATGGGTGAATATATAGTCTAGCCGGGAATAACTACACTGCACAGCAGAGAGATATGTAAACTGCTTCACACAGTGGTTTTGTTTCCGCCACTGGTCCACCAATCCCATCACATCCACAAAGGCCCTTAGAGGACCAAGGTCAGCACCACTGGGCGCTCTAGGTGTCCTATCCACCTGTGAGTCCATCATTACATTCATGTTGCCCCCAAGTATAAGGACACCAGAGGGCAGCTTCAACAGTAGAGCACTCAGTGCCGGTGTGGTCTCTTCATGGAGCCTAGGTGGAATATAGGCCAAGCAAATGTTGAGTGTGTAGCCTTCCCACGTGCCACTCTGTGCCACAGACCTACAGAGCGAGTCGCTCCAGGTGCAGCCTGGAACATAGGGCACTAAGGTTTTAATAAGGATGCCTGTTCCTCTTGAGTTAGAGGTGAAACCCACATGTGCCAATAAGGTGTAACCAAACCTGTCCAGCGACTTTTAGTAGTTACCTTTCAAATGGGTTTCCTGCAAGATGACTAAATATGGGGTGTGTCAGTGGACATACTGTAATACAATGGTGTGTTTATCTTTGTTGCCTTGGCCATTGACATTCCATGTCATGACCTTCAGGGCTAAGGGAGTGCGGGTCTCCATGAGATATCATCATATGCGTGACCCATCCAAGTATGAAATATAGGGAGAGCCCCACCCCGTCGCTCTCAGATGTCCCCTCCCCCCCTCTCCAACTGCCTAGTGGTACTGAGCTGAAGCAAAATAAAACATACAACATCATCATAATGCTCGAAAACTGTTTCCACCCCTAAGAACTCCCCCACCCTGCTACCCTGCACAGTAGGCATCAAACTGCCCACCCTGTGCGCTTGCTCGATGGAAAATAAATTTGAGAGGCGCTTGTGGCCGAGGGAATTGACAATAAGATGCTCAAGAAATAGGTCCATGCTGTGTCCCTCTGCTCCTTCAGGGACCCCAACCACCCCAATTTTATTTCTGCATGCTCTACCTTCTTTGTCTTCGTGTTTAGCCGCCATGATCACGTGCTGCTTTGCTAGGTATTGGACTTGTTCCTCTAGCTTGTTGGACTTGGATTGTAGCAGGTTGATATGAGATGCTGCTGCCGTGACCTTCTCTGTAACATTCTTAAAGTCTGCCTTGAGAAGAGTAACATCTACTGTCACTGCATCTATTTTGGGTTCAAGAGTACTCTTGAGGTCGTATATTGCCACCATGATGGCACCAAGAAAGGGCTCCGCTGTTTCGGGGGGCTCAGCCCCAGGCCCCACCACCTTAGTGGACAGTCTGGATACCACGTACTTGTCCATCTTGTTTGACTGTACATGTGGTGTCCATTTGGGCCTCACCATATCCCCAGTGAAGTAGCAACTGGGAAGGCTTTTGAATTTCCACGTGCGTCTAATGATGCGCAGTCAAGCATGTCTTTCCACCTGAAGAAGTGCCCCATGGCTGGGCAGAGTCTGGCCAAGAATCACCCAACATGTTTCCGGGCCCCAAACCTTAGACTTCCCTGATCTAAGTTTCAAACTCTGGGCCACTCTGCTCAAGGTCACCACCCTCCCAAGAGAAGTCACCTGAGGACCACACAGACGATCAGCAATGCAATGCTGTCTAGCTGCTTAAATGGGCACTATACAGCAGTCCCCAGGTTCTCACCATCGCACAGCCCTTGTAGCCCTCAATACTCCATTCCAGGAGTGGGGAGTCAGGTGTCCAATCACAATGGCCACAAAGTGCTCACACTATGCAGCTCAGCAACAATTTTTGCCGTCGCTGTGCTCAACCAATCCATGAGGGCCCCCAGCTGCCAGCAACCTTCAGGGCCAAACCAATGCCCAAGCAGAGCCAGGCTAAGTCGCTCCCGGGGGGAGGTAGAGAAGAGAGGCAGGGGCTGCATGGGCTCGCCCCGCAGTCGATGTGTGCCACTCAGAGTCCTCTGTATAAGTGGGCCCAAGCCCGTCCCCTGACTCACAGCAACCCCAAAAAGGATATGCAGCATTCTCGTCTTGGGAACAAGTTGCCCAGGGCCAGTCTGTATTTAATTATGGTAGTGCAAATGCCAAATATGCGGCTGCCTCACCTCCCCACCGTTGTTCTCAGAGGAGTGCAGCAGCGCCGCAAGGGCTGACCGCCCCCGCACAGCAGCCTGCATGGTTATAGGGCTCAGGACTCACCGCCACCTCTAACTCCACTTGGAAGTCACCCCTGCTCCTCGCACGAGTGTTGGTCCCCTGCCACTGCTTTTCACTGCGCAACACCAGTGTCTTCCTCCGGGGCATGCCTTCTCTCCGTCTGCCTCACCTCATGGGCCTGCACAAGGTGCCCTGGGGTGTGAGCAGGGCTTGTGCCTGAAACACAAGTGGGCATGGGCCCGCAAACGCACCAGGCCCCAGGACAGCGAGATGGGGAGCAAACGGGTCTATGCAGTGGCACAGGCCAGAGCCCCGGGGTCCAAGTGCCATTCACACCTCCGCAGCCGGAAGTCCCACAGGGGCGGCAGCTTCCACTCCATCAGGGGAGACCCCACGCCTCAAGGCCTCTGTCACAAGGCAATCGATCAGCTTCCCAGTCCTCCACCACTTGATATTTCTGGTCCAAAACAAAGGCAGGTACTCTCCCAGCCCCCCAGCCTCTCCTGGGAACGTTTTGCAGCAGATATGAGCGGAGACTGGAACAGATAGCGGCAGTTAATTCAGTGGTCGCTGTGGAGCTTACACAAAGTGCGGCCATCTTGGCTGGCCCCTAGCCACGCCCCCAATCCTATTTTTTTTACCTTTAGGAAATTGAGACAGCCATACTTCAGAGTCTGTCCAGCAAGGCACCCAGACCGGATGTTATACCTGTTGACCTTTTTTAAATTCAATTGTGATCTTTGGGCACCACTCATCACTAATGAATTGAATTATGCGAGCAGTGTTCAACAATGCCCAGTTTGTCAGCCGTATCGACCATGATCCCTGTCTTCAAAAAGGGCAATAGGTTGGACCCTTGATTCTACAGGCCAATATCTTTATTAAAGTCTGTGGTAAAGGTAATGGTAGGGCCCTCCATAAAAGGATTGTTGATTGGACTATGACTAATAGCATACTTTGTGAAGTAGAGTAGGGGTTCCGAAAGGGGCTGGGTAATGACATAATTTTATCATGTATAAATAATTAATATATATATTTTTCCTATTTATGTCTCTTCTACAGATAATTCTCAAACCATCCAAACAATTACAGAACAGTTTGAAAAATCGACTAACAAATAAAGTAAGTATTAAGCTAAATTCAATTTAAAAGTTACCTAAAACGCCCAACCAAACCCCCACTTTATCCCAAACCCCCACCCCACCTCGTGCACAATTGAACAAAATTATTAAAAATATCTTTTATTCTACCAACAGAAACATCAGCAACAAAACTGAAATCAAACAACAAAGAAAAAGCATCAACATTAAAAACGACCCCAAAATCGACATTGTAAGTATATTAATAACAATTTGTACGTATTAATTAAAAAACATGTACAATATTCGTTTTATTAATTTTTATATACATTTTTCTTAGCATTTAAAACATCACAATGACTGAAGGCGCCCAATTTATCACTTCCCAGAAAGGAAAGTTTTTGCTATGTTACATGGGGTATGTCTATACACAAGAAAAGCAAACTGGACTGAAAGTAAACTGGAAATGTAGCAAATACTATTCTAATAAATGTTATGGGAGGGCTACAACTAGAGAAACAACTGTTTTGTATGTTAAGGAGCATAACCAACCCCCAAATGTTACTGAAATAGAGGTTAGAAATGCCCTAGACGACATTAGAGAAGCTAGCACTAGCTCACAGAAATCTACCACTCAAATGCTTAAAGAAATGCTGCCCAGAGTACCCCAACATGCTACTGGCCAAATGCCCTCTATTGCTTCCTTAAAAAGAACTATAGCTCGAAGGAAAAAAGCCACAACCACCACCACACCTGCCCCAAAAACATTTGAAGAGGTAGAAATTCCCCCAGAACTATCAATTACACATAACAAAGAACCATTTCTTCTTTACGATAACAAATCTAAAGATAAAAGAATCATTATGTTTGCAACCGCCAATAATTTAGTAAAACTCCAACAGTCAGAAACATGGATGATGGACGGGACTTTTAAAATATGTCCCAAACCATTCTATCAATTATATACTGTCCATGCACTATAGCAAAACACTAACATCCCTTTTATCTACGCCTTACTACCAAATAAACAAAACTCCACCTATATAGACATAATATCTAAAATTAAACAATAAACCAATAATTATTTTCCCCCCCCAAAAAATGTATTGATTTTGAGCAGGCAATGATAAATGCAATCCTAAAATCCTACCCACACACAGCAATTCAGGGTTGCTACTATCATTTTAATCAGTGTAAATGGAGACACCTTCAGAAATCAACACTAAGGGCCCGATTCCGATCTTGCTTGGAAAGCCCTTCGTACGACTCGGATCCGGAGGGCTTTCCGAGCGAGACGTGCTCCAGGAGTCCGAACGAGCGACTACGATGCAGCCGTATGCTTTCGGACTCGGTTCGCTCGGACTCCAAATGTACTCTATGGGAGTCTGTGTACAGACCCGTACCAGGCTCCCATAGCAGAAAAGGGTTTGGTGGGGAAAAGGGTACATCATGGGGCGGGCACCCCATGGTGCCCGCCACACTGTGCATGCTTGGATCAGGGGAACCATGGGCACCCCCGTGATAGATTCGGAGGGCCCCGGGTGAAGTGGGGCCTGGTCGCCCCCCGGAAGTATGCTTCCGACAGCTGTTTCATCTCGCTGGGACCGAGGCGAAGCGGCTGTCCGAATCGTGCATCGTACTCGCTTGGTCAGAAATCGGCTCCATTGCGCGGCACGATTCGTGTACAAACGAGACGTACGGAGCGGTTCGGGTCCGGAAACGATTCGGTCAGCGCTTACGCGATCTTCGCATCGTACTTGGTCCTTCGGACTAGTGTGAGATTCGGTCGTGAACAAGGGCTCCGAATCGGATCCGGTAAAGCCAAATCCGATTCGGAGGTCTTCTGAGCCAGATCGGAATCAGGCCCTAAGTGTTGAATATGCGACAAATAGCTCCTTCGCATATCAAATAAAAAAACTTATAGCACTGGCCTCCATCCCAGTTACTGACGTGGCCGAACACTACAACTTATTGATAGAAAGTCAATACTACCAACAAAACCAACAAAAATTAAGTCCCCTTCTAGACTATTTTGATGATACCTGGGTGGGAAGACTCCACAGATCAGGACATAGAAGGCAACCTAAATACCACATCTTATGGTGGAATGTATACCTCAGCACACTAAATAAAGAGGCAAAAACAAACAATGCTGTTGAAGGTTGGCATAATGCCTTCCAAGCAACAACAGACAGAGGTCCACCTACTCTACACAAACTCCTACTATCCCTCCAAAAAGAACAGAGCTACCAACAGCTACGAATGGAGCAATCTATAACACAAATAGGGCCCAAACTATCCAAACAAACTAAACAAATGTTTGAATACCTACAACACCAAGTCAGACTATATCCAACAACAAAAGGCCTAGAATACCTAGAAACAATTGTCAGAAGCCTACTTTAACTTATAAAACCACTAAAAAATATAATACTTTTCTCTAAAATCAATTTAAATAGATACATATAATTTTTATATTTCCACATAAATAATTATTTTGTCTAATATATTTTTATTAAAACCATAAATATATATAGACATATTAATTATATATATGAAAATATAAAACACAATAACAGTAATTTTCTTAACATTTCCCTCCCACAATAAATAATTAAAATAACTTACCGTTTCCGTAGCTGAAGAAAGGAAATCCCAACTCTTGTAAAGCAATCCAAGTATCTCATAATCCCAAGTGAACAAAAAATGACCCCCAAAAAATGGAAAAATCCAACTGTTTATAAATTAATCCTCCGTCCATAAATCCATAAACCATAAAAATCCCGAAAAACTGTTTTAAAAAAAGAAACGCTCCATGAAAACCCGAAAAATTAAGGAAGTGTTAAATAATTATTAGTTACTTAAACTAATACACACTTCCTTAATACAAAAAAAACCGCTATCTTCTCGTAACCGCCACTTCTCACGACTAAAACCTGTAAAAAAAATACAAACAACCCCACCCACACAAATATACACATAGGGGTCGATTCCGATCTCGGTCGGTAGGGCTCCGAATCAGATTCGGCTTTACCGGATCCGAGTTGGAGGCTTTGTTTCCGACCGATTCGTACAGTCGTCCGAGCGAGCAAGTACGATGCGAGTGAACGCGAAATCGCCGACCGACTCGTTTCCGGGTCCGAACCGCTCGGTCCGACTCGTTCGCACTCGATTCGTGGCGCGCAATGGAGTCGATTCCCGACCCAGCCAGTACGATGCACGATCCGGACAGCCGGATCGAGTCGGAGTCTCCGACATGAAAAAGCTCCCGGACGCGGACATCGGGGGTCCGTGCCGGACCCCCCTTCACCCGTAGCCGTACGAGTCGGACACAGGGGGGACCCATGGGTCCCCCCTATACATGCGTGTACGGTGCGGATGGCACCAACGCGTACCCACTACAGGGGGCCCCCTTGTGCGCAATGTACCCATTGAGTCAATGGGAGCCCATGTACGCATCGCACAACCGGCTCCCATTGACTTCAATGGTAGTCCGACCGAACCGAGTCCGGCAGCATACGGCCGCATCGTACTCGTTCGGTCGGACTGCAGGGGTCCGGCTCGGTCGGAAAACAATCCGGATCCGGATCGGTCGGAGAGCTTTCCGACCCAGATCGGAATCGGCCCCATAGTCTACAACATAATACTATTACAAACATTATTCACACCATATTCACACATATTCTCACATATTTAAAGTTTTCTAACCCAGGCCTTAAAAACATACGATCTATAAAAAGCTCAAATCTAAATAACACATAAAAAACACCACAACTCCAAAAACCTAGCACTACACACACTAACTACAACCTAACTACCTTCAAATTAAAGTAAAACT
Organism: Calotriton arnoldi; assembly: GCA_963921515.1. Lineage (NCBI taxonomy): Eukaryota > Metazoa > Chordata > Amphibia > Caudata > Salamandridae > Calotriton > Calotriton arnoldi. The sequence continues at coordinate 580,236 of CAWUFW010003857.1, read as the reverse complement.
ATAGTTTAAATAAAGAAAATTAAACTTACCTTCCTCAACGCGACGCAGCTTCCAACCGCGAGCTTGTCCCCTCTGAAATAACCCAAAACAAACGCGAGTGGTTACAAAATACAAGCAGCAAACAAATATGGCAGCTTTAAACATTATAAGTTAATATCTTTCTTTAAAAACATGTTATTACATAATTATAACATGGCTAAAATATTTTATAAAAATCTAACAATTTATAACTTATATGTTAAAAATTATTAAACATTTTTTCTACATTGTAAAATTATAATAATACATATTATTAAACATATAATAATTATTATTATAATTCCATATGTATACAAGTTATATACAATGTTGATTAAAAACATATATTCCATTTATTAAATGTTTAAAAAATGTATACCTATTAAAAAATATGTATAAAAATTGAACAATGTAATAATTAATATAATTAATATTTTATATATTAATTAAAAAGTATTATTTGTTAAAAAAATGTTACAAAATTTAAAACTTAAAATGCATTGAAAAAATGTGAAAACAGTAATATTATTAATAATTTACAATGTGTGTTACCAAATAATAAATGTTCATAATACAAGATTAAAGTGTACAACTGTTATTAAAATATATATTTTTTACAAAAATGTTTGTAAAACAATAAAAACTACATTATTTCATGTTACAAATTTTACATAACTGTGTGTAAAAGTTTACCAATGTTAAAAACATTTGTTTACATAATTATTATCTGTGAAAGTAAACATATGTAAAAATATTTCTTTCTGTAAAATAAATAATATTGTTTTTTCTCTTGTGTATTCATTTATATTATATGCACTTAATAAAATATATATTTTTTTACCATTACTATATCATTGAAACTAAATAAACATCAATTAAAAAATAATATGTGTGGTTTTTGTGTATCATTTTATTAATGTATTTAATATAAAAAATATGTTTTAATTAAATGTACTGTATAAAATATGTTTTAATTAAATATATATATAATTTTATTATTTTTCATTTATAACTATGTTATAATTAATACACATTGCTACTACAAACTGTATTAATTTTTTAAGATTACAAAACTACACATATATATAATTTACTATTCCCCCTCCAGTTAGTATTAAATCATGGTAGGTGTTGGACACTAAACTTAATTAATTTACTATTCCCACTCCAGTTAGTATTAAATCATGGTAGGTGCTGGACACTAAACTTAATTCATTTACTATTCCCACTCCAGTTAATATTAAGTCAGGGTAGGTGCTGGACACAAAACTTAATTAATTTACTATTCCCACTACAGTTAGTATTAAGTCAGAGAATGTGCTGGACACTAAGGGGTCGATTCCGATCCCGGCCGGAAGCGCACCTAACAGTATTCGCCCGGAAAAAAAACCAGCCTATTGCGTGTTTCCCGACCGATTCGAACATTCGTCCGGACGAACAAGTACGATGCGTATAACAACCCAGTTTCCGAGCGAGCCGTACTTACCCAATTCAGCTCCTGTTCCCCGCCCGAGCCGGATCCGTAAACGCCGAATCGAGTCGTACGGAAGCAAATACACAGCACCTTCCGGCCGGACGAGTACGATGCGCACTCCGTACGCGCCGAACCCGTCGCTACGTCCGGGACGTTTGAGCATCCGGGCGAGCCGTACATAAGCTCCGTTTCGCTACAAGACGAACAAGCCTGCTACGAGAACGACTCGAAGACACGAGAAACCCGAACGAGACGATCCAAGCATGAATCCCATTGCGCAGGTCCTACCTATACTCTACATCTATTACCGGGACCGGAACAGACGCGTACGGCGCAGATGGTAAGTCAAACACCAACAATACAAACAAACAACACGTACCCGAAATATGTCACACACACATAGGGATGCACAAATGGCGTACACTAGCAACAGCAGAACCATAGGGGTGGGATGGCCATCACCAATGCCATACACACACATAGGGGGCTGGATGCCTGCCACTACCACCACCCCACTCAGGGGGGGCTGGATGCCTGTCACTACTACCATCCCCACCCTTAGGGGGATGGATGCCTACCACTACCACCACCCCTACTCAGGGGGCCTGGATGCCTACCACTACCACCACCCCTACTCAGGGGGGGCTGGATGCCTGCCACCACCACCACCCCTACTCAGGGGGGCCTGGATGCCTACCACTACCACCACCCCTACTCAGGGGGCTGGATGCCCATCACTACTACCATCCCCACCCTTAGGGGGCTGGATGCCTGCCACTACCACCACCCCACTCAGGGGGGGCTGGATGCCTGTCACTACTACCATCCCCACCCTTAGGGGGCTGGATGCCTGCCACTACCACCACCCCACTCAGGGGGGGCTGGATGCCTGTCACTACTACCATCCCCACCCTTAGGGGGATGGATGCCCATCACTACTACCATCCCCACTCATAGGGGGCTGGATGCCTGCCACTACCACTACCCCTACTCAGGGGTGGTTGGATGCCTGCCACTATCACCACCCCACTCAGGGGGGGCTGGATGCCTGTCACTACTACCATCCCCACCCTTAGGGGGATGGATGGCCATCACTACTACCATCCCCACTTATAGGGGGCTGGATGCCTGCCACTACCACCACCCCAGTCAGGGGGGGCTGGATGCCTGTCACTACTACCATCCCCACCCTTAGGGGGCTGGATGCCTGCCACTACCACCACCCCACTCAGGGGTGGCTGGATGCCTGTCACTACTACCATCCCCACCCTTAGGGGGATGGATGGCCTACCACTACCACCACCCCTACTCAGGGGGGCTGGATGCCTACCACTACCACCACCCCTACTCAGGGGTGCCTGGATGCCTGTCACTACTACCATCCCCACCCTTAGGGGGTGGATGGCCACCACTACCACCACCCCACTCAGGGGTGCTGGATGCCTGTCACTACTACCATCCCCACCCTTAGGGGGATGGATGGCCACCACTACCACCACCCCTACTCAGGGGGGGCTGGATGCCCATCACTACTACCATCCCCACCCTTAGGGGGCTGGATGCCTGCCACTACCACCACCCCACTCAGGGGTGGCTGGATGCCTGTCACTACTACCATCCCCACCCATAGGGGGATGGATGGCCACCACTACCACCACCCCTACTCAGGGGGGGCTGGATGCCTGCCACTACCACCACCCCTACTCAGGGGTGCCTGGATGCCTGTCACTACTACCATCCCCATCCTCAGGGGGCTGGATGCCTGTCACCACGACCATCCCCACCCTTAGGGGGATGGATGGCCACCACTACCACCACCCCTACTCAGGGGGGCTGGATGCCTACCACTACCACCACCCCTACTCAGGGGTGCCTGGATGCCTGTCACTACTACCATCCCCACCCTCAGGGGGCTGGATGCCTGTCACCACTACCATCCCCACCCTCAGGGGGCTGGATGCCTACCACTACCACCACCCCTACTCAGGGGGGGCTGGATGCCTGCCACTAACTCCACCCCTACTCATAGGACGGGTAATGCATGACACAACCAGCATACTCCCACATAAGGAATGTCTGAAAATTACATCCCCCCAACACCATGACAAGCGTGTGTAGTCTGTGACAAATGCCTACAACACTGAACATGACATTGAACATACAATGTGACCCCCTAGCACATGTGTCACACATAAATGTGTGTGGCCTCCACAATGCAAGCAGACCATGGCCACTGTGGCAATGGGGTTGAACACCCCATCACCACAGCGACCAAAAGGTAGGTGTGGGGTCCATAGCTGATGCACCTTTTGAACAGTGTGGCAATGGGGCCCAAAGCCCCATCACCACAGTGATCAAAAGGGAAGTGTGGGGTCCATAGCTGATGCACCTTTTGAACAGTGTGGCAATGGGGCCCAAAGCCCCATCACCACAGTGACCAAAAGGGAAGTGTGGGGTCCATAGCTGATGCACCTTTTGAACAGTGTGGCAATGGGGCCCAAAGCCCCATCACCACAGTGACCAAAAGGGAAGTGTGGGGTCCATAGCTGATGCACCTTTTGAACAGTGTGGCAATGGGGCCCAAAGCCCCATCACCACAGTGACCAGAAGGGAAGTGTGGGGTCCATAGCTGATGCACCTTTTGAACAGTGTGGCAATGGGGCCCAAAGCCCCATCACCACAGTGATCAAAAGGGAAGTGTAGTCTGGGTAAAAGCTGCCAAAGCCAAACTGCATGGATGATTCCTGGTCCACAACAACAAACACATCAGTGGCATAGTAGTGCTTGTGTCCCATAGCAACATAGATTGGGTGAGGCAAACAGTGCAGTGCAAATAAAACATACCTTTGGCCATGTGCATACAAACATCACCCATGGGGGCTCACATTGTCAACATTCACAAATAACACAATGACAGAAGTGACCATCATAATGCAGACCCACATATCTGCACCAATGGACACACAAATGTAGATATCCTAGGGAGACTGTAGATGTCAGGTGAACAAATACCATACCATGGCAGCAATGGGACAAACAAACCATGATTATTGTGCTGACTGGTGACCTAGGAGTCCCAGGGACAGCAGGGGAAAGCCACCAAACAACATACAGCCAATGGCACACTCAAGATATGCCAATGCAGTGGTGCAAATGCACAAACAGGCAGACCCACACTGCATATCAAACACAACAGGTGATGGGGGTGTGTGCCAGTGTCCCCAGGCAACCACACAACACATGAGGAGGCCTGAATTCCAAATACACAGATGTGTATACAGTGCCATACAAAAGTAACTCATGGATCGGATTCCCCTATGTGGGCAAAGAGGCATTGTTAGATGAGAGGGAGCCCAAATTACACATGTCACACAAGCTAGTAGGAACAGCAACTAACACAGCAAGAGACAGACCCACCACAGCACAACCCCCAGGGACCCTACATTGTGGTGACACTACCCTGCATGATAATCCCACTGTGATGACAAAGGTAGATGGCATTCACACTGTGAACCACAGCCATGTGTCCTGAGCAACAAACTACCATCACACCTACACAAGCACAAATCAAACAGCACGGCCTGCCAGCCATGGCCAATATGGAGGTAGGGGTCTAGCCGTGCAACAACTCACATTTGCACACACTCAACACCACACACCTTGATCTCCACCAATGTGCAGCAGTGAATCTCACATGGACTGGTGACATTGCACATGCACCCATGACAATCCCAGGGGTGGTGGGGGAACTAAGGTGCAGAAACCCATCACACATGGCCAGTCAACAAGACTCGTGAATGTCTGACACACTGCACACTACGCGGTACATGGGCATGACGTGAAATCCACCACAATCAATGGGATCCTGGCCATAGTCACACACCAATGAAGAAGACAAGGTGACACACAAAGAACACACGTACACAACTTCCAACATTGCAGCTCTGACCCTGAGGAGTGGCAGCAGTCACACACACAACGTGTCACAATCACTGAAAGCTACCATAGACTGTAAATTACATAACATGTGTAACCAACAAGTGCCAAGGGGAATCCTGAATGTGTCCCATCTGTGGTTGCCCACATCCCCAGCCCTGACAACAAAGACAACCTGGGATGACAACCTGATGAACCTTAGTTAGCCATGCACCCACATCCCGGAGTAACCAGGTCCAAGATGCTTGATGAACACAGAACAACTCAGCAAGCATCAGAAACAGGAACATCCGTAGGGACACAGCCTGTGTAGGAAAAGGGAAGGGTACACGCACAGACATGCTTACACAACACAAAACACGGGCCCAGGCAATGTCACGGGATCACACACTGCCATGAGGGCACTCCACTGCTGTGGAAGGTCCGCTGTGCCAAGCCTTGTCTGTGCACAACTCAAACATGTCGGCAGAACACTCGGTCAGTGAGTCAACAACTACAACACACTGAAGGCTCTGCTCACATCAGCCTGGGTATGGGAGTGTCACGTCAGTCATCTGCATACACCCAAAACACGTGTCAAGCAAGGTGCACTGTATACACTGATGAGTCCTTCAACATTGGTGTGCTAAACTGCATGTCCAGTGGAGATGGGCACACAGTCAGGGAAATAGGAACATTGAACAGTGGTAAGCCCACCAGATGTGCATCACTGTAAGACAAAGATGTTAATTTACAAATGCAAAACGTACATCCCTGTGTCATATGCTGAACATCACACCCTCAGACTGCAGCAGAGGATGCCATAGATCCAGACTACAACAGGACACACATCCCATGGACCACATGGAGTCCATCACTGCAACACTTCATTTCCCTGATCTGAACACTATTACAACTGCAAATGCATGATGATAACCATGTACATCATGTACATCAAAAGAAAAACCACAAGTAAACAAAAATAGGCTTTATTCAGCAAATGTCACTAAAAAATCAGAAGTCCAAATTAAACTAAGGCCAATGGCCAGTCCAAATGCACAGTCCCAACAGGGTGATATGTGACAACTTGTCACCCATTGCTTGCCTGCACTGGTAGGGACAGGGGACATCCCCCTTGGAGGGGCATACAAGGGGCAGGGCAGGCACCGCAGGGACAGGATCAGGGGATGCCAGAGTGAGGCAGTGAAGGGGTGGTGGGTGCAGGAGTGTCACCAGCAACTGCAGTGGAGGTGTCTGACTCAGGGGGGGCCGGCACCACTGCAGTGCCTGAGTCAGACGGGGTGGTTGTGGACTCCACTGCAGTGCATGCCTCCAAGGGAGTGGAAGGGGGCAGATGAGGTGGGCAGGACAGAGGGGGGACCCGGTCTCCACACCAGTGGCACAAACAGGCTGAGCGTCTGGGTTGGGGGTGGAAGTGCAAGTGGCAGGGGGGGAGGGCCTAAGCAGTTTGGGGATGCGGTATCGGTGTGTGGGGGAACCTGGGGCAGGGTGTGGCGGTGGAACCTGTGGAGTGGTGGCCTGGGGGATGGAGGAGAGAGACTGGGTGGTGGAGCTGCGTGGTGGTGGTGGTTGGGTCTTGCCCTTCCTGGTCCGGGGGGACTTCTGAATGGGGTCCTCAGTCTGTCTGCGCCTGGGGGAGGGTGTCCGGGAGCGAGGGGCACTCCCCTCTGTGTGGGTGGACTTCCTCTTCCCCCAGTATGCCGGATCTGCAGGATCGGAGGGGAAGAGGCCGAGGTCACACAGGAAGACCTGCTGTGTAGGTGGGGTTGCAGGTGAGGCAAGGGAAGGGGTCTTGGAGGGAGAGGATTTGGAGGACTGCGGAGTGACTGTGGATGCCTGTGTGTGTGTCTGTTCCCCATCCCCTGTGTGTGTGGTATCTGTCCCCTGAGGATGCTTGTGTGCACGTCTTGCCTTTCTTTTGGGTGTGTCTGTGCTGCTCGTGTCTGTGTGCTTGGGTGAATGTGCAGGTGTGCATGTGCTTTGGACAGGTAGGGTGCCAGGAAGTGTGGATGGGGCAGAGGTAGGAGGTGGGAGGGACTGCTGGAGGAGGGACACTGCTGCCGTCAGGGAGGAGTCCATGGACTTATTGCTCCTCTGTAGGGCAGACATACCCGTCGAGATGCCCTCCATGAACGACACCAGCTGTGTCAACAGAGTGGTGTGTGCATGGAGGACACTCAGCATTGCTGTCTGCCCTACATGGAGCTGCCGAAGTAGGTACACAGACTCCTCACTCAGGGCAGCAGGGGACACAGGGGCAGGGGGTGCGGTGCCTGGCACGAAGGAGACACGCTCCCGAACACGGGAGCCTCCACGGACGTCTGGAATTGGAGCCAATGGGAGGGCGGTGCTGGTGGTGGTGGTGGCGGGGCCAGACAGACTAGCGGGGGTGTGGTGGCTGCTGACACCCGCCTCCACAAGGGAGTCATCTTCCGAGCTGCTGTGGTCCTCAGCTGAGGTGGATGGTGCTGAGGACTCCTCGGTGTGGCTCCCCTCGCCCTCCGTGCCACTGGGTCCCTCTGACCACTCGTCGGATGCTGACCCAGTCTGGCTCCGCTGCTCCTCCTGGTCCGTGGAGCTGTCCCCTCCTGTGGCCGTGGATGTATCTGCAAACAATTAGGGAAACAGACAAACATCAGTCACCTGCACTGACCGCACACACCACAGTAAGTACAGCACTTACAGAGCCAGCCCTGGCATCCTTAGTAGAACATTGCCAAAACTCCTCACACAGATTTGGAGAAGCCAATTGTCAGTCTGATGGTCAACCATGGGACTCACACCCCTCCTGCCCTTGCACCCATCTGTCTGGTGCCTGTCTGATGGTAAGACCCCAGTGTGGACACATGCACCACCTACACAGTTGTTGGACATTGCAGGGAACACAGTGAAGTATGTGAACATGCACACATCACATCTCTTGCCACTGAGTCAGTGCAGGTGTCCGGAGAAAGGGATGGCCAGAGTCTAAATAGAAATGCATGTGATGCATACCAGCACCAGACACCATGATGCACCCATGTCCGGATAGTCCATGCCACAATGGGGTGCATGTTGCACATGTCACTCCCCTGCAGGATCACTCTTAGGAAGTTTAATGCCATGACACAGGCATGCCTGCAAAGTCATACATCACTGTCTCCAGTCACATGGCCATGGCAGCCTGCCAACAACAGTCTGCACTGTGTCACAATCCTAGGACATGGGGAATGCAAGTTATGTAACTGACAAGTGCACATGTCCATCCCCCACACACCACATCATCTGAACTAGTATTTGTCCACGTCATGCCAATTGGACATATGGGGGACATGAAACACAACTCCCAGAACCTGAGCACCTCACAGTGTGCTGTGAATGAATAACAGCTTGCCTGAAAGTCACAGTCGCATACACCTGTGTGCACAGTCAAGTGATCAAACATCTATAAGTCACAGAAGTATCGTCTCACATGGTCACATCTCAGATGGCATGCTGAACCCTAACCGACAAACATACCAGTAGTCCTGACAACGAAGCCACAGCACACTGACACAGAGGCAGACACCTGAGGGAACATGTCACTGATCACAACATGTCAGATGATCCACGGGAGTGGGAGTACAGAGTCTATTGTATGCCCTGGAGTAGGCATGACTGTCCAGCTCCACCTGTAAGAGGGATGAGTCCTGGACAGTAGGCAGGTGTCTAAGCATGTGTGACACACTTGATATACATACTCCTGAGGCCCAAACATTGTTCCCACCCACAGCATGGGGGTGTGCCAAATACCCCAGGGACATGTGGTGAATCAGATCAGCAAGTGGACCACATATCAAAGTTACACCCAGATTACATGTCAGGACTTGGGCATTGTGTGAGCAATTGACCCACCCATGAATCCCACAACATAGTCACCGGAACAAATGCTGTCCCCCACCTTGAGCAAAGCAAAATGCAATGACACAGTCCCCAAGTGACACAATTTCCTGACTGTAAGGGCCACACATATGCGTATCAGATGAGGAGTGGGCATGTCACAATAGAGGGACATGGGTCCTGGACCACAAGACTGATGTACTGTGGAAGTTTAACCAGGCCAGAGGAGGGCACATAGCATGTCAGACAAAGTGCACAGTGCTGTCATGGACTCACCCCCTCCTTGCTGCTGTCTGGCCTTCAGCTGCCCATCCAGGTCAGGAAAGACCACCGCCAGGATCCTGAGCATGTGGGGGGTCAGGGTCCGGTGTCCGCCCCTCCTGCGAGGAGGCGACAGCTTCAGCTGGACCCTTGCGATCCTCCGGGTCCAGCCTCGAAGGTCCTGCCACCTCTTCTGGCAGTTGCGGATCCGGCGCTTGTAGTCCCCCACGGATCTTACTGCCCGGGCGATGGTCAGCCAGATTTTCTGCTTCTGGTGGGCATCAACCTGTGAGGATGACAAAGTGAAAATGCCATTACTACACATGCAACATATCCGTGCATCACACAGTTGGATATACATGTCTCAATCACTGGGGCACATGATGTACACAGGCAGTGCAACGATGGCTATGAACAGTTTGCCAGCAGTTACTACATGGTATCATTGCATGGAAAGTAAACCTTGTTGGAATGCACTGTTACTGCACTGTACCTGTTCAGTGCATGTAACTACACACTTTGGGGGCTCAGAACTACTCAGTGAGCATGCTAGCCAGTGGTGTGCACACTGTAAGTCCTGCTAGTCAGACAACATGCAAAATTAGTAAGGCAGTGGACAGCACACTCACCTGCTCCCCTGGTGTCCCATACAGCTTGCTGTACTGTGGAAGGAGGCTGTCCAGCAGGGCCTGGTTCTCCTCAAGGCTGAAGGCTGGGGCTCTCTCCACAGTACGTGCCATTGCAGTAGCCAGAGGATGCAGAGACAGCAGCAGTGTTGGTGGCAGATGTCGTCCTGGAGCATGTAGTGCAGGCAAGTGAGCTCTCAGGGGAACAGCCAGCATTATATGTGTGCTGCAGAGGCAGATACTGTCCCATGTGTCCAAAGTGATAGGTCCAAGTCATTTGCATCTTCTGAATCTGACCAATCCATGGAATAGCAGCACTAATACACGCCCACAGCATCCTTCAAAAATCCAAGTTCATGACACCCATGATTTTGCAACATTGTTGTGGCTGGCCAACTGAATTCACTGCATCAGACTCGTTGAAGCTTCGAATACGCGTCCGTTGCCATGCCAGGCCCCAGCCAACGCGTGCGCACCGTTCAATCCATTGCTGTACAACACGTATTACGGGATACAACGCGTACCCGCTCACAACAGATTCAATGGGCCGGCCGGGCACACCGATCGGTCCATTGCTGTACAACGCGTATTACGGGATACAACGCGTACCCGCTCACAACAGATGCAATGGGCCGGCCGGGCACACCGATCGGTCCATTGCTGTACAACGCGTATTACGGGATACAACGCGTACCTGCTCATAACAGATGCAATGGGCCGGCCGGGCACACCGATCGGTCCATTGCTGTACAACGCGTATTTCGGGATACAACGCGTACCCGCTCACAACAGATGCAATGGGCCGGCCGGGTACACCGATCGGTCCATTGCTGTACAACGCGTATTTCGGGATACAAAGCGTACCCGCTCACAACAGATGCAATGGGCCGGCCGGGCACACCGATCGGTCCATTGCTGTACAACGCGTATTACGGGATACAACGCGTACCCGCTCACAACAGATGCAATGGGCCGGCCGGGCACACCGATCGGTCCATTGCTGTACAACGCGTACCCGCTCACAACAGATGCAATGGGCCGGCCGGGCACACCGATCGGTCCATTGCTGTACAACGCGTATTACGGGATACAACGCGTACCCGCTCACAACAGATGCAATGGGCCGGCCGGGCACACCGATCGGTCCATTGCTGTACAACGCGTATTACGGGATACAACGCGTACCCGCTCACAACAGATGCAATGGGCCGGCCGGGCACACCGATCGGTCCATTGCTGTACAACGCGTACCCGCTCACAACAGATGCAATGGGCCGGCCGGGCACACCGATCGGTCCATTGCTGTACAACGCGTATTACGGGATACAACGTGTACCCGCTCACAACAGATGCAATGGGCCGGCCGGGCACACCGATCGGTCCATTGCTGTACAACGCGTATTTCGGGATACAACGCGTACCCGCTCACAACAGATGCAATGGGCCGGCCGGGCACACCGATCGGTCCATTGCTGTACAACGCGTATTACGGGATACAACGCGTATCCGCTCAGAACAGATGCAATGGGCCGGCCGGGCACACCGATCGGTCCATTGCTGTACAACGCGTATTACGGGATACAACGCGTACCCGCTCACAACAGATGCAATGGGCCGGCCGGGCACACCGATCGGTCCATTGCTGTACAACGCGTATTACGGGATACAACGCGTACCCGCTCACAACAGATGCAATGGGCCGGCCGGGCACACCGATCGGTCCATTGCTGTACAACGCGTACCTGTACAGGTCAGTCGCATATGTCACCATGCTTGTCACTGGTGAACATATGCCAGCCACATATACCTGCCAGAGACCCAGGGGCACACCTACAACACCACACCCAGTCCACACTGTTTCTTAAGGCATGTAAGGCTGCATTACCTTTTCTGTGTATGGGGGTTAACATGTGGTTTCTGTGGTGGCACTTGTGGGCAGCCACACCCAGGCTGTGCATGTGTTAATGGGGACAGGGTCCTTTGTGTGTTGTGCACATGACCACTGTGATGTGCAACAGTTCATTTCGGAGCATGTGGCATGGTCACATTTCCAGGTTGTGTATGTGTGTGACATGTCACATACCCCCAGGGTCCCATGGGGGAAGGCATGTACGTCACAGGGTGACCCATTGCCACAATAGTGATGTCCCTCCACAGTCTGTGTGCATGTTGTGTTTCAGATGTCTCTGATTCCATGTGCACGATGGGAGACAGTCTCCACATCAACGTTGTTTGTGCATGGACTTTGATGTTGTGCGTCACTGGCGTCCATGTCTGTCCTGCGTAGGCGACAGGGGCCACTACCTGTGGGAGTCATGTTTGTTTTTCTGACGTGTACATGATACGCCATGTAATGCCAGTGTCCATGTGGCAAGACAGGGTCACTGGGAATCTACCTGTCAATGAGCTGTGATGCCTGTGGCGCATCTGTCCAGACATGTCACTGTGGTGTGTGTGTGGAACGTGACAGCAGTAAATGGGTACTGTGACACAGCCTAATGGTTTCCCATAGCACAACCTGGAACCTGTTGTCCACACATGTTGTACTGAGAAGTTAGATGATGGCCATGTAGGTGCGAGTTATGTCCGAACAGAACGGCACACACATCAAGTACTTGTGTCTCGTAATGATGTATCATGTGAAATTGAGTATGGTGAATGGCACATATGTGGGGTGACTGACAATCTTTCTTTCCTCAACCTATGCACTGCAGGGCTCCAGCTGTCCATAGACCATTCCCTGACCTGGCAACGATGGTGGAACGTGACAGCATCCGACGGTACCGCTTCACCAGGCAGCTGATTGAGGATTTGGCAGTGCGCTTGGCACCACATTTGCAACCTGGCCGGCCGTACCCTACGGCGCTGACCCCCAAGGTGAAGGTAATGGCAGCCCTACACTTCTTTGCCACCGGTACCTTTCAACACACTGTGGCGACTGCCGGTGGGATGTCACAGACTATGTTCAGCCGTGTGCTACGCGATGTTTTGGAGGCAATGTTGAGATGCCTGAACCAGTACATCTATTTCCCTACACGTCAACAACTCACTGACGTCAAGAGTGACTTCTATGCCCTGGGGAGGATGCCACATGTCATTGGCTCCATTGATGGGACACATGTGGCTTTGGTACCACCACAGGCACATGAGCAGGCATACCGGAACCGGAAACATTACCATTCGATCAATGCTCTGGTGGTATGTCTTGCAGATATGACCATCACACATGTGTGTGCCCGTTTCCCTGGTTCAGCACACGATGCCTACGTGATGAGGAGTAGTCGCATCCCGAGGATGATGGCACAGATGCAGAACCAGCGTGCCTGGCTTGTCGGTGTGTACTGACTTTGTACCATTGTGTGTGTTCTGCTCTGTAGTATACCGCCCACTTTTCCAACTCAGCTAATGTGCACTTGTCTGTCCGTAGGTGACTCCGGATACCCCAACATGCCGTGGTTGCTGACACCCCTCAGGAACCCTGTGACACCAGCCCAGATGCGCTACAATGAGGCACATGGTCGGACCAGGAGAGTGATTGAGCGGACCTTTGGTCTCCTGAAGAGCCGCTTCCGCTGCCTGGACAAGACAGGAGGGGCCCTCCCATATGCCCCAGCAAAGGTGTGCAAGATTGTCATCGTCTGCTGCATGCTACACAACCTGGCAGTGCGGAAGGAGTTGCCTCTCATCCTGGATGACGATGACCAACGTCCGCCACCTGTGGAGGATCCTGGCCTGGACCACGATGCCAGTGATGATGATGATGATGATGGTGATGTCCGCACACAGCTCATCACCAACTTCTTCAGCTGAATGTGAGTATCCAGGGAGATGTAATGTGAATGATGTGAGTTTGCATGATATGTGTGGGTGGTGCTCTGGTGCTGTTTGAGTGTGGCCATGTGCTACTTGACTGGATGCGTGCAGCAATGTGTCCTTACAGGTAGTCTGTACTCCCCAACAGTTTTGACATGCTAACTTGGTTTTGTGTAGTTGTCTTGTGACATGTATTGGGCATGAGTATTGCAGTTCTGTCCTGTTCTTCAGTGGTTTTAACTGTGTGTCATGTCTGTCCTTCACAGGGTGCTTACTGAGTACTTTGGTCAACTTGGATCCCCCGACACCATGATTCAGCTTTCAGGGTGGCAGCAGTAGTTTCCCTACAGGTGATGTGCCACACACCCCTGGACTTCATATCTTCTGCACTTGTTGACTGTGTGGCCACTGCCACGTGGGATTACCTTGCATTTGTAGTGGAAACAACATGTTGCAAATGTGTAATAAACCTGTGCTTCACTTTGGGATGTGCGTTGTCTGTGGTCACACATCTGACTGACATTTGCTTACTGCACCTGTGGGCTAGTTGACACAGACTCTGAATAGGTGTGGTGTCTGTGCATTCCACAGTATTTCCTGGCAACATCACTGTAGGCGATGAGTCCGATGGCCCTGGTGTCTCTGTGTTGTGTAGCCCTAGTGGTGTGTCTCCCTCATATGTGTCACGTCACCATGACTCACATGACGGTGTTGTACTTGCTGTAGCAGTTAGCATACACAGTGTAATTTAGCAGATCATCATCACCATAACAGTATCCACATTTGAATAACAACAGAGGCAAGTATGGTGTACTAGTGATTTTATTTACAGAAATGTGTGTGTGTATAGTGCACAGGATGGTGGGTGCTGTACATTGGGATTGTGATCCAAAGTTCCCAGATGAGTTGGAAGTCTTGGTAGCAGAAATGTCCTGAGTGTAGTCCACAGTCATATGATACATTAGTCCAACTTGAACTCCCCATGTCATGTGGGAGAGTTGTGTTGCATTCGACAGGGTGAAAAGTTTGCACACAAAGGAGAATTTCCGGAACAGGTGTTGGCTTCCTGGGGGATGTACGTGGCCATCAACCTCTCAGTTTTCCTTCCTCGGACGACCCCTCTTCTTTGGGGGGGACCCTCACGTGCAGGCTGCTGCGGTGCAGGGAGTCTCCGCCAGAGTCCTCCTCCCTCCCTGTGGCGGTGTCAGTTGTTGCAGCACCAGATGTTGTGGGCACACAGGGAGGTGTGGCCATGTTGGTGCTAATCTGGCGGAGGCATGTCAATATGTCCCTATGCACCGCTGTGAGTTCTTGCAATGTGTCCCACTTGGACTCCATGCGAGACATGTGTGTCTCCACACGGGACATGTGGGAGTCCAAGCGGGCATGATGGGCAGCCTGCTGCTGTTGTATGTCCTTGAAGATCCCCACTACCTGTCTGACCTCTCCGGTGCTATCCTGTTATGCATCAGCGATGCGTGCCAGTTGTGGGTCATCATGCAGTCCAGACCCCTCTGCAAGCAGCGACCTATGTCTACCACCCCTCCCACCACCCCTGGCGACACGTGCAGGACCTGCGGTGGCACGCACATGTGACCCAAGGCCCCCTTGGGGGTTGTTAGTGGTGTTGTTGTCCGTTGCTCCACGGTGGGCCTGGGGCCCTGTGCTGTTATCATCGGTGGTCCTTGGTCTGTCCGTGTCGGCGGGGGTGGTCTGTGTGTTGGCAGTTGTTGGAGGGGTGGGTGCAGGGGGTGCAGATGTTGGTCCTGCTGGTGCTGCATGATGACTCACACCGGAGGTGCCAGGTAGGTCTTCGCCATCCGAGGAGGGCAGAGGCTGTTCCACACCAGTGAGCTCAGTGTCCCCCGGAGCCTGGGACAGGGACTCCTCCTCGCCTGCTGCTGTGTCCCCATCATCATCACCTGTATTTGGATGAGACACACATTGTATGTTATGTTTCTACAGGCATCAATGGTTCACACACCTGACAGTTGTGACTGTACCTCTGGATGCGGGCATGTACATTGCATTGTCCTAAGTTGTCACAGTAAGAGGTTGATATTGGTGTAGCACATTGTCCTGCATACCTGGGGCATTTCAATGTGAATGTTGAGGTGTGTGCATGGCCAGCATTGGTTGTATTTGGTGGACATCCGGCCATCCTTCTCCACCTAGCCCAGTTATCCCACCATGAAGCATGCCACCCTTGCAGTGGGTTCAGGTTGACTCTCAGGATGTCATTCAGTGGTGTTCTGCTGTTTGTTGGTGCACAGTTCCCAGCAGGGCCTTGTGCTCCCCACAGCAGTACCCAGTGTCAGCCATCTTGTCAGTCCTTATCCACTCCCTGTGATGTGAGCATGGTTCAGAGTGGTGTTGATGGGCCAATTGTGTGGGTGAGCAATATCTGTGACTACAACTCCCATCATGCTATTGCCTACACCCCCTTCCCAGCATGCCCGTACTTCCTTCCTTTTGACTCTGCTTCCCTGTGGGGTAGTGTGCCTGTGCTGACAGGAAGGCTGACAGTGTTGTCCTTGCGTTTGTTTGGCTACAAGTCCCAAGAGTGTCCCTGTGCTTCACACAGCATTACCCAGGGTGGTGGTTCTTTGTGGGATCGTCATTTGGTGTGTGAGGCATTGCATTCTCCCAGGTAGATTATGTGGAGTTTGTGTTGAGGGGTTGTGTGAGGAGAGCTGCTTGTAACTATGGTCAGTGCTGTCAGTCCTCCTTCCCACCCAGCCAGATATCCCACCATGCAACGTGCTTGCATTGCAGGGAGTGCAAGTTGGCTTTCAGGATGTCAGGCAGTGGTGTTCTGCTGTTTGTTGGTGCACAGTTCCCAGCAGGGCCTTGTGCTCCCCACAGCAGTACCCAGTGTCAGCCATCTTGTCAGTCCTTATCCACTCCCTGTGATGTGAGCATGGTTCAGAGTGGTGTTGATGGGCCAATTGTGTGGGTGAGCAATATCTGTGACTACAACTCCCATCATGCTATTGCCTACACCCCCTTCCCAGCATGCCCATACTTCCTTCCTTTTGAGTGGACTTCACTGTGTGTGAGTGTGACAGCAATGGCAAGATGGCTGACAGTGTGGTCCTGTTGTTTGTTGGTGCACAGTTCCCAGCAGGGCCTTGTGCTCCCCACAGCAGTACCCAGTGTCAGCCATCTTGTCAGTCCTTATCCACTCCCTGTGATGTGAGCATGGTTCAGAGTGGTGTTGATGGGCCAATTGTGAGGGTGAGCAATATCTGTGACTACAACTCCCATCATGCTATTGCCTACACCCCCTTCCCAGCATGCCCGTACTTCCTTCCTTTTGACTCTGCTTCCCTGTGGGGTAGTGTGCCTGTGCTGACAGGAAGGCTGACAGTGTTGTCCTTGCGTTTGTTTGGCTACAAGTCCCAAGAGTGTCCCTGTGCTTCACACAGCATTACCCAGGGTGGTGGTTCTTTGTGGGATCTTCATTTGGTGTGTGAGGCATTGCATTCTCCCAGGTGGGTTATGTGGAGTTTGTGTTGAGGGGGTGTGTGAGGAGAGCTGCTTGTAACTATGGTCAGTGCTGTCAGTCCTCCTTCCCACCCAGCCAGATATCCCACCATGCAACGTGCTTGCATTGCAGGGAGTGCAAGTTGGCTTTCAGGATGTCAGGCAGTGGTGTTCTGCTGTTTGTTGGTGCACAGTTCCCAGCAGGGCCTTGTGCTCCCCACAGCAGTACCCAGTGTCAGCCATCTTGTCAGTCCTTATCCACTCCCTGTGATGTGAGCATGGTTCAGAGTGGTGTTGATGGGCCAATTGTGTGGGTGAGCAATATCTGTGACTACAACTCCCATCATGCTATTGCCTACACCCCCTTCCCAGCATGCCCATACTTCCTTCCTTTTGAGTGGACTTCACTGTGTGTGAGTGTGACAGCAATGGCAAGATGGCTGACAGTGTGGTCCTGTTGTTTGTTGGTGCACAGTTCCCAGCAGGGCCTTGTGCTCCCCACAGCAGTACCCAGTGTCAGCCATATTGTCAGTCCTTTTCCACTCCCTGTGTTGTGAGCATGGTTCAGAGTGGTGTTGATGGTCCAAATGTGAGGCTGCCCATTATCTGTTACTACGAGTCCCATCATGCTCTTGGCTACACTGACTTCACCAGCATACACAGGATTCCTTCCTTTCTGTGAGCTTCCTGTGAGGTGGTGTTCTAGTGGTGGCTAAATATCTGACAGTGTTTGTTGGTTAGATTTGTGCCACTGCCTAGCTCTATTTGGTATTGGGTTTGTACATGTCATGACACAGTTACCTATCACTATGACATGGCATGTATTGTGTTTATCTGACTAACATACACTTCTTGGGATGATTATCTTTTGGTTGCTGTTGATTTGCTAGGGGTGCATGGTTTGACTATCCCCTTGACAGTGATGTGTGTGTATTGGCACACAATATTGTGTATATTAGTTGTGTACTCACCAGGCTCTGGGATGTTTGTTAGTCCATATACGCTCACTGGTGGTAGGATGGCCCGCACCTTCTCCTCCCAGGGCCTGAGGTATACTGGTTTGGCAGGAGGGCCACTGCCGGTGTGCTGGCTCAGGAGGTAATCCTTCTTCAGTAGGTCCCTGACCCTCCTGCGCACATCATACCACCTGTTCTGGATGTCTTCCTTTGTGCGCAAACATGGTGATTGTGCGTTCACCCTGTCGACGATCCTCGCCCACATCTTGGTTTTCTGTGCCATGGGGGTCTGTTGGACCAATGTGCCAAACAACTGTGGCTCTACCCTCAGGATCTCGTCTACCATGACTTCCAATTCACTATCTAGGAACTTTGGATTCTTCTTTAGGGGCATGGTGATGGGTGGTGGTGGTGATTGATGTGTGTGTGTGTGCAGGTGAGGGTGTGTGTGTGTAGGTTTTGCTGTGTGTGTGTGAGGGTGCTATTTGTTGAGGTGCTAATGGTGTGTGGCTTTTGTGTTGGATGAGCTGTGTGTGTGTCTGCTGTCTGCTGGTGTTCTGTGCTGGCAGGTCAGTGGAATTTGCAAAGGATCATGGTAGGGATTTGTGGCCTTTATGTAGGTGGAGTTGGGGGTGCGTTCTTGTTCCATTTCCCCCCCCTGTATTTATTGGCTTTGTCATTGCTTGTTTGGCCCTCTTTTTTTGTATTTTTTCATTTGTGATTATTGTGCATGTAGGAGTTGTTCTTCTGACCGAGTAGGACGTTGCAGTTATCTCGTGCGCGCCTCTCCGAGTCGTTCCCGCTGTGTTTCAGCTCAGTTTCATATGCGGCGTACGCGTCGGTCGCGGAGTATTGTGTTTGTTCGGCTGGGTTTTGTATGCGTGTCGGTCGTACGGCTTGGGCTCCATGCGGATCGGTCTGATTTTGCACCCATTGCATCGTACTGCGCGGGTCGGAGTTCGCGGGTACGTTTCGTTCGGGTTGATTCCTGGTGCGTGTCGGTCGGTTCGATTTGCGTGGTTTCCCGGCCGGATAGCTTGTTTCCGTCCGGGTCGGTCGTTCGCCTTGAGTTCCGTACGAGTCGGTCGTGATTCACATGCATTTCATCGTACTTCCCAGGTCGGGCAACGCCGGTACGTGTCGGTCGGACTATGATCCCGTACCGAGTCGGTCGGTATTTTTTCCGGCCCAAATCGGATTCGGCCCCTCAACCTAATTAATTTACTATTCCCACTCCAGTTATTATTAAATCACAATAGGTGCTGGACATTAAACTTAATAATTTATTATTCACACTCCAGTTAATATTAAGTCAGGGAAGGTGTTGGACACTAAACATAATTAATTTACTATTGCCACTCCAGTTAGTATTAAATCAGGGTAGGCGCTGGACACTAAACTTAATTAATTTACTATTTCCACTCCAATTAGTATTAAATCAGGGAAGGTGCTGGACACTAAACCTAATTAATTTACTATTCTCACTCCAGTTAGTATTAAATCAGGGTAGGTGCTGGACACTAAACTTAATTAATTTACTATTCCCACTCCAGTTAGTATTAAATCCAGATAGGTGCTGGACACTAAACTTAATTAATTTACTATTCCCACTCCAGTTAGTATTAAATCAGGTTGGATGCTGCACACTAAACTTAATTAATTTACTATTCCCACTCCAGTTAGTATTAAGTCAGGGTAGGTGCTGGACACTAAACTTAATTAATTTACTATTCCCACTCCAGTTAGTATTAAGGGGCCTATTAGGATGGCGGGCGGACTTCCGTCCGCCCGCCACCCTAGCGGTGCTGGGACCGGCCGCCAGTGGTGCGGCGGTCCCGCACCAGCGATTAGGATGCCACCGCCACCGTGGTGGTGGCATCCTCCATTCCCAGCATTGTGGCGGGGGGTGCACACAGCACCGCCCGCCACAATGCTGGGAATGCACTGTGTGCATTGGCATGCACAAGATGGCAGGCACTGTGCGGTGCCTGCCACCTTGTGCCTGCCAATGTTGGGGGGTACCATGGGTACCCCCCAAGTGCAGCCCCCCACCCCCACACCCCCCAGGAGGCCCGCAACGGGCCCCCAAAGGCATTCTCCGCATGCCTTTCCATGGCGGAGTCTCCGCCATGGAAAGGCATGTGACCGCCATCATCCTAATATGGATGGCGGTGCCTGCAAGGCACCACTTCCATATTCCAGGCCTTTTCCGCCCGGTAGGCAATCGGACGGATTGCCTACCGGCGGAAAACTGGCGAACGGTCTTTCCGTCCGCCTGGGTCCCCACCGCCATACTAATATGGCGGTGGGGAAATGTGAGGCGGGCGGTGGGAAATGGCGGGCGGATCGCCACCGCCATACGGGCGGTGGCGATCTGCCCGTTATCATAATGGGCCCCTAAGTCAGGGTAGGTGCTGGACACTAAACTTAATTAATTTACTATTCCCACTCCAATTAATATTAAATCATGGTAGGTGCTGGACATTAAACCTAATTAATTTACTATTCCAACTCCAGTTACTATTAATTCAAGGAAGGTGCTGGACACTAAACATAATTAATTTACTATCCCCACTCCGGTTAGTATTAAGTCAGGATAGGTGCTGGACACTTAACTTAATAATTGACTATTCCCACTGCAGTTAATATTAAGTCAGAGAATGTGCTGGACACTGAACTTAATTAATTTACTATTCCCACTCCAGTTAATATTAAGTCAGGGAAGGTGGTGGACACTAACCATAATTAATTTACTATTCCCACACCAGTTAATATTAAATCAGGGTAGGTGCGGGACACTAAACTTAATTAATTTACTATTCCCACTCCAATTATTAAGTCACAGAAGATGCTGGACACTAAACGTATATAAATTATTTTTCCAAATCCAATTAATATAATAACACAAACTATACAATACATAAAACCTATTTTCTTTAATATTCACTATAACAATTTATTAAACTATATAATTTCATTACTCAAATATTTTTTAAACATATAACATTAATAAAATAATATTCTAAATATTATTAAATATAATATTAAATATTCCAAAATACTATATATCATATATAAATTATATATTTTCTAGATACTATACATATTACTTAATTTTATATTCAATCTTTCAACAAATTAATTAATAATTTTCATTTTTTAAACTCTTAATAAATATTAAATAATATTTAATATTTATAACATATAATTATTAAAAAACAAAAAATATTATCTTTTAATTATTAAATAACATACATTTAAATATAAATATAAATACATAATAATAAATCTTTTTTTAATAATACTTTAATTACATGTTTTTCAATATTAACACATTATATTATATTTTTATTTTACATTTTATTTTCATAAACAAATAATTAAATTTAATTATTATTTTCAATTTTACATTAATTATAAAAAATGCAAACATTTAATCTAAAATATTTTAAAAAAAGAATTAAAACAAAATATTTTTTATAAACAATCACCACCCTTATACACTAAAACCCAACATCCCACTCCTAAAACAAAAATTTCTAATTTGAATTTAAAAATGTCGAATTTATTAAATGTTTAAATCAATTATTTTAAAAAACTCCTCACCCTTATCCCCTATAAACCCAACACCCCACTCCTAAAACAAAAATTTCTAATTTAAATTTAAAAAATTCAAATTTATTAAAGATTAAAAAAATTTTTTTTTAACACTACCCACCCTTATCCCCTATAAACCCAACATCCCACTCCTAAAACAAAAATTTCTAATTTTAAATTTAAAAATTTCGAAATTATTAAAATTTTAAATCAATTATTTTAAAACACTCCTCACCCTTATCCCCTATAAACCCAACATCCCACTCCTAAAAAATAAAATAAAAATTTATTTTTTATAACATTAAATAAATAATATTATACCTAAAACAAACATAAAACATATTAAAAAAGTACAATAACGATATTTTGACATAACGATATTATTACAGTCGACATTTAAAAATTCGATATTTTTTACACAAAAAATCGATATTTCTAACATCGATATACATAACATCGATATTTAATACCATCGATATACTAAACTCGATAATAATGTATGTCGAAATTAAAAAGTCGATATTATGTCCACTTACCCTGGAGGAGGTAGTTAAGAATCTCCCAAATTGAAAAGCCTGTGGACTTGAGGGTTTTCAGCAGAATTTTAAAAATCTTTTCTAGTTGTTTTAGTCGACAATTTTTTACAAGTGGCCAACACAATGTTGGAGGGGCCCTATTTTGGCTTCATTTCATATGGGGAATGTTTCAAGCTTTTTAAATAAGAGGAAAGATGGCGCAGATCCAAAGTTGTATCGTCCAATCATTCTATTAAATGTCGATTATAAAAAAGTCGCAAAATTATTAACTAACAGATGCAACCTAATTGCATCTAAGTTGATCAATTCAGAGCAGAATCGCTTTATTGCCAGAGGGCACCTCTTTGTTTTTATTGAGCCATTGGCAATAGCTATCAGGGAAAGTGCTGATATCTGTTCCCCTCTAGTACAGATGGAGAAAATAAACTTATATGCTGATGATATTATGTTAATTCTCAAAAGGGAAATCGGCTTGCAGGAGAAAGTGTTTGAGATTTTTGCACATTACGAGAAATTGGGGGGTTCACATATTAACAGGAAGAAAACAGAAATTATATTATGCTGCTGTAACCCTGACATATTACACCCAAAATAGAGGGTCATTAGGATGACTGGCGGGAAAAAATCTGACCGCCATGGTTGCGGAAAATCACCGTCCGCAGGTACCGCGGAAACCCCGCCGACCGTATTATGATCAACTGCCAAAACATTCCGTCCGCGGCGGTAGGAGCCATTGAAAAACCGCCCGTAGAGGGCAGAAAGTGAAAATTCAACCGCGACGGTCGGTAACATAGCGGAAACACATCAACACGCCGCCAGACATGCGGAGTGACCGCCAATGATATTATGATATCCCCGATGTCACAGCGGTACCTTCCGCTGTTTCCGTCCGCCGCAGTCGCCAACAGTAACCAATGTGAGATCCGGTGGAAGCCCTGCAGCACAGCCATCGCTGCGGATGCTCCGCAAAAAAAATGGCAGCCAAGTAAAAAAAAATTAAAAAAGGCCAGCAAATGCACACAGACAACTAGCCCTGCCCCCAAAATAACCTGAAACCTCCCAATGATACACCCCCAATTCAATTATACAAATCACAGGACAACCCACACAGCACACCTGACTGCATTACACCATCTTGACACACCCACATAGCTGAGCATAAAACCAGCCCCTTCCCTGACCACAATCTTTGCACTACTCCAGCCCTGAAGCAACCAAAGCCTGCAGCACATTGGATAGGCAAAACACCACACATCTCACCAGCACAACAACACACACACATACCACCTACACCACCCTCACAACTGCACCCCAAAACATCAGCACAGCACATACCATGGCACATCACAAAATGCCAAAATTCACTGACACTGAGTTGACAGTAATGGTAGATGAGATAATCAGAGTAGAACCACAACTCTTTGGCAGCATGGTCCAACAGACACCATTAGCCACAAGAACAAACATGTGGGCAAGGATAGTGGGCAGGGTCAATGCAGTAGGGAATGTGCCCCGCAACAAGAAAGAAATCATGAGGCGGTGGCATGACCTGAAGAGTGTAGTCAAGAAGAGGAGGGCCAAGAATCGTGAACTGGCTGATGCGACTGGTGGAGGCCCTCCCATCCCACCAAAACCTTTCACTGCGTGGGAGGAGAAGGTGCTTGCCATACTGCATCCAGAGAGTCTTGAAGGAATACCCGGGGGAGTGGAGGCTGGTAAGTACCAACTAATGTATACCATGAAACTGCCATGTACTGTCTTGCACAACTACAAAGATACATCCCTGAGGCACAAGTACACATATCTGCACCCCAAAAACACACACAGGTCACACTGACTTTACATCCACCCCACCTCAAACATCACAAAGGTAGACCACATCTACTGTGTTGTATGTGTCCAGGCAAACAGCACTACAACTCCCACCAGGCCCCCTGTCCCACAGCTGAGCAGGATGGACTACTCCCCACACCCACAACCATGTGGCAGCCATTGTGTGCTACACCCTCACCTGACAGGTAGGTAGCCCTCTTTCCAGGGAGGAGTGTTTGGAATAGGGAGGCCAGCACTACAACTCCCACCAGGCCCCCTTGTCCCACAGCTGAGCAGGATGGACTACTCCCCACACCCATGTGGCAGTCATTGTGTGCTACACCCCACCTAACAGGTAGGTAGCCCTCTTTACAGGGAGGTGTCTTTGGAATAGGGAGGCCTGCACTACAACTCCCACCAGGCACACCCTGCCCCATCCCTCAGCAGGAAGGAGCACTCCCTCCCACCCAGAAGCATGTGGTAGAAAGTCCACCCAAAAGATGCCAACTGTACAGGTAAGCAGCCAGTGTATGCACCCCACCATTCCTCAATGAAAGCATTGAGCTAATGCCAACACAATCCCACACATCACAACAAAATACACCCCAATTACATCCCAGTTGATAGAATGCAGACAGCGATGCGTATGTAACTGTGACAGAATCGGAACTGTGACTCAACTAAATCCATGTGTAAGCAAATCAGGGACCAAATATGCCCTGCACAGAATGCTATGTGCAAATTCCATGGGTGCTGAGCATGAAGGACCATAGTAACAATAAAAAGGCAAGGTCTGTCCAGCAAATAAATACAAGCACAGAACATTACAAAGGCATGCATGAGATAACAATGTGACAATGTGTAGTACATGTGCATATGTAACATCTGTCGGGAAGAGTAAACATTCTCGATGCATCACATCAAGTTGCATGGCAGCCAGTTGTCAGATGACAACTCATCAGTTCCATACAAAGAGTGTCAAGTTGGGCATGGCATCCAATGACTTGTCACACCATGGAACTAGATGTATGTACCTCCACATCATGTCATGACGAACAACACTGTGCAGACATTCAACTCATGAAATACGTAACTGTGTGTTGCATAACATGTAAATAAGAGACATCAAACACAGCAAGCCATATGGCTGTAAGTCAATGACCATGTACCCTCAGTTCCACAGGTGACCAACAACTGACTGCAGAGGACAACAACCTCAACTTGCAGAGCCAGTCTCCACCCCCGGAACATGGACACTCGAATGCGGAGTCCCTGGATTCTTTGGATGAGGAGCTCCAAGCCGGCCCATCTGGTGTGCCAGGGCGCAACCGGTCACATGACCCCACTGCCCCCCCCCACCTTCAGCAACAACAACAACGCTGACCCCTGCTGGAACGACCTGTGCCGCCACCCCCACCCCCACCCCCACCACTACCACCTTTGCCTGCAACATTCGCCCAGCCACAGAGGATGCCCAGCCAACACCAACAACTGTGGAGGGCAGGCGTGTGTCTAGAGTGGTGAGGCAACAGGCCAGTGATAGCAGGGCAGGTGGGAGGACAAGTGGGACTCCAACAACACCGGACACTGTGACCGAAGCCCTGGCTAACATCACCAGAGGTGTGGGTGCCTATGAACGAACACAGGCACAAATGGGCCAGGCCCACGAAGATGCCCTGGACCTCCAACGTCTGCTGAGGTCCATGGACAACCGTATTGGACAAATTGTGGACCTCATGGGCCAGTTAGTGGCGGTACTGAGGGATAGGCCAGTGCCACATCACACACCTCCACCTCCTCCTGTTGTCCTGCAGGATGACAGTTCATCATCCACCCCTGCGGGCACGGAGAGGGGTGACTCCTCAGACCCCAGTGGCCTAGCAGACGATGCCCCCCTGCCAAAGAAGGAGGGGCCGTCCAAAGAAAAACTTGGGACTCACCCGTGGCAAAGCACCTGCCAAACACCAGTCAAGGAGCCAGCCATGATGGCAACACTCTTCACCCTGCATTGACTTGGAACACTGTCCTTACCCACACTGCCATGGAAATGGCATCCGTCTGTTGGACTGTGTCACCACATCAATGTGGTGCCTACTTGATTGTCTCATCTACCATCACTGCCAACTCATAGATTCACCATTCACACTTATGTAAATATCCACTTCCCTCTCACATATACCCATTGACAATAAACAACAATAACGCACCAATGTATTTGAGTCTGCTCCATGTTTATCACAGTATGTGCAATGTTTACCATGGTTACAATGTCACAGGAGCATGGATCCTCTGTAGGCAAGGGGTGGCAGAAGGGACCTAGCAAAAGACAACAGAACACAAGTCACTAATCAGGTGGTGGCATCAAAGCCATCACACAACACATATCCTCACTGTACAACAATATGCACACATAACAATGTGCAACAGTACCAACAGAGACATCCTGTAGCATGTCCTACATACCCTGTATCCAACACACAGGCAGCCAGCACTGAGTCAACAACAGGATGCACTCACAAAGATCACATAGACCTCCACCCAAACAACTACATCAACATACAATGGAACAGTTGTACATCGTCACCCAACTTTAAGTGAAGTAGCGGTTGATGAGCTGCTGACGCTGGTCGACACCTTCCTCCTCACCACTATCCTCGTCACTGGACATTTGTGGGATCGCAGGGGGGGGCCCTGGCTGGTCATCATCATCCAGGATCATGGGTATTCCTTTCCGTAAGGTCAAGTTGTGCAGCATGCAGCATGCTACCACTATCTGACACACCTTCTTGGGTGAGTACATGAGTGCCCCTCCGGTCCGGTCC
This sequence comes from Calotriton arnoldi, assembly GCA_963921515.1. Taxonomy (NCBI): domain Eukaryota; kingdom Metazoa; phylum Chordata; class Amphibia; order Caudata; family Salamandridae; genus Calotriton; species Calotriton arnoldi. The sequence goes on along the minus strand of CAWUFW010003857.1, from coordinate 553,041 downwards.
AGGCAGCGAAATCTCGATTTTAGGAGACCAAAGGTTCGCTCCACCACCCGACGTGTTCTACCATGGGCATTGTTGTAGCGGACGTCAGACGGTGTCCTAGGAGTGCGTAGTGGGCTCAGCAACCACGGTCTGTTGGGATATGCAGAGTCACCTAGGTGTGAAATAAACATAACGATTCAGTAATACAACTGTGGCAGAGGACAGCATGGCACACACAGCACACAACTTGACTCTGCCCGCTCCGGAAGTAGATTGGCCATCAGCTGGGGCACAATGCTGTTGTGCAGGATATATGAATCATGTGCGGAGCCCGGAAACCTGGCACATACATGCGATATGATCATATCGGCCTGGCACACCACCTGCACATTGATGGAATGGGAATGTTTACGATTCTGATAGATGTGCTCCCGTGCCTGTGGTGGAACCAGGCCAAGATGTGTGCAGTCAATAGCACCTACAACATTCAGGATGTGGCCAAGGGCATAGAAATCCGCCTTTACATCCGCCAAAGCCGCCCTCCTTGGAAAACTGATGTATTGGTCCTTGTATCACATCATGGCCAACAGGAAATCCCTTAGCACCATGCTGAAGGTGGGCTGAGACATCCCCCTGCAATGCCCACTGTCTCCTGGAATGACCCACTGGCCAGGAAATGCAGTGCCGCCATCACCTTTGTTTCGGTTGTCAATGCTGTTGGGTATGTCCTGCCAGCCCGCAGGTGAGGATCCAACATGGCACACAGGTCTTGGATGTTCGTGCGGTCCAGACGGAATCTGCGTATCACGTCATCATCCTCAATGTTAGCCAGCAGGGTGACAGGACGATACACATTGGGTCGCCTCCTAGGTGAGATGAAAGGGGACACGTCGTTGCAACAGACCATGAGATGTGCACAACTCCGTAGCTTCTGATTCACACAGCGCAAACATTGACTGGCATCACAATGCACCATACAGTGCAAGTCAACAGTCGTGACACATAGAGAATACATTGTACTACACTTCTTCAGTATTACCACAATAAGAACAACAAACATGGAAACTGTGTCTGTGAATGGTAATAGTCACATTTAGGAATCTGGTGCAAACAGCCCGGACAGTAAATGAAACAGGACATGTGTGAAACAGAAACACTGCTGGCTTCCAAATGTCTGCTGCACGTGCCACACATTCTTGTGCAATCATGACATGGGACACATGAATTACACAATTTGTCCACTTCTGAAGGACTCAGCATGGAATGTGAGCCAATGCCAATCCACACAAGTCTAGAGACACACACAGACATATTCACAAGCCTGTGCCAATATCCATTGTCATCAGTAGACATGCCATACATGCTGTTACACACAATTCAAAGTCACTCAGTGACTAATAATGACCAGCATATGCATATGCAGTCTTGACGTGAATAAAGACACAACAACACAACTGCACAATATCATCTGCAAGCACACAGATTGTCAATGTGGCACACATAAAGTGGATAAGGTACGTGATCCAAAAGGACTGTAGACAAACGTCAATCTGCACTAAAGTTGCACTATGACATGCAGTATGAAGCTAGCACTGCCCAGAAACACAACTAAAGTAATACCTTTGCCATGGAGCTAATACTCCAGCTACTTGGACACACAACAGTGACACAGAAACAACCAACACCACCACCACCAGGACAAAGCCACACCACTACACCTAAAAGTCAACGCATGAATAAACTGAGTAAATACCGAAGACAAAACAGCCTCATGCACATAACAACAGGGGATGTCATCGCACGACACAGGTACAAAAGGACGACTATCTAAAGCATGCTGAGCCACATACCACACAGCCTGTCAGGAACAACAAAGCGGACTCTCAACATTCCTCTGCAGACGAAGATGCTGGCTGTGCATCACTTGTTGGCCTCTGGAACCATTAGAACAACAAAAGTCTGAGTTAGATGGGTGCCACAGCCAGCCCTATCAAGGTATATCTCACCTGTCTTGGATGCCATCATTAGCTTGAGTCAACAGCACCATCAGTTCACCCACACAGCGCAGGACCAGCTTGTGCCCCCCGAAAGGCTACCACACCATAGCAGGCTTATCCACACGTGTCAGTTTAATATCACTGCACACGTGTCCTAGTGTGCAACCTGCAAAAACTGCACACACTTACTGCACATGAAAGCACACGCAATGCTGAACTGTCCTGGCCAATTGTGGGTCACCTTCTACTGGTCACAGATGCCATGTCAAACTTACCAGTCAGTGAGCACCAGCACCACATTTGGCTACAGTCCCTCAGCAAGCCAACGATCTTCATGTGGACAAGGTCAATGCACCTGTCCTTGGTGAGTACCAACATACCACATCACACACATTAAATCCAATATCAACATACTCACAGCTGTGGGATATACATGTGAAAAATTCACATATGACAGGCAGACCAACATGAGCACATATCCTACACAATGACACAAGTAATGCTGATGACATTTTGCATATATGGTGACAAAACATACCCAAATGCATACAGACAGGCCAAATGATTAAGGAGGCACATATTTCAAAGTGTGCCGGTGATGTATGTTACAAGCTTCAGTGTGTATAGCACACACATGTCCATGTGGACATATACTCTTGGTTTTGCTACAGCGAACAATAACCTTACATGAATGCTGAAATAGGTGATAACAAACAGACTACAGTGTGACATATGTGGTGAGTAATGGAGACAATGCTGAAATCTATGTACAATCATGTACTGTGTAGCCACATATTGTGTGAAATATGAATATGTGTGTGAGAATTTGGCTCGGGAACAAAATTTGGCTGGCAATGGGGTGAGAGACATGAACTTTGGGCAAAATGTTTTGGTCAGATATGAAATTGTGTAGGAGTAATGTGCCCCATTAGTCCTTTCAGTGTTGCATTTGGTGTTAGATATGAAGTATAGGCTCTCATTACGAACTATAGCTCATTTCAATTGAATCAAGTTCCATGTTCAATTGAAAGTGACCACTGTTCAAAGTACAGATATGACCCATGACATTGACACTACACGATGTGTCTATTGCTGCATTGAACGTGCTCTAAGAACACCATCACGCCCATAGTCAACAATGTCATGCTGCACCCTCGCCGTAGGCACCGCCTGGCACCAGCGGTGTGTCACCGCCATGGCCCAAGACAGCATGGCAGGATTGCTAGGCAAATACACATGGCTAATGGCGGATGGCATGCTCCGCCACCCAGATCCCGGTCACTCATGGCAATGCATGGCTCAGGAATAGCGGGAACTACCGCCTGGCACCAGCGGTGTGTCACCGCCATGGCCCGAGACAGCATGGCAGGATTGCTAGGCAAATACACATGGCTAATGGTGGATGGCATGCTCCGCCACCCAGATCCCGGTCACTCATGGCAATGCATGGCTCAGGAATAGCGGGAACTACCGCCTGGCACCAGCGGTGTGTCACCGCCATGGCCCGAGACAACATGGCAGGATTGCTAGGCAAATACACATGGCTAATGGCGGATGGCATGCTCCGCCACCCAGATCCCGGTCACTCATGGCAATGCATGGCTCAGGAATAGTGGGAACTACCGCCTGGCACCAGCGGTGTGTCACCGCCATGGCCCGAGACAGCATGGCAGGATTGCTAGGCAAATACACATGGCTAATGGCGGATGGCATGCTCCGCCACCCAGATCGGGAACTACCGCCTGGCACCAGCGGTGTGTCACCGCCATGGAGCATGCCCGTCCAGCCAATGGGAAGCGCAATCGCGGTTGCCTGATGCAGGTTTGAAAATCGCGGTAGGCGTGCTCCGCCACCCCGGGGCCGGTCATTGGCTGCACTCATAAAATGCACCACCGCGGTACCGCACGCCTGTCCCCTGAGGTGTGTCACCGCCATGGACCATGCCCTTCCAGCCAATGAGAAGCACAATCGCGGTTGCCTGATGCAAGTTTGAAAATCGCGGTAGGCGTGCTCCGCCACCCCGGGGCCGGTCATTGGCTGCACTCTTAAGATACACCACCGCAATACCGCACGCCTGTCCCCTGCGGTGTGTCACCGCCATGGACCATGCCCTTCCAGCCAATGAGAAGCGCAATCGCGGTTGCCTGATGCAAGTTTGAAAATCGTGGTAGGCGTGCTCCGCCACCGCTGAGGCGGTCATTGGATGTATTTGAATGAGGCAGTCCTGGAACACCAATTGCAGCAGCTAAGAACCACAGAAACGAGCCCTGGGGGCTATATATGTGTGTGAGGGAGCCACACATTGCCACAGCTCACTGAGCCTGCTGCCTGAGACCCCTCACCTGCTGCTGCCTCCAGGGACTGCTGCCTGAGACCCCTCACCTGCTGCTGCCTCCAGGGACTGCTGCCCGAGACCCCTCACCTGCTGCTGCCTCCAGGGACTGCTGCCTGAGACCCCTCACCTGCTGCTGCCTCCAGGGACTGCTGCCCGAGACCCCTCACCTGCTGCTCCCTCCAGGGACTGCTGCCTGAGACCCCTCACCTGCTGCTGCCTCCAGGGACTGCTGACTGAGACCCCTCACCACCAACAGCCGCTGCTGCTCTCTCCTGCCCACAGTGATGGCGAGGACTGAGAAGATCTGTGCCACTCCCTTCACCACCGAGGAACTGGAGCTCCTGGTGGACGAGGTGCTCAACCAGTATCCAAGGCTCTTTGGTGCGCCTAATGTCATGGTGAGTAACTCAGAGTGTGAGTGAGAGTGTAGGGTGGGGGACACATGAAGTTGATCTGCTGCAGTATGTGGGTGGGAGTGTGAGGGTGGGTCAGGCACTGCCTAGCATGCTGTTTCCAGGGGGAAGGTGTGTTTGGCCTATTCAACAGGTTTCCCTGCCTGCACATCCAGATCAGAGGGAAGTATGATGTCTTGTCAGACATACAGTGAGGCTGCACCTATTCATTTCACGAGTCAGGATGGTGATTGCCAGTCTGCATGTCTGTATGTGTCCCTGATGTCCTTCACAGGCCCATCTGCGGCCTTAGCTAGTGTTGCTGTCCAGAGGGTAGTGAGGCCATTGTTTAGACCTCTATATGACACCACTAATGGGACGCATTTTAGCAGTGACGCAGCCTGACCTGGATGCACGTCTGAAGGTGCATCAGCAGCAAGCTGGTGGTGAGTATTCTGTGAGTGTGACTCTGGTTGTTGTTTGCCAGCATGTGCTCCAGGCCTGGGCCAGTGCAGGGCTGTGATGTTGCTAGTGTGATGGAATGGTGTGTAAGTGGCCGCGGTGTGGGGTGCAGTTGTCATGCATTCCCCCTACATGTACCTTCCCATGTCATTGGTGTAATGGGCCTTGACTTCACATTTGTAGTTTTTGGCTTCTGGTACCATCTTCATAGGTGTCGTCACGGACATCACATGTCAGGGTCCAGCAGAGTGCATGATCTGAGTGTGCCATTATCAATGTGTGCATTGCCTGATGTCAGATTAGTGCTGGCTAAACATCTGACACCGATGTGCAACTGTAGTTGTGCCCCAAGATACGACATGGTGGATGGCATGTGCCCATGGACATTGTGTGTGGTTATGTTGGGGTCTGTGTCTGTGTTGGTGCCTTCTGCTGGATCATGTTGTGACGTTGGCAACATGTTGTGAGTAGGATCTTTGAACCCTTCAGGGCCCTAGGTGTGCACAGAGGGATATGTGTGTGTTGTTAGACGTAGCCACCAACAGGCTAAATGGCTGTGTGTCCATCACATGGGTGGATTCTGTACAATTTTTCATCATTCCACGGTAATTTATATGTTTGTATTGAGATTGCACAATTTTACTGCCCATGGTGTTGTCCAACATGGATCATTGTCCATCATTAGTGATGCTTCACTTGCAGATATTTGTTGACTTGATGCAGATGTACTTATCCTCTCTCTCTCTCTCTCTCATGCAGCATCTCACATGGGAACGGAAGGACACGGGACGGACACCAGTGGTGAGGCATCAGGCACAGGTGATGCTCACCTGCATAGTGACACGGATGTCACCAGTGCATCAGGGAGGGCCATAGTCATCTAGAGGAGTCCCTGCCAGAAACGCAGACCTCTACGTCATCTGACGACGGCGGTGATGCATCTATGGTTTTGTCCGAAGGAAACGGGGAGTCTGCCTCCTCGTCTACCACACAGCGTTCAGTGCCCACCCTCCCTGCTACTCCCACTTTTGCTGCCCGTGTTCTCACCACGAGGAAGGGAAGAGTGTCCTTCATCCCAGGCACCGCTGCCCCTGTCCCCCCTGCTGCCATCAGTGCGGAGTCTGTGGATCTTTTGTCCCACCTGTGTGTAGGTCAGACAGCTCTCCTCAATGCCTTCCTGGACCATGACAAAATATTGGCACAGGTGGTGGCTTTCATGGAGGGCGTGCATTCCAACGTGGGTGGGCTACACTGGACCGTACAGTCTCTGGCCTCTGCAGTGACAGCAGCCATTCAACTTGCCCAATCCCATAGTCCAGCTCCAGTCCCTAGGCCCACCACCCTGCCAGTGGCCGCATCTGATGATAGTGACCACACACCACAGACATCAAGGGACAGATACAGCACACACGGCACACGGCAGCAGCAGCCCAAGCAGTCCAGGCCACAGACACCATCCCCACAGAAAGGTAAACCCACACCAGAGTGCAGAGGCAAAAGCACTTCAGGCCACACCCAGGGCAAGGATGGCAAGGAGCAGGCCTCAGGCTCACATGCCTCAGAGGCATCCCCAGCCAAGGACTCACCTGTCCCAAAAGTGTCTCGCAGAGACAAGCACACAGTTTCCGTGCCCAGTGACAAACAGGTGCCTGCTAAGGGTACACGTAAGAAGAGCTCCAAAGCAAGTTCACCCACAACATCTACTCCCATCCAGAGCCCTGTGAAGGGGAAGGAGGCCACTGTAGGGGGGATACCGGGTAAACAGGTGATGCAGGGGCAGAGGCAATCCGGGGCCAAGCATCCCAAAGAATCCAGCACGTCCCCAGAGGGGGGACCAGCATCTGCACATGAGCCAGCTTTTGTGACGAGTGTGCCTGTTGTATACACCCCACTTGGCATTAATCCCAGAACAGGGAAGCCATATCAAATCCCCAAGAAGAGGAAGGGAACCCCTCCAACTTCTCCCACACACACTGGGTCTCATGCAAGCATGAGTCCACCTCCACGTGCCACCACCCCACCTGGTCCTAGCAGCCCTCCGGCTTCCCAAACCACTGCTGGCTCTACCACACCTGGACCTGGCAGCACTCAGGCTTCCCAGAACACTGATGGCTCTACCCCAGCTGGGCCTCTCTCTCCCCTAGCCAGTACCCCAACTGGCCCTGACAGACAGCCACCTCCCAGTCATACTGCCAGCCAAGTCTGAATGTTGGTCACCCTCACACACGTCTCTCCCACAGTGGTACCATGGACTGCCCATTTATGACGCCCTGAGTGTGTTGCTGACCATGGCAGGGTACTGTACCACACATTCCCAGTGCTGGATCTCATGTACCTCACCTGCACTGTGTCCTGGCCACTGGCCTTGTTGTTCACTGCTGTTTGCCCCTTGCCTGTGCAGCTTCTCATGTACCTCACCTGCACTGTGTCCTGGCCACTGGCCTTGTTGTTCACTGCTGTTTGCCCCTTGCCTGTGCAGCTTCTCATGTACCTCACCTGCACTTTGGACTGGCCACTGGCCTTGTTGTTCACTGCTGTTTGCCCCTTGCCTGTGCAAGATCTCATGTACCTCACCTGCACTGTGTCCTGGCCACTGGCCTTGTTGTTCACTTCTGTTTGCCCCTTGCCTATGCAGCTTCTCATGTACCTCACCTGCACTTTCTCCTGGCCACTGGCATTGTTGTGCACTGCTGTTTGCCCCTTGCCTGTGTAGCTTCTCATGTACCTCACCTGCACTTTGGACTGGCCACTGGCCTTGTTGTTCACTGCTGTTTGCCCCTTGCCTGTGCAGCTTCTCGTGTACCTCACCTGCACTTTGAACTGGCCACTGGCCTTGTTGTTCACTGCTGTTTGCCCCTTGCCTGTGCAGCTTCTCGTGTACCTCACCTGCACTTTGGACTGGCCACTGGCCTTGTTGTTCACTGCTGTTTGCCCCTTGCCTGTGCAGCTTCTCATGTACCTCACCTGCACTTTGGACTGGCCACTGGCCTTGTTGTACACTGCTGTTTGCCCCTTGCCTATGCAGGATCTCATGTACCTCACCTGCACTTTGGACTGGCCACTGGCCTTGTTGTTCACTGCTGTTTGCCCCTTGCCTGTGCAGGATCTCATGTACCTCACCTGCACTGTGGCCTGGCCACTGGCCTTGTTCTTGTCTGACTTTTGCTGCATGACAGTGTGAAATGTTAATAAAAATAAGATATTTACTCCTGTTGTCTGCCTTGTCAGTGTCCTTGCTAAATGAAAGGGTTACTGTGTGGGTATTGTTTTCTGTGACACATGCTCTATTTTCCACTTCAACATTGCCAATGTCTTGTTTCCACTGATCATGTTGTTTCAACTTTTGTGTCCCAGACTTCTGCATGTGTGTCTGTTGGCTTGGTAGTATGTGTGTTTGGTGTGGACTGATTGACTTCCTGGGTGTGTTGTTGTGTGTGTGATGTTTAGATTGTTTTTGTGTGTGTTCATGGTGTGTCACTCATCTCTGTTTGTAACTGGTATGTGTGTTGTGCACACACTGCTTGGTGTGCATGCAGTGCTGTGAGTTGATGTTGCCTTGTCCTTGCCTGTTGTGCACCCCCTGATGTTTGGCTGTTGTAGCATGTTGATATCTTTGCCTGTGCATGTGTTGTGACTGATGTGGCTGTGTGCAGTGTTTGTGTTGTGTTGTGTCATGCAGTTGACAGTTGCTCTCAGTGTGGTGTTCTGTTTTCCTGTCAGTGTGTGTGTGTTGTTGTGTTTGATTCAGATGTGTTGCCATTGTGGTGTGCCTTACTTGTGTGTATCGATTCTCAGAAACAAAGGTCCCTATAAGGTAAGAAATGGATAAGATGGCCACAAAGTCACAATGAAGTTTGAGGCTACTTTAGTTATGCATACAAAATATTTAATTATTAAGAACCAAAATAACAAAACAACAAAAAAATCAATAATGAGTGAGCAAGGCGTGAAAAGGTAGGGGAAATCAGCCGATTTCCTTACACGCAGGCAAGTGACTTAAAAGTGACTTAAGCAATAAAATGAAAATTAGAAGCCACAATAAGGGAGTACGTCTTTTACTCAAAAACAATATCTATACAACATGAGTTAGAGACGTAGGTGTCGACGACGTTTCGATCCCAACTTAAATTGTGGGATCATCATCAGGACTGAAGGTAAAACAAATGCCTGAAAAGTTGCCTGGGTAAGCGAGGAAAGGTAATGAGGAGAGAGGGGGGGGAAAAAGGGGGGGGGGGGAGGGAAAAAGGGAAAACATAGCTAGAGTTACATGGTTGCATTGCATCTATAATACAGAAAAAAGACAGTTCCACTTAAGCAGTTAAAACGTGAGAAGGTACAGAGGTCCGTGTAACCACATATGATATTAAAACGGGGAAAACAAAAGGATAGGCGGCTAATGAATACGGGGCATGCTGGACACGATGGTGCGGTGGGCAAGCGAAGAGTTAAATAACAAGGAGGCTGGTGAAAACCATACAATAAAATTAAGGTGAAAGTCTAAAGGCAAACACCTATGAATTTGGAGCGACCAACCGTCTGTGAGTCTAAGCAACCAGAACAAGGTGAAAGGGGTTCTGGTACACAATGAAACCCAAGAGATAACACCGTGAATTCCAGCGCAGCGCATAAGAAGCAGGAAATTCTTCCTTAAGAAAACGCGATGCATGCAGAACGATGGTGGAGGCAATAAAACTTACTCAAAAATCCGAGTGAGCAATCGTGAGGGCAGATGTCTACAAGGGGAGCGATCCAGGGCGAGAGTAGACCTGTCATACAGGCTAAGGAAATAGGGAAAGGCAGCGTTAAATAACGAGTAATAACGAAGGGGGGAAGGGAGAAAGGAGCCAATTGTCTTACCGGAGATACTACATAAAGAAATGCGGGGGGGCGGTCAAGACGGATCCAGCGGTAGCAGGGCCTGGAATCGGTCATGCAAGTATACTGCCCCGGTAGGACTGGATCAGTAAGCCCAGGTGCGGGCGTATCTTGAAAGGTGGCGGCAACCTCAATGGAGCCGCTACTAAAGGGAAGTAAGCAATGAGCATGGTGAATTGAGGTCACTGAAGGATAAGGAGTAGGAATCATAGTATGAAGGTGTACTCACTCGGAAAAGTCCTCTGTGCGATGGAGTCAGAAGGGAGCCGTTGCGGATGGTCGGGGGGCTGTGTAGTATGTAGACACTCAATTATACCTCAACCACGAGGGTCTGTAGGAAGACTAATAAACTGGACCGGTGCTTCCGGAGATATGCGTAGTGCGTGAGATGGCGCCTGCGCAATAGTCACATAAAAAAACTAGAATGGAGAATAAACTACAAAATGGCACGGTGGTGGTGCAAGTGAACTGCGCATGTCTGAAACGGTAAATGCACGTGAAGGAATACAGGGAAAGTGCACAGGACTCGTAGGAGAGCCGAGATTAAGCCATGCCTATGCCTGATGTCAATTACTGCGTGTCCCTGGTGAGGAGGATAAAGGGATACAAGGTAAAAAACACGGAGTCCACCAGCCAGGACAATTAAACATTGTATATATAAAATATGAGGTGAACAAAACTGAATTATAGTGTCAGTCGGACACAATAAAAGCATGAAGTGCAACAATGCATATAACGAAAATTGAGACCATTCGGGCCGATAAACATGCACAGTAACCAAACAAATGCAGCATGATCTAGTGAAACCCACTGAGGGTAAACAATAACATTAATGCATATTAACAAGCGTCACATAAATCAAGAGTCTATCTACATCAGCGAGGTCCATATTATAGTAGATTCATCCAATCCTCCGTGCGGTTTAATCCTGTACGGATGCTGTTAGTCCGTATAATCCATTTAAGTTCCTCTTTATTGAGGATGCTGGTGATGTTGGCGTTCCTGGGCGGTTTTTGAATTACATTGATAACTTGCCAGTAAAGATCCTCTTCATTGTGGTTACAAATGGTAAAATGTTCGACCAGTGGTGCATTCGCAGTCTTGCAACGGATCCTACTTCTGTGCTGGCAGACCCTGATTCTGACCTTTTGCGTGGTTTGACCAATGTAGGTTACATGGGCAGGTGATAGCATATATGACATTTTGGGTATTACAATTTGAAAAGTTAGACAGAGTGACATTGATATTAGCATGCTTAAACGTTTTAGTGTCAGAGGTCAAATGACAAACACTACAACCCCCACATCTAAAGTGCCCTGTAGTGGGGGGTAGGCCCCACAATTGGGTAAGTGTCTGAGGGCTGCTCTTAGTAGGCAGGGCTGCCCTGACCAAGTGATCTTTAATACTTTTGTTCTTCTTGAACGCAAAACGTGGGCGCTCAAGTTTCAATTCAGCAGTGTTAAGTACAGGCCAGTGTCTCAGAATAGACTTTCTGACTACGTTGGAGACCGGGGAAAATGTAGTAACACAGACTGTCTTCTCATCTGTAGTCCTGATTTTAGGACTAAGAAGTGTATCGCGGGGGCAGTACCATCCTCTCTTTAATGAGGTTTTCACCAATTTGTGGGGGTACCCTCTGTTCCTCAATTTCTGTGACAGGATGTTGGCTTCTCTGAAGTAGTCCTCCTTCCGCTGACAATTCCTCCGAATACGAAGGAATTGGGAATATGGAAGGGAATCACGTAAGGCACGTGGATGGTGGCTATTATATGCCAACAGTGTGTTTTTTTCTGTCGGTTTACGGTATAGAGTGGTGTATAGGGTGCCCTCATCAGCTATAATGGTGAGATCAAGGAAAGCTACTTGGGTTCTGCTTTTGGTAAGGGAAAACTTAAGCTCATTGCTGTGGGCATTGAGCCAGTCTAGGAATTGTCCAAGTAAAACCTCATCGCCTCTCCAAATCATAAAAATGTCGTCAATATACCTTTTCCACTCGAGGATGTTACTTATAAAGGGATTAAAGGGGGACAGTATTTTCTCTGTCTCAATCCAATCCATATAGAGAATGGCAAAATTGGGCGCAAAAACTGCGCCCATAGAAGTTCCCTTCACCTGTTGGAAAAAGGTACCATTAAACAAGAAAAAATTGCGAGTCAGGCAGATTTTAAGTAGATGTAAAATAAATGAGGTCGGGACAGGGTGAGGTTGTGGTCTAGAGTTAAGGACTGTACGGATAACTTCTATGCCTTCCTCTTGGGGGATATTAGTGTACAAAGACTCAACGTCAAGTGTACAAAGGAAACTATATTCTGGGTCAAAGGAGAGTTCCTCAACTAAGTTCACCATGGCCATAGTGTCCTTGATATAGCAAGTAGTGGTAGGTACGAAGTCCTTAATAAAGTAATCAACATACCGTCCCAATGGCTCAAGAATGGATCCACACCCAGAGACGATGGGGCGGCCAGGTGGGGAAGTCACATGGACTGAGGTCTATTGTGGTTGCCTTGCTTGTTTTATGTGCGTCCTTGGTGTTTTCTCCTCTCACTTTTGTTGTGTCTATGGTCATGGTTGTGCATGTGCAGACATGTGGTACACTGTGACACCATTTTGAGTGGATGGGTGTTGTGGTATGTCTGTCTATGTGTCATTGTAGGCCCATTTCTGCCTTTGGTTCTCCATTATTGTTTTTAGTGGATGCACTTCTTATATGTGTTGTGGTATGTTGTCTGTGCGTTTTTCATGACTGATGTGGTCGTGTACTCCTGTTGTGTCTGTGCTCCCATTGAATTTGCACTGTTTAGCTGCACAGGTCTTGTCTGTTGTTGTAGTAGTTCTGTGTGTGTGTTTTGATTGTGTTCAGTGTTTGACTGTTGTTTTTGTGCGTACAGTGGTACTGCCATACCTGTGTGTGTGTGTGATGTTTGTGGATACCACCCAGGGGGTGTGTTTGATTGTCAGTGTCTTGACTGGATGTTATTGGCAAGCTTCTGTGTGTTTGTCACTGGTGTTGTGTGCTACAGGTGTGATGGGTGTGGGGGTTGTGTGAAGGTTCATACTTGTGTTTGACTGTCATGGAGTATTGCAATGGGCCCTGTGTGTTGTGCTGCTGACATACTCCTGTGATGTATTTTGATTCAGATGTGTGGCTGATCAGGGTTGGACTTTATACCCTTCCTTTCATCCCTGTGCCTATTCATGGGTTGCCTTGCTGTCTCCCTGAGTTGTTGCAGTGAGGTGACTGTGGTTTGACTTCACTCACTGTGACTGCCATGTGTGGATTGTTTGGCTGGGGTGGATGTAATGTGTTCCTTCCCTTGCATGTGATATACACATTCTTGGTGTTCAGCTCCTTGCCATTCCATTTGTGTACACCTCACTTTGGGTGTCCTATTTGTTGTCCTACATTGCTGTTGGCATGTGGTCTGTGTTTGTTGCTGTGTGTCAGTGTGGGGTATGTCTGTGTGACTTGACAGGCTGTGTGTCCATTGGAGTGTTTGTTCATTATCTGTGTGTGTTTAATTGGTGCTTGGACTCAGTTTACTTGCCACGAGTGTGGTGTTGTTGTGGTGTGTGTGTTCCCCTGGCCCAGTGCCTGTACGCTGTGTGTTGCTCTGCAGCCACACCTGTTGAGGCTGTCTCCATAGTTGTTTGTTGTGTGGTGCAGTGTGTGTGTTCACCTGGCCTCTTTTTGGCCATGTGGGGGCACCGGGTGGTCACATGGCATGTCCCTTCATGGTGTGGGTGGGCCTAGTGTGTGGAGTGGGGAGGTGTTGCCCTGTGTACTTTGGGCACTGCCCCTGCCTTGCGCTGGCCCAGGCTACTACATTGTGTGCATTTTTACTCGCGGATTCACCGCTGCGGTCACGTGAACTGGGCATTATTTCAGGATCGCAGACATGGTGGCAGGGGTGTGGAGGGGTGGACTATTGGCAGGTGGGACATGTGTAGCTACACCTGTGGTTGTGTTCCTGTCCCCACAAGGGTGTCTCGTGGGTGCAGGCACCTTACATCGGACATGGATTTGTGGATTGTGTTTGATAGCGGAGTTGTGTGATGGCGTACCTGCGTCGGCGTCCGCGACGGTCCATGGCTTGCTGTAGGTGGATCAGGTACAGCGCCGGGAAGATGTGTAGTGCCGGGTCCATGGCGTTCGGCTCCGGTTCTCGATTTCGCGCTCCACTGTGGTGCTTCCGTATGCTCCGAATGGCCGGTTTCTCTGCTGCGGTGGGCCTGGCTGTTTTGCGCATCCTAATTTGTACGGCGGGAGGGACGTCATTGCGTACGGCGGTGGCTCTGGATTGGATGTCTCCGCCGCGGGCACAGGCGCGTTTTGATTGCTGTGCGAGTTGCACTGCGGCGGACGGACAATGGGCTGTTGGCCATTGTAATATGGCGGACGGGGGCACCGCTGCTCACGGGCGGAAAACAGCGTTTTCTCCCACCGCCGGCATCGCGGAGGTGCATCCGCCAGTCATCGTAATGGAACCCATAGTCTCTTGTGTTAATATGTTACCAAAAAGATATCTGTGTATTAGGTTCTCTTCACGGATTGAGGATTTATACGATCTTAATTTTCCCCCTTTGCTTTTAAAAATGCAAGCCTTATTTGCATTTTGGAATTCACTCCCATTAATTATTTTAGGAAGGGTTGCCTTGATTAAAATGTCGATTCTCTCATTGTTGAATTTTCTTTTTTTTAGCCATCCTGGGTGTTTTAACAACATCTTTTTTTAAAAGAGGAGTGACACTCAGCACTTTATATAAAGAATTAGAAAAAGGTGGTTTGGCGGTCCCGAATTTTAAGGATTATTATTTTGCCTATTTTACACAGTACATGTCCAGGTTTAATCTAAAATTTTCAAAATGGCAATTTTAATAACTATTTTATTTAGCTGATTTCTGAAGAATATGATATACGACATGTATTAAAATTATCAAATAGGAGATATGCTATTCCCCATATTAATGCAGTCACTCCTCTGTCAGAAATTGTCATGCATGCCGGGGTCAATTGTGCACCTGATATAGTGGAAAAAATGGGCAAAATCAGGGTTTAAAATGTTAGTTGACTTTCTATCTAGTGAAAGATGGATAAGTCTGTCCGAAGTCCATGAATCAGTTTGAGGTGATTTTCTGCTTCTTGGCTCCTTTAGAATGCTGAACAAAGTATACGCTGATTTAGATGCTAGCCAGATTAGCAGGGGATAAAAAGTAGTCTCCACATTGATTGAAGCTCCCGACCATTAACGCCCAGGGGAATGGAAAAGATTATTTGCCTCCTTGAAGAGCCCCGATCTTAATCAAAAAGCCATTATAAAATGGGAAAAATACGAGGGGATGCAATTACCAAACAAGATGTGGGATGAAGTTAATGTACTAAAATTCAATGTCTTAAGAGGAGCCAATTGGCGCCGAAGGCTATTTTTTAGTAAATGGTTGGTATATAGGACTCCACAATTCCTAGCTTGCTGGATCATTGTTTTAGATGCATGTTAAGGGTGGCTGCAAATTGGTTACATGTAATTGGTCTGTGCCCCCATATTCAAGAATTTTCTAATGGAATTTTTCAGTATTTGGAGAATAACTGGCAGATGAAATTAGCCCCCAACATTTGGTGGAAAATTCTAAATCCCGCCTCTGGTTTAACAAGTAGATTTGTCAAATTGTTATATGTGGTAATGGAGGTGGCCAGATCTTTATTACTTCAAAAGTGGAGGACACAGTTGATTCCCACAATAGGAGAATGGATGCAAAAAATGAAATATGTTAGAAGTAAGGAATGGCTATACGCAATGCATAATGGTGGGATTAAGAAAAAAATGTTTGACTACTAAAATGGGATTAGTTCATAGAAGAATGCATTTTACCCATTGTTATTGCCAAATGGGAGCATTTTGGACCATTAGAATACTTAGTACATGTTGCCCATAGTTTGTTATAGGAGTTATAGGTGCTTTTGTATGGGGTACAGCCTTGAGGGAGTTAGCCTATAACCCTCTCTAACGCCCCCATAGGCACCATCACCCACTGAAGACATGCCACCATAGTGTAAACTGAAGCCAACAAGCAAGAAACTTTATTCTCACATGACAATGTCGCCTCTAACTTTCCAACCAGAGTGAAGTGGAACACAGCAAAAAACACGTAGAGACAGACAAACCTGTATTAAGTATCAAGGTCACACATCCGTACAACAACAATATGTGACAACCACATCCAACAAAATGCATTGCAAAAGCAAAACATTAGAAATAAGTCAAAAATAACAAAAGTCACGTATTATGGACATTTACATCATGGTTATATGCCACTCTTCAAATTCCTTATCTGTTTGGTGTGCACAACTTTGTTCTTCCTTTCCAGTCTTGTTGTATCAACATTGTGCTTCTTATTGATTTTATTTTGTATATCCTTATGTTGTTACTGCAGTCTTGTTAATTGTATGATTTATGTCTATGCAATTGTTTATTTCACATACAAACTGGGCCCTTGCAGCTTTTTGCACATTCAAATAAAAAAAACAATACATTACCGTACTGTACACTACATTAAATTACAATACAATATACTACAACACAATACCATGTAATACAATATTAAAGATGCAAAGGTCAATTGTTTAATCCCTTCCCTTCAGGTCTTTTCTATCTTAAAGTAACACTACACAGAAGAAACCACATCTCTTGGGTGTCATACCAGGGTTGTTGACTTTTCACCAATCAGTGGGTTTCATTGAAGCTGCTTTAATTTCTCTTTTGCACTATTAAATAGAAAACAATTTACCTACTTGAAATATAGTGGTTTCTCTATTGGCAACTCAGGCTTAAAGGCAAAGACCTTTTTGAGATCCACAAGATCTCCAGGATCAGAGAAAAGGAAGACATTTCGCTACATGATTGTGAACCCAACTACAAGTGGGAATCCAGGAAACTAGACAGCCTTCTGATTTATTTTAGAAATCAATACCACCACTCCTTTCATAATTTTGCGACAACGTTATACTGTATAATTTTTAAAACTTTGCTGATGCATGGTACATACAAATAGTAATATTTCACTTTCTAAAAAAGTAATATTTCACATTCTAAAAAAGTAAGATTTCACATTGACTCTGGAATATTCCATTCTTGTGTACAAGTAATAAAATCATGACTGGCAAGAGATGGGCATTTTTAACAATACTCATTCATACATATTTTTAACAAGGCCATCTGCTCTGATAAATACACATTTACATTTTCTTTAAGCACTTCTTCAACAAACTGTTTGAGAGTTAGATATAGTTCCCATAGAGCCTTCATGCTTTACAAAATAACTAAGGGGCATATTTAAGAGCTCCTTTGCATCGCTTTTGTACCACGCAACATGGTGCAAGAGTGACATAAATCAAAAATGAGATTTATGAAGCCACGCAAGACCACCTAGCGTGGCCGTGAGTGGCTTCATAAATCTCGACTAATGCAACACAGGGCAAATCGCTGCATTATTATTATATGGATTTATAGAGCGCATGGCTGCCCTAAGGCTTCCCAGCGCTAAGAGACACGTAGTTGGTTGAAGTTGGATAAGCATTAAAGATATTGCTTGAACAGCCATGTTTTAATTGCTTTGCAGAACTGCAATTCTTTGTCCAGTATCCAATATTCCTGTGGTAGAGAGTTCCAGAGTTTGGGAGCAAGGTGGGAGAAGGATCTTCCTCCCCACCTCTCCCTCCTGACCTTTGTTGATTTTAGAAGTTCCTTAGAGCTTGAACGCAGATGCCTGTTTGGAGTGTAGGGGGATACTGGACTCTTGATTTTCCTGGGACCCCTATTATGTAGAGCTCTGTGGGTCATGACCAGAGTCTTGAATTTGATTCTGGCCTCTACTGCCATTACTCTGTGTCAGGGAGGTGTTTCCATGGGTGTTCCCACACAACATCCATGGATTTTGACACATTCCCAGATTTACAGGAAGTGGTAGACCTGGGAATGCGTCAAAAACCTATGTTTCCCCAGGTGAGGCGTAACTAGGAGAAATATGTTTATTTCTCCTCATTATTTCCTCTTTATATGAGTGCTGAATTCTGCAGCACACATAGAAAGAGGAAAATGCCTCAGGGGATTGTTTTTGTGCAGGACGTTATCACCTCCTGCACAAAAATAATCCTGCTAACAACACAGGCCAACTTGCACCATGGTGCAAGGGTGGTTGCATTGGAGCTAGGCAGCTAAAAGGGCACCAGCACAGGGGAACAGGCAGGAATATGCCACAGTGACTTAAACATGGTGCATTCCTGCCCTTTCCCTGTAACGGAGCAGGGTGACTTGCAGCGCTGAACTCTGCGGCTTGGCCATAAATATGGCCCTAAGGGGTCATTTATGAACAAGTGACACAGTGCAGCACAGCAAGTCACCTTGCTGCACTACACTGCATGACAGGGAAAAGACAGGAATGTGCCATAATTAAGTCAATACAGAGCATTCCTGTCCAGCCATTGTGCTGGCGCCCTTTTGACAGCCTTGCGCCAATGCAGGTCCTGTTGCACCATGGTGAAAGGGTGCCTGTGTTGCATACAGGATTGTTTTCATGCAGGAAGGCTCCCTTTCATGCACAAAAATAATCCTGGGAGGCATATTCTTCTTTCTATGTGTGCTGCACAATGCAGCACACATAGAAAGAGGAGGAATCGAGGAGAAATAGAGATATTTCTCCTTGTTACGCCTCCCCTGGGAAGGTGTAAGATTTTGGCACATTCCCAGGCTTACAATCTTTTGTAAAACTGGGAATGCATCAAAATCCATGGGAGTTGCATGGGAACACCCATGCAACACCCACGGAATGCCTACCCAGCTCAGAGTAACGCTACTTAGCAATTTGCGCTGCATTGCTTTACTCCAGATTTTTGAAGCCACTCAGAGCCACACACCGTGGCTTTTCGTGGCTTCAAAATCTAACTTGGGGGTTTGTGTCACGCACGTACCAATTTGCAAGGTGCAAACGCGACGCAAGCCTCTCATAAATAAGCTCCTAGTTGTTCCGTTGTAGTCCTGTCACACCGCAACAACTAGGGCTATATATGTTTTTTGAGCCACTCTGTCATGTACTTGGAGTTGGTACAGTTTGTTATATTAACCTTATAAACCCTTGTACATTCTGAAAACGCCTTACAATGGTGCTGTCCTGTCTCATTACCTCCACCTTTCTTTATTAATGCATATTTTTACGTTACTTTTACCGCTCTTTTAAACCTCTTCAATAGACAGTGGGAGACTTAGAAAAGGACATAAAACTTTCATGTGCGAAATTGTCAATTATTCTGCAGCCAATTACACTTTTTTTTTTACTAAGCTAAAATGTCCCTGACAGATAACATTTACATTCTGTCTGCATTCGAGAAATGCCCTTCAACAGATTAATAGATGAATAGGGTGGGAATAATAGCTTTTGTTTTTTCATTGTGCTTGAAAGGCCCAGTCTCTTATTCAGGAGGGAAAGAAATACTATATAGAAAATAATATCCTTTGTGTTAGATTTTGAATACTGAAGTGAGCAGTAATTACACAGATATTGCTCCATTGTCATTATCACCATAAGAAATAATAAAGACTACACAGATGCATCAGTCTCTAGGCTTCTTAAAGAAGAATACAAAAATAAGCACTGGCAACGCCAGAGATTTTGGTTGTAAAAGGTTAAACCACTGGCTTTGCCAATACTTGTTTACTAGACAACGTTTCTTGAAGTATACGCATTCATGGCTGGAAATTACCCATTTCCAAATTGCCCCTAATGCATCCACATGTTTGCTGACATATGTGCGTGCATGAATTGTGACACATGCATGCATGTGTGATGATGCACATGGGTGCAGGTCAATTGACACATGGGGCCGTATTTTACATTTCGCCTTCAGGGCGCATCGGGCGTGTGTGCTCACTTTGTGCACCCCAGGGGCATGAAGGTATTACAGAAGGGGCCGCAGATGCTTGCGAGTCCTCTTCTGAAATACTGATAGCGCTGGCGGCCATATAGCACCAGTGCTATCATGAGAGGGTGTTCACTCATGTGCATGGGGGAATGGCCCCATGCAAATGAGGGTATCCCTTTGTTTCTGCACCGTATTATGGATACGGAGGCAGAGGCAAACATGTCCTTAGGAGATGCACTGAAAGTGCATCACAAAAAGGTTGCACACTTTCAGTGTGCCTACTAAAGACAGCCCTCTGGAGGGGTAAAAGGGGGGGTCCCATGGATCCCCCAGGCATCCCCCTGCAGGCAGGTGCAGTCACTCACTGCACCCGCTGTCAAGGGGATCTCTCTCACCTCTACAAAGTGCAGGCGGCATGCCACCTGCACTGTGAAACATGGAGCGGCTTTGAAGGAGCCACTCTGTATTTCGGGCAGTGCATTTTTTTTTCTAATGAGGTGCACTGTCCCTGTTTGCATCAGGTGCACCTTTTCAAAGGTGCACCATGGCACAAACGGAAAGTGCGCTTTATACATGTTACGGCCCATGGTGGGCATTTTTAATTTACTGATTAAACATGGTGGGTGGCCAAGTTAAAGTAGTCAATTAAAAGTAAAAACCAAAGTGTGTGTGAGCACATAAAAGAAAGTGAGCTGCCTGGTGGCAATTTTCAGCCAGCAGGTCCTCATAAATAAATAAATGTACAACAAAAAGTGGGATGAGGAGCGGGGCAGATTGGATTTGGGAGAGATTAATAGAGAGGGGAGTGAAAATACTGAGCACATGAGAGTACAGGAGTAAGCAGGTGAATGAGCAAAGATACACATGAACTCCCTTGGAGTGGTAAATGCTGAATGGGAAAAAAGTGTCATCAAGTCAGCAGTGGACAGGTACAACTCATTCAATCAGAACATTGTGAGACCAAGATGCTCCTGGGAGGCACAAACACAAGAATAAAGAAGAAAGGTATTGGTCAAAAACAGATACATGTAATAGGCAACAAAGCTATCTAATAATGAGCAAAGTGCTGAAGCAGAGCCCATTCTAAGTAAATGTGTATGCATTGGAAATAATAGCTCTTGCAAACAGACAGCTTAGGCTGTGTCTAGCTGAGGCCTAATAACAAACCTGAGATGTGCAAAAAGGGATCTGTTAAGATTCATGCTATACTGCACTATTCAGCTCTATTTCATCAATGGTTCCCAGTGACCCTAGTGACCCTGCCAATCATGCATTTCTGCTTTCTTCTCTGTGGTTGGGGCTCATCAGAAAAGGCAGACGCGAAATGGGCCCATATGTAGTATGGAAATGTACCACTAGTGAAGTATTCCAGAAACACTTGAATGCCAATAAGAATTCAAGGGATGCTGGGCAACATCCAGGCCATCAATTCTCAAATGTTATCCTTTTATAATGAGCAGTATTTATTGGAAAATACCAATGATATACTGCCCATTCTGTCATGTGGCATACTCAGTGCCACCAACTCAATTGAAAGTCATAACAAATTCATACAAATCTGATGGAATACAAACAACATCTGATAAGATGTAGGATGAAGAATTAATGCTGATGAAAAAATTTAAACTATGTAAATTTACCACCTTTTGTAACTTAGGGCCAGAGGTATAAATATTAGGCATACCGATTTCCTAATTACGATTCTCTCTGAATCGCAATTAGGAAATCGGTATTCCTAATGTATGATACTCTTTTGAGTTTCATTAGTGATTTCTAGTGGGTCGCAAATAGACCTGCCTCAGGCATATTAATGAGGTAGGTTGCAATTTGTGACCCATTGCGAATCGCAGCCATCACATCAGAAGACCACCATGTCTGTGATTGCTTTTTAAAAAGCAATCTTTTTTTAAAAGCAGCCCGTTTTCCTTAAAGGAAAATGGGATGCGTTTAAAAGAAAAAATTAAACTTTGCAGTTTCATTTTTTAAGAGTAGGCTGTAATCTGTGGGACCACTGCCTGCACTTAAAACATTTTTTTTTAACATTCTCAAAGGAGAAGGGGTCCCCAAGAGACCCCTTCCCCTTTGCAGAATGGAGTTACCACTAGTTTTAAACTGGTGGTAAAGAATTATTGTTTTGCAACCAGAATTTGATCGCAAAACATTAATATATAACATTTTGATTCAGAATTTGGAAGGAACATCCCTTCCAAATACCGATGTCATTCGGTGACAGGGTTACCAAATCGCAATTTGCCTTTTGTACTTTGTAAAATGCTTTTTTGCGGCCGCCAATGGCCAAATTCTGGGAATCGTGCTGTTTGCAACTGCAAAAAAGCTTTATACATCTGGCCTTAGTCCTTTTTTATGACCGGTATTTTAATTCTGATGGGGTCCCAATCGTAAATATTAGAACCACAGATCTGTTTAGTTTCAACTGTAAATATAGCAGTTGAATCCCCATCGAATTGGAATTATCAATCCCTCAGTGATTCCCCCCCTTAAACCCTGTTAACTCAACTCCCCCCCCTCCCCCCCGAAATATTTGTATCCCTGTTATTGGTAACTCAAGGAAGGAGGGAACTTGACGGGCCAGTGGTAATGATGGACCCTGTGCCTTTCTTTACCTCTTGATTTTAACAAAAAGAAGGCACCGAAACGTTTACTTCGAATGTTTTTGCCCTCAAAAGAAAATCTGTCACGAACAAATGACACGACAAAACAGTATTTGTTGAACTGCGGTTGGATAACACAAGAATAAGAAAGTCTTCCTCGGCTAGCAAAAGAAAGGAGTCACAAGTCATTTGTGTCAACCAAGCATTCATTACATATGTCCTGCTTATGGGCTACACAGTCTGAGTTCCATGCCTCTAACAAAACCAGTCGAAAAGGCGGAAAGGAGAAATCTAGTTCACCGCGATTCTGCTTTTCTGCGCGTCGGATACTTGCTGCGATTCTGCATTGTACTCCAGACGCATTAAATAATCTTCGTTTTACAGCTGCCCTATTTTCAGAGACGTTGTGTTTCTGTGTGGCAAAATTGAGATTGCCATCACGATATTGCACCCGAGAGAGAACAAATGTCACGGCAAGAGCATGAAAATAGACTGTGGTGACTTCTACAATAGGTTGACGTATTCCACCTCGTCCTGTTCCTTCACATCTTTCATAGAATGCATTTCCCACAAAATCATGAATTTTAATTTATGAAAAGAAAGTGCCATATTTGATATTGTTATCCGAAAAATCTTTTGAGGCATCCCTTAAGAGCTCTCTCTGATAAAGCTGAAAACGTCAATGTTTCCAGTCAGAGCAGCAACAATCTGCACAAACGCATCATCGTTCAAAACGAAGTTCTAATATTGAAGGTTTTTAAGTTATGTGGTGTCCATTACCAGATTTGTTGCATCAAACTTATGTCATTTGTTTTTGTATTTTGCATTATGTGTTTTAACGGTTGCTGTCAAAATATTGAGCACAAAAATATCATAGCCAGAATACTCCTGCCAAGAAATCATGAAGGTTAGTTTATATAGGTAAGTATACATTTATTATTCTTAGTGCCACATTTACTTACTTTGAAAAGATATATATATGATAATTTCGGAATAAACAAAGGATGAATTAGCAACGCTACCCCTGTGTCGGTGTCTGATCTATATGGAGCTCAGAATTGGTTTCGAATATATATATATATATATATATATATATATATATATATATATATATATATATATATTCACTGAAAAAACCATAGGTTTTAGGGACAGTTATAGTTAGTTGGACATTTCACTCGTACAAAACCATAGAAATTCCCCCGTTATAGTTAGTTCAGCTAACTATAACTCGCGCCCGCAATGCACTGCTGATGACGTCACATATTACATCACTCATGACATGGTCAGTGACATCACTGATGACATCTCAAATGACATCACTGATGACATCACTGATGACATCATCCAGTGACTGTGTGTTTCTGTAAAGTTTAAATATGTTTAATATATATAGGAAAAGGCGTATTGAAGAATGAGTGGCTGTATAAGTGTCTGAATGGATGATTTAGTACGTGAGTGACTGACTCTACAAGTGAGTGATTAAATGTATCTTACTGAATGCATGGGTTAGTGACTAAACTGTGTGAATGTCTGTATCCGTCTGTCTGTTGGTTTGTAAGCGGCTGCATGGGCTTTCTGAATAGCTACATGAGTGTCTACATGGGTTATTGATTGATTGTCTGAGTATCTGTATGGGTGCCTGAGTGTTTGTGTGGGTGGGGTGTTTGTGACTCTGTGCATAGATGTGTGAGTTGGTGATTCACTGGGTGCATGGTTTCAAGAGTGCATCTGTGGTGGACTGAATGGGTGGGTGAGTGTGTGTATGGGTGTGTTAGTGATTGAATGTATATCTCAGTGGTACATGTGTGAGTAACTACATATGTGAAAGGCAGTATATATGTGTGTTGGAGTATATAAATGGCTATAAGTGAGAGTGTGTGATTGTGAGAGTGGCTGTATGGATGAGTGTGTACTTGTATCAGTGATTGTATAAGAGCGTAAGAATGTGCTAGTATTTGTATGAGTAAGTGAGCTGGTGTGTGTATAACTGTATAGGTGAGTAAATGGGTGTGTGATTAAGTTTTTTGCATGACTGACTAGGTGTGTGAGTACCTCTATGGATGAGTGGCGGTGTGTGAGTGTTTATATAGGAGTATGAGTGCATATGATAGTCCTGTACTGAGTGACTAAGTATGAGTGACTGTACGGGTGAGTGAGTGGATGTGTGTGTAGACCTAAGAATCAGTGAGTGGGTATGTAGTTTTTGGTGTTGGAGTGTCCATGGTTTTGAGAATGGCAGTCTGTAATTTAGAGTGGGTGTATCAAAAGTTATATTAGGGTGTGAGAAGATGCATGAAATTATCACATGGATGATGTCATCAGTGATGTCATTTGAGATGTCATCAGTGATGTCATCAGTGATGTCACTGACCATGTCATGAGTGATGTAATATGTGACGTCATCAGCAGTGCATTGCGGGCGCGAGTTATAGTTAGCTGAACTAACTATAACGGGGGAATTTCTATGGTTTTGTACGAGTGAAATGTCCAACTAACTATAACTGTCCCTAAAACCTATGGTTTTTTCAGTGAATTTCAAAGGTTTTTTAAATGCTAATTTCTAACTATAACGTGTCTGAAACCTATGGTTTTTTCAGTGAATTTCAAAGGTTTTTTAAATGCTAATTTCTAACTATAACGTGCCTGAAACCTATGATTTTTAAGTGAATTTCAAAGGTTTTTTAAATGCTAGTTTCTAACTATGCCTACAGAGGTAGGACATGTGAAGAAAGAAGAAAAAACGCACAGAAAGAAGCAAAAGATGTGCAGAAAGAACCAACAGAGGAGCAGAAAGAGGCCTTGTTGCAAAATCATCCTGTGCCCACAACTTTTTCAGACGGGTACTGGTGGTAACTGACTCTGACTAACCAGAGCCAGTGCTATGCTAAAATACACTTAGAATACCTTGAAAACACCTACATACACTAGGGAACACTATGCGTTGGGGTACCCCTGTGATTAGCATGACCTCCTCTGCAAGTCCCTAGTACATAATAGGGCAGGGGGATTAAAACTACCTCTTAAAACGCGCTACAGGGCGCGTTTGCACAGTGGTGAAGGGAGGGGGCCTGAGGTGACATGTGTGCAAACGCACCCCGTGGCGCATTTTAAGTTGCGGGATTAAGTCCCCTTGAATTTTGAGGGTCCCTGGGGCCCAACTAGCCCCCAGGTACCTACAGTTAGGACCACAGAGCTGAGTTGCAGAGAGGCGTTCCGAGGCCACGCACCTTTTTCACCTCTCTGCAACGCAACTCTGTTGTGCTTACTGAAGGTTCCTGGTGGGCTAGTTGGCCCCAGGGTCCCTCAGGATTCAAAGGGAATTAATTCCCCAACTTAAAACGCACCACAGGGCGTGTTTGCGCACATGTCACCTGAGGCCCCGCCCCTCCCTTCACCACTGTGCAAACGCGCCCCGTGGTGTGTTTTAAGTTGGGGGATTAGGTCACCTTGAATCCTGAGGGTCCCTGGGGCCCAACTAGCCCACTAGGTACTTCCAGTAAGCACCACAGGCCTGCGTTGCAACGCCTGTAACAAATTGTGCAGTTGTGTTTAGGTAGTGAAGAGGGTCGTGCTGGGGGTAGTGTTTTAGGGTTTAGGGTAGTGCAGTGGTGTTTGTGTAGTGTAGGGGGTCATGCTGGGGGTAGATTTAGGGTTTAGGGTAGTGCAGTGGTGTTTGGGTAGTGTAGGGAGTCGTGCTGGGGGAGTGTTTTAGGGTTTAGGGTAGTGCAGTGGTGTTTGGGTAGTGTAGGGGGCCGTGCTGGGGGTAGTGTTTTAGGGTTTAGGGTAGTGCAGTGGTGTTTGGGTAGTGTAGGGGGTCGTGCTGGGGGTAGTGATTTAGGGTAGTGCAGTGGTGTTTGGGTAGTGTAGGGGGTACTGCTGGGGTAGTGTTTTAGGGTTTAGGGTAGTGCAGTGGTGTTTGGGTAGTGTAGGGGTACTGCTGGGGGTAGTTTTTAGGGTTTAGGGTAGTGCAGTGGTGTTTGGGTAGTGTAGTGGTTCGTGCTGGGGGTAGTTTTTAGGGTTTAGGGTAGTGCAGTGGTGTTTGTGTAGTGTAGGGGGTAGTGTTTTAGGGTTTAGGGTAGTGCAGTGGTGTTTGTGTAGTGTAGGAGGTCGTGTTTTAGGGTTTAGGGAAGTGCAGTGGTCTTTGGGTAGTGTAGGGAGTCGTGCGGGGGTAGTGTTTTAGGGTTTAGGGTAGTGTAGGGGGTCATGCGGGGGGTAGTGTTTTAGGGATTAGGGTAGTGCATTGGGTTTTGGGTAGTGTAGGGGGTCATGCGGGGGGTAGTGTTTTAGGGTTTAGGGCAGTGCAGTGGTGTTTGGGTAGTGTAGGGGGTCGTGCTGGGGGAGTGTTTTTAGGGTTTAGGGCAGTGCAGTGGTGTTCGGGTAGTGTAGGGGGTCGTGCTGGGGGAGTGTTTTGGGGTTTAGGGCAGTGCAGTGGTGTTCGGGTAGTGTAGGGGTTCGTGCTGGGGGAGTGTTTGAGGGTTTAGGGCAGTGCAGTGGTGTTCGGGTAGTGTAGGGGGTTGTGCTGGGGGTAGTATTTTAGGGTTTAGGGTAGTGCAGTGGTGTTCGGGTAGTGTAGGGGGTCGTGCTGGGGGTAGTGTTCTAGGGTTTAGGGCAGTGCAGTGGTGTTTGGGCAGTGTAGGGGGTAATGCTGGGGGTGGTGTTTTAGGGTTTAGGGCAGTGCAGTGGTGTTCTGGCAGGGTAGGGGGTCGTGCTGGGGGTGGTGTTTCAGGGTTTAGGGCAGTGCAGTGGTGTTTGGGCAGTGTAGGGGGTGGTGTTTCAGGGTTTAGGGCAGTGCAGTGGTGTTCGGGCAGTGTAGGGGGTCGTGCAGGGGGTGGTGTTTCAGGGTTTAGGGCAGTGGTGTTCGGGCAGTGTAGGGGGTCGTGCTGGGGGTGGTGTTTCAGGGTTTGGGGCAGTGCAGTGGTGTTCGAGCAGTAAAGGAGGTCGTGCTGGGGGTGGTGTTTCTGGGTTTAGGGCAGTGTAGTGGTGTTCGGGCAGTGTAGGGGGCGGTGCAGGGGGTGGTGTTTCAGGGTTTAGGGCAGTGCAGTGGTGTTCGGGCAGTGGAGGGGGTGGTGCAGGTGGTGGTGTTTCAGGGTTTAGGGCAGTGCAGTGGTGTTCGGGCTGTGTAGGGGGTCATGCAGGGGGTGGTGTTTCAGGGTTTAGGGCAGTGCAGTGGTGTTCGGGCAGTGTAGGGGTTCATGCTGGGGCTGGTGTTTCAGGGTTTAGGGCAGTACAGTGGTGTTCGGGCAGTGTAGGGGGTCGTGCTGGGGCTGGTGTTTCAGGGTTTAGGGCAGTGCAGTGGTGTTCGGGCAGTGTAGGGGGTAGTGCTGGGGCTGGTGTTTCAGGGTTTAGGGCAGTGCAGTGGTGTTCGGGCAGTGTAGGTGGTCGTGCTGGGGCTGGTGTTTCAGGGTTTAGGGCAGTGCAGTGGTGTTTGGGCAGTGTAGGGGGTCGTGCTGGGGGTGGTGTTTCAGGATTTAGGGCAGTGCAGTGGTGTTCGGGCAGTGTAGGGGGTCGTGCTGGGGCTAGTGTTTCAGGATTTAGGGCAGAGCAATGGTGTTCAGGCAGTGTAGGGGGCTTTGCTGGAGGTGGTGTTTCAGGGTTTAGGGCAGTGCAGTGGTGTTTGTGCAATGTAGGGGGTGGTGTTTCAGGGTTTAGGGCAGTGGTGTTCAGGCAGTGTAGGGGGTCTTGCTGGGGTTGATGTTTCAGGGTTTAGGGCAGTGCAGTGGTGTTCGGGCAGTGTAGGGGGTCGTGCTGGGGGGTGGTGTTTCAGGGTTTAGGGCAGTGCAGTGGTGTTCCGGCAGTGTAGGAGGTAAAGCAGGGGGTGGTGTTTCAGGGTTTAGGGCAGTGCAGTGGTGTTCGGGCAGTGTAGGGGGTCGTGCTGGGGGTGGTGTTTCAGGGTTTGGGGCAGTGCAGTGGTGTTCGGGCAGTGTAGGGTGTCGTGCTGAGGGGTGGTGTTTCAGGGTTTAGGGCAGTGCAGTGGTCTTCGGTCAGTGTAGGGGGTCATGCAGGGGTGGTGTTTCAGGGTTTAGGGCAGTGCAGTGGTGTTTGGGCAGTGTAGGGGGTCGTGCAGGGGTGGTGTTTCAGGGTTTAGGGCAGTGCAGTGGTGTTCGGCCAGTGTAGGTGGTCTTGCTGGGGGTGGTGTTTCAGGCTTTAGTGCAGTGGTGTTCGGGCAGTGTAGGGGGTCTTGCTGGGGGTGGTGTTTCAGGGTTTAGGGCAGTGCAGTGGTGTTCGGGCAATGTAGGGGGTCGTGCTGGGGCTGGTGTTTGAGGGTTTAGGGCAGTGCAGTGGTGTTCGGGCAGTGTAGGGGGTCGTGCTGGGGCTGGTGTTTCAGGGTTTAGGGCAGTGCAGTGGTTTTCGGGCAGTGTAGGCGGTCATGCTGGGGCTGGTGTTTCAGGGTTTAGGGCAGTGCAGTGGTGTTCGGGCAGTGTAGGGGGTCTTGCTGGGGGTAGTGTTTCGGGGTTTAGGGTAGTGCAGTGGTGTTCGTGCAGTGTAGGGGCTCATGCTGGGGGTGGTGTTTCAGGGTTTAGGGCAGTGCAGTGGTGTTCGGGCAGTGTAGGGGGTCTTGCTGGGGGTAGTGTTTCGGGGTTTAGGGTAGTGCAGTGGTGTTCGTGCAGTGTAGGGGGTCGTGCTGGGGGTGGTGTTTCAGGGTTTAGGGCAGTGCAGTAGTGTTCGGGCAGTGTAGGAGATCGTGCAGGGGTGATGTTTCAGGGTTTAGGGCAGTGCAGTGGTGTTCGGGCAGTGTAGGGGGTCATGCTGGGGGTGGTGTTTCAGGGTTTAGGGCAGTGCAGTGGTGTTCGGGCAGTGTAGGGGGTCGAGCAGGGGTGGTGTTTCAGGGTTTAGGGCAGTGCAGTGGTGTTCGGGCAGTGTAGGGGTCGTGCTGGGGCTGGTGTTTCAGGGTTTAGGGCAGTGCAGTGGTGTTCGGGCAGTGTAGGGGGTCTTGCTGGGGGTTGTGTTTCAGGGTTTAGGGCAGTGGTGTTCGGGAAGTGTAGGGGGTCTTGCTGGGGGTGATGTTTCAGGGTTTAGGGCAGTGCAGTGGTGTTCGGGCAGTGTAGGGGGTCTTGCTGGGCGTAGTGTTTCAGGGTTTAGGGCAGTGAAGTGGTGTTCGTGCAGTGTAGGGGTCGTGCTGGGGATGGTGTTTCAGGGTTTAGGGCAGTGCAGTGGTGTTCGGGCAGTGTAGGGGGTCGTGCAGGGGGTGGTGTTTCAGGGTTTAGGGCAGTGCAGTGGTGTTCGGGCAGTGTAGGGGGTCGTGCTGGGGGTGGTGTTTCAGGGTTTAGGGCAGTGCAGTGGTGTTCGGGCAGTGTAGGGGGTCGTGCTGGGGGTGGTGATTCAGGGTTTAGGGCAGTGGTGTTCGGGCAGTGTAGGGGGTCTTGCTGGGGGTGATGTTTCAGGGTTTAGGGCAGTGCAGTGGTGTTCGGGCAGTGTAGGAGGTCTTGCTGGGGGTAGTGTTTCAGGGTTTAGGGCAGTGCAGTGGTGTTCGGGCAGTGTAGGGGGCGTGCTGGGGGTGGTGTTTCAGGGTTTAGGGCAGTGCAGTGGTGTTCGGGCAGTGTAGGGGGTCGTGAAGGGGTGGTGTTTCAGGGTTTAGGGCAGTGCAGTGGTGTTCGGGCAGTGTAGGGGGTCGTGCTAGGGTTGGTGTTTCAGGGTTTAGGGCAGTGCAGTGGTGTTCGGGCAGTGTAGGGGGTCGTGCAGGGGCTGGTGTTTCAGGGTTTAGGGCAGTGCAGTGGTGTTCGGGCAGTGTAGGGGGTCGTGCTGGGGGTAGTGTTTTAGGGTTTAGGGTAGTGCAGTGGTGCTTGTGTAGTGTAGGGGTCGTGCTGGGGGTAGTGTTTTAGGGTTTAGGGTAGTGCAGTGGTGTTTGTGTAGTGTAGGGGGTCATGTTTTAGGGTAGTGCAGTGGTGTTTGGGTAGTGTAGGGGGTCGTGCTGGGGGTAGTGTTTTAGGGTTTAAGGTAGTACAGTGGTGTTTGTGTAGTGTAGGGGGTCGTGCTAGGTGTAGTGTTTTAGGGTTTAGGGTAGTGCAGTGGTGCTTGTGTAGTGTAGGGGGTCGTGCTGGGGGTAGTGTTTTAGGGTTTAGGGTAGTGCAGTGGTGTTTGTGTAGTGTAGGGGGTCATGTTTTAGGGTAGTGCAGTGGTGTTTGGGTAGTGTAGGGGGTCGTGCTGGGGTAGTGTTTTAGGATTTAGGTTAGTGCAGTGGTGTTGGGGTAGTGTTTTAGGGTTTAGGGTAGTGCAGTGGTGTTTGTGTAGTGTAGGGGGTCATGCTGGGGGTAGTGTTTTAGGGTTTAGGATAGTGCAGTGGTGCTTGTGTAGTGTAGGGGGTCGTGCTGGGGATAGTGTTTTAGGGTTTAGGGCAGTGCAGTGGTGTTCGGGCAGTGTACGGGGTAGTGCTGGGGCTGGTGTTTCATGGTTTAGGGCAGTGCAGTGGTGTTCGGGCAGTGTAGGGGGTCGTGCTGGGGGTGGTGTTTCAGGGTTTAGGGCAGTGTAGTGGTGTTCGGGCAGTGTAGGGGCTCATGCTGGGGGTGGTGTTTCAGGGTTTAGGGCAGTGCAGTGGTGTTCGGGCAGTGTAGGGGGTCTTGCTGGGGGTAGTGTTTTGGGGTTTAGGGTAGTGCAGTGGTGTTCGTGCAGTGTAGGGGGTCGTGCTGGGGGTGGTGTTTCAGGGTTTAGGGCAGTGCAGTAGTGTTCGGGCAGTGTAGGAGATCATGCAGGGGGTGATGTTTCAGGGTTTAGGGCAGTGCAGTGGTGTTCGGGCAGTGTAGGGGGTCATGCTGGGGGTGGTGTTTCAGGGTTTAGGGCAGTGCAGTGGTGTTCGGGCAGTGTAGGGGGTCGTGCAGCGGGTGGTGTTTCAGGGTTTAGGGCAGTGCAGTGGTGTTCGGGCAGTGTAGGGGTCGTGCTGGGGCTGGTGTTTCAGGGTTTAGGGCAGTGCAGTGGTGTTCGGGCAGTGTAGGGGGTCTTGCTGGGGGTTGTGTTTCAGGGTTTAGGGCAGTGGTGTTCGGGAAGTGTAGGGGGTCTTGCTGGGGGTGATGTTTCAGGGTTTAGGGCAGTGCAGTGGTGTTCGGGCAGTGTAGGGGGTCTTGCTGGGCGTAGTGTTTCAGGGTTTAGGGCAGTGCAGTGGTGTTCGTGCAGTGTAGGGGGTCGTGCTGGGGATGGTGTTTCAGGGTTTAGGGCAGTGCAGTGGTGTTCGGGCAGTGTAGGGGGTCGTGCAGGGGTGGTGTTTCAGGGTTTAGGGCAGTGCAGTGGTGTTCGGGCAGTGTAGGGGGTCGTGCTGGGGGTGGTGTTTCAGGGTTTAGGGCAGTGCAGTGGTGTTCGGGCAGTGTAGGGGGTCGTGCTGGGGGTGGTGATTCAGGGTTTAGGGCAGTGGTGTTCGGGCAGTGTAGGGGGTCTTGCTGGGGGTGATGTTTCAGGGTTTAGGGCAGTGCAGTGGTGTTCGGGCAGTGTAGGAGGTCTTGCTGGGGGTAGTGTTTCAGGGTTTAGGGCAGTGCAGTGGTGTTTGGGCAGTGTAGGGGCGTGCTGGGGGTGGTGTTTCAGGGTTTAGGGCAGTGCAGTGGTGTTCGGGCAGTGTAGGGGGTCGTGAAGGGGTGGTGTTTCAGGGTTTAGGGCAGTGCAGTGGTGTTCGGGCAGTGTAGGGGGTCGTGCTAGGGTTGGTGTTTCAGGGTTTAGGGCAGTGCAGTGGTGTTCGGGCAGTGTAGGGGGTCGTGCAGGGGCTGGTGTTTCAGGGTTTAGGGCAGTGCAGTGGTGTTCGGGCAGTGTAGGGGGTCGTGCTGGGGGTAGTGTTTTAGGGTTTAGGGTAGTGCAGTGGTGCTTGTGTAGTGTAGGGGGTCGTGCTGGGGGTAGTGTTTTAGGGTTTAGGGTAGTGCAGTGGTGTTTGTGTAGTGTAGGGGGTCATGTTTTAGGGTAGTGCAGTGGTGTTTGGGTAGTGTAGGGGGTCGTGCTGGGGGTAGTGTTTTAGGGTTTAAGGTAGTACAGTGGTGTTTGTGTAGTGTAGGGGGTCGTGCTAGGTGTAGTGTTTTAGGGTTTAGGGTAGTGCAGTGGTGCTTGTGTAGTGTAGGGGGTCGTGCTGGGGGTAGTGTTTTAGGGTTTAGGGTTTTGCAGTGGTGTTTGTGTAGTGTAGGGGGTCATGTTTTAGGGTAGTGCAGTGGTGTTTGGGTAGTGTAGGGGGTCGTGCTGGGGTAGTGTTTTAGGATTTAGGTTAGTGCAGTGGTGTTGGGGTAGTGTTTTAGGGTTTAGGGTAGTGCAGTGGTGTTTGTGTAGTGTAGGGGGTCATGCTGGGGGTAGTGTTTTAGGGTTTAGGATAGTGCAGTGGTGCTTGTGTAGTGTAGGGGGTCGTGCTGGGGGTAGTGTTTTAGGGTTTAGGGTAGTGCAGTGGTGTTTTTGTAGTGTAGGGGGTCATGTTTTAAGATGCAACGCTCCAATACCTGACCATTCTGCACTACATAAAACTGCAAAAAAACTAAAAATAAAAAGTGTTTTGCACACTTTTGTCATTGGGCTATATGTGGGCTACATCTTGGTAATATTTGTGCTACATTTGGGCTCTTTTTTCACTGGTGGCCATCTTGGAAGACTTCTTTGTTATGAAGTTTCCTAATTTCCTCATTTACTGCAGTCTCCTCAGTAGGAAATGCTTTCAGTTTTTACTTTGATTCCATCAAGAAGGCATTCAGATGTGTCACACATTTGCCATAAATTCAGAATGTTAGCACTCTAGTTGCTCATTAGATCACTGTAGTAAAGCTACTGCTCACCAAGGAGTTAACTGGAAGTCTACTGCTGGTATTGAAAGTGATTGTTTCAGTCTGCATGTCAGAATTTTCTAATGAAATAGAAGAGGATTTGAGATCTCACTTAAAACATGCACTAAATTTTCTTTTTGCAGCACTAACCATAATTTCTATGGCAAAATGAACCCCCTCATTTTGTTCCTTTTTAAATTAAATGTTTTAAGTGTTACCAGTTTATTCCAATCAAGATGGCTTCAGGTGTGCCATACTTTTGTCATAAGTAAGGCTGTTAGCACTCTAGTTGTTCTTTAGAACACTCTGGGAAGCTGCAGTAGAACACAAAGGCATCAACTGACAGGCTGCTCCTGTTGAAATATAACCGGAAGATATTTGAGATCTCACTTAAAACATGTCCTAATTTTTCTTTCTACAGCACTAACCATAATTTCTATGGCAAAATGAACCCCCTCATTTTGTTCCTTTTTAAATTAAATGTTTTAAGTGTTACCAGTTTATTCCAATCAAGATGGCTTCAGGTGTGCCATACTTTTGTCATAAGTAAGACTGTTAGCGCTCTAGTTGTTCTTTAGAACACTCTGGGAAGCTGCAGTAGAACACAAAGGCATCAACTGACAGGCTGCTCCTGATGAAATATAACAGGAAGATATTTGAGATCACACTTGAAACATGTCCTAATTTTTCTTTCCAGAGCACTAACCATAATTTCTATGACAAGATGAACCCCATCATTTTGTTCCTTTTTAAATTAAATGTTTTAAGTGTTACCAGTTTATTCCAATCAAGATGGCTTCAGGTGTGCCATACTTTTGTCATAAGTAAGGCTGTTAGCACTCTAGCTGTTCTTTAGAACACTCTGGGAAGCTGCAGTAGAACACAAAGGAATCAACTGACAGTCTCTGCCCTTGTTGGATGTACATGTTTTACTGAGAATGTCAGACTTCATTCTCACATGACTGAGAAAGATAATGTGAATTTACAGAAAATATGCTCTCATTTTAGCTTCTGGAGCACCTTCCAAAACTCTATGTGACAAGCATGTGAAAATAGTTTTCTCTCAAACATGATTCATGATATCCCAGCAGAAGGTTTTTCACAGGGTAAAATCACCTTAGAACACACCACAATTCCTGAAATTAGTATGGTACCATCAACAAATGAATTCTAATGTAACTAAAGTCTATCACCCTTTATAGTTCTCCTTTTGGTAACCCTCAAAATCTTCGATTCACTACAATGCATTTCAATAGGGTACTATCATTTATATTGGTCCCAAGATGGCTGCCAGCAATTCCAGGATGAAGTGCTGACAGCCAATCAGATCTCACGATGACATGTGTGGTTACGCTCCGCCCAGATATATATGTGTTTTTACTTTTGATTTTCTCAGCAACTACTGAACGGATTTACACCATTTAACAAAAGGGTTCTTTCTGAACCAAGAACTACCTCTTTGCCAAATTTGGTGTAATTCCGTTCAGCAGTTCGGGCTGTAGCCTTGCATAAAGTTTCCTATGGGAAATTGATTTTTTGACTCTTATTTTTTAATTTCTCCGCAACTACTGAACGGATTTACACCATTTAACAAAAGGGTTCTTTCTGAACCAAGAACTACCTCTTTACCAAATTTGGTGTAATTCCGTTCAGCAGTTCGGGCTGTAGCCGTGTCTAAAGTTTCCTATGGGAAAATGAATGGGGAAAACACGTTTTGGGGCCCCCTTTTTCTCAGCCCCGCTTGACGAATTACCCTGAGACTTTCAGGGTAGGAGCGGACCGGAGCGGGCCATAAAGTTTGAAAATTTCGCGAAGATTCGTCAACCGACGCAAGAGTTATTTCAAATAGAATGTCGCGGATTTCCTATGGAAAATAGGTCCTAACTATAACTATCTACTGGCGACCGCCAGTAGATAATATATATATTATCTACTGGCGGTCGCCAGTAGATAGTTATAGTTAGGACCTATTTTCCATAGGAAATCCGCAACATTCTATTAGAAATAACGTTGGCGTCGGTTGACGAATCTTCGCGAAATTTTCCAACTTGTTGGGGCGCTCCGGTCCGCTCCTATCCTGAAAGTCTCAGGGTGATTCGTCAGGCGGGGCCGAGAAAAGGGGGTCCCAAAACGTGTTTTCCCCATTCATTTTTCCATAGGAACCGTTCATCGCGGCTACAGCCCGAACTGCTGAACGGAATTACACCAAATTTGGCAAAGAGGCAGCCCTTGGTTCAGACTCGTGCCTTTGCTTAAATGGTGTAAATCCGTTCAGTAGTTCCTGAGAAAATCACAAGTAAAATCACATATATATCTATGGCCGCGTCGGATCCGCGCACCCTGAGCGCACCCTGCGCGCACCGTCCCGATCACGAGCTGCATGCTAATTGGCTGTCAAGTGGCTGTCAACACTTCAAATCAGGAAGTGTTGGCAGCCATTTTGTTGATCGGTAGAAGCGAGGCAGAAGAAACAAGTGCGGAAACGCACAAAGGGGGCAGGATAGAAACACCCTGACCCCCTAGGTCTGCTCAGGGGGTCCCACAAGGACCCCCTGGGCAGAAAAAAGCATTTAAAAAAAAAATAATCGGCGGGATGCACATAGGGTGCGCGGATCCCACCGATAAAAAAAAAAATCGAAGCGCGGTCTCCCGTGCTTTGATGCTATTTTGCCCCGGGTGGCCCAAGTCCCGGGGGCATGCGGGGGGTGGGTTTATATTTTATGTGGGGGGCCTCTAAGGCTCCCCAAGCCCTGGGGACCGCCACCCCCGGGGCTTTAAATAAATAATATTGGCGGGGGCACACGCCCCCCTCGCAGCCCCGGGGACCACCACCCTCCGGGGCTTATTTTTAATTAAAAAAAAACATACATGACCTGTGTGGGGGGGCTCCAGCCCCCCCACATGCCCCGGGGACCGCCACCTCCCCGGGGCACTAAGAAAATACATGTGGGGGTCCGTTTCAGACCCCCGAAGCCCCTGGGACCACCACCTCCCTGGGGCTATGTAGATGTGGGGAGGGGGCCGCACGGCCCCCTCCTGGAGCCTGTGGTGGCCCTGGGGACAGCCACCCCCAGGGCCGGCTCCTGCAGTGTCCCGGGGTGCCTACCCCGGGACACTGTAGTTTGCTATGAAAGGACGGGAGCCTCGCGGCTCCCGTCCTGTCATAGCAAACTGCTTTGGTTTTGGAACAGAGAGCAGGAAACCTGCTCTCTCTTCAAAAAACCAAAGCAGATTGCTTTCCACACGGGGAGCTGCATGTTAGCAGCTCCCATGTGGAAAAGCAATGCCGGCTCCCGCAGGAGGCGGGGAGCCGGCATGATCCGTGGGGAGTTGGGGTCCCCCACGGACCCCAAAGGATAGGGCCAGCCCCGGGGGATGGGGTCCCCGGGGCAAGTAGTGGCCCGGGAGGGGGGCCACACGGCCCCCCTCCCCAAATTAGGAAAAAAATGTTTTTTTTTAAAAAGGCCGGCCCCGGGGGATGGGGTCCCCGGGGCCTAAGGAGGCCTGAGGAGGGGGGCAACGCAGCCCCCTCCATGAAAATTAACAAGAAAAAAGGTGGCAATGACCCGGGGGATGGGGTCCCAGGGCCAAAATTGGCCACGGGAGGGGGGCCCACGCGGTCCCCTTCCCGTTACTTTTAAAAAAATAAAATAAAAGGGGGCCATGCCCTGGGGGATGGGGTCCCCAGGGCCCAAAATAATTAAAAAGAAGGGGGGCCACACAGCCCCCTTTTAAAAAAAAAATCAAAAAAAAAAAAATCCGGCATGGCGCCGGAGGCCACGCCCTCCTTGGCAGCACTCTGCAAACGCGCCCCCTGGCGCGTT
Source organism: Calotriton arnoldi (assembly GCA_963921515.1). Lineage (NCBI taxonomy): Eukaryota > Metazoa > Chordata > Amphibia > Caudata > Salamandridae > Calotriton > Calotriton arnoldi. Next base: position 515,940 of record CAWUFW010003857.1, on the reverse strand, counting down.
TGCAAGAGAAGCGAATTCCCCTTGAATACTGGGGGACCCTGGAGGCCAACTAGCCCACCAGGAACCCCCAATATGCGCCAGGGGCTGCGTTGCAGAGAGGTGTTCTGAGGCCACGCCCCTTTTACACCTCTCTGCAACGCAGCTCTGTGGCGCTTAATGGAGGTAGCTGGTGGGCTAGTTGCACCCCAGGGACCCTTAGGATTCAAGGGAATTAATCCCCCGACTTAAAACGCGCCACGGGCGCGTTTGCACGGTGGTGAAGTGAGGGCGGGGCTTGAGGTGACATGTGTGCAAGCAGGCCCCGTGGCGCGTTTTAAGATGGGGAATTAAATCCTCTTCAATCCTGAGGGTCCCTGGGGCCAACTAGCCCACCAAGGTACGTCCAGAAAGCGCCACAGAGCTGCGTTGCAGAGAGGTGTAAAAGGGGCGTGGCCTCAGAACACCTCTCTGCAACGCAGCCCCTGGCGCATATTGGAGGTTCCTGGTGGGCTAGTTGGGCCCCTGGGACCCTCGGGATTGAGGAGGAATTAATTCTCCAACTTAAAACGCGCCACAGGGCGTGTTTGCAGACATGTCACCTCAGGCCCCACCCCCTTCCTTCACCATTGTGCAAATATTCCTCTAAAATCAGCCGAACTACGAATTCCGATTTATTCACCTGTTATCAGGAGAGACCTCAGTGCTGCATCTTTGAGCCCAGTACTGATCCTGAAAAGTAATTTTAACCGTACTTACCAGTAACTTGAATTTCCTTCCATAGGCTAACATTGACTGGTTTCACTTGGAAATTCTTCTAAGTGTGGAGTTTTGGAACTTTATAATATTCCTCTAAAATCAGCCGAACTACGAATTCCGATTTACTCACCTGTTATCAGGAGAGACCTCAGTGCTGCATCTTTGAGCCCAGTACTAATCCTGAAAAGTAATTTTAACCGTACTTACCAATAACTTGAATTTCCTTCCATAGGATATCATTGCCTGCTTTTTGCTGAAAACGTTTCTAAGTGTCGATTTTTGAAACATACAAATATTCCTCTAAAATCAGCAGAACTACGAATTCCGATTTACTCACCTGTTACCAGGAGAGACCTCAGTGCTACATCTTTGAGCCCAGTACTGATCCTGAAAAGTAATTCTAACCGTACTTACCAGTAACTTCAATTTCCTTCCATAGGCTAACATTGACTGGTTTCACTTGGAAATTCTTGTGTGTGGAGTTTTGGAACTTTATAATATTCCTCTAAAATCAGCTGAACTACGAATTCCAATTTACTCACCTGTTATCAGGAGAGACCTCAGTGCTGCATCGTTGAGCCCAGTACAGATCCTGAAAAGTAATTCTAACTGTACTTACCAGTAACTTGAATTTCCTTCCATAGGCTAACATTGACTGGTTTCACTTGGAAATTTATCTGTGTGTGGAGTTTTGGAACTTTATAATATTCCTCTAAAATCAGCCGAACTACGAATTCCGATTTACTCACCTGTTATCAGGAGAGAACCCAGTGCTGCATCTTTTAGCCCAGCACTGACCCTGAAAAATAATTCTAACCGTACTTACCAGTAACTTGTATTTCCTTCCATAGGAATCCATTGTCTGGTTTTCAGCAGAAAAGTTTCAGTGTCAATTTTCACAAACTACAAATATTCCTTAAAAATCGCCTGTATGACTTAAACGCATTCTTTCAACTGTTTACAGGAGATGCACCAGTGCTGGATCCAGGATCCACCACTGAGTAAGAAAAAGTAACGATAAAACTACTTACCTGCTAAGTGAATTTCCTCCCATAGGATAACATTGGTGATTCTATGTGAAAAAGTTTCTGTGTGTCAACTTTTAAAATACAATAATATTCCTTAAAAATCACTACTGTAACCAAAACGCTTTTACTCAACTGTTTACAGGAGATGTCCCAGGACTGAATCTAGGATCCAGTCCTGTGGTTAGAAAAAGTAATCCATAAAGTAACTAATTGCATTTAACTAGAAATTCACATTGAGCTCAATGTTGCATTGTGTTTGAAATTGTGTTGCCCATTGCAACAACTGTAACTACTGTACTTAAAAGTCTATTGCCTATTTGCAAAGTATTTAAACTAAAGTAATTCATTCTGAGAAAGTATATTTTGTAATGTAATGTATAATGTAATTACAATGTAATTTAAAAAATAAAATATGTAAAAATAGTTTAAACAAATGTAGTAAATCAGTATCAAAAAATTAAATATAACAATTAATACATTTAAAAATTGTCATTTACAAAACCTTTGAAATTCACTGAAAAAAACCATAGGTTTCAGACATGTTATAGTTAGGAATTAGCATTTAAAAACCTTTGAAATTCACTGAAAAAACCATAGGTTTCAGGCACGTTATAGTTAGAAATGAGCATTTAAAAACCTTACAAATTCACTGAAAAACCATAGGTTTTAGGGACAGTTATAGTTAGTTGGACATTGCACTCGTACAAAACCCGTGAAATTCCCCCGTTATAGTTAGTTCAGCTAACTATAACTCGCGCCCAATCAATGCACTGCTGATGACGTCACATATTACATCACTCATGACATGGTCAGTGACATCACTGATGACATCTCAAATGACATCACTGATGACATCACTGATGACATCATCCACGTGATAATTTCATGCACCTCCTCACACCCTAATATAACCTTTGATACACCCACTCTAAATTACAGACTGCCATTCGCAAAACCATAGACACTCCAACACCAATAACTACATACCCACTCACTGATTCTTAGGTCTACACACACATCCACTCACTCACCCGTACAGTCACTCATACTTACGGTCACTCAGTACAGGACTATCATATGCACTCATACTCCTATATAGACACTCAAACACCGCCACTCATCCATAGAGGTACTCACACACCTAGTCAGTCATGCAAATAATTAAACACACTGCCATTTACTCACCTATACAGTTATACACACACCAGCTCACTTACTCATACAAATACTAGCACATTCTTACGCTCTTATACAATCACTGATACAAGCACACACTCATCCATAAAGTCACTCTCACAATCACACACTCTCGCTTATAGCTATTTATATACTCCAACACACATATATACTGCCTTTCACATATGTAGTTACTCACACATGTACCACTGGGACATACATTCACTCACTAACACACTCTTACACACACTTACCCACCCATACAGTCTATCACAGATGCACTCTCGAAACCATCCACCCAGTGAATCACCCACTCACACATCTATGCACAGAGTCGCACACACCCCACCCACACAAACACTCAGGCACCCATACAGATACTCAGACAACCAATCAATAACTCATATAGACACTCATGTAGCTATTCACAAACCCATGCAGCCACTTACACAGAAACAGACAGACGGATACAGACATTCACCCAGTTTAGTCACTAACCCATGCATTCAGTAAGATACGTTTAATCACTCACTTATAGAGTTAGTCACGCACCTACTAAATCATCCATACAGACACTTATACACCCACTCATTCTTCAATACGCCTTTCCCTATATATATTACAAATATTTAAACTTTACAGAAACAAACAGTCACTAGATGATGTCATCAGTGATGTCATTTGAGATGTCATCAGCGATGTCATCAGTGATGTCACTGACCATGTCATGAGTGATGTAATATGTGACGTCATCAGCAGTGCATTGCGGGGGCGCGAGTTATAGTTAGTTGAACTAACTATAACGGGGGAATATATATATATATACACACATATATATATATATATATATATATATATATATATATATATATATATATATATATATATATATATCCAAGAAATATATATATATATATATCCAGCCCATTGTACAGGAACTTCCATCATTTGTTAAAGATACCAGTCACTTCCTTCAGATTATTGAAAAAATTAAACCAAACCTACACATTTGATGATGATACTCTTCTGGCTACATTTGATGTTACATCATTATACACCAATATACCACATGAGGATGGGCTTATGGCATTATCTGAAGCTCTTAATAAAAGAACTGTGAAAAAGCCATCAACAAATGTGCTTACCAACTTTGCAAGAGTTATCCTTAAATCCAACAATTTTACATTCAATGGTAAACACTATCTGCAGATACAAGGGACTTCCATGGGCACTCGGATGGCTCCATCCTATGCAAATATCTTCATGGGCAAACTAGAGAACTGTATACTTGCTACTTATAGCATCAAACCACTGGTATGGCTAAGATACATTGATGACATATTTATAATATGGAATGCAGGAAGTAGAGCATTGGAACAATTTACAGCTTATATCAACAATATCCATCCTACCATCAAATTTACCAGCAGCAATACTAAACAGAAGCATCATCTCCCTTTTCTGGATGTGCTACTCACCATTCAAGAACAAAAAATTACAACTGATCTGTACCACAAGCCTACAGATGCTCATTTGTATCTAAACTGGACTTCATGTCACCCACACCACACTAAACTGAGCATCATCTACAGCCAAGCACTCAGAATAAGACGCATCTGCAGCAATGAGGAAACCTGTAAAGACCATCTACAGGAGCTTGCTACATTATTTAAAAGACGAGGCTATCCTCTGCATATCATACAGCAACAAATTGACAAGTCTTTGCAGTTACCCAGAGAAGCACTTATTTGGAATACCAACGGCAGAAACAAAAGTGACAGAACTCCATTTGTGGTTGACTATCATCCATCAGCTCCCAACTACAGAAATATAATGCAAAAAACATTTCCCTTACTGTCTACTTGTGAAAAATTGCAAAAGGTTTTTCCAAAACCGCCAGTCATTGCTTACCGCAGAGCTCCAAATTTACGATCTCTTATTGTGAGAGCTGAACTCAAGCAAGTTGTAACAAATGCAGGGGTTCATTGCTGTGACTCTAAAAGGTGCATCACGTGTGAATACCTTTTACAAACATCATCAGTAACTAGTTCTGTTACAAGAAGGACCTATGGAATAAGACAGCATCTTACATGTCGCTCAACATGCATTATTTATGTGATTCAGTGCCAACGGCAAAGCTGTAAAAAACAATATGTAGGCCAAACAGTGAATGACCTCCGTACACGATTCAGGAACCACAAATCGGCAATAATTAATAAGAAAATTGACCAGCCTGTAGCCAATCATTTTAACCTTGTGGATCATTTACTATCAGATTTGAAGATTTTCCCCGTGGAACATGTCTCAAAGGAAGAACTACTGGACTCCAGAGAAAACTTCTGGATGTACCGTTTAAAATCACTGCATCCAGATGGACTGAACATTACTGATAATACAACCTGATTACTGCATATCTCAAGAGCTCTCAGGACTGCATTGATTCCACATTCCAAATAGAATCTTCACTCATGATGCTTTTTGAAAATTCAGCTGTGTCATCTGTGCAGCCACTGAGCAAACCATCTTGTACTACCTGAGGAAGGCGGAAGCTGAAACGTTGTAGTTGAAATATATTTTTGTTCTTTGGTGAATCTATCTGTTTGAGTCACTTCTTTCTTGGATATTTTATTTCTTTGTGACTCATTGTATCCTTTGGGATCCAGATTTTTGCCCTGGCTGGCTGTTGTTTTCTTGTGATCCTCCATCTTCAAGTATATATATATATATATATACACACATATTATCTACTGGCGGTCGCCAGTAGATAGTTATAGTTAGGACCTATTTTCCATAGGAAATCCGTGACATTCTATTTGAAATAACTCTTGCGTCGGTTGACGAATCATCGCGAAATTTTCAAACTTTATGGCCCGCTCCGGTCCGCTCCTATCCTGAAAGTCTCGGGGTGATTCGTCAAGTGGGGGCCGAGAAAAAAGGGGGGTCCCAAAACGTGTTTTCCCCATTCATTTTCCCATAGGAAACTTTAGCCACGGCTACAGCCTGAACTGCTGAACGGAATTACACCAAATTTGGCAAAGAGGTAGTTCTTGGTTCAGAAAGAACCCTTTTTGTTAAATGGTGTAAATCCGTTCAGTAGTTGCTGAGAAAATCAAAAGTAAAATCACATATATATCTATGGCCGCTTAGGGTCCGCGTACCCTCTCGATCACGAGCTGCATGCTAATTGGCTGTCAACACTCCAAATCAGGAAGTGTTGGCAGCCATTTTGTCCCTCGGTAGAACCGAGGGACAGAAACAAGTGCGCAAAACGCACAAAGGGGGCAGGGTAGAAACACCCTGACCTGCTAGGTCTGCTCAGGGGGTCCCACAAGGACCCCCTGGGCAGAAAAAAGCATTTCTTTATTTTTAAATCGGCGGGATGCGCTTAGGGTGCGCGGATCCCGCCAATAAAAAAAATCACAAGTGCGCAAACGCACAAAGGGGGCAGGGTAGAAACACCCTGACCCCTAGGTCTGCTCAGGGGTCCCACAAGGACCCCTGGGCAGAAAAAAAGCATAAAAAAAAAAAAACGGCGGGATGCGCTTAGGGTGCGCGAATCCCGCCGTAAAAAAAAAAGAAATCGAAGCGCGGTCTCCCGCGCTTCGATGTTATTTTGCCCCCGGGTGGCACAAGGAAACCTGCTCTCGCTTCAATGAAGCAAAGCAGATTGCTTTTCCATAAGGGGAGCTGCATGTCAGCAGCTACCCTTATGGAAAAGCAATGCCGGCTCCCGCAGGACGCGGGAGCCGGCGGGACCGTGCGGGGATTGGGGACCCCACGGTCCCCAACGTGTGGCCAGGCCCCGGGAGATGGGGTCCCCGGTGCCATTAGTGGCCCGGGAGGGGGCCACGCAGCCCCCTCCCAAAAAAAGGACTTTAAAAAAAAAAAGGACGCAAAGGCCGGCCCCGGGGATGGGGTCCCCGGGGCCTTTAATGGCCTGAGGAGGGGGCCACGCAGCTCCCCTCCAAATATTTATTTATTTTAAAAAAGAGGGCATGCCCCGGGGATGGGGTCCCCGGGGCAAATACAGGCCCAGGGAAGGGGGCCACGCGGCCACCTTCCCGTTTAAAATAAATAAATAAATAAAATAAAAGAACAACCTCAGGCCCCGGGGGATGGGGTCCCTGGGGACAAAAGTGGACGAGGGAAGGGGGCCACGCAGCCCCCTCCCATAAAAAAAAGAAAGCAAAAAAACGGCATTGTGCCAGAGGCCCCGCCCCCTCCCTGCAGCACTCTGCAAACGCGCCCCCTGGCGCGTTGTAAGAAGGGGAAGTAATTCCCCTTGAATACTGGGAGTCCCTTGGGGCCAACTAGCCCACCAGGAACCTCCAGTATGCGCCAGGGAGCTGCGTTGCAGAGAGGTGTTCAGAGGCCACGCCCCTTTTTACACCTCTCTGCAACTCAGCTCTGTGGCGCTTTTTGGAGGTACATGGTGGGCTTGTTGGTCCCCAGGGACCCTCAGGATTCAAGGGGACTTAATCCCCCAACTTAAAACGCGCCACGGGGCGCGTTTGCACAGTGGTGAAGGGAAGGGGCGGGGCTTCAGGTGACATGTGTGCAAACAGGCCCTGTGGCGCGTTTTAAGATGGGGATTTAAATCCCCTTCAATCCTGAGGGTCCCTGGGGGCCAACTAGCCCACCAGGTACCTCCAGTAAGCACCACGGAGCAGCGTTGCAGAGTGTTGTAAAAAGGGGCGTGGCCTCTGAACACCTTTCTGCAACGCAGCTCTCTGGCGCATACTGGAGGTACCTGGTGGGCTAGTTGGCCCCTAGGGACCCTCGGGATTGAGGAGGAATTAATTCTCCAACTTAAAACGCGCCACAGGGTGTGTTTGCAGACATGTCACCTCAGGCGCCACCCCCTTCCTTCACCATTGTGCAAATATTCCTCTAAAATCAGCCGAACTACGAATTCCGATTTACTCACCTGTTATCAGGAGAGACCTCAGTGCTGCATCTTTGAGCCCAGTACTGATCCTGAAAAGTAATTTTAACCGTACTTACCAGTAACTTGAATTTCCTTCCATAGGCTAACATTGACTGGTTTCACTTGGAAATTCTTCTAAGTGTGGAGTTTTGGAACTTTATAATATTCCTCTAAAATCAGCCGAACTACGAATTCCGATTTACTCACCTGTTATCAGGAGAGAACTCAGTGGTGCATCTTTGAGCCCAGTACTGATCCTGAAAAGTAATTTTAACCGTACTTACCAGTAACTTGAATTTCCTTCCATAGGATATCATTGCCTGCTTTTTTGCTGAAAAAGTTTCTGTCGATTTTTGAAACATACAAATATTCCTCTAAAATCAGCACAACTACGAATTCCGATTTACTCACCTGTTATCAGGAGAGACCTCAGTGCTGCATCTTTGAGCCCAGTACTGATCCTGAAAAGTAATTCTAACCGTACTTACCAGTAACTTGAATTTCCTTCCATAGGCTAACATGTACTGGTTTCACTTGGAAATTCGTCTAAGTGTGGAGTTTTGGAACTTTATAATATTCCTCTAAAATCAGCCGAACTACGAATTCCGATTTACTCACCTGTTATCAGGAGAGAACCCAGTGCTGCATCTTTTAGCCCAGCACTGACCCTGAAAAGTAATTCTAACCGTACTTACCAGTAACTTGTATTTCCTTCCATAGGAATCCATTGTCTGGTTTTCAGCAGAAAAGTTTCAAAGTGTCGATTTTCACAAACTACAAATATTCCTAAAAAATCGCCTGTATGACTTAAACGCATTCTTTCAACTGTTTACAGGAGATGCACCAGTGCTGGATCCAGGATCCACCACTGAGTAAGAAAAAGTAACGATAACACTACTTACCTGCTAAGTGAATTTCCTCCCATAGGATAACATTGGTGATTCTATGTGAAAAAGTTTCTAAGTGCCCACTTTTAAAATACAATAATATTCCTTAAAAATCACTACTGTAAACAAAACGCTTTTACTCAACTGTTTACAGGAGATGTCGCAGGACTGAATCTAGGATCCAGTCCTGTGGTTAGAAAAGTAATCCATAAAGTAACTAATTGCATTTAACTAGAAATTCACATTGAACTCAATGTTGCATTGTGTTTGAAATTGTGTTGCCCATTGCAACAACTGTAACTACTGTACTTAAAAGTCTATTGCCTATTTGCAAAGTATTTAAACTAAAGTAATTCATTCTGAGAAAGTATATTTTGTAATGTAATGTATAATGTAATTACAATGTAATTTAAAAAATAAAATATCTAAAAATAAATAGTTTAAAAAAATGTAGTAAATCACTATCAAAAAATAAATATAACAATTAATACATTTAAAAATTGTCATTTACAAAACCTTTGAAATTCACTGAAAAAAACCATAGGTTTCAGACATGTTATAGTTAGGAATTAGCATTTAAAAAACCTTTGAAATTCACTGAAAAAACCATAGGTTTCAGGCACGTTATAGTTAGAAATTAGCATTTAAAAAACCTTACAAATTCACTGAAAAAACCATAGGTTTTAGGGACAGTTATAGTTAGTTGGACATTTCACTCGTACAAAACCATAGAAATTCCCCGTTATAGTTAGTTTAGCTAACTATAACTCGCGCCCGCAATGCACTGCTGATGACGTCACATATTACATCACTCATGACATGGTCAGTGACATCACTGATGACATCTCAAATGACATCACTGATGGCATCACTGATGACATCATCCATGTGATCATTTGATGCATCTTCTCACACCCTAATATAACCTTTGAAACACCCACTCTAAATTACAGACTGCCATTCTCAAAACCATAGACACTCCAACACCAATAACTACATACCCACTCACTGATTCTTAGGTCTACACACACATCCACTCACTCACCCGTACAGTCACTCATACTTACGGTCACTCAGTACTAGGACTATCATATGCACTCATACACCTACATAGACACTCACACACCGCCACTCATCCATAGAGGTACTCACACACCTAGTCAGTCATGCAAATAATGAATCACACTGCCATTTACTCACCTATACAGTTATACACACAAAAAGCTCACTTACTCATACAAATACTAGCACATTCTTACGCTCTTATACAATCACTGATACAGGTACACACTCATCCATACAGCCACTCTAACAATCACACACTCTCACTTATAGCCATTTATATACTCCAACACACATATATACTGGCTTTCACATATGTAGTTACTCACACATGTACCACTGAGATATACATTCACTCACTAACACACCCATACACACACTCACCCACCCATACAGTCCATAACAGATGCACTCTTGAAACCATGCACCCAGTGAATCACCCACTCACACATCTATGCACAGAGTCACACACACCCCACCCACACAAACACTCAGGCACCCATACAGATACTCAGACAACCAATCAATAACCCATGTAGACACTCATGTAGCTATTCGCAAACTCATGTAGCCGCTTACACAACAAATGACTGACGGATAGGCATTCACACAGTTTAGTCACTAACCCTTGCATTCAGTAAGATACGTTTAATCACTCACTTATAGAGTCAGTCACGCACCTACTAAATCCTTCATCCACACACTTATACACCCACTCATTCTTCAATACACCTTTCCCTATATATATTAAACATATTTAAACTTTGCAGAAACACACAGTCACTGGATGATGTCATCAGTGATGTCATTTGAGATGTCATCAGTGATGTCATCAGTGATGTCACTGACCATGTCATCAGTGATGTAATATGTGACGTCATCAGCAGTGCATTGCGGGGGCGCGAGTTATAGTTAGCTAAACTAACTATAACGGGGGAATTTCTATGGTTTTGTACGAGTGAAATGTCCAACTAACTATAACTGTCCCTAAAACCTATGGTTTTTTCAGTGAATTTGTAAGGTTTTTTAAATGCTAATTTCTAACTATAACGTGCCTGAAACCTATGGTTTTTTCAGTGAATATATATATACACACACACATATATATATATACACACACACATATATATATATATATATATACACACATATATATATACACACACATATATATATATATATTATCTACTGGCGGTCGCCAGTAGATAGTTATAGTTAGGACCTATTTTCCATAGGAAATCCGCGACATTCTATTTGAAATAACTCTTGCGTCGGTTGACGAATCTTCGCGAAATTTTCTACCTTTATGGCCCGCTCCGGTCCGCTCCTACCCTGAAAGTCTCAGGGTGATTCGTCAAGCGGGGGCCGAGAAAAAGGGGGTCCCAAAACGTGTTTTCCCCATTCATTTTCCCATAGGAAACTTTAGACACGGCTACAGCCCGAACTGCTGAACGGAATTACACCAAATTTGGCAAAGAGGTAGTTCTTGGTTCAGAAAGAACCCTTTTTGTTAAATGGTGTAAATCCGTTCAGTAGTTGCGGAGAAATTAAAAAATAAGAGTCAAAAACTCAATTTCCCATAGGAAACTTTATGCAAGGCTACAGCCCGAACTGCTGAACGGAATTACACCAAATTTGGAAAAGAGGTAGTTCTTGGTTCAAAAAGAACCCTTTTTGTTAAATGGTGTAAATCCGTTCAGTAGTTGCTCAGAAAATCAAAAGTAAAAACACATATATATCTGGGCGGAGCCTAACCACACATGTCATCGTGAGATCTGATTGGCTGTCAGCACTTCATCCTGGAATTGCTGGCAGCCATCTTGGGACCAATATAAATGATAGTACCCCATTGAAATGCATTGTAGTGAATCGAAGATTTTGAGGGTTACCAAAAGGAGAACTATAAAGGGTGATAACAGACTTTAGTTACATTAGAATTCATTTGTTGATGGTACCATACTAATTTCAGGAATTGTGGTGTGTTCTAAGGTGATTTTACCCTGTGAAAAACCTTCTGCTGGGATATCATGAATCATGTTTGAGAGAAAACTATTTTCACATGCTTGTCCCATACAGTTTTGGAAGGTGCCCCAGAAGCTAAAATGAGAGCATATTTTCTGTAAATTCACATTATCTTTCTCAGTCATGTGAGAATGAAGTCTGACATTCTCAGTAAAACATGTACATCCAACAAGGGCAGAGACTGTCAGTTGATTCCTTTGTGTTCTACTGCAGCTTCCCAGAGTGTTCTAAAGAACAACTAGAGTGCTAACAGCCTTACTTATGACAAAAGTATGGCACACCTGAAGCCATCTTGATTGGAATAAACTGGTAACACTTAAAACATTTAATTTAAAAAGGAACAAAATGATGGGGTTCATCTTGTCATAGAAATTATGGTTAGTGCTCTGGAAAGAAAAATTAGGACATGTTTCAAGTGTGATCTCAAATATCTTCCTGTTATATTTCAACAGGAGCAGCCTGTCAGTTGATGCCTTTGTGTTCTACTGCAGCTTCCCAGAGTGTTCTAAAGAACAACTAGAGCGCTAACTGTCTTACTTATGACAAAAGTATGGCACACCTGAAGCCATCTTGATTGGATTAAACTGGTAACACTTAAAACATTTAATTTAAAAGGAACAAAATGATGGGGTTCATTTTGTCATAGAAATTATGGTTAGTGCTGTAGAAAGAAAAATTAGGACATGTTTCAAGTGTGATCTCAAATATCTTCCTGTTATATTTCAACAGGAGCAGCCTGTCAGTTGATGCCTTTGTGTTCTACTGCAGCTTCCCAGAGTGTTCTAAAGAACAACTAGAGCGCTAACAGTCTTACTTATGACAAAAGTATGGCACACCTGAAGCCATCTTGATTGGAATAAACTGGTAACACTTAAAACATTTAATTTAAAAAGGAACAAAATGAGGGGGTTCATTTTGCCATAGAAATTATGGTTAGTGCTGTAGAAAGAAAAATTAGGACATGTTTTAAGTGAGATCTCAAATATCTTCCGGTTATATTTCAACAGGAGCAGCCTGTCAGTTGATGCCTTTGTGTTCTACTGCAGCTTCCCAGAGTGTTCTAAAGAACAACTAGAGTGCTAACAGCCTTACTTATGACAAAAGTATGGCACACCTGAAGCCATCTTGATTGGAATAAACTGGTAACACTTAAAACATTTAATTTAAAAAGGAACAAAATGAGGGGTTCATTTTGCCATAGAAATTATGGTTAGTGCTGCAAAAGAAAATTTAGTGCATGTTTTAAGTGAGATCTCAAATCCTCTTCTATTTCATTAGAAAATTCTGACATGCAGACTGAAACAATCACTTTCAATACCAGCAGTAGACTACCAGTTAACTCCTTGGTGAGCAGTAGCTTTACTACAGTGATCTAATGAACAACTAGAGTAATAACATTCTGAATTTATGGCAAATGTGTGACACATCTGAATGCCTTCTTGATGGAATCAAAGTAAAAAACTGAAAGCATTCCCTACTGAGGAGACTGCAGTAAATGAGGAAATTAGGAAACTTCATAACAAAGAAGTCTTCCAAGATGGCCACCAGTGAAAAAAGAGCCCAAATGTAGCACAAATATTACCCAGATGTAGCCCACATATAGCCCAATGACAAAAGTGTGCAAAACACTTTTTATTTTTAGTTTTTTTGCAGTTTTATGTAGTGCAGACTGGTCAGGTATTGGAGCATTGCATCTTAAAACATGACCCCCTACACTACAAAAACACCACTGCACTACCCTAAATCCTAAAACACTACCCCAGCACGACCCCCTACACTACACAAGCACCACTGCACTATCCTAAACCCTAAAACACTACCCCCAGCATGACCCCCTACACTACACAAACACCACTGCACTACCCTAAACCCTAAAACACTACCCCAACACCACTGCACTAACCTAAATCCTAAAACACTACCCCCAGCACGACCCCCTACACTACCCAAACACCACTGCACTACCCTAAAACATGACCCCCTACACTACACAAACACCACTACACTACCCTAAACCCTAAAACACTGCCCCCAGCACGACCCCCTACACTACACAAACACCACTGCACTACATTAAACCCTAAAACACTACCCCCAGCACGACCCCCTACACTACCCAAACACCACTGCACTACCCTAAAACATGACCCCCTACACTACACAAACACCACTGCACTACCCTAAACCCTAAAACACTACCCCCAGCACGACCCCTACACTACACAAGCACCACTGCACTACCCTAATCCCTAAAACACTAGTCCCAGCACGACCCCCTACACTGCCCGAACACCACTGCACTGCCCTAAACCCTAAAACACCAGCCCCTGCACAACCCCCTACACTGCCCGAACACCACTGCACTGCCCTAAACCCTGAAACACATACCCTAGCACGACCCCCTACACTGCCCGAACACCACTGCACTGCCCTAAACCCTGAAACACCACCCCCTTCACGACCCCCTACACTGCCCGAACACCACTGCACTGCCCTAAACCCTGAAACACCACCCCCAGCATGACCCCTACACTGCCCGAACACCACGGTACTGCCCTAAACCCTGAAACACTACCCCCAGCAAGACCTCCTACACTGCCCAAACACCACTGCACTGCCCTAAACCCTGAAACATCACCCCCAGCAAGACCCCCTACACTGCCTGAACACCACTGCCCTAAACCCTGAAACACCACCCCCAGCACGACCCCCTACACTGCCCGAACACCACTGCACTGCCCTAAACCCTGAAACACCACCCCCAGCACGACCCCCTACACTGCCCGAACACCACTGCACTGCCCTAAACCCTGAAACACCACCCCCTGCACGACCCCCTACACTGCCCGAACACTACTGCACTGCCCTAAACCCTGAAACACCATCCCCAGCACGACCCCCTACACTGCACGAACACCACTGCACTGCCCTAAACCCTGAAACACTACCCCCAGCAAGACCCCTACACTGCCCGAACACCACTGCACTGCCCTAAACCCTGAAACACCACCCCAGCAAGAGCCCCTACACTGCCCGAACACCACTGCCCTAAACCCTGAAACACCACCCCCAGCAAGACCCCTACACTGCCCGAACACCACTCCACTGCCCTAAACCCTGAAACACCAGCCCCAGCACGACCCTTACACTGCCCGAACACCACTGCACTGCCCTAAACCCTGAAACACCACCCCCTGCATGACCCCCTACACTGCCCAAACACCACTGCACTGCCCTAAACCCTGAAACACCACCCCAGCACGACCCCCTACACTGCCCGAACACCACTGCACTGCCCTAAACCCTGAAACACCACCCCCTGCACGATCCCCTACACTGCCCGAACACTACTGCACTGCCCTAAACCCTGAAACACCACCCCAGCACGACCCCCTACACTGCACGAACACCACTGCACTGCCCTAAACCCCGAAACACTACCCCCAGCAAGACCCCCTACGCTGCCCTAACACCACTGCCCTAAACCCTGAAACACCACCCCCAGCAAGACCCCCTACACTGCCCGTACACCACTGCACTGCCCTAAACCCTGAAACACCACCCCCAGCATGACCCCCTACACTGCCCGAACACCACTGCACTGCCCTAAACTCTGAAACACCACCCCCAGCACGACCCCCTACACTGCCCGAACACCACTGCACTGCCCTAAACCATGAAACACCACCCCCAGCACGACCCCCTACACTGCCCGAACACCACTGCACTGCCCTAAACCCTGAAACACCACCCCCAGCACGACCCCCTACACTGCCCGAACACCACTGCACTGCCCTAAACCCTGAAACACCAGCCCCAGCACAACCCCGTACACTGCCCGAACACCAGTGCACTGCCCTAAACCCTGAAACACCAGCCCCAGCACGACCGCCTACACTGCCCGAAAACCACTGCACTGCCCTAAACCCTGAAACACCAGCCCCAGCACGACCCCCTACACTGCCCGAACACCACAGCACTACCCTAAACCCTCAAACACCAGCCCCAGCACGACCCCTACACTGCCCAAACACCACTGCACTGCCCTAAACCCTGAAACACCAGCCCCAGCAAGATCCCCTACACTGCCCGAACACCACTGCACTGCCCTAAACCCTGAAACACCACCCCCAGCAAGACCCCCTACACTGCCCGAACACCACTGCACTAAAGCCTGAAACACCACCCCCAGCAAGACCACCTACACTGGCCGAACACCACTGCACTGCCCAAAACCCTGAAACACCACCCCCTGCACGACCCCATACACAGCCCGAACACCACTGCACTGCCCTAAACCCTGAAACACCACCCCTCAGCACGACACCCTACACTGCCCGAACACCACTGCACTGCCCTAAACCCTGAAACACCACCCCCAGCACGACCCCCTACACTGCCCGAACACCACTGCACTGCCCTAAACCCTGAAACACCACCCTCTGCACGACCTCCTACACTGCCGGATCACCACTGCACTGCCCTAAACCCTGAAACACCACCCCCAGCACGACCCCCTACACTGCCCGAACACCACTGCACTGCCCTAAACCCTGAAACATCAACCCCAGCAAGACCCCCTACACTGCCTGAACACCACTGCCCTAAACCCTGAAACACCACCCCCTACACTGCATGAACACCACTGCACTGCCCTAATCCCTGAAACACCACCTCCAGCAAAACCCCTACACTGCCTGAACACCATTGCTCTGCCCTAAATCCTGAAACACTAGCCCCAGCATGACCCCCTACACTGCCCAAACACCACTGCACTGCCCTAAACCCTGAAACACCACCCCCAGCACGACCCCCTACACTGCCCGAACACCACTGCACTGCCCTAAACCCTGAAACACCAGCCGCAGCAAAACCCCCTACACTGCCCGAACACCACTGCACTGCCCTAGACTCTGAAACACCAGCCCCAGCAAGACCCCCTACACTGCCCGAACACCACTGCACTGCCCTAAACCCTGAAACACCAGCCCCAGCATGACCCCCTACACTGCCCGAACACCACTGCAATGCCCTAAACCCTGAAACACCAGCCCCAGCACGACCACCTACACTGCCCGAACACCACTGCACTGCCCTAAACCCTGAAACACCACCCCCTGCACGACCCCTACACTGCCCGAACACCACTGCACTGCCCTAAACCCTGAAACACCACCCCCTGCAGCACCCCTACACTGCCCGAACACCACTGCACTGTCCTAAACCCTGAAACACCACCCCCTGCTCCGCCCCCTACACTGCCCGAACACCACTGCACTGCCCTAAACCCTGAAACACCACCCCCAGCACGACCCCTTTACTGCTCGAACACCACTGCACTGCCCCAAACCCTGAAACACCACCCCCAGCACGACCCCCTACACTGCCCGAACACCACTGCCCTAAACCCTGAAACACCACCCCCTGCACGGCACCCTACACTGCCCGAACACCACTGCACTGCCCTAAACCCTGAAACACCACCCCCAGCACGACCCCTACACTGCCCGAACACCACTGCACTGCCCTAAACCCTAAAACACCACCCCCAGCACGACCCCCTACACTACCCGAACACCACTGCACTGCCCTAAACCCTAAAACACTCCCCCAGCACGACCCCCTACACTACCCGAACACCACTGCACTGCCCTAAACCCTAAAACACTCCCCCAGCACGACCCCCTACACTACCCAAACACCACTGCACTGCCCTAAACCCTAAAACACTACCCCCGCATGACCCCCTACACTACCCAAACACCAATGCACTACCCTAATTCCTAAAACACTACCCCCCGCATGACCCCCTACACTACCCTAAACCCTAAAACACTACCCCGCACGACTCCCTACACTATCCAAAGACCACTGCACTACCCTAAACCCTAAAACACGACCTCCTACACTACACAAACACCACTGCACTACCCTAAACCCTAAAACACTACCCCCTACACTACACAAACACCACTGCACTACCCTAAACCCTAAAACACAACCACCAGCAGTACCCCTACACTACCCAAACACCACTGCACTAACCTAAACCCTAAAACACTACCCCCAACAGTACCCCCTACACTACCCTAAATCACTACCCCCAACACGACCCCCTACACTACCCAAACACCACTGCACTACCCTAAACCCTAAAACACTACCCCAGCATGACCCCTACACTACCCAAACACCACTGCACTACCCTAAACCCTAAAACACTCCCCAGCACGACTCCCTACACTACCCAAACACCACTGCACCACCCTAAACCCTAAATCTACCCCCAGCATGACCCCCTGCACTACACAAACACCACTGCACTACCCTAATTCCTAAAACACTACCCCCAGCACGACCCTCTTCACTACCTAAACACAACTGCACAATTTGTTGCAGGCGTTGCAACGCAGGCCTGTGGTGCTTACTGGAAGAACCTAGTGGGCTAGTTGGGCCCCAGGGACTCTCAGGATTCAAGGTGACCTAATCCCCCAACTTAAAACACACCACGGGGCGGGTTGCACAGTGGTGAAGGGAGGGGCGGGGCCTCAGGTGACATGTGCGCAAACACGCCCTGTGGTGCGTTTTAAGTTGGGGAATTAATTCCCTTTGAATCCTGAGGGACCCTGGGGGCCAACTAGCCCACCAGGTACCTTCAGTAAGCACAACAAAGTTGCGTTGCAGAGAGGTGAAAAAGGTGCGTGGCCTCGGAACGCCTCTCTGCAACTCAGCTCTGTGGTCCTAACTGTAGGTACCTGGGGGCTAGTTGGGCCCCAGGGACCCTCAGAATTCAAGGGGACTTAATCCCGCAACTTAAAACGCGACCACAGGGTGCGTTTGCACACATGTCACCTCAGGCCCCCTCCCTTCACCACTGTGCAAACGCGCCCTGTAGCGCGTTTTAAGAGGTAGTTTTAATCCCCCTGCCCTATTATGTACTAGGGACTTGCAGAGGAGGTCATGCTAATCACAGGGGTACCCCAACGCATAGTGTTCCCTAGTGTATGTAGGTGTTTTCACTGTATTCTAAGTGTCTTTTAGCATAGCACTGGCTCTGGTTAGTCAGAGTCAGTTACCACCAGTACCCGTCTGAAAAAGTTGTGGGCACAGGATGATTTTGAACAAGGCCTCTTTCTGCTCTTCTGTTGGTTCTTTCTGCACATCTTTTGCTTCTTTCTGTGCGTTTTTCTTCTTTCTTCACATGTCCTACCTCTGTAGGCATAGTTAGAAACTAGCATTTAAAAACCTTTGAAATTCACTTAAAAATCATAGGTTTCAGGCACGTTATAGTTAGAAATTAGCATTTAAAAAACCTTTGAAATTCACTGAAAAAACCATAGGTTTCAGACACGTTATAGTTAGAAATTAGCATTTAAAAAACCTTTGAAATTCACTGAAAAAACCATAGGTTTTAGGGACAGTTATAGTTAGTTGGACATTTCACTCATACAAAACCATAGAAATTCCCCTGTTATAGTTAGTTTAGCTAACTATAACTCGCGCCCTCATAATGCACTGCTGATGACGTCACATATTACATCACTCATGACATGGTCAGTGACATCACTGATGACATCACTGATGACATCTCAAATGACATCACTGATGACATCATCCATGTGATAATTTCATGCATCTTCTCACACCCTAATATAACTTTTGATACACCCACTCTAAATTACAGACTGCCATTCTCAAAACCATAGACACTCCAACATCAAAAACTACATACCCACTCACTGATTCTTAGGTCTACACACACATCCACTCACTCACCCGTACAGTCACTCATACTTAGTCACTCAGTACAGGACTATCATATGCACTCATACACCTATATAAACACTCACACACCGCCACTCATCCATAGAGGTACTCACACACCTAGTCAGTCATGCAAAAACTTAATCACACACCCATTTACTCACCTATACAGTTATAAACACACCAGCTCACTTACTCATACAAATACTAGCACATTCTTACGCTCTTATACAATCACTGATACAAGTACACACTCATCCATACAGCCACTCTCACAATCACACACTCTCACTTATAGCCATTTATATACTCCAACACACATATATACTGCCTTTCACATATGTAGTTACTCACACATGTACCACTGAGATATACATTCAATCACTAACACACCCATACACACACTCACCCACCCATACAGTCCATCACAGATGCACTCTTGAAACCATGCACCCAGTGAATCACCAACTCACACATCTATGCACAGAGTCACACACACCCCACCCACACAAACACTCAGGCACCCATACAGATACTCAGACAATCAATCAATAACCCATGTAGACACTCATGTAGCTATTCAGAAAGCCATGCAGCCGCTTACAAACCAACAGACAAACGGATACAGACATTCACACAGTTTAGTCACTAACCCATGCATTCAATAAGATACATTTAATCACTCACTTGTAGAGTCAGTCACTCACGTACTAAATCATCCATTCAGACACTTATACACCCACTCATTCTTCAATACGCCTTTCCCTATATATATTAAACATATTTAAACTTTACAGAAACACACAGTCACTGGATGATGTCATCAGTGATGTCATCAGTGATGTCATTTGAGATGTCATCAGTGATGTCATCAGTGATGTCACTGACCATGTCATGAGTGATGTAATATGTGACGTCATCAGCAGTGCATTGCGGGGCGCGAGTTATAGTTAGCTGAACTAACTATAACGGGGAATTTCTATGGTTTTGTATGAGTGAAATGTCCAACTAACTATAACTGTCCCTAAAACCTATGGTTTTTTCAGTGAATTTCAAAGGTTTTTTAAATGCTAATTTCTAACTATAACGTGTCTGAAACCTATGGTTTTTTCAGTGAATATATATATACACACATATATATATATATATATATACACACATATATATATATATACACACATATATATATATTCACTGAAAAAAACATAGGTTTTAGGGACAGTTATAGTTAGTTGGACATTTCACTCGTACAAAACCATAGAAATTCCCCCGTTATAGTTAGTTCAGCTAACTATAACTCGCGCCCCCGCAATGCACTGCTGATGATATCACATATTACATCACTCATGACATGGTCAGTGGCATCACTGATGACATCACTGATGACATCTCAAATGACATCACTGATGACATCACTGATGACATCATCCAGTGACTGTGTGTTTCTGTAAAGTTTAAATATGTTTAATATATACAGGGAAAGGCGTATTGAAGAATGAGTGGGTGTATAAGTGTCTGAATGGATGATTTAGTACGTGCGTGACTGACTCTACAAGTGAGTGATTAAACGTATCTTACTGAATGCATGGGTTAGTAAGTAAACTGTGTGAATGTCTGTATCCGTCTGTTTGTTGGTGTGTAAGTGAATGCATGGATTTGCGAATAGCTACATGAGTGTCTATATGGGTTATTGATTGGTTCTCTGAGTATCTGTATGGCTGCCTGAGTGTTTGTGTGGGTGGGGTGTGTGTGACTCTGTACATAGATGTGTGAGTGGGTGATTCACTGGGTGCATGATTTCAAGAGTGCATCTGTGATGGACTGCTTGGGTGGGTGAGTGTGTGTATGGGTGTGTTAGTGAGTGAATGTATATCTCAGTGGTACATGTGCGAGCAACTACATATGTAAAAGGCAGTATATATGTGTGTTAGAGTATTTAAATGGCTATAAGTGAGAGTGTGTGATTGTGAGAGTGGCTGTATGGATGCGTGTGTGCTTGTATCAGTTATTGTATAAGAGCGTAAGAATGTGCTAGTATTTGTATGAGTAAGTGAGCTGGTGTGTGTGTATAACTGTATAGGTGAGTAAATGGGTGTGTGATTAATTTTTTGCATGACTGACTAGGTGTGTGTGTACCTCTATGGATGAGTGGTGGTGTGTGAGTGTTTATATAGGTGTATGAGTGCATATGATAGTCCTGTACTGAGTGACTGTAAGTATGAGTGAATGTACGGGTGAGTTAGTAGATGTGTGTGTGTAGACCTAAAAATCAGTGAGTGGGTATGTAGTTATTGGTATTGGAGTGTGTATGGTTTTGAGAATGGCAGTCTGTAATTTAGAGTGGGTGTATCAAAAGTTATATTAGGGTGTGAGAAGATGCATGAAATTGTCACATGGATGATGTCATCAGTGATGTCATCAGTGATGTCATTTGAGATGTCATCAGTGATGTCATCAGTGATGTCACTGGCCATGTCATGAGTGATGTAATATGTGACGTCATCAGCAGTGCATTGCGGGCGCGAGTTATAGTTAGCTGAACTAACTATAACGGGGGAATTTCTATGGTTTTGTACGAGTGAAATGTCCAACTAACTATAACTGTCCCTAAAACCTATGGTTTTTTCAGTGAATTTCAAAGGTTTTTAAATGCTAATTTCTAATTATAACGTGCCTGAAACCTATGATTTTTAAGTGAATTTCAAAGGTTTTTAAATGCTAGTTTCTAACTATGCCTACAGAGGTAGGACATGTGAAGAAAGAAGAAAAACGCACAGAAAGAAGCAAAAGAAATGCAGAAAGAAGCAACAGAAGTCCACAAAGACGAAGAAAAGTGCAGGAAGAAGCAAAAGATGTGCAGAAAGAACCAACAGAGGAGCAGAAAGAGGCCTTGTTGTAAAATCATCCTGTGCCCACAACTTTTTCAGACGGGTACTGGTGGTAACTGACTCTGACTAACCTGAGCCAGTGCTATGCTAAAAGACACTTAGAATACAGTGAAAACACCTACATACACTAGGGAACACTATGCGTTGGGGTACCCCTGTGATTTCATGACCTCCTCTGTAAGTCCCTAGTACATAATAGGGCAGGGGATTAAAACTACCTCTTAAAACGCGCTATAGGGCGCGTTTGCACAGTGGTGAAGGGAGGGGGCCTGAGGTGACATGTGTGCAAACGCGCCCTGTGGCGCGTTTTAAGTTGCGGGATTAAGTCCCCTTGAATCCTGAGGGTCCCTGGGGCCCAACTAGCCCCCAGGTACCTACAGTTAGGACCACAGAGCTGAGTTGCAGAGAGGCGTTCCGAGGCCACGCACCTTTTTTCACCTCTCTGCAACGCAACTCTGTTGTGCTTACTGAAGGTACCTGGTGGGCTAGTTGGCTCCCAGGGTCCCTCAGGATTCAAGGGGAATTAATTCCCCAACTTAAAACGCACCACAGGGCGTGTTTGCGCATATGTCACCTGAGGCCCCGCCCCTCCCTTCACCACTGTGCAAATGCGCCCGTGGCGCGTTTTAAGTTGGGGGATTAGGTCACCTTGAATCCTGAGGGTCCCTGGGGCCCAACTAGCCCCCAGGTACCTACAGTTAGGACCACAGAGCTGAGTTGCAGAGAGGCGTTCCGAGGCCACGCACCTTTTTCACCTCTCTGCAACGCAACTCTGTTGTGCTTACTGAAGGTACCTGGTGGGCTAGTTGGCCCCCAGGGTCCCTCAGGATTCAAGGGGAATTAATTCCCCAACTTAAAACGCACCACAGGGCGTGTTTGCGCATATGTCACCTGAGGCCCCGCCCCCTCCCTTCACCACTGTGCAAATGCGCCCCGTGGCGCGTTTTAAGTTGGGGGATTAGGTCACCTTGAATCCTGAGGGTCCCTGGGGCCCAACTAGCCCACCAGGGACTTCCAGTAAGCACCACAGGCCTGCGTTGCAACGCCTGTAACAAATTGTGCAGTTGTGTTTAGGTAGTGAAGGGGGTCGTGCTGGGGGTAGTGTTTTAGGGTTTAGGGTAGTGCAGTGGTGTTTGTGTAGTGTAGGGGGCAATGATGGGGGTAGATTTAGGGTTTAGGGTAGTGCAGTGGTGTTTGGGTAGTGTAGGGAGTCATACTGGGGGGAGTGTTTTAGGGTTTAGGGTAGTGCAGTGGTGTTTGGGTAGTGTAGGGGGTCGTGCTGGGGGTAGTGTTTTAGGGTTTAGGGTAGTGCAATGGTGTTTGGGTAGTGTAGGGGGTTGTGCTGGGGGTAGTGTTTTAGGGTTTAGGGTAGTGCAGTGGTGTTTGGGTAGTGTAGGGGGTCGTGCTGGGGGTAGTGTTTTAGGGTTTAGGGTAGTGCAATGGTGTTTGGGTAGTGTAGGGGGTACTGCTGGGGGTAGTGTTTTAGGGTTTAGGGTAGTGCAGTGGTGTTTGGGTAGTGTAGGGGGTACTGCTGGGGGTAGTGTTTTAGGGTTTAGGGTAGTGCAGTGGTGTTTGGGTAGTGTAGGGGTTCGTGCTGGGGGTCGTTTTTTAGGGTTTAGGGTAGGGCAGTTGTGTTTGTGTAGTGTAGGGGGTAGTGTTTTAGGGTTTAGGGTAGTGCAGTGGTGTTTGTGTAGTGTAGGGGGTCATGCTGGGGGTAGTGTTTTAGGGTTTAGGGTAGTGCAGTGGTGTTTGTGTAGTGTAGGAGGTCGTGTTTTAGGGTTTAGGGTAGTGCAGTGGTCTTTGGGTAGTGTAGGGAGTCGTGCGGGGGTAGTGTTTTAGGGTTTAGGGTAGTGCAGTGGTCTTTGGGTAGTGTAAGGGGTCGTTCGGGGTAGTGTTTTAGGGTTTAGGGTAGTGCATTGGTGTTTGGGTAGTGTAGGGGGTCATGCGGGGGTAGTGTTTTAGGGTTTAGGGCAGTGCAGTGGTGTTTGGGTAGTGTAGGGGGTCATGCTGGGGGAGTGTTTTAGGGTTTAGGGCAGTGCAGTGGTGTTCGGGTAGTGTAGGGGGTCGTGCTGGGGGAGTGTTTTAGGGTTTAGGGCAGTGCAGTGGTGTTCGGGTAGTGTAGGGGGTCATGCAGGGGGAGTGTTTGAGGGCTTAGGGCAGTGCAGTCGTGTTCGGCTAGTGTAGGGGGTCGTGCTGGGGGAGTATTTTAGGGTTTAGGGTAGTGCAGTGGTGTTTGGGTAGTGTAGGGGTCATGCTGGGGGTAGTGTTTTAGGGTTTAGGGCAGTACAGAGGTGTTCGGGCAGTGTAGGGGGTCGTGCTGGGGGTGGTGTTTTAGGGTTTAGGGCAGTGCAGTAGTGTTCGGGCAGTGTAGGGGGTCGTGCTGGGGGTGGTGTTTCAGGGTTTAGGGCAGTGGAGTGGTGTTCGGGCAGTGTAGGGGGTCGTGCAGGGGGTGGTGTTTCAGGGTTTAGGGCAGTGCAGTGGTGTTCGGGCAGTGTAGGGGGTCGTGCAGGGGGTGGTTTTTCAGGGTTTAGGGCAGTGTTGTTCGGGCAGAGTAGGGGGTCATGCTGGGGGTGGTGTTTAGGGTTTGGGGCAGTACAGTGGTGTTCGAGCTGTAAAGGGGGTCGTGCTGGGGGTGGTGTTTCAGGGTTTTGGGCAGTGCAGTGGTGTTCGGGCAGTGTAGGGGGTCATGCGGGGGTGGTGTTTCAGGGTTTAGGGCAGTGCAGTGGTGTTCGGGCAGTGTAGGGGGTCGTGCAGGGTTGTGGTGTTTCAGGGTTTAGGGCAGTGCAGTGGTGTTCGGGCAGTGTAGGGGGTCGTGCTGGGGTGGTGTTTCAGGGTTTAGGGCAGTGCAGTGGTATTCGGGCAGTGTAGGGGGTGGTGCAGGGGGTGGTGTTTCAGGGTTTAGGGCAGTGCAGTGGTGTTCGGGCAGTGTAGGGGGTGGTGCAGGGGGTGGTGTTTCAGGGTTTAGGGCAGTGCAGTGGTGTTCGGGCAGTGTAGGGGGTCATGCTGGGGCTGGTGTTTCAGGGTTTAGGGCAGTGCAGTGGTGTTCGGGCAGTGTAGGGGGTCGTGCTGGGGCTGGTGTTTCAGGGTTTAGGGCAGTGCAGTGGTGTTCGGGCAGTGTTGGGGGTCGTGCTGGGGCTGGTGTTTCAGGGTTTGGGCAGAGCAATGGTGTTCAGGCAGTGTAGGGGGTTGTGCTGGAGGTGGTGTTTCAGGGTTTAGGGCAGTGCAGTGGTGTTCGGGCAGTGTAGGGGGTCTTGATGGGGGTGGTGTTTCAGGGTTTAGGGCAGTGGTGTTCAGGCAGTGTAGGGGGTCTTGCTGGGGGTGATGTTTTAGTGTTTATGGCAGTGCAGTGGTGTTCGGGCAGTGTAGGGGGTGTTGCTGGGGGTAGTGTTTCAGGGTTTAGGGCAGTGCAGTGGTGTTCGGGCAGTGTAGGGGGTCGTGCTAGGGGTGGTGTTTCAGGGTTTAGGGCAGTGCAGTGGTGTTCGGGCAGTGTAGGTGGTCATACTGGGGCTGGCGTTTCAGGGTTTAGGGCAGTCCAGTGGTGTTCCGGCAGTGTAGGGGGTCGTGCAGGGGGGTGGTGTTTCAGGGTTTAGGGCACTGCAGTGGTGTTCGGGCAGTGTAGGGGGTCATGCTGGGGGTGGTGTTTCAGGGTTTAGGGCAGTGCAGTGGTGTTCGGCCAGTGTAGGTGGTCTTGCTGGGGGTGGTGTTTCAGGGTTTAGTGCAGTGGTGTTCGGGCAGTGTAGGGGGTCTTGCTGGGGGTGGTGTTTCAGGGCTTAGGGCAGTGCAGTGGTGTTCGGGCAGTGTAGGGTGTGAGAAGTTGGCCTGGCATATGCTGTCCACTAATTATAGTGATACAAAAGGGGATGATGGACGGAACGTTTGAGCCAATCAAACACTCACCCCCAGTCAACTGATCTGGGTTTAATCCATCATCATTCTTTAGCTCACTCCACCACCCCAGTTCAGATTGAACCAGCCTCTTTCTTCTCTCATGAGAGGATTCCCTCCTATGAGATGAGACAGAGCTCCCTATAGAGGTGCCAGAGTGGTTAGACTCCTGAGAAGGAGATCTAGACTTCCTGGGCACACTCTTAATCCTTCCTGGGGGGACAAAGAGGGCATCATCTTGATCATCCTCATCATCATCCACAGGAGGGATTGGGTTTTCCAGGTCAGGGTCATTGTCACCCTCCTGGCCAGTTTCAGTGGGGGGGCTGGGGGTATTGGTACCCCTAGCGTCCTCCTCTTCTCCTGCCCCACCCTCAGCTCCTACCCCTTCAGTCCCTACAGGCTTACTAAGGTCATAAGCCACCAACAACTACTTGAGGTGTTGGGTGGTGGGGCTTTGGCCTGTCCTTATTTTTCTCAAGTTACATAAAGCTCTCAATTCCAAGAATGGGAGTGTATCATACTTGGAGGGTGGAAGCTCAATGGCTTCCTGCAAGGATTCTTTGGATCCTGCCCTTAAAGACATTACTAGTGTGGTGTGGTGTATGCACTACCTACTCTAGTGTGGCCTACTAAACTCTCTTGAGTTGTAGAAAGGGTTGTGCTATCCCTTAACACACAACTCTAAGTTCAGTAGAACTTACTGTTATTCTAAGCTTAAATTATATGTACCTTAGGTACCTTTAGTGGTTTTCAGTTGATCAATTCAATTGAGATTATCTGGTAAAACAATAGCAAGCTGGAATCCCACACGCTGCACACCAATGTGAGAAGTTGGCCTGGCATATGCTGTCCACTAATTATAGTGGGCACCTTGCACCAGTCCAAACAACCCCTTATTGGAGATAGGTTAAAGACAACCTTATTGAAAGCTATCCTAGTGGTAGCTATGGAGAGCAGCCTTCAGGCTAAGTCTTGAAGGAATGTAAAGCAGCTTGTTTTACCAGTCTATAATCTCTTGAGTGACCAAATGAAAGAGCACCACACCAGGTATATATTCAAAATATATGTATTTATTGCTAAACACACCCCTCTAGTCTCTTTATGAGGCTAGAGTTCGAAGTACATAAGTTATAAGTTATTAATTCACAGTAATAGCACAAATACACGTTTGGGCCCTAGGGGCGTACCAAACCATATACCAATAAAGTGGTATGCGAACCACGACTGAACTAGACACTAGGCCTAGAGCCTCTAGGAGTGCTTGGACCACAAGGAACCACCCAAGGTAGTGACACAGGGGACCTACGGGAGACGCGTGCAGTATAAATACACAACCGCGATACGCCGTTGACTTCTATGGAGAAAGTCGGGATCGGGAAAGTATAGAAAAGGGACACTTAAAAGAGGACTAGGACAAAACCCTTTGAGATCTAGGACTTTGAAGAGTCTCTACCCACGGGAGCACCGGAGTACTCGTGTTACCTCACCCAGGGAAGCCGGGTGCATAGGTGCCTTTCGGGGTCGGGTTTCGTCGTCGATTCGAATGGCGATCTGCTGCAAAGTGCTGCTGGCGGCCAAGAGAAAAGTGTCCGGGTGGATCCAAGAGTGGATCGGAGTTCTGAAGAACCTGAAAGCAGAGGGGACAGAGTCTGGGTCACTAGCCAGTGACCAGGAAGGCGATGGACAGATGCCCACCGATGTCGAGTGCTTCAGGTGCGTTGACGGTTGTCTTGACTCTTCAGCCACGAGGTCCAGGAGGCGTTGTCGGCGACCAGGAGCAGGATTCGGGCTGGTACACAATGTCTGTCGAGTGCTGAGGTGTCGGCGACCGGATTGGACCCAAGAAGCCTTGGCAACGGCAAGTCTTGGTGAAAATGTAGATCGTCGATGGTGCAGACCAGCAAGGTCTGTGGAACTCACCCAGCGAGGGTAAGTGAGGGCAGGCCTGGAGCAACCAGAATGCCAAGTAAGAAAAGGATTGGCCTTCGTTAAGGGCTACTAGCCAACGGGCTAGCGACCGTGAAGGAGCCTCGTGACGCCGCACGTGGAGCTGGCTTACAGGACACTCGTGGAGTGGGGGCCAGTGATCTTCGGTGCAGGTGGTGCTGGAGGCTAGGGCTACTCGGAGCCCAAAGCACGACTTCTTGGGAGACCCAGAAGATGGTGCACTTGCAAGTGTGCTCGGTGTCCAGGGGTCACGGTCTCAAGTCACCCACGATAGCCACGGGCCTCAGCTTTGCTGGGGACTCAGGGTAGCCTCGGGAAGTCTGAGAATCCACCTCTGGTGATGCGATGACTTCGGCGTCCAACGGGAGCTTCAGAAATGCGAACCGGACAGATGCTTCTTTGGTGCCTGCCAAGCAGGGGAGTCACTCCTTGACCCCAAGGGAGATTCTTCAGTCCTCTAATCTTGTCGTAGAGCGTCGAAGGTCCAGGATTCAGTTTCAGAGTTTCGTCCAGGTATAATCTAAAGTCCTAAGGACTGGGTTCCTACCTTTATTCTAAAAATAGGGGTTGGACTACTCTGTGGCCCCACCTATGGGTGGGTCAGGGCAGAGGGGTGGCTACACCCCTTTCCCTTTGTCCAGTTCGCGCCAAAGCAGGGGCTGCAAGCCCCTGATCCGGTTTGAACTGGGGTATGCACAGGGACACCAAATGTGCCCCCAGTGCAGGACTTCAAAGCACCCGAAAGTGCTCCCGCCCAGCCCCAATACACATTATCCTGTCTAGGGAGGTGGTCACACCTCCCTGGGACAGGAAACCTATTGTCCAGGCCTCCCCTGCCGGAGTTTCGTCCAGCAGCAGGAGGCCAGACTCGTGTCTGTGGCAGCAGCATCCATTTTGTGATGCCAGGGCTCTGGAAAGAAGTTACCGGACTCGTCAGAGTTAACATGTCTTTCCCTCTAGAAGGGTGGAATGCTACCCCCGCCACCAGTATTGGCGGGGGGTAGTATTCCAAGATGTTTGACACCAAACACGACATGTTTAGGTGCAGCCATTCCAAAGTTAGCATTTTACCGCGAGGATATAATGCGCTTAAGAGTATATGGTCAGGCTGCACTACAAACAGCATCAGAGATGGTCTCCGAACGCTGCAGAGGGGCCCTGCTCATGCAGGGGCACCCTCTCACATAGGAACCACGCACTCTGCCTTTAGGATTGATAAGGCCTGCCTTAGGAGTGACTTATAGGTTTATATGTGTGTATGTATTTTGTGATATAGGTAACCTATATCACAGTAAGGAGTGCATGCACCACCTTACCCAGGCTGCAGTAGCAGACCTGTGGTGCCAGTTTGGATGGCCTTCCAGGGGTGGCATAATACATGCTGCAGCCCCTGGCAGGCCTCTGAGGTACCTATGCCCTTGGTACATAGTATACCATATACTAGGGACTTATAAGGGCACTCCAGATTCCAATCAGTGATGTGCCTAAGGCACATGGAAACCATTTTAGAGAGGAAGCAGCTAGGCTGGGGTTCTGATTAGCAGGGCCCCAGCCAGACTAATGTCGAAAAACAGTGAAGCATCAGCAAAAAGTGGGGGTACCCATGTGAAGCAGATCCTACTCTCCTACACAACCCCCCCAAACGTAGGGACATTAAACTAACCTTGCCCAGTTAAGTCTTCATGTTCTAAGTGGAAATACCTAGAGAGTCCATCTGCATTTGCATGGTTACTCCCAGGCCTATGTTCCACTGTAAAGTCCATCCCCTGTAGGGAAATGGACCACCTAAGCAGTTTGGGGTTTTCACCCTTCATTTGTTTTAGCCATAAGAGGGGCTTATGGTCTGTCTGAACCAGGAAGTGTGTACCAAACAAGTATGGCCTCAACTTCTTCAGAGCCCAGACCACAGCAAAGGCCTCCCTCTCTATGGCTGACCAACGTTTCTCTCTAGGGGTCAGCCTTCTGCTAATGAAAGCTACTGGCTGATCCTGACCTTCTTCATTCAATTGTGACAGTACAGCCCCTACCCCCAATTCAGATGCATCAGTTTGAACAATGAACTTCTTGGAGTAATCAGGACTCTGCAGAATTGGAGCAGTGCACATGGCCTGCTTGAGGTCATCAAATGCCTTTTGACAGCTAGCTGTCCACTGAACCTTTTTGGGCATTTTCTTAGAAGTTAAGTCATTCAGGGGTGTCACTATTGATCCATACCCCTTGACAAATCTCCTATAGTACCCAGTCAGGCCTAAGAAGGCTCTCACCTGAGTCTGGGTAGTGGGAGCAGTCCAGTCCATGATGGTCTGGATCTTGCTCTGCAAAGGTTGAACCTGGCCTCCACCCACAAGGTGGCCCAGGTACACAACCTGACTCTGCCCTATCTGGCACTTAGTGGCCTTGATAGTCAGGCCTGCTTTTGCAGGGCCTGTAAAACATTCCTGAGGTGGACCAGGTGATCCTCCCAGGTGGAGCTAAAGACAGCAATATCATCTAGATAAGCTGCACTATAGGCTTCCAGTCCTGTGAGAACTGTATTCACCAACCTCTGGAAAGTGGCAGGTGCATTCTTCAGACCAAAGGGCATCACCACAAATTGATAATGCCCACTAGGGGTTGAGAATGCAGTTTTGGGCTTTGCAGTATCAGCTAGTCTGATCTGCCAGTAGCCAGCTGTTAGGTCAAATGTGCTGAGATATTTGGCAGAGGCCAAAGTATCTATGAGCTCATCTGCCCTGGGTATTGGATGGGCATCAGTCCTAGTGACTGCATTGAGACCCCTGTAGTCCACACAAAACCTCATCTCTCTTTTTCCACCACTGGTGTGAGGTTTCGGTACTAGGACTACTGGACTAGCCCAAGGGCTATCTGAGGGTTCAATGACTCCCAATTCCAACATTTTCTGGACTTCAGTCCTGATACAGTCCCTGACATGGTCAGGTTGCCTATAAATCTTGTTTTTAATAGGCAGACTGTCCCCAGTGTCCACTTCATGAGTGCACCAGGTGGTCTGACTGGGGGTCAGTGAAAACAAATGTCTAAACTGATTGAGGACTTGCCTGCAATCAGCTTGTTGCTGGGTAGTGAGGCTGCCTGCCAAGGCTGCACCATCAACTGACCCATCGTCAGGGTTCTGTGAGAGCAGGTCAGGGAGTGGGTCACTCTCTTCCTCCTGCCCTTCATCAGTAGCCATGAGCAAGCCCATGTCTGCCCTGTCCACATATGGTTTTAACCTGTTGACATGGAGAACCCTGTGGGGACTCCTGGGTGTTCCTAGGTCCACTAAATAAGTGACCTCACCCTTCTGCTCAACAATAGTGTGGGGTCCACTCCATTTATCTTGGAGAGCTGCTGGGGCCACTGGCTCCAACACCCACACCTTCTGTCCTGGCTGGTAAACAGTCAGAACAGCCTTTTGGTCATGCCAGGCCTTTTGAAGTTCCTGGCTAGCCTCAAGGTTTTTGGTTGCCTTTTTCATGTACTCAGCCATCCTGGAGCGGAGACCAAGTACATAGTCCACTATATCTTGCTTTGGGGGCTTGAGAGGTAACTCCCATCCTTCCTTCACCAAGCACAGTGGACCCCTCACAGGGTGGCCAAACAGAAGTTCAAAAGGGCTGTAACCAACCCCTTCTGAGGCACCTCCCTATATGCGAATAAAAGGCAGGGCAAGAGTATGTCCCATCTACGCCTAAGCTTTTCTGGGAGCCCTTTAATCATGCCCTTCAAGGTTTTGTTGAATCTCTCAACTAAACCATTGCATTGTGGGTGATAGGGTGTGGTGAACTTATAAGTCACTCCACACTCCTTCCACATTGCTTTTAAGTACCCAGACATGAAGTTAGCACCCCTGTCTGATACTACCTCCTTAGGAAAGCCCACTCTTGAGAAGATTCCCAGGAGGGCCCTTGCCACCACAGGTGCTGTAGTGGTCCTGAGGGGAATAGCTTCTGGGTACCTGGTGGCATGATCCACTACCACCAGGATAAACCTGTGCCCAGAGGCTGTTTGGGGATCCATTGGACCAACAATGTCAATCCCTACCCTCTCAAAGGGCACCCCCACCACAGGTAGTGGTATCAGGGGGCCTTTGTAGTGCCACCTGCTTTGCCACTGGCTTGGCAGGTTACACAGGAGCGACAAAACTCCTTACTGTCTTCAGACATGTGGGGCCAGTGAAAGTGAGGGACAATTCTGTCCCAAGTCTTGTTCTGGCCCAGGTGACCTGCTAAGGGAATATCATGGGCTAGGGTCAATAGGAAGCCCCTGAACTTCAGAGGTATTACCAACCTCCTGGTAGCACCAGGCTTGGGGTCTCTACTCTCTGAGTACAGGAGTCCATCATCCCAATACACTGTATGGGGACCACTAGCTTTCCCAGCAGCCTCAGCAGCAGCTTGCTGTCTGAGGGGTTCAAGGGAGGGGCAGCTCTGCTGCTCCTGGCTCAGATCTGCCCTAGAAGGTCCCCTGTCCCCAAGAACTCAACCTGGTCAGGTTCAAGTTCCTCTGGGACAGTTCCTTCTTCAGGGCTGAGATCATCCCCCTCAAGGGACTGATCTTCCTCCTGAGCCAAGGGGAAGGCACTGCCTTAACCCTACTACTCCTCCTCTTGGAAGGCACTTGGTCCATTCTTCCAGAATCCAAGGCCTGTTCAGTGCTAGACATTTTGGCTTGTGACCTGGTCACAGCAAACACATCTGCAGGGATCCCCAGCATTTCTGCATGGGTCCTGAGCTCCACTTCTGCCCAAGCAGAAGTCTCTAAGTCATTGCCAAGCAAGCATTCGACTGGTAGGTTTGCACTTACCACAACCTTCTTAAGGCCAGTTACCCCTCCCCAGGAGAAGTTAACAACTGCCAGAGTATGGTCTGTTCTGACATTGCTAGCATTGGTCACTTGGTACATTTCACCAAGCATAACTTGCCCAGGTAGCACAAGGTCTTGTGTCACCATTGTGACACTTGCCCCTGTGTCCCTAAATGCCAAAGCCTCACGTCCATTTATTAAAGGCTGTTGTCTGTACTTGCCCAGATTACTGGGACTCATAGAGGAGGGCACATCCATGCCTCCATCACAGACTAACACAGCCTGAGTCAGTTCTCTGACTAGGTCAGAGCCCAACTCAGTACCCAGGGTGAACCCTACTAAACCCTTGGCTGGAGCACTCCCACCAACTGTACTAGGGGGAACAGGTGCCTTAGGGGCATTGGTGGGTGCTGGACTGGAGTCTTTGGACTTGGTGCAATCACTGGTCCAGTGGGTCTTTTGCTTACAGACCTTGCACCATGGTTTTCTTTGGTCTTTCCCTTTGGTAGACTGTGAATCCCCACCAGAAGAAGATTTTTGGGGGCCTGATGAAGACTTTTGATCTTTACCCTTCTCCCCACCCTTTTCAGAGTTCTTAGCATCTTGCTTCTTGGTTTCCCCACCTTGGTTCTGTACCTTCTGCTTCACCCTGGTTCTGACCCATTTGTCTGCCTTCTTTCCCAATTCTTGGGGAGAGGTCAGATCAGAGTCTACCAGGTATTGATGCAACAGCTGATTTTGACAGTTATTAAGAATCTGCTCCCTCATTATCAGATTGTACAATCCTGAGAAGTCACACACCTTACTGCCCATCAACCAGCCTTCCAGAGCCTTGGCAGAACAATCCACATAGTCTACCCAGTCTTGAGTCTGTGCTTTTTGGGTATCTCTGAACTTCAACCTGTACTGTTCAGTGGTTAGGCCAAACCCATCAATAAGAGCACTCTTCAAGACCTTGTAATTGTCAGCATCCTCCTCTCTAACAGTGAGGAGCTTATCTCTACCTTTGTCAGCAAAGGAGAGCCACAAGATTGCTGCCCACTGCTCCTGAGGGACCTTCTGTACTTTACAGGCCCTCTCTAAGGCAGTTATCCATTTGTGGATATCATCCCCACTCTGGTAGGGAGGGACAATCTTGCTCAGGTTCCTATGGTCATAGGACCTTTCCCTATCTCTAGGGACATGGCTGCCTCCATGGGACTCTAGTCCCAATTTTCTTCTCTCTCTAAAGAGATCTAGGGACTCCCTGTCTATGGCTAGTTGCTTCTTTTTGAGTTCAAGCTGAGCTTCCTCATATTGAACCAGCCTCTTTCTTCTCTCATGAGAGGATTCCCTCCTATGAGATGAGACAGAGCTCCCTATAGAGGTGCCAGAGTGGTTAGACTCCTGAGAAGGAGATCTAGACTTCCTGGGCACACTCTTAATCCTTCCTGGGGGGACAAAGAGGGCATCATCTTGATCATCCTCATCATCATCCACAGGAGGGATTGGGTTTTCCAGGTCAGGGTCATTGTCACCCTCCTGGCCAGTTTCAGTGGGGGGCTGGGGGTATTGGTACCCCTAGCGTCCTCCTCTTCTCCTGCCCCACCCTCAGCTCCTACCCCTTCAGTCCCTACAGGTCTTACTAAGGTCATAAGCCACCAACAACTCCTTGAGGTGTTGGGTGGTGGGGCTTTGGCCTGTCCTTATTTTTCTCAAGTTACATAAAGCTCTCAATTCCAAGAATGGGAGTGTATCATACTTGGAGGGTGGAAGCTCAATGGCTTCCTGCAAGGATTCTTTGGATCCTGCCCTTAAAGACATTACTAGTGTGGTGTGGTGTATGCACTACCTACTCTAGTGTGGCCTACTAAACTCTCTTGAGTTGTAGAAAGGGTTGTGCTATCCCTTAACACACAACTCTAAGTTCAGTAGAACTTACTGTTATTCTAAGCTTAAATTATATGTACCTTAGGTACCTTTAGTGGTTTTCAGTTGATCAATTCAATTGAGATTATCTGGTAAAACAATAGCAAGCTGGAATCCCACACGCTGCACACCAATGTGAGAAGTTGGCCTGGCATATGCTGTCCACTAATTATAGTGGGCACCTTGCACCAGTCCAAACAACCCCTTATTGGAGATAGGTTAAAGACAACCTTATTGAAAGCTATCCTAGTGGTAGCTATGGAGAGCAGCCTTCAGGCTAAGTCTTGAAGGAATGTAAAGCAGCTTGTTTTACCAGTCTATAATCTCTTGAGTGACCAAATGAAAGAGCACCACACCAGGTATATATTCAAAATATATGTATTTATTGCTAAACACACCCCTCTAGTCTCTTTATGAGGCTAGAGTTCGAAGATACATAAGTTATAAGTTATTAATTCACAGTAATAGCACAAATACACGTTTGGGCCCCAGGGGCGTACCAAACCATATACCAATAAAGTGGTATGCGAACCACGACTGAACTAGACACTAGGCCTAGAGCCTCTAGAAGTGCTTGGACCACAAGGAACCACCCAAGGTAGTGACACAGGGGACCTACGGGAGACGCGTGCAGTGTAAATACACAACCGCGATACGCCGTTGACATCTATGGAGAAAGTCGGGATCGGGAAAGTATAGAAAAGGGACACTTAAAAGAGGACTAGGACAAAACCCTTTGAGATCTAGGACTTTGAAGAGTCTCTACCCACGGGAGCACCGGAGTACTCGTGTTACCTCACCCAGGGAAGCCGGGTGCATAGGTGCCTTTCGGGGTCGGGTTTCGTCGTCGATTCGAATGGCGATCTGCTGCAAAGTGCTGCTGGCGGCCAAGAGAAAAGTGTCCGGGTGGATCCAAGAGTGGATCGGAGTTCTGAAGAACCTGAAAGCAGAGGGGACAGAGTCTGGGTCACTAGCCAGTGACCAGGAAGGCGATGGACAGATGCCCACCGATGTCGAGTGCTTCAGGTGCGTTGACGGTTGTCTTGACTCTTCAGCCACGAGGTCCAGGAGGCGTTGTCGGCAACCAGGAGCAGGATTCGGGCTGGTACACGACGTCTGTCGAGTGCTGAGGTGTCGGCGACCGGATTGGACCCAACAAGCCTTGGCAACGGCAAGTCTTGGTGAAGATGTAGATCGTCGATGGTGCAGACTAGCAAGGTCTGTGGAACTCACCCAGCAAGGGTAAGTGAGGGCAGGCCTGGAGCAACCAGGATGCCAAGTAAGAAAGGATTGGCCTTCGTTAAGGGCTACTAGCCAACGGGCTAGCGACCGCGAAGGAGCCTCGTGACGCCGCACGTGGAGCTGGCTTACAGGACACTCGTGGAGTGGGGGCCAGTGATCTTCGGTGCAGGTGGTGCTGGAGGCTAGGGCTACTCGGAGCCCAAAGCACGACTTCTTGGGAGACCCAGAAGATGGTGCACTTGCAAGTGTGCTCGGTGTCCAGGGGTCACGGTCTCAAGTCACCCACGATAGCCACGGGCCTCAGCTTTGCTGGGGACTCAGGGTAGCCTCGGGGAAGTCTGAGAATCTACGTCTGGTGATGCGATGACTTCGGCGTCCGACGGGAGCTTCAGAAATGCGAACCAGACAGATGCTTCTTTGGTGCCTGCCAAGCAGGGAGTCACTCCTTGACCCCAAGGGAGATTCTTCAGTCCTCTAATCTTGTTGTAGAGCGTCGAAGGTCCAGGATTCAGTTTCAGAGTTTCGTCCAGGTATAATCTAAAGTCCTAAGGACTGGGTTCCTACCTTTATTCTAAAAATAGGGGTTGGACTACTCTGTGGCCCCACCTATGGGTGGGTCAGGGCAGAGGGGTGGCTACACCCCTTTCCCTTTGTCCAGTTCACGCCAAAGCAGGGGCTGCAAGCCCCTGATCCGGTTTGAACTGGGGTATGCACAGGGACACCAAATGTGCCCCCAGTGCAGGACTTCAAAGCACCCGAAATTGCTCCCGCCCAGCCCCAATACACATTACCCTGTCTGGGGAGGTGGTCACACCTCCCTGGGACAGGAAACCTATTGTCCAGGCCTCCCCTGCCGGAGTTTCGTCCAGCAGCAGGAGGCCAGACTCGTGTCTGTGGCAGCAGCATCCATTTTGTGATGCCAGGGCTCTGGAAAGAAGTTTCCGGACTCGTCAGAGTTAACATGTCTTTCCCTCTAAAAGGGTGGAATGCTACCCCCGCCGCCAGGATTGGCGGGGGGGTAGTATTCCAAGATGTTTGACACCAAACACGACATGTTTAGGTGCAGCCATTCCAAAGTTAGCATTTTACCGTGAGGATATAATGCGCTTAGAGTATATGGTCAGGCTGCACTACAAACAGCATCAGAGATGGTCTCCGAACGCTGCAGAGGGGCCCTGCTCATGCAGGGGCACCCTCTCACATAGGAACCACGCACTCTGCCTTTAGGATTGATAAGGCCTGCCTTAGGAGTGACTTATAGGTTTATATGTGTGTATGTATTTCGTGATATAGGTAACCTATATCACAGTAAGGGGTGCATGCACCACCTTACCCAGGCTGCAGTAGCAGACCTGTGGTGCCAGTTCGGATGGCCTTCCAGGGGTGGCATAATACATGCTGCAGCCCCTGGCAGGCCTCTGAGGTACCTATGCCCTTGGTACATAGTATACCATATACTAGGGACTTATAAGGGCACTCCAGATTCCAATCAGTGATGTGCCTAAGGCACATGGAAACCATTTTAGAGAGGAAGCAGCTAGGCTGGGGTTCTGATTAGCAGGGCCCCAGCCAGACTAATGTCGAAAAACAGTGAAGCATCAGCAAAAAGTGGGGGTACCCATGTGAAGCAGATCCTACTCTCCTACATAGGGGGTCTTGCTGGGGCTGGTGTTTCAGGGTTTAGGGCAGTGCAGTGGTGTTCGGGCAGTGTAGGGGGTCGTGCTGGGGCTGGTGTTTCAGGGTTTAGGGCAGTGCAGTGGTGTTCGGGCAGTGTAGGGAGTCATGCTGGGGCTGGTGTTTCACGGTTTTGGGCAGAGCAGTGGTGTTCGGGCAGTGTAGGGGTCGTGCCGGGGGTGGTGTTTCAGGGTTTAGGGCAGTGCAGTGGTGTTCGGGCAGTGTAGGGGGTCATACTGGGGGTGGTGTTTCAGGGTTTAGGGCAGTGCAGTGGTGTTCCGGCAGTGTAGGGGGTCGTGCAGGGGGTGGTGTTTCAGGGTTTAGGGCAGTGCAGTGGTGTTCGGGCAGTGTAGGGGGTCGTGCTGGGGGTGGTGTTTCAGGGTTTAGGGCAGTGCAGTGGTGTTTGGGCAGTGTAGGGGTCGTGCAGGGGGTGGTGTTTCAGGGTTTAGGGCAGTGCAGTGGTGTTTGGCCAGTGTAGGTGGTCTTGCTGGGGGTGGTGTTTCAGGGTTTAGTGCAGTGGTGTTCGGGCAGTGTAGGGGGTCTTGCTGGGGGTGGTGTTACAGGGCTTAGGGCAGTGCAGTGGTGTTCGGGCAGTGTAGGGGGTCTTGCTGGGGCTGGTGTTTCAGGGTTTAGGGCAGTGCAGTGGTGTTCAGGCAGTGTAGGGGGTCGTGCTGGGGCTGGTGTTTCAGGGTTTAGGGCAGTGCAGTGGTGTTCGGGCAGTGTAGGGAGTCATGCTGGGGCTGGTGTTTCAGGGTTTTGGGCAGAGCAGTGGTGTTCGGGCAGTGTTGGGGGTCGTGCCGGGGGTGGTGTTTCAGGGTTTAGGGCAGTGGTGTTCGGGCAGTGTAGGGGGTCATGCTGGGGGTGGTGTTTCAGGGTTTAGGGCAGTGCAGTGGTGTTCGGGCAGTGTGGGGGGTCGTGAAGGGGGGGTGTTTCAGGGTTTAGGGCAGTGCAGTGGTGTTCCGGCAGTGTAGGGGGTCTTGCTGGGGCTGGTGTTTGAGGGTTTAGGGCAGTGCAGTGGTGTTCGGCCAGTGTAGGGGGTCGTGCTGGGGCTGGTGTTTCAGGGTTTAGGGCAGTGCAGTGGTTTTCGGGCAGTGTAGGCGGTCGTGCTGGGGCTGGTGTTTCAGGGTTTAGGGCAGTGCAGTGGTGTTCGGGCAGTGTACGGGGTTGTGCTGGGGCTGGTGTTTCAGGGTTTAGGGCAGTGCAGTGGTGTTCGGGCAGTATAGGTGGTCGTGCTGGGGCTGGTGTTTCAGGGTTTAGGGCAGTGCAGTGGTGTTTGGGCAGAGTAGGGGGTCGTGCTGGGGGTGGTGTTTCAGGGTTTAGGGCAGTGCAGTGGTGTTCGGGCAGTGTAGGGGGTCGTGCTGGGGCTGGTGTTTCAGGGTTTAGGGCAGTGCAGTGGTGTTTGGGCAGAGTAGGGGGTCGTGCTGGGGCTGGCGTTTCAGGGTTTTGGGCAGAGCAGTGGTGTTCGGGCAGTGTAGGGGGTCGTGCTGGGGGTGGTGTTTCAGGGTTTAGGGCAGTGCAGTGGTGTTCGGGCAGTGTAGGAGGTCTTGCTGGGGGTGGTGTTTCAGGGTTTAGGGCAGTGGTGTTCGGGCAGTGTAGGGGGTCTTGCTGGGGGTGATGTTTCAGGGTTTAGGGCAGTGCAGTGGTGTTCGGGCAGTGTAGGGGTCTTGCTGGGGGTAGTGTTTCAGGGTTTAGGGCAGTGCAGTGGTGTTCGTGCAGTGTAGGGGTCGTGCTGGGGGTGGTCTTTCAGGGCCTAGGGCAGTGCAGTAGTGTTCAGGCAGTGTAGGGGGTCGTGCAGGGGGTGGTGTTTCAGGGTTTAGGGCAGTGCAGTGGTGTTCGGGCAGTGTAGGGGGTCGTGCTGGGGGTGGTGTTTCAGGGTTTAGGCCATTGCAGTGGTGTTCGGGCCCTGTAGGGGGTCGTGCAGGGGTGGTGTTTCAGGGTTTAGGGCAGTGCAGTGGTGTTCGGGCAGTGTAGGGGGTCATGCTGGGGCTGGTGTTTCAGGGTTTAGGGCAGTGCAGTGGTGTTCGGGCAGTGTAGGGGTCGTGCTGGGGGTGGTGTTTCGGGGTTTAGGGCAGTGCAGTGGTGTTCGGGCAGTGTAGGGGGCTTGCTGGGGGTGGTGTTTCAGGGTTTAGGGCAGTGGTGTTCGGGCAGTGTAGGGGGGTCATGCTGGGTGTGAGAAGTTGGCCTGGCATATGCTGTCCACTAATTATAGTTGGCACCTTGCACCAGTCCAAATCGACTCTTATGGTAGATAGGTTAAAGACAACCTTATTGAAAGCTATCCTAGTGGTAGCTATGGAGAGCAGCCTTCAGGCTAAGTCTTGAAGGAATGTAAAGCAGCTTGTTTTACCAGTCTATAATCTCTTGAGTGACCAAATGAAAGAGCACCACACCAGGTATATATTCAAAATATATGTATTTATTACTAAACACACCCCTCTAGTCTCTTTATGAGGCTAGAGTTCGAAATACATAGGTTATAAGATCTTAAATCACAGTAATAGCACAAATACACGTTTGGGCCCTAGGGGCGTACCAAACCATATACCAATAAAGTGGTATGCGAACCACGACTGAACTAGACACTAGGCCTAGAGCCTCTAGAAGTGCTTGGACCACAAGGAACCACCCAAGGTAGTGACACAGGGGACCCACGGGAGACGCGTGCAGTGTAAATACACAACCGCGATACGCCGTTAACTTCTATGGAGAAAGTCGGGATCGGGAAAATAGAGGAAAGGGACACTTAAAAGAGGACTAGGACAAAACCCTTTGAGATCTAGGACTTTGAAGAGTCTCTACCCACGGGAGCACCGGAGTACTCGTGTTACCTCACCCAGGGAAGCCGGGTGCATAGGTGCCTTTCGGGGTCGGGTTTCGTCGTCGTTTCGTATGGCGATCTGCTGCAAAGTGCTGCTGGCGACCAGGAGAAAAGTGTCCGGGTGGATCCAAGAGTGGATCGGAGTTCTGAAGAACCTGAAAGCAGAGGGGACAGAGTCTGGGTCACTAGCCAGTGACCAGGAAGGCGATGGACAGATGCCCACCGATGTCGAGTGCTTCAGGTGCGGTGACGGTCGTCTTGACTCTTCAGCCACGAGGTCCGGGAGGCGTTGTCGGCGACCAGGAGCAGGATTCGGGCTGGTGCTCGATGTCTGTCGAGTGCTGAGGTGTCGGCGACCGGATTGGACCCAACAAGCCTTGGCAACGGCAAGTCTCGAGTAAGATGTAGATCGTCGATGATGCAGACCAGCAAGGTCTGGGGAACTCACCCAGCGAGGGTAAGTGAGGGCAGGCCTGGAGCAACCAGGATGCCAAGTAAAGAAAAGATTGGCCTTCGTTAAGGGCTACTAGCCAACGGGCTAGCGACCGCGAAGGAGCCTCGTGACGCCGCACGTGGAGCTGGCTTACAGGACACTCGTGGAGTGGGGGCCAGTGATCTTCGGTGCAGGTGGTGCTGGAGGCTAGGGCTACTCGGAGCCCAAAGCACGACTTCTTGGGAGACCCAGAAGTTGGTGCACTTGCAAGTGTGCTCGGTGTCCAGGGGTCACGGTCTCAAGTCACCCACGATAGCCACGGGCCTCAGCTTTGCTGGGGACTCAGGGTAGCCTCGGGGAAGTCTGAGAATCCACCTCTGGTGATGCGATGACTTCGGCGTCCGACGGGAGCTTCAGTAATGCGAACCGGACAGATGCTTCTTTGGTGCCTGCCAAGCAGGGGAGTCACTCCTTGACCCCAAGGGAGATTCTTCAGTCCTCTAATCTTGTCGTAGAGCGTCGAAGGTCCAGGATTCAGTGTCAGAGTTTCGTCCAGGTATAATCTAAAGTCCTAAGGACTGGGTTCCTACCTTTATTCTAAAAATAGGGGATGGACTACTCTGTGGCCCCACCTATGGGTGGGTCAGGGCAGAGGGGTGGCTACACCCCTTTCCCTTTGTCCAGTTCGCGCCAAAGCAGGGGCTGCGAGCCCCTGATCCGGTTTGAACTGGGGTATGCACAGGGACACCAAATGTGCCCCCAGTGCAGGACTTCAAAGCACCCGAAAGTGCTCCCGCCCAGCCCCAATACACATTGTCCTGTCTGGGGAGGTGGTCACACCTCCCTGGGACAGGAAACCTATTGTCCAGGCCTCCCCTGCCGGAGTTTCGTCCAGCAGCAGGAGGCCAGACTCGTGTCTGTGGCAGCAGCATCCATTTTGTGATGCCAGGGCTCTGGAAAGAAGTTACCGGACTCGTCAGAGTTAACATGCCTTTCCCTCTAGAAGGGTGGAATGCTACCCCCGCCGCCAGGATTGGCGGGGGGGTAGTATTCCAAGATGTTTGACACCAAACACGACATGTTTAGGTGCAGCCATTCCAAAGTTAGCATTTTACCGCGAGGATATAATGCGCTTAAGAGTATATGGTCAGGCTGCACTACAAACAGCATCAGAGATGGTCTCCGAACGCTGCAGAGGGGCCCTGCTCATGCAGGGGCACCCTCTCACATAGGAACCATGCACTCTGCCTTTAGGATTGATAAGGCCTGCCTTAGGAGTGACTTATAGGTTTATATGTGTGTATGCTTTTAGTGATATAGGTAACCTATACCACAGTAAGGGGTGCATGCACCACCTTACCCAGGCTGCAGTAGCAGACCTGTGGTGTCAGTTTGGATGGCCTTCCAGGGGTGGCATAATATATGCTGCAGCCCCTGGCAGGCCTCTGAGGTACCTATGCCCTTGGTACATAGTATACCATATACTAGGGACTTATAAGGGCACTCCAGATCCCAATCAGTGATGTGCCTAAGGCACATGGAGACCCTTTTAAA
Organism: Calotriton arnoldi; assembly: GCA_963921515.1. Classification (NCBI taxonomy): domain Eukaryota; kingdom Metazoa; phylum Chordata; class Amphibia; order Caudata; family Salamandridae; genus Calotriton; species Calotriton arnoldi. Next base: position 473,184 of record CAWUFW010003857.1, on the reverse strand, counting down.
GAGGAAACAGCTAGGCTGGGGTTCTGAATAGCAGGGCCCCAGCCAGACTAATGTCGAAAACCAGTGAAGCATCAGCAAAAAGTGGGGGTACCCATGTGAAGCAGATCCTACTCTCCTACACAACCCCCCCAAACGTAGGGACATTAAACTAACCTTGCCCAGTTAAGTCTTCATGTTCTAAGTGGAAATACCTAGAGAGTCCATCTGCATTCGCATGGTTACTCCCAGGCCTATGTTCCACTGTAAAGTCCATCCCCTGTAGGGAAATGGACCACCTAAGCAGTTTGGGGTTTTCACCCTTCATTTGTTTTAGCCATAAGAGGGGCTTATGGTCTGTCTGAACCAGGAAGTGTGTACCAAACAAGTATGGCCTCAACTTCTTCAGAGCCCAGACCACAGCAAAGGCCTCCCTCTCTATGGCTGACCAACGTTTCTCTCTAGGGGTCAGCCTTCTGCTAATAAAAGCTACTGGCTGATCCTGACCTTCTTCATTCAATTGTGACAGTACAGCCCCTACCCCCAATTCAGATGCATCTGTTTGAACAATGAACTTCTTGGAGTAATCAGGACTCTGCAGAATTGGAGCAGTGCACATGGCCTGCTTGAGGTCATCAAATGCCTTTTGACAGCTAACTGTCCACTGAACCTTTTTGGGCATTTTCTTAGAAGTTAAGTCATTCAAGGGTGTCACTATTGATCCATACCCCTTGACAAATCTCCTATAGTACCCAGTCAGGCCTAAGAAGGCTCTCACCTGAGTCTGGGTAGTGGGAGCAGTCCAGTCCATGATGGTCTGGATCTTGCTCTGCAAAGGTTGAACCTGGCCTCCACCCACAAGGTGGCCCAGGTACACAACCTGACTCTGCCCTATCTGGCACTTAGTGGCCTTGATAGTCAGGCCTGCCTTTTGCAGGGCCTGTAAAACATTCCTGAGGTGGACCAGGTGATCCTCCCAGGTGGAGCTAAAGACAGCAATATCATCTAGATAAGCTGCACTATAGGCTTCAGTCCTGTGAGAACTGTGTTCACCAACCTCTGGAAAGTGGCAGGTGCATTTTCAGACCAAAGGGCATTACCACAAATTGATAATGCCCACTAGGGGTTGAAAATGCTGTTTTGGGCTTTGCAGTATCAGCTAGTCTGATCTGCCAGTAGCCAACTGTTAGGTCAAATGTGCTGAGATATTTGGCAGAGGCCAAAGTATCTATGAGCTCATCTGCCCTGGGTATGGGATGGGCATCAGTCCTAGTGACTGCATTGAGACCCCTGTAGTCTACACAAAACCTCATCTCTCTTTTCCCACCACTGGTGTGAGGTTTCGGTACCAGGACTACTGGACTAGCCCAAGGGCTATCTGAGGGTTCAATTACTCCCAACTCCAACATTTTCTGGACTTCAGTCCTGATACAGTCCCTGACATGGTCAGGTTGCCTATAAATCTTGTTTTTAATAGGCAGACTGTCCCCAGTGTCCACTTCATGAGTGCACCAGGTGGTCTGACTGGGTGTCAGTGAAAACATATGTCTAAACTGATTGAGGACTTGCCTGCAATCAGTTTGTTGCTGGGTAGTGAGGCTGCCTGCCAAGGCTGCACCATCAACTGACCCATCGTCAGGGTTCTGTGAGAGCAGGTCAGGGAGTGGGTCACTCTCTTCCTCCTGCCCTTCATCAGTAGCCATGAGCAAGCCCATGTCTGCCCTGTCCACATATGGCTTTAGTCTGTTGACATGGAGAACCCTTTGGGGACTCCTGGGTGTTCCCAGGTCCACTAAGTAAGTGACCTCACCCTTCTGCTCAACAATAGTGTGGGGTCCACTCCATTTGTCTTGGAGAGCTGCTGGGGCCACTGGCTCCAACACCCACACCTTCTGTCCTGGCTGGTACACAGTCAGAACAGCCTTTTGGTCATGCCAGGCCTTCTGAAGTTCCTGGCTAGCCTCAAGGTTTTTGGTTGCCTTTTTCATGTACTCAGCCATCCTGGAGCGGAGACCAAGTACATAGTCCACTATATCTTGCTTTGGGGGCTTGAGAGGTAACTCCCATCCTTCCTTCACCAAGCACAGTGGACCCCTCACAGGGTGGCCAAACAGAAGTTCAAAAGGGCTGTAACCAACCCCCTTCTGAGGCACCTCCCTATATGCGAATAAAAGGCAGGGCAAGAGTATGTCCCATCTACGCCTAAGCTTTTCTGGGAGCCCTTTAATCATGCCCTTCAAGGTTTTGTTGAATCTCTCAACTAAACCATTGCATTGTGGGTGATAGGGTGTGGTGAACTTATAAGTCACTCCACACTCCTTCCACATTGCTTTTAAGTACCCAGACATGAAGTTAGCACCCCTGTCTGATACTACCTCCTTAGGAAAGCCCACTCTTGAGAAGATTCCCAGGAGGGCCCTTGCCACCACAGGTGCTGTAGTGGTCCTGAGGGGAATAGCTTCTGGGTACCTGGTGGCATGATCCACTACCACCAGGATAAACCTGTGCCCAGAGGCTGTTTGGGGATCCATGGGACCAACAATGTCAATCCCTACCCTCTCAAAGGGCACCCCCACCACAGGTAGTGGTATCAGGGGGGCCTTTGTAGTGCCACCTGCTTTGCCACTGGCTTGGCAGGTTACACAGGAGCGACAAAACTCCTTACTGTCTTCAGACATGTGGGGCCAGTGAAAGTGAGGGACAATTCTGTCCCAAGTCTTGTTCTGGCCCAGGTGTCCTGCTAAGGGAATATCATGGGCTAGGGTCAATAGGAAGCCCCTGAACTTCAAAGGTATTACCAACCTCCTGGTAGCACCAGGCTTGGGGTCTCTACTCTCTGAGTACAGGAGTCCATCATCCCAATACACTGTATGGGGACCACTAGCTTTCCCAGCAGCCTCAGCAGCAGCTTGCTGTCTGAGGGGTTCAAGGGAGGGGCAGCTCTGCTGCTCCTGGCTCAGATCTGCCCTAGAAGGTCCCCCTGTCCCCAAGAACTCAACCTGGTCAGGTTCCAGTTCCTCTGGGACAGTTCCTTCTTCAGGGCTGAGATCATCCCCCTCAAGGGACTGATCTTCCTCCTGAGCCAAGGGGAAGGCACTGCCTTAACCCTACTACTCCTCCTCTTGGAAGGCACTTGGTCCATTCTTCCAGAATCCAAGGCCTGTTCAGTGCTAGACATTTTGGCTTGTGACCTGGTCACAGCAAACACATCTGCAGGGATCCCCAGCATTTCTGCATGGGTCCTGAGCTCCACTTCTGCCCAAGCAGAAGTCTCTAAGTCATTGCCAAGCAAGCATTCGACTGGTAGGTTTGCACTTACCACAACCTTCTTAAGGCCAGTTACCCCTCCCCAGGAGAAGTTAACAACTGCCAGAGTATGGTCTGTTCTGACATTGCTAGCATTGGTCACTTGGTACATCTCACCAAGCATAACTTGCCCAGGTAGCACAAGGTCTTGTGTCACCATTGTGACACTTGCCCCTGTGTCCCTAAATGCCAAAGCCTCTCGTCCATTGATTAAAGGCTGTTGTCTGTACTTGCCCAGATTACTGGGACTCATAGAGGAGGGCACATCCATGCCTCCATCACAGACTAACACAGCCTGAGTCAGTTCTCTAACTAGGTCAGAGCCCAACTCAGTTCCCAGGGTGAACCCTACTAAACCCTTTGCTGGAGCACCTCCACCAACTGTACTAGGGGGAACAGGTGCCTTAGGGGCATTGGTGGGTGCTGGACTGGAGTCTTTGGACTTGGTGCAATCACTGGTCCAGTGGGTCTTTTGCTTACAGACCTTGCACCATGGTTTTCTTTGGCCTTTACCCTTGGTAGACTGGGAATCCCCACCAGAAGAAGATTTTTGGGGGCCTGATGAAGACTTTTGATCTTTACCCTTCTCCCCACCCTTGTCAGAGTTCTTAGCATCTTGCTTCTTGGTTTCCCCACCTTGGTTCTGTACCTTCTGCTTCACCCTGGTTCTGACCCATTTGTCTGCCTTCTTTCCCAATTCTTGGGGAGAGGTCAGATCAGAGTCAACCAGGTATTGATGCAACAGCTGATTTTGACAGTTATTAAGAATCTGCTCCCTCATTATCAGATTATACAATCCTGAGAAGTCACACACCTTACTGCCCATCAACCAGCCTTCCAGAGCCTTGGCAGAACAATCCACATAGTCTACCCAGTCTTGAGTCTGTGCTTTTTGGGTGTCTCTGAACTTCAACCTGTACTGTTCAGTGGTTAGGCCAAACCCATCAATAAGAGCACTCTTCAAGACCTTGTAATTGTCAGCTTCCTCCTCTCTAACAGTGAGGAGCTTGTCTCTACCTTTGTCAGCAAAGGAGAGCCACAAGATTGCTGCCCACTGCTCCTGAGGGACCTTCTGTACTTTACAGGCCCTCTCTAAAGCAGTTATCCATTTGTGGATATCATCCCCACTCTGGTAGGGAGGGACAATCTTGCTCAGGTTCCTATGGTCATAGGACCTTTCCCTATCTCTAGGGACATGGCTGCCACCATGGGACTCTAGTCCCAACTTTCTTCTCTCTCTAAGGAGATCTAGGGATTCTCTATCTAAAGCCAATTGCTTCTTCCTGATCTCTAGTTGAGTTTCCTCATACTGGACCAGTCTCTTTCTTCTCTCATGAGAGGATTCCCTCCTGTGAGAAGAAACAGAGCTCCCTATGGAGGTGCCAGAGTGGTTAGACTCCTGAGAAGGAGACCTAGACTTTCTGAGCACACTCATAATCCTTCCTGGGGGGACAAAGGTGTGGTTTTCTAGATCCTCATCTTCATCTTCCCCAGAAGGGATTGGGTTTTCCAGGTCAGGGTCATTGTCACCCTCCTGGTCAGTTTCAGAGGGGGGCTGGGGGTAGTGGTACCCCTGGCCCCTTCCTCATCTGCTGGCCCACCCTCTGCTCCTACCCCTTCAGTCTCTGAGGACTTACTAAGATCATAAGCCACCAACAACTCCTTGAGGTGTTGGGTGGTGGGACTTTGGCCTGTCCTTAATTTCCTCACGTTACATAAAGCTCTCAATTCCAAGAATTGGAGTGTATCATACTTGGAGGGTGGAAGCTCAATGGCTTCCTGCAAGGAATCTTTGGATCCTGCTTTCAAAGACATTACTAGTGTGGTGTGGTGTATGCACTACCTACTCTAGTGTGGCCTACTAAACTCTCTTGAGTTGTAGAAAGGGTTGTGCTATCCCTTAACACACAACTCTAAGTTCAGTAGAACTTACTGTTATTCTAAGCTTAAATTATATGTACCTTAGGTACCTTTAGTGGTTTTCAGTTGATCAATTCAATTGAGATTATCTGGTAAAACAATAGCAAGCTGGAATCCCACACGCTGCACACCAATGTGAGAAGTTGGCCTGGCATATGCTGTCCACTAATTATAGTGGGCACCTTGCACCAGTCCAAATCGACTCTTATGGTAGATAGGTTAAAGACAACCTTATTGAAAGCTATCCTAGTGGTAGCTATGGAGAGCAGCCTTCAGGCTAAGTCTTGAAGGAATGTAAAGCAGCTTGTTTTACCAGTCTATAATCTCTTGAGTGACCAAATGAAAGAGCACCACACCAGGTATATATTCAAAATATATGTATTTATTACTAAACACACCCCTCTAGTCTCTTTATGAGGCTAGAGTTCGAAATACATAGGTTATAAGATCTTAAATCACAGTAATAGCACAAATACACGTTTGGGCCCTAGGGGCGTACCAAACCATATACCAATAAAGTGGTATGCGAACCACGACTGAACTAGACACTAGGCCTAGAGCCTCTAGAAGTGCTTGGACCACAAGGAACCACCCAAGGTAGTGACACAGGGGACCCACGGGAGACGCGTGCAGTGTAAATACACAACCGCGATACGCCGTTAACTTCTATGGAGAAAGTCGGGATCGGGAAAATAGAGGAAAGGGACACTTAAAAGAGGACTAGGACAAAACCCTTTGAGATCTAGGACTTTGAAGAGTCTCTACCCACGGGAGCACCGGAGTACTCGTGTTACCTCACCCAGGGAAGCCGGGTGCATAGGTGCCTTTCGGGGTCGGGTTTCGTCGTCGTTTCGTATGGCGATCTGCTGCAAAGTGCTGCTGGCGACCAGGAGAAAAGTGTCCGGGTGGATCCAAGAGTGGATCGGAGTTCTGAAGAACCTGAAAGCAGAGGGGACAGAGTCTGGGTCACTAGCCAGTGACCAGGAAGGCGATGGACAGATGCCCACCGATGTCGAGTGCTTCAGGTGCGGTGACGGTCGTCTTGACTCTTCAGCCACGAGGTCCGGGAGGCGTTGTCGGCGACCAGGAGCAGGATTCGGGCTGGTGCTCGATGTCTGTCGAGTGCTGAGGTGTCGGCGACCGGATTGGACCCAACAAGCCTTGGCAACGGCAAGTCTCGAGTAAGATGTAGATCGTCGATGATGCAGACCAGCAAGGTCTGGGGAACTCACCCAGCGAGGGTAAGTGAGGGCAGGCCTGGAGCAACCAGGATGCCAAGTAAAGAAAAGATTGGCCTTCGTTAAGGGCTACTAGCCAACGGGCTAGCGACCGCGAAGGAGCCTCGTGACGCCGCACGTGGAGCTGGCTTACAGGACACTCGTGGAGTGGGGGCCAGTGATCTTCGGTGCAGGTGGTGCTGGAGGCTAGGGCTACTCGGAGCCCAAAGCACGACTTCTTGGGAGACCCAGAAGTTGGTGCACTTGCAAGTGTGCTCGGTGTCCAGGGGTCACGGTCTCAAGTCACCCACGATAGCCACGGGCCTCAGCTTTGCTGGGGACTCAGGGTAGCCTCGGGGAAGTCTGAGAATCCACCTCTGGTGATGCGATGACTTCGGCGTCCGACGGGAGCTTCAGTAATGCGAACCGGACAGATGCTTCTTTGGTGCCTGCCAAGCAGGGGAGTCACTCCTTGACCCCAAGGGAGATTCTTCAGTCCTCTAATCTTGTCGTAGAGCGTCGAAGGTCCAGGATTCAGTGTCAGAGTTTCGTCCAGGTATAATCTAAAGTCCTAAGGACTGGGTTCCTACCTTTATTCTAAAAATAGGGGATGGACTACTCTGTGGCCCCACCTATGGGTGGGTCAGGGCAGAGGGGTGGCTACACCCCTTTCCCTTTGTCCAGTTCGCGCCAAAGCAGGGGCTGCGAGCCCCTGATCCGGTTTGAACTGGGGTATGCACAGGGACACCAAATGTGCCCCCAGTGCAGGACTTCAAAGCACCCGAAAGTGCTCCCGCCCAGCCCCAATACACATTGTCCTGTCTGGGGAGGTGGTCACACCTCCCTGGGACAGGAAACCTGTTGTCCAGGCCTCCCCTGCCGGAGTTTCGTCCAGCAGCAGGAGGCCAGACTCGTGTCTGTGGCAGCAGCATCCATTTTGTGATGCCAGGGCTCTGGAAAGAAGTTACCGGACTCGTCAGAGTTAACATGCCTTTCCCTCTAGAAGGGTGGAATGCTACCCCCGCCGCCAGGATTGGCGGGGGGTAGTATTCCAAGATGTTTGACACCAAACACGACATGTTTAGGTGCAGCCATTCCAAAGTTAGCATTTTACCGCGAGGATATAATGCGCTTAAGAGTATATGGTCAGGCTGCACTACAAACAGCATCAGAGATGGTCTCCGAACGCTGCAGAGGGGCCCTGCTCATGCAGGGGCACCCTCTCACATAGGAACCATGCACTCTGCCTTTAGGATTGATAAGGCCTGCCTTAGGAGTGACTTATAGGTTTATATGTGTGTATGCTTTTAGTGATATAGGTAACCTATACCACAGTAAGGGGTGCATGCACCACCTTACCCAGGCTGCAGTAGCAGACCTGTGGTGTCAGTTTGGATGGCCTTCCAGGGGTGGCATAATATATGCTGCAGCCCCTGGCAGGCCTCTGAGGTACCTATGCCCTTGGTACATAGTATACCATATACTAGGGACTTATAAGGGCACTCCAGATCCCAATCAGTGATGTGCCTAAGGCACATGGAGACCCTTTTAAAGAGGAAACAGCTAGGCTGGGGTTCTGAATAGCAGGGCCCCAGCCAGACTAATGTCGAAAACCAGTGAAGCATCAGCAAAAAGTGGGGGTACCCATGTGAAGCAGATCCTACTCTCCTACACTGGGGGTGGTGTTTCAGGGTTTAGGGCAGTGCAGTGGTGTTTGGGCAGTGTGGGGGGTCGTGAAGGGGTGGTGTTTCAGGGTTTAGGGCAGTGCAGTGGTGTTCGGGCAGTGTAGGGGGTCTTGCTGGGGGTGGTGTTTCAGGATTTAGGGCAGTGGTGTTCAGGCAGTGTAGGGGGTCTTGCTGGGGGTGGTGTTTCAGGGTTTATGGCAGTGCAGTGGTGTTCGGGCAGTGTAGGGGGTGTTGCTGGGGGTAGTGTTTCAGGGTTTAGGGCAGTGCAGTGGTGTTCGGGCAGTGTAGGGGGTTGTGCTGGGGGTGGTGTTTCAGTGTTTAGGGCAGTGCAGTGGTGTTCGGGCAGTGTAGGGGGTCATACTGGGGGTGGTGTTTCAGGGTTTAGGGCAGTGCAGTGGTGTTCCGGCAGTGTAGGGGGTCGTGCAGGGGGTGGTGTTTCAGGGTTTAGGGCAGTGCAGTGGTGTTCGGGCAGTGTAGGGGGTCGTGCTGGGGGTGGTGTTTCAGGGTTTAGGGCAGTGCAGTGGTGTTTGGGCAGTGTAGGGGTCGTGCAGGGGTGGTGTTTCAGGGTTTAGGGCAGTGCAGTGGTGTTCGGCCAGTGTAGGTGGTCTTGCTGGGGGTGGTGTTTCAGGGTTTAGTGCAGTGGTGTTCGGGCAGTGTAGGGGTCTTGCTGGGGGTGGTGTTTCAGGGCTTAGGGCAGTGCAGTGGTGTTCGGGCAGTGTGGGGGTCTTGCTGGGGCTGGTGTTTCAGGGTTTAGGGCAGTGCAGTGGTGTTCGGGCAGTGTAGGGGGTCGTGCTGGGGCTGGTGTTTTAGGGTTTAGGGCAGTGCAGTGGTGTTCGGGCAGTGTAGGGAGTCGTGCTGGGGCTGGTGTTTCAGGGTTTTGGGCAGTGCAGTGGTGTTCGGGCAGTGTAGGGGGTCGTGCTGGGAGTGGTGTGTAGGAGAGTAGGATCTGCTTCACAGGGGTACCCCCACTTTTTGCTGATACTTCACTGGTTTTCGACATTAGTCTGGCTGGGGCCCTGCTATTCAGAACCCCAGCCTAGCTGTTTCCTCTTTAAAAGGGTCTCCATGTGCCTTAGGCACATCACTGATTGGGATCTGGAGTGCCCTTGTAAGTCCCTAGTATATGGTATACTATGTACCAAGGGCATAGGTACCTCAGAGGCCTGCCAGGGGCTGCAGCATGTATTATGCCACCCCTGGTAGGCCATCCAAACTGGCACCACAGGTCTGCTACTGCAGCCTGGGTAAGGTGGTGCATGCACCCCTTGCTGTGGTATAGGTTACCTATATCACTAAATGCATACACACATATAAACCTATAAGTCACTCCTAAGGCAGGCCTTATCAATCCTAAAGGCAGAGTGCATGGTTCCTATGTGAGAGGGTGCCCCTGCATGAGCAGGGCCCCTCTGCAGCGTTCGGAGACCATCTCTGATGCTGTTTGTAGTGCAGCCTGACCATATACTCTTAAACGCATTATATCCTCGCGGTAAAATGCTAACTATGGAATGGCTGCACCTAAACATGTCGTGTTTGGTGTCAAACATCTTGGAATACTACCCCCCGCCAATCCTGGCGGCGGGGGTAGCATTCCACCCTTCTAGAGGGAAAGGCATGTTAACTCTGACGAGTCCGGTAACTTCTTTCCAGAGCCCTGGCATCACAAAATGGATGCTGCTGCCACAGACACGAGTCTGGCCTCCTGCTGCTGGACGAAACTCCGGCAGGGGAGGCCTGGACAATAGGTTTCCTGTCCCAGGGAGGTGTGACCACCTCCCCAGACAGGACAATGTGTATTGGGGCTGGGCGGGAGCACTTTCGGGTGCTTTGAAGTCCTGCACTGGGGGCACATTTGGTGTCCCTGTGCATACCCCAGTTCAAACCGGATCAGGGGCTTGCAGCCCCTGCTTTGGCGCGAACTGGACAAAGGGAAAGGGTGTAGCCACCCCTCTGCCCTGACCCACCCATAGGTGGGGCCACAGAGTAGTCCATCCCCTATTTTTAGAATAAAGGTAGGAACCCAGTCCTTAGGACTTTAGATTATACCTGGACGAAACTCTGAAACAGAATCCTGGACCTTCGACGCTCTACGTCACGATTAGAGGACTGAAGAATCTCCCTTGGGGTCAAGGAGTGACTCCCCTGCTTGGCAGGCACCAAAGAAGCATCTGTCCGGTTCGCATCACTGAAGCTCCCGTCGGACGCCGAAGTCATCGCATCACCAGAGGTGGATTCTCAGACTTCCCCGAGGCTACCCTGAGTCCCCAGCAAAGCTGAGGCCCGTGGCTATCGTGGGTGACTTGAGACCGTGACCCCTGGACACCGAGCACATTTGCAAGTGCACCATCTTCTGGGTCTCCCAAGAAGTCGTGCTTTGGGCTTCGAGTAGCCCTAGCCTCCAGCACCACCTGCACCGAAGATCACTGGCCCCCACTCCACGAGTGTCCTGTAAGCCAGCTCCACGTGCGGCGTCACGAGGCTCCTTCGCGGTCGCTAGCCCGTTGGCTAGTAGCCCTTAACGAAGGCCAATCTTTTCTTTACTTGGCAGTCTGGTTGCTCCAGGCCTGCCCTCACTTACCCTCGCTGGGTGAGTTCCCCAGACCTTGCTGGTCTGCATCATCGACGATCTACATCTTACTCGAGACTTGCCGTTGCCAAGGCTTGTTGGGTCCAATCTGGTCGCCGACACCTCTGCACTCGACAGACATCGAGCAACAGCCCGAATCCTGCTCCTGGTCGCCGACAACGCCTCCCGGACCTCGTGGCTGAAGAGTCAAGACGACCGTCATCGAACCTGAAGCACTCGACATCGGTGGGCATCTGTCCATCGCCTTCCTGGTCACTGGCTAGTGACCCAGACTCTGTCCCCTCTGCTTTCAGGTTCTTCAGAACTCCGATCCACTCTTGGATCCACCCGGACACTTTTCTCCTGGTCGCCAGCAGCACTTTGCAGCAGATCGCCATAAGAACCGACGACGAAACCCGACCCCGAAAGGCACCTATGCACCCGGCTTCCCTGGGTGAGGTAACACGAGTACTCCGGTGCTCCCGTGGGTAGAGACTCTTCAAAGTCCTAGATCTCAAAGGGTTTTGTCCTAGTCCTCTTTTAAGTGTCCCTTTCCTCTATTTTCCCGATCCCGACTTTCTCCATAGAAGTTAACGGCGTATCGCGGTTGTGTATTTACACTGCACGCGTCTCCCGTGGGTCCCCTGTGTCACTACCTTGGGTGGTTCCTTGTGGTCCAAGCACTTCTAGAGGCTCTAGGCCTAGTGTCTAGTTCAGTCGTGGTTCGCATACCACTTTATTGGTATATGGTTTGGTACGCCCCTAGGGCCCAAACGTGTATTTGTGCTATTACTGTGATTTAAGATCTTATAACCTATGTACTTCGAACTCTAGCCTCATAAAGAGACTAGAGGGGTGTGTTTAGTAATAAATACATATATTTTGAATATATACCTGGTGTGGTGCTCTTTCATTTGGTCACTCAAGAGATTATAGACTGGTAAAACAAGCTGCTTTACATTCCTTCAAGACTTAGCCTGAAGGCTGCTCTCCATAGCTACCACTAGGATAGCTTTCAATAAGGTTGTCTTTAACCTACCTACCATAAGAGTCGATTTGGACTGGTGCAAGGTGCCCACTATAATTAGTGGACAGCATATGCCAGGCCAACTTCTCACATTGGTGTGCAGCGTGTGGGATTCCAGCTTGCTATTGTTTTACCAGATAATCTCAATTGAATTGATCAACTGAAAACCACTAAAGGTACCTAAGGTACATATAATTTAAGCTTAGAATATCAGTAAGTTCTACTGAACTTAGAGTTGTGTGTTAAGGGATAGCACAACCCTTTCTACAACTCAAGAGAGTTTAGTAGGCCACACTAGAGTAGGTAGTGCATACACCACACCACACTAGTAATGTCTTTAAAAGCAGGATCCAAAGATGCCCTGCAGGAAGCCATGGAGCTTCCCCCTCCAAGTATGACACACTCCCATTCTTGGAACTGAGAGCTTTGTGTAACGTGAGGAAATTAAGGACAGGCCAAAGTCCCACCACCCAACACCTCCAGGAGTTGTTGGTGGCTTATGATCTTAGTAAGTCTTCAGAGACTGAAGGGGTAGGAGCAGAGGGTGGGCCAGCAGATGAGGAAGGGGCCAGGGGTACTACTACCCCCAGCCCCCCTCTGAAACTGACCAGGAGGGTGACAATGACCCTGACCTGGAAAACCCAATCCCTTCTGGGGAAGATGAAGATGAGGATCTGGAGAACCACACCTTTGTCCCCCAGGAAGGATTATGAGTGTGCTCAGAAAGTCTAGGTCTCCTTCTCAGGAGTCTAACCACTCTGGCACCTCCATAGGGAGCTCTGTTTCTTCTCACAGGAGGGAATCCTCTCATGAGAGAAGAAAGAGACTGGTCCAGTATGAGGAAACTCAACTGGAGATCAGGAAGAAGCAACTGGCTTTAGATAGAGAATCCCTAGATCTCCTTAAGAGAGAAGAAAGTTGGGACTAGAGTCCCATGGTGGCAACCATGTCCCTAGAGATAGGGAAAGGTCCTATGACCATAGGAACCTGAGCAAGATTGTCCCTCCCTACCAGAGTGGGGATGATATCCACAAATGGATAACTGCTTTAGAGAGGGCCTGTAAAGTACAGAAGGTCCCTCAGGAGCAGTGGGCAGCAATCTTGTGGCTCTCCTTTGCTGACAAAGGTAGAGACAAGCTCCTCACTGTTAGAGAGGAGGATGCTGACAATTACAAGGTCTTGAAGAGTGCTCTTATTGATGGGTTTGGCCTAACCACTGAACAGTACAGGTTGAAGTTCAGAGACACCCAAAAAGCACAGACTCAAGACTGGGTAGACTATGTGGATTGTTCTGCCAAGGCTCTGGAAGGCTGGTTGATGGGCAGTAAGGTGTGTGACTTCTCAGGATTGTATAATCTGATAATGAGGGAGCAGATTCTTAATAACTGTCAAAACCAGCTGTTGCATCAGTACCTGGTTGACTCTGATCTGACCTCTCCCCAAGAATTGGGAAAGAAGGCAGACAAATGGGTCAGAACCAGGGTGAAGCAGAAGGTACAGAACCAAGGTGGGGAAACCAAGAAGCAAGATGCTAAGAACTCTGACAAGGGTGGGGAGAAGGGTAAAGATCAAAAGTCTTCATCAGGCCCCCAAAAATCTTCTTCTGGTGGGGATTCCCAGTCTACCAAGGGTAAAGGCCAAAGAAAACCATGGTGCAAGGTCTGTAAGCAAAAGACCCACTGGACCAGTGATTGCACCAAGTCCAAAGACTCCAGTCCAGCACCCACCAATGCCCCTAAGGCACCTGTTCCCCCTAGTACAGTTGGTGGAAGTGCTCCAGCAAAGGGTTTAGTAGGGTTCACCCTGGGAACTGAGTTGGGCTCTGACCTAGTTAGAGAACTGACTCAGGCTGTGTTAGTCTGTGATGGAGGCATGGATGTGCCCTCCTCTATGAGTCCCAGTAATCTGGGCAAGTACAGACAACAGCCTTTAATCAATGGACGAGAGGCTTTGGCATTTAGGGACACAGGGGCAAGTGTCACAATGGTGACACAAGACCTTGTGCTACCTGGGCAAGTTATGCTTGGTGAGATGTACCAAGTGACCAATGCTAGCAATGTCAGAACAGACCATACTCTGGCAGTTGTTAACTTCTCCTGGGGAGGGGTAACTGGCCTTAAGAAGGTTGTGGTAAGTGCAAACCTACCAGTCGAATGCTTGCTTGGCAATGACTTAGAGACTTCTGCTTGGGCAGAAGTGGAGCTCAGGACCCATGCAGAAATGCTGGGGATCCCTGCAGATGTGTTTGCTGTGACCAGGTCACAAGCTAAACTGTCTAAAACTGAACAGGCCTTGGATTCTGGAAGAATGGACCAAGTGCCTTCCAAGAGGAGGAGTAGTAGGGTTAAGGCAGTGCCTTCCCCCTTGGCTCAGGAGGAAGATCAGTCCCCTGAGGGGATGATCTCAGCCCTGAAGAAGGAACTGTCCCAGAGGAACTTGAACCTGACCAGGTTGAGTTCTTGGGGACAGGGGGACCTTCTAGGGCAGATCTGAGCCAGGAGCAGCAGAGCTGCCCCTCCCTTGAACCCCTCAGACAGCAAGCTGCTGCTGAGGCTGCTGGGAAAGCTAGTGGTCCCCATACAGTGTATTGGGATGATGGACTCCTGTACTCAGAGAGTAGAGACCCCAAGCCTGGTGCTACCAGGAGGTTGGTAATACCTTTGAAGTTCAGGGGCTTCCTATTGACCCTAGCCCATGATATTCCCTTAGCAGGACACCTGGGCCAGAACAAGACTTGGGACAGAATTGTCCCTCACTTTCACTGGCCCCACATGTCTGAAGACAGTAAGGAGTTTTGTCGCTCCTGTGTAACCTGCCAAGCCAGTGGCAAAGCAGGTGGCACTACAAAGGCCCCCTGATACCACTACCTGTGGTGGGGGTGCCCTTTGAGAGGGTAGGGATTGACATTGTTGGTCCCATGGATCCCCAAACAGCATCTGGGCACAGATTTATACTGGTGGTAGTGGATCATGCCACCAGGTACCCAGAGGCTATACCCCTTAGGACCACTACAGCACCTGTGGTGGCAAGGGCCCTCCTGGGAATTTTCTCAAGAGTGGGCTTTCCTAAGGAGGTGGTATCAGACAGGGGTGCAAACTTCATGTCTGGGTACTTAAAGGCAATGTGGAAGGAGTGTGGAGTTACTTATAAGTTCACCACACCCTATCACCCACAATGCAATGGTTTAGTTGAGAGATTCAACAAAACCTTGAAGGGCATGATTAAAGGGCTCCCAGAAAAGCTTAGGCGTAGATGGGACATACTCTTGCCCTGCCTTTTATTCGCATATAGGGAGGTGCCTCAGAAGGGGGTTGGGTACAGCCCTTTTGAACTTCTGTTTGGCCACCCTGTGAGGGGTCCACTGTGCTTGGTGAAGGAAGGATGGGAGTTACCTCTCAAGCCCCCAAAGCAAGATATAGTGGACTATGTACTTGGTCTCCGCTCCAGGATGGCTGAGTACATGAAAAGGCAACCAAAAACCTTGAGGCTAGCCAGGAACTTCAGAAGGCCTGGCATGACCAAAAGGCTGTTCTGACTGTTTACCAGCCAGGACAGAAGGTGTGGGTGTTGGAGCCAGTGGCCCCAGCAGCTCTCCAAGACAAATGGAGTGGACCCCACACTATTGTTGAGCAGAAGGGTGAGGTCACTTACTTAGTGGACCTGGGAACACCCAGGAGTCCCCAAAGGGTTCTCCATGTCAACAGACTTAAGCCATATGTGGACAGGGCAGACATGGGCTTGCTCATGGCTACTGATGAAGGGCAGGAGGAAGAGAGTGACCCACTCCCTGACCTGCTCTCACAGAACCCTGACGATGGGTCAGTTGATGGTGTAGCCTTGGCAGGCAGCCTCACTACCCAGCAACAAACTGATTGCAGGCAAGTCCTCAATCAGTTTAGGCATATGTTTTCACTGACACCCAGTCAGACCACCTGGTGCACTCATGAAGTGGACACTGGGGACAGTCTGCCTATTAAAAACAAGATTTATAGGCAACCTGACCATGTCAGGGACTGTATCAGGACTGAAGTCCAGAAGATGTTGGAATTGGGAGTGATTGAGCCCTCAGATAGCCCTTGGGCTAGTCCAGTAGTCCTAGTACCCAAACCTCACACCAGTGGTGGGAAAAGAGAGATGAGGTTTTGTGTAGACTACAGGGGCCTCAATGCAGTCACTAGGACTGATGCCCATCCAATACCCAGGGCAGATGAGCTCATAGATACTTTGGCCTCTGCCAAGTATCTCAGCACATTTGACCTAACAGCTGGCTACTGGCAGATCAGACTAGATGATACTGCAAAGCCCAAAACAGCATTTTCAACCCCTAGTGGGCATTATCAATTTGTGGTAATGCCCTTTGGTCTGAAAAATGCACCTGCCACTTTCCAGAGGTTGGTGAACACAGTTCTCACAGGACTGGAGGCCTATAGTGCAGCTTATCTAGATGATATTGCTGTCTTTAGCTCCACCTGGGAGGATCACCTGGTCCACCTCAGGAATGTTTTACAGGCCCTGCAAAAGGCAGGCCTGACTATCAAGGCCACCAAGTGCCAGATAGGGCAGAGTCAGGTTGTGTACCTGGGCCACCTTGTGGGTGGAGGCCAGGTTCAACCTTTGCAGAGCAAGATCCAGACCATCATGGACTGGACTGCTCCCACTACCCAGACTCAGGTGAGAGCCTTCTTAGGCCTGACTGGGTACTATAGGAGATTTGTCAAGGGGTATGGATCAATAGTGACACCCTTGAATGACTTAACTTCTAAGAAAATGCCCAAAAAGGTTCAGTGGACAGCTAGCTGTCAAAAGGCATTTGATGACCTCAAGCAGGCCATGTGCACTGCTCCAATTCTGCAGAGTCCTGATTACTCCAAGAAGTTCATTGTTCAAACAGATGCATCTGAATTGGGGGTAGGGGCTGTACTGTCACAATTGAATGAAGAAGGTCAGGATCAGCCAGTAGCTTTTATTAGCAGAAGGCTGACCCCTAGAGAGAAACGTTGGTCAGCCATAGAGAGGAGGCCTTTGCTGTGGTCTGGGCTCTGAAGAAGTTGAGGCCATACTTGTTTGGTACACACTTCCTGGTTCAGACAGACCATAAGCCCCTCTTATGGCTAAAACAAATGAAGGGTGAAAACCCCAAACTGCTTAGGTGGTCCATTTCCCTACAGGGGATGGACTTTACAGTGGAACATAGGCCTGGGAGTAACCATGCGAATGCAGATGGACTCTCTAGGTATTTCCACTTAGAACATGAAGACTTAACTGGGCAAGGTTAGTTTAATGTCCCTACGTTTGGGGGGGTTGTGTAGGAGAGTAGGATCTGCTTCACAGGGGTACCCCCACTTTTTGCTGATACTTCACTGGTTTTCGACATTAGTCTGGCTGGGGCCCTGCTATTCAGAACCCCAGCCTAGCTGTTTCCTCTTTAAAAGGGTCTCCATGTGCCTTAGGCACATCACTGATTGGGATCTGGAGTGCCCTTGTAAGTCCCTAGTATATGGTATACTATGTACCAAGGGCATAGGTACCTCAGAGGCCTGCCAGGGGCTGCAGCATGTATTATGCCACCCCTGGTAGGCCATCCAAACTGACACCACAGGTCTGCTACTGCAGCCTGGGTAAGGTGGTGCATGCACCCCTTGCTGTGGTATAGGTTACCTATATCACTAAATGCATACACACATATAAACCTATAAGTCACTCCTAAGGCAGGCCTTATCAATCCTAAAGGCAGAGTGCATGGTTCCTATGTGAGAGGGTGCCCCTGCATGAGCAGGGCCCCTCTGCAGCGTTCGGAGACCATCTCTGATGCTGTTTGTAGTGCAGCCTGACCATATACTCTTAAACGCATTATATCCTCGCGGTAAAATGCTAACTATGGAATGGCTGCACCTAAACATGTCGTGTTTGGTGTCAAACATCTTGGAATACTACCCCCCGCCAATCCTGGCGGCGGGGGTAGCATTCCACCCTTCTAGAGGGAAAGGCATGTTAACTCTGACGAGTCCGGTAACTTCTTTCCAGAGCCCTGGCATCACAAAATGGATGCTGCTGCCACAGACACGAGTCTGGCCTCCTGCTGCTGGACGAAACTCCGGCAGGGGAGGCCTGGACAATAGGTTTCCTGTCCCAGGGAGGTGTGACCACCTCCCCAGACAGGACAATGTGTATTGGGGCTGGGCGGGAGCACTTTCGGGTGCTTTGAAGTCCTGCACTGGGGGCACATTTGGTGTCCCTGTGCATACCCCAGTTCAAACCGGATCAGGGGCTTGCAGCCCCTGCTTTGGCGCGAACTGGACAAAGGGAAAGGGGTGTAGCCACCCCTCTGCCCTGACCCACCCATAGGTGGGGCCACAGAGTAGTCCATCCCCTATTTTTAGAATAAAGGTAGGAACCCAGTCCCTAGGACTTTAGATTATACCTGGACGAAACTCTGAAACAGAATCCTGGACCTTCGACGCTCTACTCACGATTAGAGGACTGAAGAATCTCCCTTGGGGTCAAGGAGTGACTCCCCTGCTTGGCAGGCACCAAAGAAGCATCTGTCCGGTTCGCATCACTGAAGCTCCCGTCGGACGCCGAAGTCATCGCATCACCAGAGGTGGATTCTCAGACTTCCCCGAGGCTACCCTGAGTCCCCAGCAAAGCTGAGGCCCGTGGCTATCGTGGGTGACTTGAGACCGTGACCCCTGGACACCGAGCACATTTGCAAGTGCACCATCTTCTGGGTCTCCCAAGAAGTCGTGCTTTGGGCTCCGAGTAGCCCTAGCCTCCAGCACCACCTGCACCGAAGATCACTGGCCCCCACTCCACGAGTGTCCTGTAAGCCAGCTCCACGTGCGGCGTCACGAGGCTCCTTCGCGGTCGCTAGCCCGTTGGCTAGTAGCCCTTAACGAAGGCCAATCTTTTCTTTACTTGGCAGTCTGGTTGCTCCAGGCCTGCCCTCACTTACCCTCGCTGGGTGAGTTCCCCAGACCTTGCTGGTCTGCATCATCGACGATCTACATCTTACTCGAGACTTGCCGTTGCCAAGGCTTGTTGGGTCCAATCTGGTCGCCGACACCTCTGCACTCGACAGACATCGAGCAACAGCCCGAATCCTGCTCCTGGTTGCCGACAACGCCTCCCGGACCTCGTGGCTGAAGAGTCAAGACGACCGTCATCGAACCTGAAGCACTCGACATCGGTGGGCATCTGTCCATCGCCTCCCTGGTCACTGGCTAGTGACCCAGACTCTGTCCCCTCTGCTTTCAGGTTCTTCAGAACTCCGATCCACTCTTGGATCCACCCGGACACTTTTCTCCTGGTCGCCAGCAGCACTTTGCAGCAGATCGCCATAAGAACCGACGACGAAACCCGACCCCGAAAGGCACCTATGCACCCGGCTTCCCTGGGTGAGGTAACACGAGTACTCCGGTGCTCCCGTGGGTAGAGACTCTTCAAAGTCCTAGATCTCAAAGGGTTTTGTCCTAGTCCTCTTTTAAGTGTCCCTTTCCTCTATTTTCCCGATCCCGACTTTCTCCATAGAAGTTAACGGCGTATCGCGGTTGTGTATTTACACTGCACGCGTCTCCCGTGGGTCCCCTGTGTCACTACCTTGGGTGGTTCCTTGTGGTCCAAGCACTTCTAGAGGCTCTAGGCCTAGTGTCTAGTTCAGTCGTGGTTCGCATACCACTTTATTGGTATATGGTTTGGTACGCCCCTAGGGCCCAAACGTGTATTTGTGCTATTACTGTGATTTAAGATCTTATAACCTATGTACTTCGAACTCTAGCCTCATAAAGAGACTAGAGGGGTGTGTTTAGTAATAAATACATATATTTTGAATATATACCTGGTGTGGTGCTCTTTCATTTGGTCACTCAAGAGATTATAGACTGGTAAAACAAGCTGCTTTACATTCCTTCAAGACTTAGCCTGAAGGCTGCTCTCCATAGCTACCACTAGGATAGCTTTCAATAAGGTTGTCTTTAACCTACCTACCATAAGAGTCGATTTGGACTGGTGCAAGGTGCCCACTATAATTAGTGGACAGCATATGCCAGGCCAACTTCTCACATGGTGTTTCAGGGTTTAGGGCAGTGCAGTGGTGTTCGGGCAGTGTAGGGGGTCTTGCTGGGGGTGGTGTTTCAGGGTTTAGGGCAGTGGTGTTCGGGCAGTGTAGGGGGTCATGCTGGGGGTGGTGTTTCAGGGTTTAGGGCAGTGCAGTGGTGTTCGGGCAGTGTAGGGTGTCTTGCTGGGGGTAGTGTTTCAGGGTTTAAGGCAGTGCAGTGGTGTTCATGCTGTGTAGGGGGTCGTGCTGGGGATGGTGTTTCAGGGTTTAGGGCAGTGCAGTAGTGTTCGGGCAGTGTAGGGGGTCATGCAGGGGGTGGTGTTTCAGGGTTTAGGGCAGTACAGTGGTGTTCGGGCAGTGTAGGGGGTCGTGCTGGGGGTGGTGTTTCAGGGTTTAGGGCAGTGCAGTGGTGTTCGGGCAGTGTAGGGGGTCGTGCACGGGGTGGTGTTTCAGGGTTTAGTGCAGTGCAGTGGTGTTCGGGCAGTGTAGCGGGCCGTGCTGGGGCTGGTGTTTCAGGGTTTAGGGCCGTGCAGTGGTGTTCGGGCAGTGTAGGGAGTCGTGCTGGGGCTGGTGTTTCAGGAGTCTAGGGCAGTGCAGTGGTGTTCGGGCAGTGTAGGGGGTCTTTCTGGAGCTGGTGTTTCAGGGTTTAGGGCAGTGCAGTGGTGTTCGGGCAGTGTAGGGGGTCGTGCTGGGGGTGGTGTTTCAGGGTTTAGGGCAGTGCAGTGGTGTTCGGGCAGTGTAGGAGGTCGTGCTGGGGCTAGTGTTTCAGGGCAGAGCAATGGTGTTCAGGCAGTGTAGGGGTTGTGCTGGAGGTGGTGTTTCAGGGTTTAGGGCAGTGCAGTGGTGTTCGGGCAGTGTAGGGGGTCTTGCTGGGGGTGGTGTTTCAGGATTTAGCAGTGCAGTGGTGTTCAGGCAGTGTAGGGGGTCTTGCTGGGGGTGGTGTTTCAGGGTTTATGGCAGTGCAGTGGTGTTCGGGCAGTGTAGGGGGTGTTGCTGGGGGTAGTGTTTCAGGGTTTAGGGCAGTGCAGTGGTGTTCGGGCAGTGTAGGGGTCGTGCAGAGGGTGGTGTTTCAGGGTTTAGGGCAGTGCAGTGGTGTTCGGCCAGTGTAGGTGGTCTTGCTGGGGGTGGTGTTTCAGGGTTTAGCAGTGCAGTGGTGTTCGGGCAGTGTAGGAGGTCTTGCTGGGGGTGGTGTTTCAGGGCTTAGGGCAGTGCAGTGGTGTTCGGACAGTGTAGGGGGTCTTGCTGGGGCTGGTGTTTCAGGGTTTAGGGCAGTGCAGTGGTGTTCGGGCAGTGTAGGGGGTCGTGCTGGGGCTGGTGTTTCAGGGTTTAGGGCAGTGCAGTGGTGTTCGGGCAGTGTAGGGAGTCATGCTGGGGCTGGTGTTTCAGGGTTTTGGGCAGAGCAGTGGTGTTCGGGCAGTGTAGGGGGTCGTGCCGGGGGTGGTGTTTCAGGGTTTAGGGCAGTGCAGTGGTGTTCGGGCAGTGTAGGGGTCATACTGGGGGTGGTGTTTCAGGGTTTAGGGCAGTGCAGTGGTGTTCCGGCAGTGTACGGGGTCGTGCAGGGGGGTGGTGTTTCAGGGTTTAGGGCAGTGCAGTGGTGTTCGGGCAGTGTAGGGGGTCGTGCTGGGGGTGGTGTTTCAGGGTTTAGGGCAGTGCAGTGGTGTTTGGGCAGTGTAGGGGTCGTGCAGGGGGTGGTGTTTCAAGGTTTAGGGCAGTGCAGTGGTGTTCGGCCAGTGTAGGTGGTCTTGCTGGGGGTGGTGTTTCAGGGTTTAGGGCGTGCAGTGGTGTTCGGGCAGTGTAGGGGGTCTTGCTGGGGGTGGTGTTTCAGGGCTTAGGGCAGTGCAGTGGTGTTCGGGCAGTGTAGGGGGTCTTGCTGGGGCTGGTGTTTCAGGGTTTAGGGCAGTGCAGTGGTGTTCGGGCAGTGTAGGGGGTCGTGCTGGGGCTGGTGTTTCAGGGTTTAGGGCAGTGCAGTGGTGTTCGGGCAGTGTAGGGGGTCTTGCTGGGGGTGGTGTTTCAGGGTTTAGGGCAGTGGTGTTTGGGCAGTGGAGGGGGTCATGCTGGGGGTGGTGTTTCAGGGTTTAGGGCAGTGCAGTGGTGTTCGGGCAGTGTGGGGGGTCATGAAGGGGGTGGTGTTTCAGGGTTTAGTGCAGTGCAGTGGTGTTCGGGCAGTGTAGGGGGTCTTGCTGGGGCTGGTGTTTGAGGGTTTAGGGCATTGCAGTGGTGTTCGGCCAGTGTAGGGGGTCATGCTGGGGCTGGTGTTTCAGGGTTTAGGGCAGTGCAGTGGTTTTCGGGCAGTGTAGGCGGTCGTGCTGGGGCTGGTGTTTCAGGGTTTAGGGCAGTGCAGTGGTGTTCGGGCAGTGTACGGGGGTTGTGCTGGGGCTGGTGTTTCAGGGTTTAGGGCAGTGCAGTGGTGTTCAGGCAGTGTAGGAGGTCGTGCTGGGGGTGATGTTTCAGGGTTTAGGGCAGTGCAGTGGTGTTCGGGCAGTGTAGGGGGTCGTGCTGGGGCTGGTGTTTCAGGGTTTAGGGCAGTGCAGTGGTGTTTGGGCAGAGTAGGGGGTCGTGCTGGGGCTGGCGTTTCAGGGTTTAGGGCAGTGCAGTGGTGTTCGGGCAGTGTAGGGGTCTTGCTGGGGGTAGTGTTTCAGGGTTTAGGGCAGTGCAGTGGTGTTCGTGGCATTGTAGGGGGTCGTGCTGGGGGTGGTCTTTCAGGGCTTAGGGCAGTGCAGTAGTGTTCAGGCAGTGTAGGGGGTCGTGCAGGGGGTGGTGTTTCAGGGTTTAGGGCAGTGCAGTGGTGTTCGGGCAGTGTAGGGGGTCGGGCTGGGGGTGGTGTTTCAGGGTTTAGGCCATTGCAGTGGTGTTCGGGCACTGTAGGGGTCGTGCAGGGGTGGTGTTTCAGGGTTTAGGGCAGTGCAGTGGTGTTCGGGCAGTGTAGGGGGTCATGCTGGGGCTGGTGTTTCAGGGTTTAGGGCAGTGCAGTGGTGTTCGGGCAGTGTAGGGGGTCGTGCTGGGGGTGGTGTTTCAGGGTTTAGGGCAGTGCAGTGGTGTTCGGGCAGTGTAGGGGGCTTGCTGGGGGTGGTGTTTCAGGGTTTAGGGCAGTGCAGTGGTGTTCGGGCAGTGTAGGGGGTCATGCTGGGGGTGGTGTTTCAGGGTTTAGGGCAGTGCAGTGGTGTTCAGGCAGTGTGGGGGTCGTGAAGGGGTTGTGTTTCAGGGTTTAGGGCAGTGCAGTGGTGTTCGGGCAGTGTAGGGGGTCTTGCTGGGGGTGGTGTTTCAGGATTTAGGGCAGTGCGTGGTGTTCAGGCAGTGTAGGGGGTCTTGCTGGGGGTGGTGTTTCAGGGTTTATGGCAGTGCAGTGGTGTTCGGGCAGTGTAGGGGGTGTTGCTGGGGGTAGTGTTTCAGGGTTTAGGGCAGTGCAGTGGTGTTCGGGCAGTGTAGGGGGTTGTGCTGGGGGTGGTGTTTCAGTGTTTAGGGCAGTGCAGAGGTGTTCGGGCAGTGTAGGGGGTCATACTGGGGGTGGTGTTTCAGGGTTTAGGGCAGTGCAGTGGTGTTCCGGCAGTGTAGGGGGTCGTGCAGGGGGTGGTGTTTCAGGGTTTAGGGCAGTGCAGTGGTGTTCGGGCAGTGTAGGGGGTCGTGCTGGGGTGGTGTTTCAGGGTTTAGGGCAGTGCAGTGGTGTTTGGGCAGTGTAGGGGGTCGTGCAGGGGGTGGTGTTTCAGGGTTTAGGGCAGTGCAGTGGTGTTCGGCCAGTGTAGGTGGTCTTGCTGGGGGTGGTGTTTCAGGGTTTAGTGCAGTGGTGTTCAGGCAGTGTAGGGGGTCTTGCTGGGGGTGGTGTTTCAGGGCTTAGGGCAGTGCAGTGGTGTTCGGGCAGTGTAGGGGTCTTGCTGGGGCTGGTGTTTCAGGGTTTAGGGCAGTGCAGTGGTGTTCGGGCAGTGTAGGGGGTCGTGCTGGGGCTGGTGTTTCAGGGTTTAGGGCAGTGCAGTGGTGTTCGGGCAGTGTAGGGGGTCGTGCTGGGGCTGGTGTTTCAGGGTTTAGGGCAGAGCAGTGGTGTTCGGGCAGTGTAGGGGGTCGTGCCGGGGGTGGTGTTTCAGGGTTTAGGGCAGTGCAGTGGTGTTCGGGCAGTGTAGGGGGTCTTGCCGGGGGTGGTGTTTCAGGGTTTAGGGCAGAGCAGTGGTGTTCGGGCAGTGTGGGGGGTCGTGAAGGGGTGGTGTTTCAGGGTTTAGGGCAGTGCAGTGGTGTTCGGGCAGTGTAGGGGGTCTTGCTGGGGCTGGTGTTTGAGGGTTTAGGGCAGTGCAGTGGTGTTCGGCCAGTGTAGGGGGTCGTGCTGGGGCTGGTGTTTCAGGGTTTAGGGCAGTGCAGTGGTTTTCGGGCAGTGTAGGCGGTCGTGCTGGGGCTGGTGTTTCAGGGTTTAGGGCAGTGCAGTGGTGTTCGGGCAGTGTACGGGGTTGTGCTGGGGCTGGTGTTTCAGGGTTTAGGGCAATGCAGTGGTGTTCGGGCAGTGTAGGGGGTCGTGCTGGGGGTGGTGTTTCAGGGTTTAGGGCAGTGCAGTGGTGTTCGGGCAGTGTAGGGGGTCGTGCTGGGGCTGGTGTTTCAGGGTTTAGGGCAGTGCAGTGGTGTTTGGGCAGAGTAGGGGGTCGTGCTGGGGCTGGCGTTTCAGGGTTTTGGGCAGAGCAGTGGTGTTCGGGCAGTGTAGGGGGTCGTGCTGGGGTGGTGTTTTAGGGTTTAGGGCAGTGCAGTGGTGTTCGGGCAGTGTAGGAGGTCTTGCTGGGGGTGGTGTTTCAGGGTTTAGGGCAGTGGTGTTCGGGCAGTGTAGGGGTCTTGCTGGGGGTGATGTTTCAGGGTTTAGGGCAGTGCAGTGGTGTTCGGGCAGTGTAGGGGTCTTGCTGGGGGTAGTGTTTCAGGGTTTAGGGCAGTGCAGTGGTGTTCGTGCAGTGTAGGGGGTCGTGCTGGGGGTGGTCTTTCAGGGCTTAGGGCAGTGCAGTAGTGTTCAGGCAGTGTAGGGGGTCGTGCAGGGGGTGGTGTTTCAGGGTTTAGGGCAGTGCAGTGGTGTTCGGGCAGTGTAGGGGGTCGTGCTGGGGGTGGTGTTTCAGGGTTTAGGCCATTGCAGTGGTGTTCGGGCACTGTAGGGGGTCGTGCATGGGGTGGTGTTTCAGGGTTTAGGGCAGTGCAGTGGTGTTCGGTCAGTGTAGGGGGTCGTGCTGGGGCTGGTGTTTCAGGGTTTAGGGCAGTGCAGAGGTGTTCGGGCAGTGTAGGGGGTCGTGCTGGGGGTGGTGTTTCGGGGTTTAGGGCAGTGCAGTGGTTTTCGGGCAGAGTAGGGGGCTTGCTGGGGGTGGTGTTTCAGGGTTTAGGGCAGTGGTGTTCGGGCAGTGTAGGGGGTCATGCTGGGGGTGGTGTTTCAGGGTTTAGGACAGTGCAGTGGTGTTCGGGCAGTGTGGGGGGTCGTGAAGGGGTGGTGTTTCAGGGTTTAGGGCAGTGCAGTGGTGTTCGGGCAGTGTAGGGGGTCTTGCTGGGGCTGGTGTTTCAGGGTTTAGGGCAGTGCAGTGATTTTCGGGCAGTGTAGGGGGTCGTACTGGGGCTGGTGTTTCAGGGTTTAGGGCAGTGCAGTGATTTTTGGGCAGTGTAGGCGGTCGTGCTGGGGCTGGTGTTTCAGGGTTTAGGGCAGTGCAGTGGTGTTCGGGCAGTGTACGGGGTTGTGCTGGGGCTGGTGTTTCAGGGTTTAGGGCAGTGCAGTGGTGTTCGGGCAGTGTAGGGGGTCGTGCTGGGGGTGGTGTTTCAGGGTTTAGGGCCGTGCAGTGGTGTTCGGGCAGTTTAGGGGTCGTGCTGGGGCTGGTGTTTCAGGGTTTAGGGCAGTGCAGTGGTGTTCGGGCAGTGTAGGGGGTCGTGCTGGGGCTGGTGTTTCAGGGTTTTGGGCAGAGCAGTGGTGTTCGGGCAGTGTAGGGGTTGTGCTGGGGGTGGTGTTTCAGGGTTTAGGGCAGTGCAGTGGTGTTCGGGCATTGTAGGGGGTCTTGCTGGGGGTGGTGTTTTAGGGTTTAGGGCAGTGGTGTTCGGGCAGTGTAGGGGGTCTTGCTGGGGGTGATGTTTCAGGGTTTAGGGCAGTGCAGTGGTGTTCGGGCAGTGTAGGGGGTCTTGCTGGGGGTAGTGTTTCAGGGTTTAAGGCAGTGCAGTGGTGTTCATGATGTGTAGGGGGTCGTGCTGGGGATGGTGTTTCAGGGTTTAGGGCAGTGCAGTGGTGTTCGGGCAGTGTAGGGGGTCGTGCAGGGGGTGGTGTTTCAGGGTTTAGGGCAGTACAGTGGTGTTCGGGCAGTGTAGGGGGTCGTGCTGGGGGTGGTGTTTCAGGGTTTAGGGCAGTGCAGTGGTGTTCGGCCAGTGTAGGGGGTCATGCTGGGGCTGGTGTTTCAGGGTTTAGGGCAGTGCAGTGGTTTTCGGGCAGTGTAGGCGGTCGTGCTGGGGCTGGTGTTTCAGGGTTTAGGGCAGTGCAGTGGTGTTCGGGCAGTGTACGGGGTTGTGCTGGGGCTGGTGTTTCAGGGTTTAGGGCAGTGCAGTGGTGTTCAGGCAGTGTAGGAGGTCGTGCTGGGGGTGATGTTTCAGGGTTTAGGGCAGTGCAGTGGTGTTCGGGCAGTGTAGGGGGTCGTGCTGGGGCTGGTGTTTCAGGGTTTAGGGCAGTGCAGTGGTGTTTGGGCAGAGTAGGGGGTCGTGCTGGGGCTGGCGTTTCAGGGTTTAGGGCAGTGCAGTGGTGTTCGGGCAGTGTAGGGGTCTTGCTGGGGGTAGTGTTTCAGGGTTTAGGGCAGTGCAGTGGTGTTCGTGCATTGTAGGGGGTCGTGCTGGGGGTGGTCTTTCAGGGCTTAGGGCAGTGCAGTAGTGTTCAGGCAGTGTAGGGGGTCGTGCAGGGGGTGGTGTTTCAGGGTTTAGGGCAGTGCAGTGGTGTTCGGGCAGTGTAGGGGGTCGGGCTGGGGGTGGTGTTTCAGGGTTTAGGCCATTGCAGTGGTGTTCGGGCACTGTAGGGGTCGTGCAGGGGTGGTGTTTCAGGGTTTAGGGCAGTGCAGTGGTGTTCGGGCAGTGTAGGGGGTCATGCTGGGGCTGGTGTTTCAGGGTTTAGGGCAGTGCAGTGGTGTTCGGGCAGTGTAGGGGGTCGTGCTGGGGGTGGTGTTTCAGGGTTTAGGGCAGTGCAGTGGTGTTCGGGCAGTGTAGGGGGCTTGCTGGGGGTGGTGTTTCAGGGTTTAGGGCAGTGGTGTTCGGGCAGTGTAGGGGGTCATGCTGGGGGTGGTGTTTCAGGGTTTAGGGCAGTGCAGTGGTGTTCAGGCAGTGTGGGGGGTCGTGAAGGGGTTGTGTTTCAGGGTTTAGGGCAGTGCAGTGGTGTTCGGGCAGTGTAGGGGGTCTTGCTGGGGGTGGTGTTTCAGGATTTAGGGCAGTGGTGTTCAGGCAGTGTAGGGGGTCTTGCTGGGGGTGGTGTTTCAGGGTTTATGGCAGTGCAGTGGTGTTCGGGCAGTGTAGGGGGTGTTGCTGGGGGTAGTGTTTCAGGGTTTAGGGCAGTGCAGTGGTGTTCGGGCAGTGTAGGGGGTTGTGCTGGGGGTGGTGTTTCAGTGTTTAGGGCAGTGCAGAGGTGTTCGGGCAGTGTAGGGGGTCATACTGGGGGTGGTGTTTCAGGGTTTAGGGCAGTGCAGTGGTGTTCCGGCAGTGTAGGGGTCGTGCAGGGGTGGTGTTTCAGGGTTTAGGGCAGTGCAGTGGTGTTCGGGCAGTGTAGGGGGTCGTGCTGGGGGGGTGTTTCAGGGTTTAGGGCAGTGCAGTGGTGTTTGGGCAGTGTAGGGGTCGTGCAGGGGGTGGTGTTTCAGGGTTTAGGGCAGTGCAGTGGTGTTCGGCCAGTGTAGGTGGTCTTGCTGGGGGTGGTGTTTCAGGGTTTAGTGCAGTGGTGTTCAGGCAGTGTAGGGGGTCTTGCTGGGGGTGGTGTTTCAGGGCTTAGGGCAGTGCAGTGGTGTTCGGGCAGTGTAGGGGGTCTTGCTGGGGCTGGTGTTTCAGGGTTTAGGGCAGTGCAGTGGTGTTCGGGCAGTGTAGGGGGTCGTGCTGGGGCTGGTGTTTCAGGGTTTAGGGCAGTGCAGTGGTGTTCGGGCAGTGTAGGGGGTCGTGCTGGGGCTGGTGTTTCAGGGTTTTGGGCAGAGCAGTGGTGTTCGGGCAGTGTAGGGGGTCGTGCCGGGGGTGGTGTTTCAGGGTTTAGGGCAGTGCAGTGGTGTTCGGGCAGTGTAGGGGGTCTTGCCGGGGGTGGTGTTTCAGGGTTTAGGGCAGAGCAGTGGTGTTCGGGCAGTGTGGGGGGTCGTGAAGGGGGTGGTGTTTCAGGGTTTAGGGCAGTGCAGTGGTGTTCGGGCAGTGTAGGGGGTCTTGCTGGGGCTGGTGTTTGAGGGTTTAGGGCAGTGCAGTGGTGTTCGGCCAGTGTAGGGGGTCGTGCTGGGGCTGGTGTTTCAGGGTTTAGGGCAGTGCAGTGGTTTTCGGGCAGTGTAGGCGGTCGTGCTGGGGCTGGTGTTTCAGGGTTTAGGGCAGTGCAGTGGTGTTCGGGCAGTGTACGGGGTTGTGCTGGGGCTGGTGTTTCAGGGTTTAGGGCAATGCAGTGGTGTTCGGGCAGTGTAGGGGGTCGTGCTGGGGGTGGTGTTTCAGGGTTTAGGGCAGTGCAGTGGTGTTCGGGCAGTGTAGGGGGTCGTGCTGGGGCTGGTGTTTCAGGGTTTAGGGCAGTGCAGTGGTGTTTGGGCAGAGTAGGGGGTCGTGCTGGGGCTGGCGTTTCAGGGTTTTGGGCAGAGCAGTGGTGTTCGGGCAGTGTAGGGGGTGGTGCTGGGGTGGTGTTTTAGGGTTTAGGGCAGTGCAGTGGTGTTCGGGCAGTGTAGGAGGTCTTGCTGGGGGTGGTGTTTCAGGGTTTAGGGCAGTGGTGTTCGGGCAGTGTAGGGGGTCTTGCTGGGGGTGATGTTTCAGGGATTAGGGCAGTGCAGTGGTGTTCGGGCAGTGTAGGGGTCTTGCTGGGGGTAGTGTTTCAGGGTTTAGGGCAGTGCAGTGGTGTTCGTGCAGTGTAGGGGGTCGTGCTGGGGGTGGTCTTTCAGGGCTTAGGGCAGTGCAGTAGTGTTCAGGCAGTGTAGGGGGTCGTGCAGGGGTGGTGTTTCAGGGTTTAGGGCAGTGCAGTGGTGTTCGGGCAGTGTAGGGGGTCGTGCTGGGGGTGGTGTTTCAGGGTTTAGGCCATTGCAGTGGTGTTCGGGCACTGTAGGGGGTCGTGCATGGGGTGGTGTTTCAGGGTTTAGGGCAGTGCAGTGGTGTTCGGTCAGTGTAGGGGGTCGTGCTGGGGCTGGTGTTTCAGGGTTTAGGGCAGTGCAGAGGTGTTCGGGCAGTGTAGGGGGTCGTGCTGGGGGTGGTGTTTCGGGGTTTAGGGCAGTGCAGTGGTTTTCGGGCAGAGTAGGGGGCTTGCTGGGGGTGGTGTTTCAGGGTTTAGGGCAGTAGGTGTTCGGGCAGTGTAGGGGGTCATGCTGGGGGTGGTGTTTCAGGGTTTAGGACAGTGCAGTGGTGTTCGGGCAGTGTGGGGGGTCGTGAAGGGGTGGTGTTTCAGGGTTTAGGGCAGTGCAGTGGTGTTCGGGCAGTGTAGGGGTCTTGCTGGGGCTGGTGTTTCAGGGTTTAGGGCAGTGCAGTGATTTTTGGGCAGTGTAGGGGGTCGTACTGGGGCTGGTGTTTCAGGGTTTAGGGCAGTGCAGTGATTTTTGGGCAGTGTAGGCGGTCGTGCTGGGGCTGGTGTTTCAGGGTTTAGGGCAGTGCAGTGGTGTTCGGGCAGTGTACGGGGTTGTGCTGGGGCTGGTGTTTCAGGGTTTAGGGCAGTGCAGTGGTGTTCGGGCAGTGTAGGGGGTCGTGCTGGGGGTGGTGTTTCAGGGTTTAGGGCAGTGCAGTGGTGTTCGGGCAGTTTAGGGGGTCGTGCTGGGGCTGGTGTTTCAGGGTTTAGGGCAGTGCAGTGGTGTTCGGGCAGTGTAGGGGGTCGTGCTGGGGCTGGTGTTTCAGGGTTTTGGGCAGAGCAGTGGTGTTCGGGCAGTGTAGGGGGTTGTGCTGGGGGTGGTGTTTCAGGGTTTAGGGCAGTGCAGTGGTGTTCGGGCATTGTAGGGGGTCTTGCTGGGGGTGGTGTTTTAGGGTTTAGGGCAGTGGTGTTCGGGCAGTGTAGGGGGTCTTGCTGGGGGTGATGTTTCAGGGTTTAGGGCAGTGCAGTGGTGTTCGGGCAGTGTAGGGGGTCTTGCTGGGGGTAGTGTTTCAGGGTTTAAGGCAGTGCAGTGGTGTTCATGATGTGTAGGGGGTCGTGCTGGGGATGGTGTTTCAGGGTTTAGGGCAGTGCAGTAGTGTTCGGGCAGTGTAGGGGGTCGTGCAGGGGGTGGTGTTTCAGGGTTTAGGGCAGTACAGTGGTGTTCGGGCAGTGTAGGGGGTCGTGCTGGGGGTGGTGTTTCAGGGTTTAGGGCAGTGCAGTGGTGTTCGGGCAGTGTAGGGGGTCATGCTGGGGGTGGTGTTTCAGGGTTTAGGGCAGTGCAGTGGTGTTCGGGCAGTGTGGGGGTCGTGAAGGGGGTGGTGTTTCAGGGTTTAGGGCAGTGCAGTGGTGTTTGGGCAGTGTAGGGGGTCTTGCTGGGGCTGGTGTTTGAGGGTTTAGGGCAGTGCAGTGGTGTTCGGCCAGTGTAGGGGGTCGTGCTGGGGCTGGTGTTTCAGGGTTTAGGGCAGTGCAGTGGTTTTCGGGCAGTGTAGGCGGTCGTGCTGGGGCTGGTGTTTCAGGGTTTAGGGCAGTGCAGTGGTGTTCGGGCAGTGTACGGGGTTGTGCTGGGGCTGGTGTTTCAGGGTTTAGGGCAGTGCAGTGGTGTTCGGGCAGTGTAGGGGTCGTGCTGGGGGTGGTGTTTCAGGGTTTAGGGCAGTGCAGTGGTGTTCGGGCAGAGTAGGGGGTCGTGCTGGGGCTGGTGTTTCAGGGTTTAGGGCAGTGCAGTGGTGTTTGGGCAGAGTAGGGGGTCGTGCTGGGGCTGGCGTTTCAGGGTTTTGGGCAGAGCAGTGGTGTTCAGGCAGTGTAGGGGGTCGTGCTGGGGGTGGTGTTTCAGGGTTTAGGGCAGTGCAGTGGTGTTCGGGCAGTGTAGGAGGTCTTGCTGGGGGTGGTGTTTCAGGGTTTAGGGCAGTGGTGTTCGGGCAGTGGAGGGGTCTTGCTGGGGGTGATGTTTCAGGGTTTAGGGCAGTGCAGTGGTGTTCGGGCAGTGTAGGGGTCTTGCTGGGGGTAGTGTTTCAGGGTTTAGGGCAGTGCAGTGGTGTTCGTGCAGTGTAGGGGGTCGTGCTGGGGGTGGTCTTTCAGGGCTTAGGGCAGTGCAGTAGTGTTCAGGCAGTGTAGGGGGTCGTGCAGGGGTGGTGTTTCAGGGTTTAGGGCAGTGCAGTGGTGTTCGGGCAGTGTAGGGGGTCGTGCTGGGGGTGGTGTTTCAGGGTTTAGGCCATTGCAGTGGTGTTCGGGCACTGTAGGGGGTCGTGCAGGGGGTGGTGTTTCAGGGTTTAGGGCAGTGCAGTGGTGTTCGGGCAGTGTAGGGGGTCGTGCTGGGGCTGGTGTTTCAGGGTTTAGGGCAGTGCAGTGGTGTTCGGGCAGTGTAGGGGGTCGTGCTGGGGGTGGTGTTTCGGGGTTTAGGGCAATGCAGTGGTGTTCGGGCAGTGTAGGGGGCTTGCTGGGGGTGGTGTTTCAGTGTTTAGGGCAGTGGTGTTCGGGCAGTGTGAGGGGTCATGCTGGGGGTAGTGTTTCAGGGTTTAGGGCAGTGCAGTGGTGTTCGGGCAGTGTGGGGGTCGTGAAGGGGTGGTGTTTCAGGGTTTAGGGCAGTGCAGTGGTGTTCGGGCAGTGTTGGGGGTCTTGCTGGGGCTGGTGTTTGAGGGTTTAGGGCAGTGCAGTGGTATTCGGGCAGTGTAGGGGGTCGTGCTGGGGTTTCAGGGTTTAGGGCAGTGCAGTGATTTTTGGGCAGTGTAGGCGGTCGTGCTGGGGCTGGTGTTTCAGGGTTTAGGGCAGTGCAGTGGTGTTCGGGCAGTGTACGGGGGTTGTGCTGGGGCTGGTGTTTCAGGGTTTAGGGCAGTGCAGTGGTGTTCGGGCAGTGTAGGGGTCGTGCTGGGGGTGGTGTTTCAGGGTTTAGGGCAGTGCAGTGGTGTTCAGGCAGTGTAGGGGGTCGTGCTGGGGCTGGTGTTTCAGGGTTTAGGGCAGTGCAGTGGTGTTCGGGCAGTGTAGGGGTCGTGCTGGGGCTGGTGTTTCAGGGTTTTGGGCAGAGCAGTGGTGTTCGGGCAGGGTAGGGGGTCATGCTGGGGGTGGTGTTTCAGGGTTTAGGGCAGTGCAGTGGTGTTCGGGCATTGTAGGGGGTCTTGCTGGGGGTGGTGTTTCAGGGTTTAGGGCAGTGGTGTTCGGGCAGTGTAGGGGGTCTTGCTGGGGGTGATGTTTCAGGGTTTAGGGCAGTGCAGTGGTGTTCGGGCAGTGTAGGGGGTCTTGCTGGGGGTAGTGTTTCAGGGTTTAAGGCAGTGCAGTGGTGTTCATGCTGTGTAGGGGGTCGTGCTGGGGATGGTGTTTCAGGGTTTAGGGCAGTGCAGTAGTGTTCGGGCAGTGTAGGGGGTCGTGCTGGGGGTGGTGTTTCAGGGTTTAGGGCAGTGTAGTGGTGTTCGGGCAGTGTAGGGGGTCGTGCACGGGGTGGTGTTTCAGGGTTTAGTGCAGTGCAGTGGTGTTCGGGCAGTGTAGCGGGTCGTGCTGGGGCTGGTGTTTCAGGGTTTAGGGCCGTACAGTGGTGTTCGGGCAGTGTAGGGAGTCGTGCTGGGGCTGGTGTTTCAGAGTCTAGGGCAGTGCAGTGGTGTTCGGGCAGTGTAGGGGGTCTTTCTGGAGCTGGTGTTTCAGGGTTTAGGGCAGTGCAGTGGTGTTCGGGCAGTGTAGGGGGTCGTGCTGGGGGTGGTGTTTCAGGGTTTAGGGCAGTGCAGTGGTGTTCGGGCAGTGTAGGAGGTCGTGCTGGGGCTAGTGTTTCAGGGCAGAGCAATGGTGTTCAGGCAGTGTAGGGGGTTGTGCTGGAGGTGGTGTTTCAGGGTTTAGGGCAGTGCAGTGGTGTTCGGGCAGTGTAGGGGGTCTTGCTGGGGGTGGTGTTTCAGGATTTAGGGCAGTGGTGTTCAGGCAGTGTAGGGGGTCTTGCTGGGGGTGGTGTTTCAGGGTTTATGGCAGTGCAGTGGTGTTCGGGCAGTGTAGGGGGTGTTGCTGGGGGTAGTGTTTCAGGGTTTAGGGCAGTGCAGTGGTGTTCGGGCAGTGTAGGGGGTTGTGCTGGGGGTGGTGTTTCAGTGTTTAGGGCAGTGCAGTGGTGTTCGGGCACTGTAGGGGGTCATACTGGGGGTGGTGTTTCAGGGTTTAGGGCAGTGCAGTGGTGTTCCGGCAGTGTAGGGGGTCGTGCAGGGGGTGGTGTTTCAGGGTTTAGGGCAGTGCAGTGGTGTTCGGGCAGTGTAGCGGGTCGTGCTGGGGGTGGTGTTTCAGGGTTTAGGGCAGTGCAGTGGTGTTTGGGCAGTGTAGGGGGTCGTGCAGGGGTGGTGTTTCAGGGATTAGGGCAGTGCAGTGGTGTTCGGCCAGTGTAGGTGGTCTTGCTGGGGGTGGTGTTTCAGGGTTTAGTGCAGTGGTGTTCGGGCAGTGTAGGGGGTCTTGCTGGGGGTGGTGTTTCAGGGCTTAGGGCAGTGCAGTGGTGTTCGGGCAGTGTAGGGAGTCTTGCTGGGGCTGGTGTTTCAGGGTTTAGGGCAGTGCAGTGGTGTTCGGGCAGTGTAGGGGGTCTTGCTGGGGCTGGTGTTTCAGGGTTTAGGGCAGTGCAGTGGTGTTCGGGCAGTGTAGGAGGTCGTGCTGGGGCTGGTGTTTCAGGGTTTAGGGCAGTGCAGTGGTTTTCAGGCAGTGTAGGCGGTCGTGCTGGGGCTGGTGTTTTAGGGTTTAGGGCAGTGCAGTGGTGTTCAGGCAGTGTACGGGGTTGTGCTGGGGCTGGTGTTTCAGGGTTTAGGGCAGTACAGGGGTGTTCGGGCAGTGTAGGGGGTCATGCTGGGGGTGGTGTTTCAGGGTTTAGGGCAGTGCAGTGGTGTTCGGGCGGTGTAGGGGGTCGTGCTGGGGCTGGTGTCTCAGGGTTTAGGGCAGTGCAGTGGTGTTCGGGCAGTGTAGGGGGTCATGCTCGGGGTGGTGTTTCAGGGTTTAGGGCAGTGCAGTGGTGTTCGGGCAGTGTAGGGGGTCTTGCTGAGGTGGTGTTTCAGGGTTTAGGGCAGTGGTGTTCGGGCAGTGTAGGGGGTCTTGCTGGGGGTGATGTTTCAGGGTTTAGGGCAGTGCAGTGGTGTTCGGGCAGTGTAGGGGTCTTGCTGGGGGTAGTGTTTCAGGGTTTAGGGCAGTGCAGTGGTGTTCGTGGCAGTGTAGGGGGTTGTGCTGGGGGTGGTGTTTCAGGGTTTAAGGCAGTGCAGTAGTGTTCGGGCAGTGTAGGGGTCGTGCAGGGGGTGGTGTTTCAGGGTTTAGGGCAGTGCAGTGGTGTTTGGGCAGTGTAGGGGGTCGTGCTGGGGGTGGTGTTTCAGGGTTTAGGGCAGTGCAGTGGTGTTCGAGCAGTGTAGGGGGTCGTGCAGGGGTTGGTGTTTCAGGGTTTAGAGCAGTGCAGTGGTGTTCGGACAGTATAGGGGGTCATGCTGGGGCTGGTGTTTCAGGGTTTAGGGCAGTGCAGTGGTGTTCGGGCAGTGTAGGGGGTCTTGCTGGGGGTGGTGTTTCAGGGTTTAGGGCAGGCTGGTGTTCGGGCAGTGTAGGGGGTCTTGCTGGGGGTGATGTTTCAGGGTTTAGGGCAGTGCAGTGGTGTTCGGGCAGTGTAGGGGGTCTGGCTGGGGTAGTGTTTCAGGGTTTAAGGCAGTGCAGTGGTGTTCGTGCAGTGTAGGGCGTCGGGCTGGGGATGGTGTTTCAGGGTTTAGGGCAGTGGCAGTAGTGTTAGGGCAGTGTAGGGGGTCGTGCAGGGGGTGGTGTTTCAGGGTTTAGGGCAGGTCAGTGGTGTTCGGGCAGTGTAGGGGGTCTGGCTGGGGTAGTGTTTCAGGGTTTAAGGCAGTGCAGTGGTGTTCGTGCAGTGTAGGGGGTCGGGCTGGGGATGGTGTTTCAGGGATTAGCTCAGTGCAGTAGTGTTAGGGCAGTGTAGGGGGTCGTGCTGGGGCTGGTGTTTCAGGGTTTAGGGCCGTGCAGTGGTGTTCGGGCAGTGTAGGGGGTCGTGCTGGGGCTGGTGTTTCACAGTTTAGGGCAGTGCTGTGGTGTTCGGGCAGTGTAGGGGATCGTGCTGGGGCTGGTGTTTGAGGGTTTATGGCAGTGCAGTGGTGTTCGGGCAGTGTAGGCGGTCGTGCTGGGGCTGGTGTTTGAGGGTTTAGGGCAGTGCAGTGGTGTTCGGGCAGTGTAGGGGGTCGTGCTGGGGGTGGTATTTCAGGGTTTAGGGTAGTGCAGTGGTGTTCGGGCAGTGTAGGGGGTCATGCTGGGGCTGGTGTTTCAGGGTTTAGGGCAGTGCAGTTGTGTTCGGGCAGTGTAGGGGGTCGTGCTGGGGCTAGTTTTTCAGGGTTTTGGGCAGAGCAGTGGTGTTCGGGCAGTGTAGGGGGTCATGCTGGGGCTGGTTTTTCAGGGTTTAGGGCAGTGCAGTGGTGTTCGGGCAGTGTAGGGGGTCGTGCTGGGGGTGGTGTTTCAGGGTTTAGGGCAGTGGTGTTCGGGCAGTGTAGGGGGTCTTGCTGGGGGTGATGGTTCAGGGTTTAGGGCAGTGCAGTGGATTTTGGGCAGTGTAGGGGGTGGTGCTGGGGGTGGTGTTTCAGGGTTTAGGGCAGTGCAGTGGTGTTCGGGCAGTGTGGGGGGTCGTGAAGGGGGTGGTGCTTCAGTGTTTAGGGCAGTGCAGTGGTGTTCGGGCAGTGTAAGGGGTCGTGCTGTGGGGGGTGTTTCAAGGTTTAGGGCAGTGCAGTGGTGTTCGGGCAGTGTAGGGGGTTGTGCAGGGGCTGGTGTTTCAGGGTTTAGGGCAGTGCAGTGGTGTTCGGGCAGTGTAGGGGGTCGTGCTGGGGGTAGTGTTTTAGGGTTTAGGGTAGTGCAGTGGTGCTTGTGTAGTGTAGGGGGTCGTGCTGAGGGTAGTGTTTTAGGGTTTAGGGTAGTGCAGTGGTGTTTGTGTAGTGTAGGGGTCATGTTTTAGGGTAGTGCAGTGGTGTTTGGGTAGTGTAGGGGGTCGTGCTGGGGGTAGTGTTTTAGGATTTAGGTTAGTGCAGTGGTGTTTGGGTAGTGTAGGGGGTTGTGCTGGGGGTAGTGTTTTAGGGTTTAGGGTAGTGCAGTGGTGTTTGTGTAGTGTAGGGGGTCGTGCTGGGGGTAGTGTTTTAGGGTTTAGGGTAGTGCAGTGGTGCTTGTGTAGTGTAGGGGGTCGTGCTGGGGGTAGTGTTTTAGGAATTAGGGTAGTGCAGTGGTGTTTGTGTTGTGTAGGGGGTCATGTTTTAGGGTAGTGCAGTGGTGTTTGGGTAGTGTCGGGGGTCGTGCTGGGGGTAGTGTTTTAGGATTTAGGTTAGTGCAGTGGTGTTTGGGTAGTGTAGGGGGTCGTGCTGGGGGTAGTGTTTTAGGGTTTAGGGTAGTGCAGTGGTGTTTGTGTAGTGTAGGGGGTCATGCTGGGGGTAGTGTTTTAGGGTTTAGGATAGTGCAGTGGTGCTTGTGTGGTGTTGGGGGTCATGCTGGGGGTAGTGTTTTAGGGTTTAGGGTAGTGCAGTGGTGTTTTTGTAGTGTAGGGGGTCATGTTTTAAGATACAACGCTCCAATACTTGACCAGTCTGCACTACATAAAACTGCAAATAAACTAAAAATAAAAAGCGTTTT
The DNA here is from genome assembly GCA_963921515.1 of Calotriton arnoldi. Classification (NCBI taxonomy): domain Eukaryota; kingdom Metazoa; phylum Chordata; class Amphibia; order Caudata; family Salamandridae; genus Calotriton; species Calotriton arnoldi. The sequence goes on along the minus strand of CAWUFW010003857.1, from coordinate 436,615 downwards.
GCACACTTTTGTCATTGGGCTATATGTGGGCTACATCTGGGTAATATTTGTGCTACATTTGGGCTCTTTTTTCTCTGGTGGCCATCTTGGAAGACTTCTTTGTTATGAAGTTTCCTAATTTCCTCATTTACTGCAGTCTCCTCAGTAGGAAATGCTTTCAGTTTTTTACTTTGATTCCATCAAGAAGGCATTCAGATGTGTCTCACATTTGCCATACATTCAGAATGTTAGCACTCTAGTTGCTCATTAGATCACTGTAGTAAACCTACTGCTCACCAGGGAGTTAACTGGAAGTCTGCTGCTGGTATTGAAAGTGATTGTTTCAGTCTGCATGTCAGAATTTTCTAATGAAATAGAAGAGGATTTGAGATCTCACTTAAAACATGCCCTAATTTTTCTTTCTGCAGCACTAACCATAATTTCTATTTCAAAAACAACCCCCTCATTTTGTTCCTTTTTAAATTAAATGTTTTAAGTGTTACCGGTTTATTCCAATCAAGATGGCTTCAGGTGTGCCATACTTTTGTCATATGTAAGGCTGTTAGCGCTCTAGTTGTTCTGTAGAACACTCTGGGAAGCTGCAGTAGAACACAAAGGCATCAACTGGCAGGCTGCTCCTGTTGAAATATAACAGGAAGATATTTGAGATCACACTTGAAACAAGTCCAAATTTTTCTTTCTACAGCACTAACCATAATTTCTATGACAAAATGAACCCCCTCATTTTGTTCCTTTTTAAATTAAATGTTTTAAGTGTTACCAGTTTATTCCAATCAAGATGGCTTCAGGTGTGCCATACTTTTGTCATAAGTAAGACTGTTAGCGCTCTAGTTGTTCTTTAGAACACTCTGGGAAGCTGCAGTAGAACACAAAGGCATCAACTGACAGGCTGCTCCTGTTGAAATATAACAGGAAGATATTTGAGATCACACTTGAAACATGTCCTAATTTTTCTTTCTACAGCACTAACCATAATTTCTATGACAAAATGAACCCCATCATTTTGTTCCTTTTTAAATTAAATGTTTTAAGTGTTACCAGTTTATTCCAATCAAGATGGCTTCAGGTGTGCCATACTTTTGTCATAAGTAAGACAGTTAGCGCTCTAGTTGTTCTTTAGAACACTCTGGGAAGCTGCAGTAGAACACAAAGGCATCAACTGACTGGCTGCTCCTGTTGAAATATAACAGGAAGATATTTGAGATCACACTTGAAACATGTCCTAATTTTTCTTTCCAGAGCACTAACCATAATTTCTATGACAAGATGAACCCCATCATTTTGTTCCTTTTTAAATTAAATGTTTTAAGTGTTACCAGTTTATTCCAATCAAGATGGCTTCAGGTGTGCCATACTTTTGTCATAAGTAAGGCTGTTAGCACTCTAGTTGTTCTTTAGAACACTCTGGGAAGCTGCAGTAGAACACATAGGAATCAACTGACAGTCTCTGCCCTTGTTGGATGTACATGTTTTACTGAGAATGTCAGACTTCATTCTCACATGACTGAGAAAGATAATGTGAATTTACAGAAAATATGCTCTCATTTTAGCTTCTGGGGCACCTTCCAAAACTGTATGGGACAAGCATGTGAAAATAGTTTTCTCTCAAACATGATTCATGATATCCCAGCAGAAGGTTTTTCACAGGGTAAAATCACCTTAGAACACACCACAATTCCTGAAATTAGTATGGTACCATCAACAAATGAATTCTAATGTAACTAAAGTCTGTTATCACCCTTTATAGTTCTCCTTTTGGTAACCCTCAAAATCTTCGATTCACTACAATGCATTTCAATGGGGTACTATCATTTATATTGGTCCCAAGATGGCTGCCAGCAATTCCAGGATGAAGTGCTGACAGCCAATCAGATCTCACGATGACATGTGTGGTTAGGCTCCGCCCAGATATATATGTGTTTTTACTTTTGATTTTCTCAGCAACTACTGAACGGATTTACACCATTTAACAAAAGGGTTCTTTTTGAACCAAGAACTACCTCTTTGCCAAATTTGGTGTAATTCCGTTCAGCAGTTCGGGCTGTAGCCTTGCATAAAGTTTCCTATGGTAAATTGATTTTTTGACTCTTATTTTTTAATTTCTCCGCAACTACTGAACGGATTTACACCATTTAACAAAAGGGTTCTTTCTGAACCAAGAACTACCTCTTTGCCAAATTTGGTGTAATTCCGTTCAGCAGTTCGAGCTGTAGCCGTGTCTAAAGTTTCCTATGGGAAAATGAATGGGGAAAACACGTTTTGGGACCCCCCTTTTTCTCGGCCCCGCTTGACGAATCACCCTGAGACTTTCAGGGTAGGAGCGGACCGGAGCGGGCCATAAAGTTTGAAAATTTCGCGACGATTCGTCAACCGACGCAAGAGTTATTTCAAATAGAATGTCGCGGATTTCCTATGGAAAATAGGTCCTAACTATAACTATCTACTGGCGACCGCCAGTAGATAATATATATATATATATATATATAGTTCCAATCCTGTATGTCGACAAAACACAGGCGCTGAAACCGTGGGAGTATATCACGGAACGTTTTAATTCCAAATGAAGACGAAGACGCGTTTCGGCGGCGGACCGCCTTGCTCACTACGCCAGGTAACACATGATTGCACATATATATACACACACATACACTGATTGGTATAGCACACTTAAGGCAGTTGCCATAGTAACCACTTCTGTGTAGTAGAAACAGAAAACATATTCTGTAAATGCAATGACGGTGCGACAACAAAAAAACTAAAAAACGTTTCCATATTTTTTAGAAAAAGCATAAACAGTGTCAATAACGAAATGTTAATTTACCTTCACATTTAACATAACACTCAGGTAAATAGTTATATATTTAATTACAGATAAGTGAGTGTTTAACTTATTCACTAACAGCAAGCAAGGAGAACTAGCAAAATGACGCTATAATTAAGCTAAGTCATATGTAGACAAATAAGAGTTACAGCATATGATATGTAATACTCATTATGTTAGTGTCATTATTATATGAATCCATACCCAAAGGGTGTATATCTATGAGAATCGAGTTACGTCTCAATTGGGAAGTTTAAGTAATGTCTGCGCCTGGATGTAATTGCGCTTTATTTAGAGACATGAGTTGAAGGTGTCAGTAGGAAAACGGGATACTGCCCAAGTGGGCTTGGATCCTAAACCTAAACTCCCTATAAATATGATACAACAAGTCATGAACACTAAGGAGTAACACCCACATGGGTCAAATTAATCCACTTATGTTGATATTCCACTAAAGAATGGTGCCCATACGGGCTTCTTCCTAGACCCAGACTCTTTATAATTATGGCACATAAAAGGGTATTCACTACGATATAACGCCCAAGTGGGCAATATCTACTAATGGCAATTAAAGCAAGGGGGGCATCGCTCCGAGCTCGCTGTAGTAACAGAAGGGGTGTGCTAAATAACAAAAAAATGAATGAAATAAAAATTAAAAATTAAAAAGTGCAAAAACCTAACGTTACAGGAGGGAAAACAGAAGAGAGCGGGACAGGCGGCATATAAGGATTACAGGTGCACATTTAAGGCTTCATCAGCATTCAACCCTTGAGGGATTTTGGAGTCCAACAAAATTATATATTTGGACTCCAATCTTCTGAGTGATAGCTGCCTATTGCCCCCTCTGATGTTTTTGGGGACACTGTCTATCACAAAAAAGGAAAGTTCTTGCGATTTCCCTGCGTGGCAGGTGTTAATATGTCGTGCCACGGGGTATGTATGGTCATCATTGGAAATTGCTCTAAGATGCTGCAGTATTCTCACATGCACAGGGTGTATAGTACTCCCTACATATTGCTTGGCACATGAACACTGTAAAACATACACAGCGAAATCCGTTTTGCATGTAAAACAACCGCAGATTTCAAAAGGAGTTTTCCTGAAAGGCAGTGGAACAGACTTGGTGTTAATCCCGTGCTTGCACGCTTTGCATTTATAGCATTTGAAAAATCCCTCCTGGGGTTTCAGCCAGTTAGTACTTCTTTCAAGAGCTGGAGCACTTTTCACAAGTTCCTGGCACATAGATTTGGCTCTTTTATATGTAATCTGTGGGAGTTTTTTACAAGTTGAGCCAATGACTGGGTCACAACTAACAATACGCCAGTGTCTGTGTAGTATTTTCCTGAGATTAGTGTGGTATGCATTATACCCTGTTATTAATCTTGGGGTACCATTGTGGAAACGTTTCTTACACTTGGGGTCCTTTTAATGGAGAATAATAGATCCTCCCTGTTAGTACTCACACACTTTTTCTCAGCATTAGATAATGTTTTTTCATTATAACCTCTACATCTAGGTCTATCAAAGAGGCTCTTTTTAGAGTCTCGCAGCCCCTCTTGAGTGCTACAGTTACGCATCATTCTAAGGCATTCTGCATATGGTATGCTCTCCTTAAGGTTAGTGGGGTGGAAACTGCTAGCATGAAGGATGGCATTCCAGATGTAGGCTTTCTGTATGTGCGGGATTGGATGTTATTGCCCTCAATGTAGATCTCAAGATCAAGAAAGGGGATAGATTCTTTACTGATAGTACATGTGAAGGTTAAATTGAGGTTGTTGTTATTGATTACTTTAACGAATTCTTCTGCATTTACCTCGGACATGGTCAGTGACATCACTGATGACATCACTGATGACATCTCAAATGACATCACTGATGACATCATCCAGTGACTGTTTGTTTCTGCAAAGTTTAAATATTTTTAATATATATAGGGAAAGGCGTATTGAAGAATGAGTGGGTGTATAAGTGTCTGTATGGATGATTTAGTAGGTGCGTGACTAACTCTATAAGTGAGTGATTAAACTTATCTTACTGAATGCATGGGTTAGTGACTAAACTGGGTGAATGTCTGTATCCGTCTGCCTGTTGCTGTGTAAGTGGCTGCATGGGTTTGTGAATAGCTACATGAGTGTCTATATGAGTTATTGATTGGTTGTCTGAGTATTTGTATGGGTGCCTGAGTGTTTGTGTGGGTGGGGTGTGTGCAACTCTGTGCATAGATGTGTGAGTGGGTGATTCACTGGGTGGATGGTTTCAAGAGTGCATCTGTGATAGACTGTATGGGTGGGTAAGTGTGTGTAAGAGTGTGTTAGTGAGTGAATGTATGTCCCAGTGGTACATGTGTGAGTAACTACATATGTGAAAGGCAGTATATATGTGTGTTGGAGTATATAAATAGCTATAAGTGAGAGTGTGTGATTGTGAGAGTGACTGTATGGATGAGTGTGTGCTTGTATCAGTGATTGTATAAGAGCGTAAGAATGTGCTAGTATTTGTATGAGTAAGTGAGCTGGTGTGTGTATAACTGTATAGGTGAGTAAATGGCAGTGTGTTTAATTATTTGCATGACTGACTAGGTGTGTGAGTACCTCTATGGATGAGTGGCTGTGTTTGAGTGTCTATATAGGAGTATGAGTGCATATGATAGTCCTGTACTGAGTGACCGTAAGTATGAGTGACTGTACGGGTGAGTGAGTGGATGTGTGTGTAGACCTAAGAATCAGTGAGTGGGTATGTAGTTATTGGTGTTGGAGTGTCTATGGTTTTGCGAATGGCAGTCTGTAATTTAGAGTGGGTGTATCAAAGGTTATATTAGGGTGTGAGGAGGTGCATCAGATTATCACGTGGATGATGTCATCAGTGATGTCATCCGTGATGTCATTTGAGATGTCATCAGTGATGTCATCAGTGATGTCACTGACCATGTCATGAGTGATGTAATATGTGACGTCATCAGCAGTGCATTGCGGGGCGCGAGTTATAGTTAGCTGAACTAACTATAACGGGAGAATTTCACGGGTTTTGTACGAGTGCAATGTCCAACTAACTATAACTGTCCCTAAAACCTATGGTTTTTTCAGTGAATTTGTAAGGTTTTTTAAATGCTAATTTCTAACTATAACGTGCCTGAAACCTATGGTTTTTTCAGTGAATTTCAAAGGTTTTTTAAATGCTAATTCCTAACTATAACATGTCTGAAACCTATGGTTTTTTTCAGTGAATTTCAAAGGTTTTGTAAATGACAATTTTTAAATGTATTAATTGTTATATTTATTTTTTTGATACTGATTTACTACATTTTTTTAAACTATTTATTTTTAGATATTTTATTTTTTAAATTACATTGTAATTACATTATACATTACATTACAAAATATACTTTCTCAGAATGAATTACTTTAGTTTAAATACTTTGCAAATAGGCAATAGACTTTTAAGTACAGTAGTTACAGTTGTTGCAATGGGCAACACAATTTCAAACACAATGCAACATTGAGCTCAATGTGAATTTCTAGTTAAATGCAATTAGTTACTTTATGGATTACTTTTCTAACCACAGGACTGGATCCTAGATTCAGTCCTGGGACATCTCCTGTAAACAGTTGAGTAAAAGCGTTTTGGTTACAGTAGTGATTTTTAAGGGATATTATTGTATTTTAAAAGTTGACACTTAGAAACTTTTTCACATAGAATCACCAATGTTATCCTATGGGAGGAAATTCACTTAGCAGGTAAGTAGTGTTATCGTTACTTTTTCTTACTCAGTGGTGGATCCTGGATCCAGCACTGGTGCATCTCCTGTAAACAGTTGAAAGAATGCGTTTAAGTCATACAGGCGATTTTTAAGGAATATTTGTAGTTTGTGAAAATTGACACTTTGAAACTTTTCTGCTGAAAACCAGACAATGGATTCCTATGGAAGGAAATACAAGTTACTGGTAAGTACGGTTAGAATTACTTTTCAGGGTCAGTGCTGGGCTAAAAGATGCAGCACTGGGTTCTCTCCTGATAACAGGTGAGTAAATCGGAATTCGTAGTTCGGCTGATTTTAGAGGAATATTATAAAGTTCCAAAACTCCACACTTAGAAGAATTTCCAAGTGAAACCAGTCAATGTTAGCCTATGGAAGGAAATTCAAGTTGCTGGTAAGTACGGTTAGAATTACTTTTCAGGGTCACTGCTGGGCTAAAAGATGCAGCACTGGGTTCTCTCCTGATAACAGGTGAGTAAATCGGAATTCAGTAGTTCGGCTGATTTTAGAGGAATATTATAAAGTTCCAAAACTCCACACACAAGAATTTCCAAGTGAAACCAGTCAATGTTAGCCTATGGAAGGAAATTCAAGTTACTGGTAAGTAAGGTTAGAATTACTTTTCAGGATCAGTACTGGGCTCAAAGATGCAGCACTGAGGTCTCTCCTGATAACAGGTGAGTAAATCGGAATTCGTAGTTCGGCTGATTTTAGAGGAATATTTGTATGTTTCAAAAATCGACACAGAAACTTTTCAGCAAAAAGCAGGCAATGATATCCTATGGAAGGAAATTCAAGTTACTGGTAAGTACGGTTAAAATTACTTTTCAGGATCAGTACTGGGCTCAAAGATGCAGCACTGAGGTCTCTCCTGATAACAGGTGAGTAAATCGGAATTCGTAGTTCGGCTGATTTTAGAGGAATATTTGTATGTTTCAAAAATCGACACAGAAACTTTTTCAGCAAAAAGCAGGCAATGATATCCTATGGAAGCGAAATTCAAGTTACTGGTAAGTACGGTTAAAATTACTTTTCAGGATCAGTACTGGGCTCAAAGATGCAGCACTGAGGTCTCTCCTGATAACAGGTGAGTAAATCGGAATTCGTAGTTCGGCTGATTTTAGAGGAATATTTGCACAATGGTGACGGGAGGGGCGGGGCCTGAGGTGACATGTGTGCAAACATGCCCCGTGGCGCGTTTTAAGTTGGGGGATTAAGTCCCCTTGAATCATGAGGGTCCCTGGGGTCCAACTAGCCCACCCTGTACCTCCAGTATGCGCCAGGGAGCTGCGTTGCAGAGAGGTGTTCAGAGGCCACGCCCCTTTTACACCTCTCTGCAACGCAGCTCTGTGGCGCTTTCTGGACGTACCTGGTGGGCTAGTTGTCCCCAGGGACCCTCAGGATTGAAGGGGATTTAATTCCCCATCTTAAAACACGCCACGGGGCCTGTTTGCACACATGTCACCTGAAGCCCCGCCCCCTCCCTTCACCACTGTGCAAACGCGCCCAATGGCGCGTTTTAAGTTTGGGGATTAAGTCCCCTTGAATCCTGAGGGTCCCTGGAGTCCAACTAGCCCACCATGTACCTCCAAAAAGCGCCACAGAGCTGCGTTGCAGAGAGGTGTAAAAGGGGCATGGCCTCTGTACACCTCTCTGCAACGCAGCCCCCTGGCGCATACTGGAGGTTCCTGGTGGGCTAGTTGGCCCCAGGGACCCCCAGTATTCAAGGGGAATTTGTTCCCCATCTGCAAACGCGCCAGGGGGCGCGTTTGCAGAGTGCTGGAAGGAGGGGGCGTGGCCTCCGGCGCGATGCCGGTCTTTTTTTTTTTTTCATTTTTAGAAAGGGGGCTGTGTGGCCCCCTTGTTTTTCTAATTTCTTGGCCCTGGGGACCCCACCCCCAGGGCCTGCCCCCTAATATCTTGTTTAAAAAAAAAAAAAATTGGAAGGGGGCCGCGTGGCCCCCCTCCCCAGGCCTTAATCGGCCCCAGGAACCCCATCCCCGGGGCATGGCCTTCTTTTTTTAAAAATGTTATGGAGGGGGCTGTGTTGCCCCCTCCTTAGGCCACTTATGGCCCCGGGGACCCCATCCCCGGGGCCGGCCTTTGTTTTTTTATGTTTTTTTATTTTTTCAATTTTAACATTTGGGGAGGGGGGCCGCGTGGCCCCCCTCCTGGGCCACTACTAGCCCCGGGGACCCCATCTCCCGGGGCTGGCCCTCTCCGTTGGGGACCGTGGGGGGGGTCCCCAATCCCCCCACGGTCCCGCCGGCTCCCCGCGTCCTTCAGGAGCCGGCATTGCTTTTCCACATGGGGAGCTGCTAAGATGCAGCTCCCCGTGTGGAAAAGCAATTTGCTTTGAATTTTGGAAGAGAGAGCAGGTTTCCTGCTCTCTCTTCCAAAATCCAAAGCAAGTTTGCTATGGCAGAACGGGAGCCGCGAGGCTCCCGTCCTGTCATAGCAAACTACAGTGTCCCGGGGGTAGGCACCCTGGGACACTGCAGGAGGCGGCCCTGGGGGGTGGCGGTCCCCAGGGCAATCAAGGGCTCCAGGAGGGGGGCCGCGCGGCCCCCCTCCCTCCATTGGCAAAGCCGCGGGGAGGTGGTGGTCCCCGGGGCTCGGGGGTCCGTAACGGACCCCCATATTGAAATATTTAGTGCCCCGGGGAGGCGGCGGTCCCCGGGGCGTGTGGGGGGGCTGGAGCCCCCCCCACACAGGTTAATTTATTAAAAAAATAAGAAGCCCCGGGGGGTGGCGGTCCCCGGGGCTGCGGGAGGGCCGAGAGCCCTCCCGCACCATTATTTTTTTAAAGCCCCGGGGGGTGGCGGTCCCGGGGGCTTGGGGGGGCCTTAGAGGCCCCCCCACACATAAAAATAAAAAAGCAGGCATGCCCCCGGGACTTGGGCCACCCGGGGGCCAAATAGCATCGAAGCGCGGGAGACCGCGCTTTGATTTTTTTTTTATCGGCGGGATCCGCGCACCCTAAGCGCATCCTGCTGATTTTTTTTTTTTTTAAATGCTTTTTTCTGCCCAGGGGGTCCTTGTGGGACCCCGTGAGAAGACCTAGGGGGTCAGGGTGTTTCTACCCTGCCCCCTTTGTGCGTTTTGCACACTTGTTTCTTCTGCCTCGCTTCTACCGAGGGACAAAATGGCTGCCAACACTTCCTGATTTGGAGTGTTAACAGCCAGTTGACAGCCAATTAGCATGCAGCTCGTGATCAAGACGGTGCACGCAGGGTGCGCTCAGGGTGCTCGGATCCGACGCGGCCATAGATATATATGTGATTTTACTTGTGATTTTCTCAGGAACTACTGAACGGATTTACATCATTTAAGCAAAAGGCACGAGTCTGAACCAAGGGCTACCTCTTTGCCAAATTTGGTGTAATTCCGTTCAGCAGTTCGGGCTGTAGCCGCGATGAACGGTTCCTATGGAAAAATGAATGGGGAAAACACGTTTTGGGACCCCCCTTTTTTCTCGGCCCCCGCTTGACGATTCACCCCGAGACTTTCAGGATAGGAGCGGACCGGAGCGCTCCAACAAGTTGGAAAATTTCGCGAAGATTCGTCAACCGGCGCCAACGTTATTTCAAATAGAATGTTGCGGATTTCCTATGGAAAATAGGTCCTAACTATAACTATCTACTGGCGACCGCCAGTAGATAATATATATATATATATATATATATATATATATTCACTGAAAAAACCATAGGTTTTAGGGACAGTTACAGTTAGTTGGACATTGCACTCGTACAAAACCCGTGAAATTCCCCCGTTATAGTCAGTTCAGGTAACTATAACTCGCGCCCCCGCAATGCACTGCTGATGACGTCACATATTACATCACTCATGACATGGTCAGTGACATCACTGATGACATCACTGATGACATCTCAAATGACATCACTGATGACATCATCCAGTGACTGTGTGTTTCTGTAAAGTTTAAATATGTTTAATATATATAGGGAAAGGCGTATTGAAGAATGAGTGGGTGTATAAGTGTCTGAATGGATGAATTAGAAGGTGCGTGACTAACTCTATAAGTGAGTGATTAAACGTATCTTACTGAATGCATGGGTTAGTGACTAAATTGGGTGAATGTCTGTATCCGTCTGTCTGTTGCTGTGTAAGTGGCTGCATGGGTTTGTGAATAGCTACATGAGTGTCTATATGAGTTATTGATTGGTTGTCTGAGTATCTGTATGGGTGCCTGAGTGTTTGTGTGGGTGGGGTGTGTGCGACTCTGTGCATAGATGTGTGAGTGGGTGATTCACTGGGTGGATGGTTTCAAGAGTGCATCTGTGATAGACTGTATGGGTGGGTAAGTGTGTGTAAGAGTGTGTTAGTGAGTGAATGTATGTCCCAGTGGTACATGTGTGAGTAACTACATATGTGAAAGGCAATATATATGTGTGTTGGAGTATATAAATGGCTATAAGTGAGAGTCTGTGATTGTGAGAGTGGCTGTATGGATGAGTGTGTGCTTGTATCAGTGATTGTATAAGAGCGTAAAAATGTGCTAGTATTTGTATGAGTAAGTGAGCTGGTGTGTGTATGACTGTATAGGTGAGTAAATGGCAGTGTGAATAATTATTTGCATGACTGACTAGGTGTGTGAGTACCTCTATGAATGAGTGGCGGTGTGTGAGTGTCTATATAGGAGTATGAGTGCATATGATAGTCCTGTACTGAGTGACCGTAATTATGAGTGACTTTACGGGTGAGTTAGTGGATGTGTGTGTAGACCTAAGAATCAGTGAGTGGGTATGTAGTTATTGGTGTTGGAGTGTCTATGGTTTTGCGAATGGCAGTCTGTTATTTAGAGTGGGTGTATCAAAGGTTATATTAGGGTGTGAGGAGGTGCATCAGATTATCACCTGGATGATGTCATCAGTGATGTCATCAGTGATGTCATTTGAGATGTCATCAGTGATGTCACTGACCATGTCATGAGTGATGTAATATGTGACGTCACCAGCAGTGCATTGCGGGGCGCGAGTTATAGTTACCTGAACTAACTATAACGGGGAAATTTCACGGGTTTTGTACGAGTGCAATGTCCAACTAACTATAACTGTCCCTAAAACCTATGGTTTTTTCAGTGAATTTCAAAGGTTTTTAAATGCTAATTTCTAACTATAACGTGTCTGAAACCTATGGTTTTTTCAGTGAATTTCAAAGGTTTTTAAATGCTAATTTCCAACTATAACTGTCCCTAAAACCTATGGTTTTTTCAGTGAATTTCAAAGGTTTTTAAATGCTAATTTCTAACTATAACGTGTCTGAAACCTATGGTTTTTTTCAGTGAATTTCAAAGGTTTTGTAAATGACAATTTTTAAATGTATTAATTGTTATATTTATTTTTTGGATACTGATTTACTACATTTTTTAAACTATTTATTTTTAGATATTTTATTTTTTAAATTACATTGTAATTACATTATACATTACATTACAAAATATACTTTCTCAGAATGAATTACTTTAGTTTAAATACTTTGCAAATAGGCAATAGACTTTTAAGTACAGTAGTTACAGTTGTTGCAATGGGCAACACAATTTCAAACACAATGCAACATTGAGCTCAATGTGAATTTCTAGTTAAATGCAATTAGTTACTTTATGGATTACTTTTCTAACCACAGGACTGGATCCTAGATTCAGTCTTGGGACATCTCCTGTAAACAGTTGAGTAAAAGCGTTTTGGTTACAGTAGTGATTTTTAAGGAATATTATTGTATTTTAAAAGTTGACACTTAGAAACTTTTTCACATAGAATCACCAATGTTATCCTATGGGAGGAAATTCACTTAGCAGGTAAGTAGTGTTATCGTTACTTTTTCTTACTTAGTGTTGGATCCTGGATCCAGCACTGGTGCATCTCCTGTAAACAGTTGAAAGAATGCGTTTAAGTCATACAGGCGATTTTTAAGGAATATTTGTAGTTTGTGAAAATCGACACTTTGAAACTTTTCTGCTGAAAACCAGACAATGGATTCCTATGGAAGGAAATATAAGTTACTGGTAAGTACGGTTAGAATTACTTTTCAGGGTCAGTGCTGGGCTAAAAGATGCAGCACTGGGTTCTCTCCTGATAACAGGTGAGTAAATCGGAATTCGTAGTTCGGTTGATTTTAGAGGAATATTATAAAGTTCCAAAACTCCACACTTAGAAGAATTTCCAAGTGAAACCAGTCAATGTTAGCCTATGGAAGGAAATTCAAGTTGCTGGTAAGTACGGTTAAAATTACTTTTCAGGATCAGTACTGGGCTGAAAGATGCAGCACTGAGGTCTCTCCTGATAACAGGTGAGTAAATCGGAATTCGTATTTCGGCTGATTTTAGAGGAATATTTGTATGTTTCAAAAATCGACACTTGGAAACTTTTTCAGCAAAAAGCAGGCAATGATATCCTATGGAAGGAAATTCAAGTTACTGGTAAGTACGGTTAAAATTACTTTTCAGGATCAGTACTGGGCTGAAAGATGCAGCACTGAGGTCTCTCCTGATAACAGGTGAGTAAATCGGAATTCGTAGTTCGGCTGATTTTAGAGGAATATTTGCACAATGGTGAAGGAAGGGGGTGGGGCCTGAGGTGACATGTCTGCAAACACACCCAGTGGCTCGTTTTAAGTTGGAGAATTAATTCCTTCTCAATCCCGAGGGTCCCTGGGGGCCAACTAGCCCACCAGATACCTCTAGTATGCCCCAGACAGCTGCGTTGCAAAGAGGTGTTCAGAGGCCACGCCCCTTTTTACAACACTCTGCAACACAGCTCCGTGGCGCTTACTGGAGGTACCTGGTGGGCTAGTTGCCCCTAGGGACCCTCAGGATGAAGGGGATTTAATTCCCCATCTTAAAACGCGCCAAGGGGCCTGTTTGCACACATGTCACCTGAAGCCCCGCCCTCCCTTCACCACTGTGCAAACGCGCCCGATGGCGCGTTTTAAGTTGGGGGATTAAGTCCCTTGAATCCTGAGGGTCCCTGGGGGCCAACTAGCTCACCATGTACCTCCAAAAAGCGCCACAGAGCTGCGTTGCAGAGAGGTGTAAAAGGGGCGTGGCCTCTGTACACCTCTCTGCAACGCAGCCCCTAGCGCATACTGGAGGTTCCTGGTGGGCTAGTTGGCCCCTAGGGACCCCCAGTATTGAAGGGGATTCGTTCCCCCATCTGCAAACACGCCAGGGCGCGTTTGCAGAGTGGTAAAGGAAGGGGCGGGCCTGCGGCCCGATCGTTTTGTTGTTTTTTTTCTTTTTTTCCCCAAGGGGGCTGTGTGGCCCCCTTGCTTTTCCTATTTTTGGGCCCTGGGGACCCCATCCCCCAGGGCCTTATCCCTTTTTTTTGTTTATTAAACGGGGAAGGGGGCCGCGTGGCCCCCTCCCATGGCCGAATCCGGCCCCGGGGACCCCATCCCCGGGGCATGGCCACACTTTTAAATACATTTTTAAGGAGGGGGGCTGCGTGGCCCCCCTCCTCAGGCCTCCTTTTGCCCCGGGGACCCCATCCCCCGGGGCAGGCCTTAATTTTATTTTTTTATTATTATTTTTTGTGGAGGGGGCCGCGTGGCCCTCCTCCCGGGCCACTTCTTGCCCCAGGGACCCCATCCCCGGGGCTGGCCCTCTCCATTGGGGACTGTGGGGGTCCCCAATCCCCCACAGTCCCGCCGGCTCCCCGCGTCCCTTGGGAGCCGGCATTGCTTTTCCACATGGGGAGCTGCTAACATGCAGCTCCCCATGTGGAAAGCTAGCTTGCTTGGATATTGGAAGCGAGAGCAGGTTTCCTGCTCTCGCTCCAATATCCAAAGCAGCTTGCTATGACAGGACGGAGCCGCGAGGCTCCCGTCCTGTCATAGCAAACTACAGTGTCCCGGGGGTAGGCACCCTGGGACAATGCAGGAGCCGGCCCTGGGGGGTGGTGGTCCCCAGGGCCATTACAGGCTCCAGGAGGGGGGCCGCGTGGCCCTCCTCCCTCCATTGACAAAGCCCCGGGGAGGTGGTGGTCCCCGGGGCTCTGGGGGTCCGTATTGGACCACCATATTGACATTTTTAGTGCCCCGGGGAGGTGTCGGTCCCCGAGGCGTGTGGGGGGGCTCGAGCCCCCCCACACAGGTAATTTAAAAAAAAGTTATTGAAGAAGCCCCGGGGAGGTGGCGGTCCCCGGGGCTACGGGAGGGCCGAGAGCCCTCCCGCACCATTTATTTTTAAAGCCCCGGGGGGGTGGCGGTCCCCGGACCTTGGGGGGGCCTTAGAGGCCCGCCCACATATTATAAATACCCCCCCATGCCCCCGGGACTTGGCCCACCCGGGGGCCAATTAACAACGAAGTGCGGGAGACCGCTCTTCGTTTTTGTTTTTTTTCGGCAGGATTCGCGCACCCTAAGCGCATCCCGCCGATTTTTTTTGTTGAAAAAATGCTTTTTTCTGCCCAGGGGGTCCTTGTGGGACCCCCTGAGCAGACCTAGGGGGACAGGGTGTTTCTACCCTGCCCCCTTTGTGCGTTTTGTGCACTTGTTTCTTTTTTTTTTTCTCGGAGGGATCCGCGCACCCTAAGCGCATCCCGCCGATTAAAAAAAATAAAAAATGCTTTTTTCTGCCCAGGGGGTCCTTGTGGGACCCCCTGAGCAGACCTAGGGGTCAGGGTGTTTCTACCCTGCCCCCTTTTTGCGCACTTGTTTCTGTCCCTCGGTTCTACTGAGGGACAAAATGGCTGCCAACACTTCCTGATTTGGAGTGTTGACAGCCAATTAGCATGCAGCTCGTGATCGGGAGGGTACGCGGACCCTACTCGGCCATAGATATATATGTGTTTTTATTTGTGATTTTCTAAGAAACTACTGAACGGATTTACACCATTTAAGCAAAAGGCATGACACTGAACCAAGGGCTACCTCTTTGCCAAATTTGGTGTAATTCCGTTCAGCAGTTTGGGCTGTAGCCACGATGAAAGGATCCTATGGAAAAATGAATGGGGAAAACGCGTTTTGGGACCCCCTTTTTCTCGGCCCCCGCTTGACGAATCAACCCGAGACTTTCAGGGTAGGAGCGGAGCGCCCCAACAAGTTGGAAGCTTTCGCGAAGATTCGTCAACCGGCGCAAGAGTTATTTCAAATAGAATGTCGCGGATTTCCTATGGAAAATAGGTCCTAACTATAACTATCTACTGGCGACCGCCAGTAGATATATATATATATATATATATATATATATATATATATATATATATATATATATATATATATATATATATATATATATATATATATATATATATATATATATATATATATCCATGCAACGAGACGCTCCTGCTGGAAACCAGAGACCCCAGGGAGGTGGCGCAAACGCCGGCGGAGCAGCCGGTAAGGTAATCCAACGACAATGTTCAGTAATTTATTTATTTATTTAGGAGTTTTATATTGCGCTGGCCAGACCCGAAGGTATCGGAGCACTTTACAACATTAGTAGCGAAGAAATCACACAATATAACAGTAGTATACACATTGACTCGTGACGAATCGGAGGTCTCAGAGCGCTGTACAACATTAATAGCAAGGAAATCACATAATATAGCAGTAATATACACAATGACTCGTGACAGGACCCGTTCAGGTAGGGGGGTCAACGGAACGAGTCGGGAGGTGGGTGAGGTATAAGTCTTGATGTCAAAGTGGCTGTGTGCTGCAATGGGCAAGATTCAGCGATTGGTCGGCAGCTATCCAATCGGACGAGATCTGTCGAGGAAGAGGTCTTTGAGCTGCCTTTTGAATTTTAAAAAGGAGGGGGTGGTCCTGATATGGACTGGGATGGCGTTCCAGATTTTGGGCGCATTTCCTGAGAAGGTTCGAGATGAGGTTTTTTGTTTGCGAGTTTTCGGAGGGATGAGAAGTAGAGTGTTGGTACTTCTGAGGCTCCTTGTCTGACCGGCCTTCTTCAGTTTGGAGGCCAGGTAGGCGGGTTTCCCAGTGTGCAGAGCTTTGTGCGTGAGACAGGCAGTTCTGAAGTTGGCACACATTTCGATTGGGAGCCATTTTAGCTCTCTGAGTGCGGGCGAGATGTGTTCATATTTCTTTACTCCGGTGACCATTCTGGCTGCTGAATTAAGAGTTGATCTGAGGGGGGCTAAGTGAGATTTTGCTGTTCCTGTGAGGGTTGCATTCCCGTAGTCCATTCTGGACAAAACCAGGGATTGAGTAGCTTGTTTGAGGCCGTTGGGAGGGATGAAGGGTTTTATTTTGTTGAGTAGTTTTAGGTTGAGGAAGGCGCTCTTTGCGGTGTTCTTGATGTGTTTGGCCATGTCTAGTTTTGGGTCCAGAGTGATTCCCAGCGGTTTTACAGAATCGGCCAGGGTGAGATTGCAGTTGAGAGCATCAATAGCTTTTAGCCATTCTGTGATTTGGGGATTCTGCTCCTTGTTGGAAATGAGGAGGATTTCTGTCTTGTCTTGGTTGAGTTTCAGGTGGTTGAGTGATAGCCAGTGTTGGACTTCTTTTAGAGTGTTGTTTAGTCTCTGAATGTCATCAATGGAGGAGGTTTCTAGATAGATCTGGGTATTGTCCGCATAAGGGTGGAAGGGGATGTTGTTTTTTTTTAGTATGGTGGTGAGGGGTTCCATGTAGATGTTGAAAAGTTGCGGGGAGAGAACTGACCCTTGGGGGACACCCCTGCTGATGGGGAGTAAGTCAGACGTGAAGTTTTTGATTTTTATTCTTTGGGTGCGGTTCTGTAGAAAGGAGGTGAACCACTGTAAGACCACCTCTTCCACTCCTACCCTTTCTTGAAGTACCTTAATGAGTAGTTTGTGGTCAACCGTGTCGAAGGCTGCTGATAGGTCCAGGAGTATGAGTAGACAGCATTGATCCGTATCGAGTGATTTGTGGATGTCATCTATGACATTCAGGATTGCTGTCTCTGTGCTGCAACCTTTTCTGAAACCCGATTGCTGAGGGTCTAGAAGGTTGGTGCTGTCCATGTGTTGAGTAAGTTGGAGGAGAACACATCTTTCCAGGAGTTTAGCTAGGAGAGGGAGATTGGAGACGGGTCTGAAGTTATTAAGATAGTTTGTGTCAGAGCCCGTGTTTTTTTAGTAATGGCGTGACTTGGCCGATTTTGAGACAATCAGGCATGACTCCGGTTCTCAGGGAGCTATTAATAATCTTGGTCCAGAGCGGGGCTAGGGTGAGTTTGAGCTTTTTGGCCATTTGGGCAGGAATGGGGTCTGAGACGCGTGATGAGTAACCCTGGGCGTAGTTCACGTAGTAGCGCTACGCGTAGGTACGCGAAGTGCACTTCGCACTACGCGAGCTACGCGTAGCACTACGCGAACTGCGTAGTGCGGTAGGAAATGCTGTTCGCAATGATTGCACAGTGCCGGATGCTTGTCCGCACTGTGCAATCATTGCAAACGGCATCTTGCACAGTGCAAGCGGTCGTTTTCTGCCGCTCGAGTAGATTTGTACTCGAGCAGCAGTTTTCTCAATGCGGACTGGTAGTTTCTCATCACGAGCGATCGCGAGCATACGCGACCACTCGCAATGAGAAACCTGACCTCCCCGCGTTGAGAATCTCGCCGGGAGGTTTATTTTCCACGCTCACGATCGGCAACTTGATGTTGCTGATCGCGAACAAGGAAAAAGTCTCGCCGGGATGTCATTTTGCTCGCTTGCGGTCGCCAACTTGACGTTGAGGACCGCGTGCAAGTAAAAAATGCCCGCTACGCTACTCTACGCGTTTTTGCACTGTGCTACGTGCAATTCGCGTAGCGCGTAGTTGCGCAAACTACGCAAACTACGCAAGCGTAGCGTAGTTTTCCGCCCAGGCCTAGTGATGAGGGTTTGGAGCTTGAAATCATTTTGACGATCTCTGCTTCAGAGATGGGGTTGAAGGATTTCCAGTTGTTTGGGGGGTGCTTGGGTGTGATATCTTCAGACCCTGGGGGCGAACTTCTGTTGGGGGACTGCGGTGATCATCCAGGGAGAGCTCAATCTTGGTGATTTTATCATTAAAGAAATTGGCAAAGTTATCACACAGGTCTTTGGGGGCCTGAACTGAGGATGAAGGGGGTTTGGAAGTTTGTTGCCTAATGAGATTGAAGAGTTCTTTGGGCCTGTTTTTTGCGTTGTCTAGAGCATTACAAAAGAAGGACGGTTTTTCATTCTTGATGTGTTTTTTATATTTCCTGCGTACTGATTTGAGTCTATCAAGGAGGATTGAGGACGGGTTGTTTCACCAGAGTCTTTCTGCGGCTCTTAGTTGTCTACTTTCGGAGTTTATGTCTGTGTTGAACCAAGATCTAGAAGGAATGTTCCTGACTCTTTTTTGTTTCAAGGGGGCTATCTGGTCCAGAATGGAAGTCATAGTTGTATTGTAGTGTGAGGTGAGTTCAGTTGTGGATAGGTCACCTGTGGTGAAGGGAAGGAGTGAGCTTACCATTTCCTCCAGGTCAGCAAGGGGAATCTGGCTTAAATTTCTCGCCCATTGGGGGTGTTCCTGCGTACGTGGCAGGCATTGGATCGTTTGGTTGATGTGGAATAGAATGACATGGTGGTCGGACCAGTCAACAGGTAGGATATGGTCAATAGTGACTGTATCTACTTGAGCAATAATGGCATCCAGTATTGAGCCTCTGTTATGGGTTTGCTCTGTGCAGTGTTGGATAAGGTTGTTGTTGTGTAGAAGTTCGTTCACGGTTTGGATCAGTGAGTTGTTTTCCTCATTCCAGTGTAGGTTGAGGTCGCCTAGAATTATGTTGTTGGAGTCCCGGAGTGAGCAGTGAGTTATCAAGTCGGAAAGGTGTTCTCCGAATGAGATGGTGTTGCCTGGCGGATGGTAGAGGAGGTGGCAGAGTAATGTTTTGTTGTCACTTGTCTTAATGGTGGCAGTTAAACATTCGAATGTGTTGTATTTGAAGGAGTCAGTTTCCGTTATGGAGATGTTGTTCTTGTGTATGATTGCAATACCCCCTCCTCGCTGGTTTTTTCTGTCTTTATTGATGATTGAGAAGCCCGGGGGTACGAACATGTCAAATGGTTGGGGAAGAGAACTCATTTAGCCATGTTTTGGTGATGAACGTGATGTCTATGTCATGAGTAAGGATGGCTTCTGCCAGTTCAGTTGCATGTTTGGTGACCGATCTGCAGATTATGAGCATGCAGTTGGTGGAGGTCCCCTCGTTTTTGAGTTTCTTCTTTATGGGGGCCCTGGGAATATTAGTGAGGAAGGCTGGGGGTCTTGACGTTCTGGGTGGGGAGTGGTCTCTTCCAAATCCAGTGATAACCTGGATCTTGGAGCTTGGGGTGATAGTAGAGGATGTGTCATACGAGGTGGCAAGATCCATCGCCTCTCTCGTGGACATTGCGGCTCTTGTTCTTTTGGGTCTCTGTGAAGTAATAAGTGCTTTCAGAGACCAAGCCAAGATATCCAAATCAAAATGATTTATTACTCCATAAATCGAGACGTGACGCATTTCGGGAGTCAAGCTCCCTTGATCACACAAAGTGGAAGTGAGTTACAGCCTCATTCCATACACAATGGTAAAAACTGAACAGAAGGACTGGACAAATAGAGAATCCAGGCTACAACCAAATGAAATTGATGCCATCATGTAGTGGTTACGACGCCAGTGTAAAACGTCAGGCTTTGAATTGCAAATTCGTAAACTGGCTCATGTTGTACTCAAGCATACTTATCCAATTATTCACATATGCACCAATAATAAATAGCATGGTTACACGGTAGTGATATTGTGAGAATAAAAGTGCGTCTCCAAAAAACTGTACATGCCACATGGTGTATTGTACCCTGCTGCGTATCAAAATGCGATATTGATAGATACAGTAACATCAAATGCGGTAACACAGTAGGTGAAAACTTGTCTCGAGTAAAAATGGCGATGTTAGCCGCACTGTGCTTGCCACCGAATGTGTGCACCTGTCCTATCCCGAAGTGACGGGATCTGATAGTGATACCTCCCAGATGCACCGGGATCGAGGCTGTGTCTAGAAAAGGTATCGTACAGTTACTGTGAATAAATAGAACGGCATGCCAAAATACATGGGAACAGAGATGGCATAATTATGAACAAAATTTTTTTTTCCCCAAGTGGGAGAGGGTAGCATAGTAGGTCCAATAGTAATGGGTTGTCAATATACACAAAAGTGAAAAGTAGTGAAAGAAAAAATATAGTGCACAACGTGTACTGAGTTAAGAGTAAACAAATTTGAAAATAGAAGAAAGTAGTATTAAAAATAAGAAAAGTGAGTTCTTTCTTAGCTGTGGCGACCGGAACATCAGGAGAATGATGCCTCGAAGAAAAGGTTAGGGACCAATGTAGAAGTACCTGTTCCATCCAGTAAGTCCCTTCCTTTCCTCCTGAAAGAAGGGGAAAGAGATAGACAGTTACACTCTTGAAACATAGAGATACTATATACAATGATACAACTGCATGTATATGTTTCTATATAACACAACAAAGGCTGCAAATTCATGAGCTGAAATATGACCACAATGACCTACACCAAAGCTATTCTTCATGTAGATGTATGGCGATCTCTTCGTCAATATTGTGCCCTCTCGGAAAGCGTGTTCCTAATTCGATAATGTACCTTGATTCTCGTTTCCTCAACTGGAGTTCTCGATTACCTCCCCTGTGTCTGATTTCAACTTGTTCAAGGATAAAGTAATGCAGTTTAGTACTGTCTGAGTAATGATGTGACTCAAAGTGTCTGGCTACAGGGTAGTGTTGATCTTTATTGGTGATGGCCCTCATGTGCTCCATCACCCGTTTTTTAGCCATGTGTGTCGTACTCCCCACATAGCGGAGGTTGCAAGGACACTCTAATGCATAAACAACATATGCCGAGCTGCAGGTGAGGAATTGACGAATTGGTATTGAGACATTGTTGCAGGTATTGGTGAACTCCTTCCGCATGCGGCTACCGCAACACGCTTTGCAGTGACCGCACGGGAAGAAGCCTTGTAGGTTAATGCCTCTATCCTCACTGATAGTGATATTACTATGTACCAGAATGTCTCTCATACTCCGGCCCTTCCTATAGGTGATGTGTGGTCTGTCGGGGATGGTTGTGCCTATAATGGGATCGTTCCTCAACATGTCCCAGTTCTTAACCAGAATTTTTTTAATATCCCTGGAACACCCATTGTAGGTGAGAATGCCCCTGGGGCCATCCTCTGTGATATCACTGTCTTCCACACTTCCGGTGTTCATTAGAATGGTGTCCCTGCTTACCGCTTTGACCTTTTCAACTGCTTTGCGGAGGACCCATTTCGAGTGCCCTCTCTCAGCGAATCTGGTGAGCATGATATCTTCTTGTTCGGACAGGAATGATCTTCAGAGCTGCAATTACACTTTGCCCTGTGGAGTTCCTCGTAGGGGATACTCCATTTGAGTCTCTCTGGGTGGCTGCTCATGGCATGGAGCAGACTGTTCCCAGCTGTTGCCTTCCTAAACAGGCTGGTATGTATTGTCTAGTTTTTTATTTCTACCTTGATATCCAGGAACTCAACTGCTATGTCACTGATGTTGCTGGTAAGAACCAGATTGCGTTTGTTATTATTCATTCTCAGTATAAAATCAGTGGCTTCAGCAGTCGTCTCCCTCCATATCAGGAAGAGGTCATCTATGTACCTCAGCCATAAGATGACCTTGTCAAAGTCGTTTTTAAACTGGGTGTCTTTCCTGAGTTCCTCCTCCCAGGCCCCTAGGAAAAGGTTTGCATAACTCGGCGCGAAGCATGTTCCCATGGCTGTACCAAGGGTCTGTTTATAAATCTCCCCATTAAATAGAAAAAATATATTATTGAGACAGAACCTGATCATGGCAATGATCATGTCTCAATCAATCAATCAATCAATCAGGGAATTGTAAGCACGCTACTCACCCGTGAGGTTCTCAAGGCACTGAGGGGGGGTTTCGCAGATCTGTTTAGCAGAAGAGCCAGGTCTTGAGGGTCTTCCTGAAGGTGTTCAGGGAGGGGGCGCATCTGATGTCTGCCGGTAGCTCGTTCCAGGTCTTGGCTGCAATGTGAGAAAAGGATCTTCCGCCTGTTCTGGCTCTGTGGATGCGCGGGGTTTCGGACAGTGCGAGGTTGGAAGATTGGAGGTTTCTTTTGGGTACGTGGAAGTTGATTCTGTCATTGAGGTATTTGGTTCCGTTGTTGTGTAGGCATTTGTAGGCGTGAGTGAGGATTTTGAAAGTGACTCTTTTCTCCACGGGTTTCCAGTGGTAACTTCGTAGGTGTTGGCTGATGTGTTCGTGTCGGGGGATGCCGAGGACGAGTCTGGCGGTGGTGTTCTGTATTGTTTGGAGTTTGCGGAGTAGGGACTTGTTGATGCCGGCGTAGAGTGCGTTTCCATAGTCCAGTCTGCTGGTGATGAGTGCGTGGGTGACTGTCTTCCTTGACTCAGGGGGATTCACTTGAAGGTCTTGCGGAGGATGCGGAGGGTGTTGAAGCAGCTGGAGGTGATGGCGTTGACCTGTCGGTTCATGGTGAGTGATGAGTCGAGTACGATGCCGAGGTTCTTGGAGTGGTCTGAGGCTGTAGGTGGGTTTCTGAGGGTGGTCGGCCACCAGGTGCTGTCCCATGCAGAAGGGGTGGTACAGAGGACGAGGACTTCTGTCTTCTCGGCGTTGAGCTTCAGGCAGCTGTTGGTCATCCAGACTGCGACGTCTTGCATTCCTTTATGGAAGTTGAGTTTGGCAGTGGTGGGGTCTTTGGTGAGGGAGAGAATGAGCTGGGTGTCATCGGCGTAGGATACGATGTTGAGGCCGTGTTGTTGGACGATGGCTGAGAGGGGGGCCATGTAGATGTTGAAGAGGGTGGGCCTCAGTGATGAACCCTGTGGGACTCCGCAGGTGATTTTCGTGGGGTCGGATAGGAAGGGTGGGAGTCTGATCCTTTGGCTTCTTCCGGTGAGGAATGATTGGATCCAGTCCAGGGCTGTTCCTTGTATGCCTACGTCGTGTAGCCTGGTGACTAGTGTGCGGTGGGAGACGGTGTTGAAGGCCACTGATAGGTCAAGTAGGATGAGGGCTGCAGAGTGGCCTTGGTCCAGGAGGGTGCGTATGTCGTCTGTGGTGGCGAGTAGGGCGTCTCTGTGCTGTGGTTGCTTTGGAATCCGGATTGGGACGGGTCGAGGACGGCGTTCCCTTCAATGAATCGTGTCAGTTTCCTGTTGACTGTTTTCTCTGCAACTTTGGCTGCGAAGGGGAGGAGCGCGATGGGCCGATAGTTCTTGAGGTCGGTGGGGTCAGCTGTGGGCTTCTTGAGCAGGGGTCTGACTTCTGCGCGCTTACAGTCGTCTGGGTAGGGGCCTGTTTTGAAGGTGGTGTTGATGGTGGGTTGTAGTTCGGTGTGATGGCAGCCGTGGCTCTGTGGTAGATGTGAGGGGGGCAGGGGTCGGTGGGGGCCCCCGAGTGGATGCTTTTCATGGTCGAGGCGGTGTCTTCGGCCGTGATCAGTGTCCAGTTGGAGATGGTGGGCTGGCTGGTGTTTCTGGGGGGTGGGGGGCCATCTGTGGCACCTGGTGGATGGTCGATGAAGTTGTCGTAGAGGTTTTTGATCTTGAGGTGGAAATAGGTTCCAAGCTTGTCGCAGAGGTCTTGGGATGGGGTGATGTCTGTGGCTTCGCTGCGTGGGTTGGTGAATTCTTGAATGACACTGAAAAGTTCCTTAGAGTTGGTGGAGTTGGCCAGGATTTTGTTGTGGATGAAGTTCCTCTTGGTGGCTCTGATCTGGTTGTGGTAGTCCGTCATGGCGTACTTGTAGGTGGTGTGGTTTTTGGTTGTCTTGGTGTTTCTCCAGTTCTTCTCCAGGCGTCTGCAGGTGCGTCTGGCTTCTTGGAGAGTGGTGGTGAACCAGGCGGCTTTCATGGGGCGTTGTCTGTCGGGGTTGCGTAGCAGGGCGAGCTCGTCTGCGCAGTTGGAGATCCAGGTGTGGAGTTCTCTGGCTGCGTCATTTGTGTCATTTGCGTCGGGTGCCCAGGTGTGGTTGTCTCGGGTGAGGGTGGAGTTAAGTTGCTCGTCGGTAACCTTGCTCCAGTTCCTTCGTGGTGGGCGTGGAGCTGGTTTGGGTGCCTTGGGTTTGTTGATGGCGAAGTGTACGCAGTGGTGGTCGGTCCACAGCGGCTGCGTTGTGTGGCTGAATTGGACGCTGTTTCCTGCCGCGAAGATGGGGTCCAGGGTGTGTCCTGCTCTGTGGGTCGGTGTGTTGACGAGTTGTTTAAGTGCGATGCTGGCGAGGTTGTCACGAAGGATAGTGGAGTTGGGGTCGCTGGGGTTGTCGAGGTGGAAGTTCAGGTCTCCAATGAATATGTAGTTTGTTGAGGCAATGGCGTGGGGTGCGATGAAGTTGGTGATGGTGGTGGTGAAGGGTGTTCGGGGGACGGGGGGTCTGTAGACGAGGGTTTCTCGGGTGTGGCTTTGGGGGTGGTCTGGATCTGGAAGTGCAGGTGTTCGGCAGAGGGGAAGGTTTCGCTGGAGGTGGTGAGGTGGAGGGTGCTCTTGTGGGCGATGGCGAGGTCCCCTTCTGGGTGGTTGGGGTGGTCTTTCCTCTGGATCTTGTATCCATCTGGGATAGCGGTGCTGATGTCGGGGACGGAGGATGCGTTGGTCCAGGTATCTGTGAAGAAGGCGATGTCGGGCGAGAGAGAGTCGAGTAGGTTCCAGATTTCCATGGCGTGTTTGTGTACGGAGCGTACGTTGAGAAGGATGCATTTTAGGGTGTCGCCGGTGCTGGCGTCGGTGGTATTGGAGGCCGGGGTGGCGGTGAGGGTCTGGCAGCAGTGGAGGCAGGAGAACTGGCCTTCGACACTGTCTGCCACCGCACTCTACGCGCACGCCTCCATGACGCAGGGATCCAAGACAAAGCCCTGGAATGGACCACCTCCTTCCTCGCTGGCAGAACCCAGAGAGTCCGCCTCCCACCATTCCGATCCGAAGCCTCCGAGATCATCTGCGGCGTACCCCAGGGATCATCCCTCAGCCCGACACTGTTCAACATCTACATGGCCCCGCTCGCACGCATCGCCAGACAGCACGACCTCAACATAATCTCCTACGCCGACGACACTCAACTGATCCTCTCCCTCACCAAGGACCCCCTCACTGCCAAATCCAACCTCCACGAAGGAATGAAGGCCGTCGCCGATTGGATGAAGAACAGCCGACTAAAGCTGAACACGGACAAGATGGAGGTCCTCATCCTCGGCTCCAACCCCTCAGCCTGGGACGACTCCTGGTGGCCAACAACACTGGGGGCAGCCCAGACACCCACCGACCACGCACGCAACCTGGGAGTCATCCTCGACTCAACGCTCTCCATGGCCAAACAAGTCAACGCGGTCTCCTCCTCCTGCTTCAGCACCCTCCGCATGCTTCGCAAGATCTACAGGTGGATCCCGACAGATACAAGAAGAACAGTCACCTAGGCACTCGTCAGTAGCAGACTCGACTATGGGAATGCCCTCTACGCGGGGCCCCGGCCAAGCTCATCAAGCGACTGCAACGCATACAAAACGCCTCCGCACGCCTGATCCTCGACGTACCACGCCACAGCCACATCACCCCCCACCTGAGGAACCTGCACTGGCTCCCCGTCGACAGGAGAATCTCCTTCAAACTCCTCATCCACGCACACAAGGCACTCCACAAGACCGGCCCAGCCTACCTCAACAGACGACTCTTCTTCTACGTCCCCAACCGCCAGCTCCGCTCCGCCAACCTCTCCCTCGCCACCGTCCCTCACATCCGAAGAACAACCACCGGCGACAGATCCTTCTCCCACCTCGCCGCCAAGACCTGGAACACCCTTCCACTCAGCCTATGACAGACCCAAGACCTGCTGACCTTCAGGAGGCTACTCAAGACCTGGCTGTTCGACCAGTAGCGGCACCCCCCCCCTTTTTTTTCCCCAGCGCCTTGAGACCCTCGCGGGTGATTAGTGCGCTCTACAAATTCTGTGATTGTGATTGATTGATTGTGGGTCATGTTCGGCGAGGCCTGTTGGCATTCTCTAAGTCTTCCAGGGTTGAGTGCGAGGAGGGTGGTGGTGTCGTAGCGATGGGTAGGGGGAGGTCCAGGGTTTCTGGCACTGGCTGCGGTCTGGTCGCGGACGGGCGCAGTCGGCTTGTCTTTGGCGCACCTTGGGCGCACCAGCGGTGCGCCCGCTGTGCGTGGCCGCACAGCGGCTGCCATTAAGGAGGGGAGGTGGGGGAGGAGAGGCTAGGAGGCAAGAGCGGGGGAATTCCGGGGGGAATTCCGGGGGGGAATTCCGGGGGGGAATTTTGTGGGGGAGGGGCCGCAGCAGCAGCGAAAGGCGAAAGGAACAGGCAGGCACGAGAAAATAAAAACAGTGGTGGAATTAGAGCAAGACACAGATGGGCACAATAACAGTGGCACAACAGGGAAAAAATTAAGAAGAAAAAAAAACAGCTGAGAAAGGTTACAGTGGTTGCAGGCAGTCTGGTCCCAGTTGGAGCGGGCAGCAGGCGAAGGAGCGGGCAGCAGCCTCGAACCTCCCAAGGAGGAGGTCGGGGTCTGGTGGCAAGAGACGGCACAGCGGAGCTGCGGGGAGAGAGTGGACCTAGACCGAGGGTCGGAGGTCTGTGTGTTCCAGATCTGTGTGTTCCAGATACTTGACGGGATACTTGACGGGTCTCTTGGAAAGATATTTTTTGCAAGCGGTGATGCCTAACTCATGCTCAATGATCGTATATAAAGAACTAACGTCCATCGTAATGAGGAGGAAATCTTCTTGCCACTCCACCCCTTGGATTTTCATAAGAAAATCCTTGGTGTCTCTTACGTAGGAAGGTAGTAGGACCACGTGATCTTTCAGAAAATGAACAACTTATCTTGATACGTTCTTGAGTGCACTGCCCCTGGAGGAAACTATGGGTCTACCTGGGGGACTGGCTAGTCTTTGTGGATTTTTGGGAGGAGGTATAGGACTGGAAGTTTGGGAACGTCTTTCTTTAAAAAGCAATATTCTTCCCATTCAAACAGTCCTTTGTCTCTCCAATCTGTGAGATTGTTCCAGATATCTACAATACTCTTGGTGTACTCATTCCTATTGGTGAGGGCATAGAATAGGGGATTCTTAAGCTGGCGATTGGCTTCTGCTATATACATCTCCCTACTCATGATCACTACGTTGCCCCCCTTGTCTGCAGGCCTTATGACAATGGAGCTGTCTGAGGCTAAGTTGGTAATGGCATTCTTCTGTGATATGGTGAGATTGTAGGATAATGGTGCAGATTTTTTGAACCATACTTTTTGTTTAAATTTAAACAATTGATCAGAAACAATGTCTTGGAAGGTGTCAATGTTATTGTGCGGCATCATGGGTAAGAAAGTAGATTTGGGTTTAAATTTGGGACCCGCCGCCTTGTCGTAACTGATTTTGTACTCTCTCAGTGCCTGATACATGTCATGATTCGCGCTAGTCCCTTCCCCACCTAGTTCATGCAGAGTCATGAGGGTGTCGATGTCACTGATGTTAAGTTCCTCATTGTTCGTGGTATTGGAGCATATTTCTCTGCTTGTGTTAGGTTTCAGTATATGCCACTTTTTCAACTTGAGTTTTCTACAAAATTTAAAAAGGTCTATGCGAGTATTGGCATAATTCAGTGGTTCCGTGGGGCAAAAGGATAGGCCTAGGCATAGTGTTCTTGTTTCCAGGTTACTGAGGGGTTTCGTAGTGAGGTTTACAATTGTGCGATTTACCTCTGCATCATCCATTACGAGGTTGTGGTTGAGCGTGTAGCGATTGTTCCCATGCGCCCTCTGAAATTCCCTCTTCCTCTGCTTGTCTCACCTTCTCCTTTTTTGGCAGTACCCTGGCCTCTTCCTCTTCCCCGAGGGTTTGTGTTCCTGTTCTTGGGTTTCGGTGTTGTGCGAGTCGTTTGACGACCCGTGCGAAGGAGCCGATACTTGTCTAAAAAAGATTTGGATCTTATCTCCACCTCGCTGCTAGATATCGAACTGACTGATGTTAGTGATGTGAGAGATGTTGCCGAGTTGTCAGTATCTGCATCACTGGGGGTTGTTCTGTTGTCCTCTGTAGTCACTCTGTTGGAATTCATTGCTGTTGTGCTGGTCCCAGCCTCATCACACAGATGGTC
The DNA here is from genome assembly GCA_963921515.1 of Calotriton arnoldi. Lineage (NCBI taxonomy): Eukaryota > Metazoa > Chordata > Amphibia > Caudata > Salamandridae > Calotriton > Calotriton arnoldi. Next base: position 407,899 of record CAWUFW010003857.1, on the reverse strand, counting down.
ATATTTGCGGCTATATGTTAAAATCCTCCCCGTTTCATAGTCCACGCAATCTTGATGTAATTTGCGTTGCTTCCTGGCCTTAGTATCTGAGCCCTACAATGGCTTGATTAAGCAAGTGGGAGATATTAGGGTCTTTATGGATTTTTTCCTCCCATTCCCCCAGGAAGAGATTGCAAAGCTGGGGGCAAAGCATGTACCCATTGCAGTCCCGTAAAACTCCCCCCTAACCTCCCTCCGCCACCCTATCCGGACCTCCTTACCTCTGGGACGCGGTGTTTGATGTACACTGGATGATTCCATTCAGTGTAGTTGTTTCCTTCTCCCCGGTGTTTACTGTAAACGTACGATGCTTCCTGTACTCGTTGGGAGTATATCTTGCTCCCGGAACTTCTTTGACTTCATATAGTCGTACCCGGTTGTGTACACCGCTGGTTCCTCTTCTCAACCGGCAAGTATAGGGCGTCAATCATGTAAACAGTCCAAAAGTGCTTCTGCTGCCCTTCTCTCGCCCGTGGCAGTTGAAACGTTGCGCCGGCAAAGCCCACCGGACATAGAATAATCGTAATAACCAAGTAGGCGCTCACTCAGGGGAACGTTTCTCCAGCAAAAATTTTATTATACCCGTAACATGTTTTGGAGACCCTCGTCTCCTTGCTCACACACTGGTCTGCAGTACAACCACACATTTACATGTCCATGTATTGACATAGAAAATGGACAACATCGACATCCACAGAGGTATCTAGAGTTTCAACAGCGGCCATTTTATAATGGCTATTTCAAACTGAAATAAGGTATATTTCTACCTCAATCCATTCTTGTTATAGAACCTAGTGGCACATATTCATGGGTAAGTCTTACAATTTGCATTATCCTTGTTATACTACAGGAGAGCTTTCTAATCTTGATAATATGTGGTACACAATATCCGATTGGAATGAATTGAGGTAGAAATTATACCTTATTTCAGTTTGAAAGAGTTCAGGAAGAAACAAGCGGAGAAGAAAGCGAGACAAACAGAGGAAGCAGAAGAGGCAGAGGACGTGGAAAAGGACCGATGGGAAATGGTAAATAAAACCATTGTCAATTTATCTAACTGTCCTCTGAGCACTCTCGAACAACAGACCCTATGCCTGGGCCTTTCCTTCTGTCCATCAGAACATTTCAGTTACCCAGAAGCAAGAATCGATTTATTTAAATTTGTAAGAAAAATGAAATTAAAAAAGTGTCATCAAGTGTACAACACCAAACAAAAAACAGAGATGGGGAGTAAAGAATCAGGGGCAACTATAGAGGCTAACAATGCCCCTGAAACGATGTTGACAATTAAATATGCAGATACTCTACTTACCCTACAAGGTTTACTTGTCGAGACTAATCCGGATATAATGAACAGCTGGGAAGGGATAGAAATCACCACTGACAAATCAGCTAACTTTAAACCCAAATCTGTATTTTATCCAAATATGCCGCACAATAATATTGACACTTTTGATGACACAGTTACAAAAGAGTTAATACGTATCGGAAGAAGAAGCAAGAGGCAAGATCAAGCACATAACCTTACCTATGCACAAAGAGAAATAATAAAATCTCTGGCCACTGATGATAATATTGTCATTTGGCCCGCCGGCAAAGGAGGGAATATTGTGATTTGGGACAAAAATCTACATATTAAAGAAGCTCTCAAACAATTAGGAGACAGAACATTCTATACTGAAAGTGACAGCAGAAAATATAATGAAAGCATTATTTAAATATGGAACCAGCTCAGTGGTTGGAGAGAAATCGGTATTATACAAAGGGAAGAATTCAATGATTTGAAAAAAGTCTACCCGAGACTCCCCTTGTTTTATCTACTTCCCAAAATCCACAAAAATCCAGTGGAACCACCCGGAAGACCCATCGTCTCCTCCATTGGGAGTGCAGCAGGAAAATATATCCAAATATGTGGACCATTTTTTAAGACCTTATGTCATAGCCCTTCCATCATATACAAGGGACACCAAAGACTTCCTGGGCAAGTTGGGCAATATCACATGGGAAAATGATTATATGTTAATTACCATGGATGTGAATTCATTGTACACCATAATAGACCACAACCTAGGGATACAATGTTGTCAACATTTCTTAGAGGAAAGACTGATACAATACCTTGAGCATACAAATATGATTGTGGCGATGATAAGATACTGTCTCCAGAATAATATTTTTATGTGCAACGGTACCATGTATAAACAAATACTAGGGACCGCAATGGGTACATGCTTTGCCCCCAGCTTTGCCAATCTCTTCCTGGGGGAATGGGAGGAAGAAATCCATAAAGACCCTAATATCTCCCACTTGCTTAATCAAGCCATTGTATGGCTCAGATACATAGACGACTTATTTGTCATTTGGAAGGGAAGCGAAGAAAGTGCTGCTAATCTTATTGAAAAGTTAAATGACAATAACTTCAATCTCAAACTGACATATAATATGAGCAGACATTCCATCGAATTCCTAGATGTCCCAGTAGAGGTGAAGAACAACATCCTTACCACTAAACTCTATAGGAAAGAGACCTCGGGCAACAGCTTGCTTCATGCTTTCAGCAGCCACCCAGATACTCTGAAGTAGAGTATCCCCTATGGGGAGCTGCTGAGAGCAAGAAGAAACTGCAGCACTGAAGAGGCCTATCAAACTGAAAGTACAGGTATGATGTAGAGATTTAGAGAAAGGGGCTACCCTAATTGGGTTCTCAAAAGAGCTAGAAACAAAGCTAAGTTGGTAAGGAGAGAGCAAACCCTGATAGATAGTCCTAACAAAAAGATCAAGATATGGAGAACAACACACCTAGGGTGATCTTGACATACAATCTGGAATCTAACAAAATCAAACACATTTTGACAAAAAAACTGGAATATTTTGAAATGCGATCCGATTGTGGGTCACAAGTTGGCAACCTGTTCAATGGTCACATACCGTAAAGGGAGGAGTCTTAGGGACATGTTAGTCAAGAATGGTGTTAGCAATAGACTCACAGGACCTCAACAACATTTGCAGGGATTCTTTCCCTGCGGACATTGTAAAGCCTGCAAGTTTAGTTGCATGAAAAAAACATATGAAACACCTTGCAAAACCAAAACCATCACCCAGTTCCTGACTTGTAGCATGACACATGTGATATACGTTTTGGAATGTCCTTGTAAACTGAAATATGTGGGTAGCATACTTTTTGCAGCGAAAAAAGAGTATTGGAACACCTAAGGGCCATAACTAATAAAGATAGTCACTATCCAGTGGCCAGACATTTTGAAAAGTACCATCTGTCTAATAGCTCGATGTTAAAATACTATGTAATAGAACAAGTACAAAAAAGTCCGAGGGGAGGGAACAGAGTCCTACACCTCAGACAGAGAGAATCATGGCACATTATAGAACGCCAATCCAGAACCCTGGGTGGCCTGAACTTAGATGAGGAACTAGGAATACACCTACATGAAGACTAGATTCCTCACTACATGTACATTAGAATGAGAGTTTTGATGTCCTGTTTAATATGAAGTAATATTGATCATGTAATGTTTCTTATGCGCTGAATGATAGATTATGGATTTTAATCATATGACTGATTTTATACTATTTGATTTATTTCACATAGGAGGAAAGGAAGGGGCCTACTCCTGGGAGGAGATGCTGACAGAGGTCGCCTACCCTTTTCTTCAAGATCGCGTCGCCGTGATTTAAGAGCACTTTGTAGATAAGTCCATTAAGTTGTTATTATGTGAAAATTGATTCTTTTACACTTGCACATGATGTCATTTATTAGGGATAGGGGTTTACAGGGTGAATATGTCACCAGTATTGCTAGTGTCCATCAACCACAGTAAAAGGACATACTTATCAAAGAACCAACATAACTATATCCATTTATTGAGTCTCCTAAGCCAGTACGGACTACCAATACCTTGTAATTGCCACTTGGCGGAAAGGAAGAGGTCCCCAGCTCCATTTTAGTACTATCATTATAGGGGAGTACTGAGCACAACACACAAAATAGATGTTGTAGCTATCGAACTGGATTACAACTGAGTAATTAACAATATGATTCAGCCACTAGTGCGAAGATATAATTTTCTCTGGTATTGATAATCACAGTTTATGTTTTCTCAATCTGGAAAAGCTGAACATTATGTAATCGGATATTGTGTACCACATATTATCTAGATTAGAATGCTCTCCTGTAGTATAACAAATTGTGAGACTTACCCATGAATATGTGCCACTAGGGTCTATAACAAGAATGGATTGAGGTAGAAAGTATACCTTATTTCAGTTTGAAATAGCCATTATAAAATGGCCGCTGTTGTAACTCTAGATACCTCTGTGGATGTCGATGTTGTCCATTTTCTATGTCAATACACAGACATGTAAATGTGTGGTTGTACTGCAGACTAGTGTGTGAGCAAGGAGACGAGGGTCTCCGAAACGCGTTACTGGTATAATAAAATCTTTGCTGGAGAAACGTTCCCCTGAATGAGCCCCTACTTGGTTATTACATATATATATATGATGGTGTGTCAAAACAGTGACTGGAGAGCCATGAGCTTCTTTGGAATCCATGCCATAGAAAACCACGAAAGAGGGGGTGATAGAATCAGGAAACTACGCCAAACAGAGTCAAGATATATAATCAGGCTAAGAACCAAGACCCCTTATGGGATCAATAATGATGAGGAACTTTTTGTACACCTGGATTGAGACCATTTAAGTGGAAAGGAATGGACATTAAAAACAAGACACTTAGTTTAAAATAGAAAAAGACTCATTTAATGTACTAAACGTTTAATTAAGGTAACTCTGAATGTAATGAAATGCTTGCAATGATTGATTACTGTAATGTAAAGTAATGAATTGTCACCTGAAAACTGGAAAACTTTGTAAATAGTGTAAATATTCATGTATAATATAAACTAGCACTACGTTTCCCACAATGCTGCATTAAAGGCAATAGGTGATTGGTATAAATAGTGACACAAAGAGGGACTCACTGACCGTGACAAAGGCCTCGTTGGGCTGAAACGCGTTGGTTGGAGCCAGTTAAGCTAACAATAAAAGCTTTAAAACTGGAAATTGGAGTGCGTTGCATCTTTGGAGAATAATATATATATATATATGTATGTATATATATATATATATATATATATATATATATATATATATATATATATATGTATGTTATTCAAATACATAAAATATATTCAATAACACTTGCATGAACACACATATAGAATCTATGTACAGCACTCTGCTGCCTTTTGCCTAGGTATGCACTATACAAATGCCATACACATGAATTAAGTAACGTACATATATTTGTGTGTGTGAGTGTGCGCATGTGTGTTAAAAGTTATATTCAATTCTTAATTATTTTTGTAAGTTAAAAAACATTTTAAAAATAAGTATTAAATTAAAGAAATATTGTTTAATATTTGCCTTTTAATTTCAATTTAACTAAAAACGATGTAACTCTTTAATAAAAAGGACAATTATTTAAAGAAATAATATAGAAGTTCTAATAAAATGTACAAAATAGTAATAAAATATAAAAATGCTAGCGAGAATGGGATTTGAAAAATATTTAAATTGACAATAATTATAAATCAATTGAACATATTTTATGTATTTAAATATTCATTAAACATTTAAGTTGCTAAGTTAACGTGCTGTAATATCTAATATTTGTCCGTTAAATTAATAATAAATATGTTAAGTACATTTACAATTTTAATTTACTTTTTAATTGTTACACTTTATTATTTTTCCCTATACCTTATCTTAGGGAGATCTCCGCCCTGTGGCAGAGACCTCCATTTATGTGTGAGAATTTACTAGTATTAACTTCACACACGTAAATCCTGTTCTAGCAGCTCCACCCCAGTTTCGAGCAGGTGGAGGCATGTAAGTCTGCACTTATCAGTAAATTTACACTTAGGCATGGTGAATAACAAAAAAGTGTAAAGTTACTACTAGATGAAGTAGTAAGTTTACACATTAGTTAATCTACATATGTAAATTTAGCTTTGCAATAGGCCCCAACATATTTAAAAACAGATTTCCTTGTCTGAGCTGCTATTTCAAAATCAACTCACTGGATTCAAAGGTATTACTATTGTAGAACATACGCTGGGAGTGATTTCTTTGTTTACTGCTACAGGTAGCCTATTTGCATCAATAATTTGTTTAATGTATACTCTTCAGAAGAATGTGACATGGAATAAGCTTTTTTATGAGAAATTCATATATAAAGAGGGAATCTCAGAAAAAATCACAGCATCTCTTTTTTTGTGATCCATACTATACGTTAGACTACTTGAGCTTCCCTTTCATATGCTATGAATGCAAATAGAATGTGTGACATTTTCCATCAAACACATGTTTACTGAGTAGGTGGAAATGTCAGCTTCTTGTGAGAAAAAAATCTTGATGATTTTTTTTTTATTTTCTTATGGGATAAGAAATGCAATAGAAGTATCGGGTGGTCACTCAAGAGAAAACATTAAACGGCCGGGGATTTCAAATAAAGGTCATGTGAAATATTTGCAGATGAATTTGCGCTATTGCTCTCCCATACGTCTACATATATCTGAATGTGTGAATAATGTGTGATGTACAAAGTGTGCAGAAGTTATCAATTGGAAAAAGTATTCCCAAATTTAAAAGTACGCTGAAAGACACTCACATTTGCAATGCCAAGTTAACCATTGTCATGGGGATACTTTTGAATTGACCATACAAATAAACCCTATTGTCAATTAAAAAAAAATGAAAGAGGCTGCTGGGAACACAATAGCTTATTTCGATTCTTATGGGTCTTTTGCTTCCTGATTTTCTGGCAGATGGGATTACGTGTTGCATTCAGGTTCCACTGACATAGCAAGCAATCTGCAAATGCGGGATGCGCCAGCCTGACAGGTCAGTATATAGACCAGTTTTGTGGCTGCGGGTGGGTCGGCTTGTGGTGTGGTCAGTCAGTTTTGTGGCTGTGTGTGAGCTGGTGTTGTAAACATTTTTAAATAAAGACTATGTTGCAGTAGCAAGCAGCAGAGTGCAGGCTATAGATAAAGCTAATCATCGCATGCAACGTGGATGGACCAGTCGCTCTTTGTGGATAGAAGCAGGGATCTGTCAATGTTTTTTAACTTTTTGATAGCGAAGAAACATTCTAGATTTCAGTGCTGCTTTTGTCTAATATAACCACCCACTGTGCCGCAGCAAGCACAAATACCTGCAGTTTCCCACCACTCAGAGACCACCCAGACAGAAAGTCTTAAAAAATCCAGATACAATTGTTTCCTACTATCCATTTATAACTGTTGTTGCCATTTTTATTTGGTTCCCGGGCCTGTTTTCTGCCCCATTCTGACCCTGCTTACCTTGTGTGTGCATCCAACTCACTCAAGGAGTGCATATGCACTTATCCGCTGGTTATCTCTAAAGTTTTAGTAACCGCCAAGGGGTGTTTAGACAAAATATCGGAGAAAAAATATTGTGTGGACAAAATATCGTGTCAGGAATATCAAGGACACAAATATTGTGAAGGTAAGTTCCTATAGGTAAGCGAAGTTTTATTATATATAACCCCACATATATGTACCTTGATGATATATATATCTTCAAGGTACGCAGATGTGGAGTTAAGTAAATCTATGCTTACCTATTTGCACTTACCTTCTCAATATTCTTGACACGATATTCTGTCCATACAATATTTTTGCTTCTGATATGCTATCAGTGATCCCCCCCCAAGGATGGCATCTCCTCTGTTTCAAATAGCACAGGAAGCCATAATCTGCTGACAAAGCTTTAAAGAGGAACAATAAATTGGAAATAGTATGGTCATTAATAATTTTAAATGTTCATTCCATGCTCTTAAGTGGGCGTAATTAAAAAATAGAAGCATAAAAATGAATTAGAAATTGAATTATCTTTGTGATGTTCGGTACATTAATCATTTTAAGTCCTACTGCAAATGTAGTGCATTTTAGTTTTTAATGCAGCCCCTGCAACAAAGATGTAAGGGTGATTCATTCTTTAGCAACAAAAATAATCCTTCGCAGAACAAAAATGATCAGTATAAAGTCCATCTGTTGAACACTCATGTAACAGACAATACTGTTTGCTCCCCCTTCAAATAACACATTTTAATGCAGACAAAATAATTCGTTTACAGTACTCATGCATAAAGAGAGATAGGTACAATCTGCAGAGGATATGTCTCAGTAGACAGATAAACTGACAGATAAGTAAATAGACAGACAGACAGGCACAGATGGATGGATGGACGGACGGACAGATGGATGGATGGATGGATAGATAGATGTGGGTTGGGCAGTGGCAGCCGGCACAGGTAAGAGTGGTGGGTGGTGGGGTGGGGCAGGGCGGGTTGGGGGCGTGGTAGGGGGTGGAGAAGTCAGCATACAACTGGGTAGGTAAAATTAAATAAAAAAATAGGTAAAACCACTTACCTTGCCCTCGCCGCATCGCCTAGCACAAGGTAAGTGCTTTTATTTATTTTTATCTCTTTTTTTACCTACTCCGTCGTCTGTCAACTTCCACCCACCCCAACCCTTCCCGCCCCACCGCCCATTGCTCTTACCTGTGCCTGCCGCCACTGGGGTTGGGTGCATGGATGGATGGATATTTTGTTGGCTGAGCATTAGGGAAAAAGAACAGTAGAGGCAGCCTTTTAAAACTGTGCTTCAAATGTTCTCACTAAAGAAAACAGATGGAAAGGCGCCTTATGCAGACGTGGCGGAAATATATAAAACCTGTGTTAGATGGAACTGTATGTATACATGTAGAGCACAAGGGGGCTTATTTACAAGCCCCTTGCGCCACTTTTGCGTCATTTTTAACATGGGAAAAGTGACGTACGGGTGGCGCAAGGGGCTTGTAAATAAGCCCCAAGATGTTTGTCTTTCATGGCATCAAGTAGAATCTTTGAAAAAGCAACACCTTCTAGCTCTCCCTGTAATTACGGAATATTATCTTAACATCTGGACTTCTTTTAAAAGCTTTTAAATAGCGCTGTTTAAAGATTTAACTTTACAACGCACATTCTTTTCCTTAGTATTGAATTCATGCCATAAAACTGTTCTGAGCTTAATAGTGTCTGTTCAGGAAAAGGAAGACATGGCACTATTTATTTACTAAAATGTCGGGCTGCTGAGCACAAGCTGCCTTCTTTTTGTGTAACATATAGTCCTTTTCAGGACCCACGATGCACAGGGCTAGTATATACTATGCATAAAAAAATGGAGGTCAGTTCTTTCTATAAACCGGACACTTCCACCCTTGTTTTAGTTTTGCTTAGCACTGGCTCTGTACGCGCCAACTATACATTTTCACAATTAGGCCTCGCTTATGAGTGCATCATAACAGCTACGCAAACCATTATTTGTACTGGTTTTGGAATAATGTTTTTAGGTAAAATCTGATAGTTGGATTTTCACCTAAGAAATGTCAACATGTCAAACCTGCCGAAATTTACCTGCTGAAAAATTCTCGGTACATAATGGGGCATGTGGATTTTGGTGGATTAAGAACCAAAATTGGAATGTTATACCCCATTTTCAGGGCAAATCTCCTAATTGCTGATTTTCAGGCGTCTGATAGTAATCCAAGTGTATAATTGTTTTTTCAGGACTGATAAACAGGGATATCTTAGGCCTTTTGGGGGCCCCTGTTCGGAACACCTTTGAATTTATGATCCAGTTTCAGCTTTCATGCCCTCTTTGGTCTGGCCACTGACAGTGCACAGGCACAGGCGTCCAAATTCTAAATGTGACATTCAGGGATAATGATGTGTGTTTTCGATATTGTAACACAGCAGCAGCTTACTAGTACTGGAAATATTCTCTGTCACATCCTCCCATTTCTCATATGTGAGGTCCTGTTTTTAACCTAAAAGAAACATTTTTATGGATGTTGCATGAAATATAAACACAACATTTATCTGCTAAATATTCTGTAATAGACTTTCATACAGCACCCACATTAAAAATAAATTAAATGAACACATTATTTAAAACAATCTGTTTAAGGATTATTCAAGGTCATCAGGGCAAGACTCTCTACAGAACAGAGCTGGCTCTATCAGGGGTCCCCAGGGAGGCTAGGGCCCTGGGCCTGATCCCACTTTGCCTATGTAATAAAAAGTCTCTGGTGATAAATAACAACCCAATTATGAAGGACTCATAATTGAGGCCTCAGAACCAGAAATGAAAAAGTGAGCTGGAAAAATGTGACAGATAAGCCACTAATATCGCAGACTAATATATAGACCCTTATTACAAGTTAGGGGAAAACTCTGCTACTTGTAGGAACAGAACTTAACACTAGGCCTGGGCGGAGTTCGTGGAGTACTCCACAGAACTACGCGAAGTGCTGGAAAAACCCCAACATGCTCCTGGAGTTCCGCCAGTGGTGGACTCTTAAATTGTGCTGCTTGCACTGATTTTAAGCGCCAGGAGTGTGTCCCGCACTGTAAAATCAGGGCGAACGGCACTGCACATCATGCCAGAGGGCGATGCTGCTTTCTACCACCCGAGTAGACATTCTACTCAAGCGGCAGCTTCCTCAACGCAAGCGGCAGATTTCTCAAAGCAAGCAGTCACGACCTGCCGCGACCGCCCGCGTTGAGAAATCTCATCGGGAGGAGGTCTAGCACACGTATTTTTCTCAGGTGTGCTTGCCAACTTAACGTTGGCGAGGCTCTTGAGAGAGAAAAAACTGCGTCACTTCGTGGAGTTTTTGGGATCTCCGCACGGGCAAAACTCTGTAAACTCCGCCGGTGGAGCAGAATTCTTTGCCCACCCCTACTTCACACAGGGTTTGGAATTCCTACTTGAGTGATATTTATCACACCACTGCTTTTTCTCCTGACAGATTTCAGCAAGTCAAACCTTCTAAGATTTATCAGCAGAAGTGTGCAGGTCAACAGGCAAAACATGCAGAATTTTAAGTGTTGAATACCAGTTCTAATTGTTATGCTGCATTTCAAGTTCAAAACTCAGAATGGGAGATGTTTACCATACCCGGTAAATATCTCTTCCCGGAGTAAATGTACTTGCCCAGTATGAAAAGTACCGTACTCTGTACCACACAACGTTTAATCAGGGCCATAGTGTTTTTAGAAAAACAAAGATATACAGATATTTTTATTAACTTGTACACCTGAGTTGATGCAGGGGCAGTAATGTTGTCAGGCTCGCTTAGTGTCATGCAGATATAAAAACTGTAACACATTGGCCCTGTCAGTGGCCAGATCATGTTAACAGTTTTGTGTTGGCGGTATTCCAATTTGTCTTAGAACTTTTCTGCAGATTTGGTTAGATCATGTGAGGAGCTATTAGTCCCTCAGGTTTGAGGACAGGGATCATTTGCCTCTGACATCCTGGGATGCATCCTACTATTGCTTTGCAAACTGAAGCAGCAGCTAATTATAATGGGCTTCTAAACACAGCCCCCTGCCTCCTGTGAGGCCCCTTGGCATTTTTCAATATAGCAGTGTTCACAAAAACACATTGTTAGGTTTGAAATTCCCATCCCTGCAACGCATTCGTCCCATGCTATATTAGGTTTGCAGTGCGTGGCTAAATAGATGCCATTTGTATTCACGTTATGCAACCCGCTGAGTTATCCCAGTAATGTGCAGGCTTCAGTTAGCACGTGTGACTCCATTTTGCATTTCGTAATTCCTATTAGGCTGCTTAGACTGGGCCCGAGTTAGGCCTTGTTGCTCATGTTGCTTGCCTCAGCAGAACACTGCATTTCGTTATTATTTTCTCTACTGCTCAAGGCTGTTTTCTGACTTATTAATGAATAGGCCATTCTGCCCTGGCATGCTTATCTGAATGTGTAGTTTCTGCTCCCATGTTGGGAGATGCTGAGACCCAGCGCCGTGGCCTTGAGGCCTTGATAACGTGTACCCAACTGGCAGGTGTTAGCTCATCCTACTGTGCCTCTTTGTTCATGTTCGTCCCAGGCCGGTAGTTTTCCATTGGGGGCGTGGTTGGAGGCTCCTTGGGAGGAATTATTGTTCACTGTAGACGGTTGGGGGGTCAGTCCCTTGGCAGACATCTTAAGGTGCAGGTCTGATTGGACTCCTCTGCAGAGTATTGCAAATAAACATGTAAGATTGTATTCTCTACTGTCTGACCGACTCTTCATTCTTGGGAAGGCATAGCAGGTGGTTGTAAGTAGCCCGCGTGGCCCCTAAGGGCCACGTCCTTCAACATGGGGGCTCATTTACAAGCCCCTTGCATATCCACTGCGTCACTTTTTTTGAAGCAATGGCAGCGCTTCATTTGCTCTATATTTACATGGATGCAGATGCGTCACTTTTTTTCAGGTTATGTCGGTTTGTCCAGCGTCAGAATCGGCTGTGCCATGTTTGTTTTTAATTTATGCAAGGTAGGCGTTCCATCGAAAACACCTCCCCTAAAACTGACGCAGTGGTATTTACCACTTTTTCAGTTTTTGGCACTTTGGGTCGCTGTGTTGCCAATGCGACACAATCTCTATGCCTGCTAAACCCAGGCGTAGTGATGACACATTGGCTGTGGCCAATGGATCACACCAGCTGTAGTGACTTGACTGCAATCTGCAATCAAGTCACAATATAAGTGGGCCACAGAAGGTAGGTATGTGCACATAATGTCACATTTTGTGACATTACATTCTGATGTCACATATCCAAGTGGGCACTATGCCGACTTGTATGCATCACATTCAGGACCAATTTGTTAGAGGGCAAGGTGGCTTTGTCACCTTTTCATGCTCTAACACATTGGTCCCCACACAGTAGGCTACTTGCATCAGATTAAACTGACGCAGCCTCAGTTTTTTGATGCATTGCTGTTCTTGCGTCAGTTTCCTTGTGCCATGGAGCGACGTAAGCTATGCTCCCACAGGCGCAAGTAAACTGACGCATCGCTGCTTTAGCGCAGCGATGTATCAGTTTCTTGTAAGTGAGCCGCAAGGTTTGTATTTTTTAGGGACACTGTCACTACACATGTTAACCCTCACTACCTCGTCTCCAGGCACCTAATGACAGGAGGAGGGGGCTGAGGGAACTTAGGCATGATCCAGCTACAGAGTGTTGTTTTAAAATAAAATACTCTGTTGGTGGATATTTGAATTGTGGATATCTGTGGGACGTAGTTCAACTATGATCCCCTCACACAGGCACAATCCATTTTATTTAGCAGACATACTGCACATGCCTCAGGCAGCACAGAATATCTGCTAAAATGTAGCTTTCAGGGTGTTCATCAGTGCATTCCTAAAGCCAATGGAAAGCCACAGTGCAGCAGAGGCCTGAATCCCCAGCCCTATCCCTGCTTCTTATAGGGCTGTGTTTCCAGTCCTATCAAGAAGCTGGGAGAGGGATTGAGGTGGATCTTCCCATTTTCAACCCTGCCCTTGCTGCTCCATCTGGCTCCTCATTGGGACTCGTGGATTACTGGTTTCAATGCCCAGCACCAGAGTCCTACTTTGCTGCTGCTATGGAGCTTCCAAGTTAGCAGCTAAGTAAGCAAGGTAAGTAAAACAAATGTTGTCTCTCTATGCTTCAGTGTACATGTCTGTGAGTGTGTTTGTGGGTGATTGAGAGTGAATGGGATAGAGTAAAACTGTGTGTGAGTGAATTTGAGATTGTCAATGAGAGTGAAAGTGAGTTTGTATGAATAAGAGAAAGTGAGTATGAGGGAGTGAGTGAAAGAGTCTGAGTGTGTTAACATGAGTGAATGATAGGAGATTGTGAGAGGGAGTGGAAGTGGAAATGAGTCAGGGGTGAGCTATCAATGGTGCAGAAGCTGCAGTTGCATAAGAGCCCAGAGTCAGTGAGTGTGTGTAAGTGTGTTAGCAAGTGAGAATGAGAACCAGTGAGTATAAGTTCTTTTGTGTGTGAGCATCAGTGAGTGGGAATCCATTTGAGTGAGAATGAGCAAGTGAGAGAATGTGAGTTAGAGAAAGTGAGGGGAAAGAGACTAAGGCCCAGATTATCACAACTTTCACACAATGCAGCACAGCACACAAAGTTGCTGTGCTTTATTGCGTGTGAGGAGAGTGCAGGAATGCACCATATCTACAAAGATATGACAGCGCTTCCCTTTGGAGTTTAATTTCTGTGAAATGAGTATCAGGCCTAGAATGGAACTTCACCTGTGTATTCATCAAAGAAGAGTCCATAGTTTTTCCCAAAATGTCTACCCAACTGGAGTACTTCGTACTGGTTAATTAGTAAGTGCTACATCATTGGATGAATGTCTAGTGCATATTCTAAACTACAGCTGCATAAAGGACAACCAGGTAATGTCTCCAATGACCTTGTGTACATATAATTTTGGCAATGTGATTGTTCCTCGAGCATCTTCATACAGAAATAAGTGCAAAATGAATCATCATATAGAGAACACATCGAGACTACAGACAAAGAATTTTATCTCCCCAAACAAGGGGAGATTACTTCCTCTTAATTATATGGAATAAGTGTTCATATTCCTCTGCTTCAAGAACACACTATCAAGTCAGTGGGAAACGCGCTCGGGTCCCTTCGGTAAGTTGAGCTGTCCATCAGCCTGCAAAATGGCAGCAACATTGTTGCATACAACTAACATGGAAGGGGCAGGGCCAAACGGGATGAGCTTTCTGTTGATTTGGAGCCTTTGTATACTCAGCAGCAATTAAAAGGGGGAACCATGGACTGTGCTCTCAGATCAGGAGATGACAAGAAAGAACCCACTCATCTTGGACAGTCACTACAGAGGAGATTGTGCTTCATAAAATCAATGATGTATTCACCTCCGTCAAGGATTTCAGATAACTTTTCAATGTGCAATTGTAGAGAAAACACACTTGCTTTGCATTAGCCAAGCACAAGCATTTAGGATGATTTGCCCTTTACAGAAGTGGAGCTTCAACTGGAGCACCTGGGGAATTTCATTTTTTAAAAGGAGAGGGAGCCTACTTTGGCCCCGGGGATCCCTCCCCCCCAGGCCTTGATTATTTAAAGGTGGGTGCCCTGGTGCCCACCTGCCAAAAGCGCACTTACACACATTCACTGACTCTGGGCTCTTATGCAACTGCACCTTTGTTAGCTCATCCTTGACTCACTTCCACTCCCTCTCACAATCTCCTATCAATCACTCATGCTAACACACTCATACTCTTTCACTCACTCCCTCATACTCACTTTCTCTTATTCAAACAATCTCAAGCTCAGATTCTCACTCACTTTCTCTCTCATTGACAATCTCAAATGCACTCACACACACGGTTTTACTCTATCCCACTCACTCTCACAACATTTGGGGCAGCAGGCAGAACCCCAGGACCCCCGTGGTGCATGGTGCAGGAACCAGCATTGATCCTGCCCGGAGAGAGCAGCTATTTATACTAATGACATCACCCAAGTTTCTTTTTCACACATATCGTGGTATACATTGCTATTGCTTTACATATAGCATAATTCACATGAACAATCAACCACAGATATATAGCAGACGCTCATTGAGTACGGTGTACAAACTGTATACAACTGTTCTGAGAAAGCCAAAATAGTGAATGACAATTCCATAACAAATGCCCTACCACAGACAGCTTTTATCTGTAAGAAACTTCTGACACACACACCAAACCTACATTAAGAAATGAAGTTGATATCAGTAGAGAACTAAGGGGCTGATTATGATGGCCATGGGACCGCCACCGACAGGCTGTCGGTGGCGGTTCCTCGACCATCGTAACACGGATCTCTGTCCGCCATATTACAATGGCTTATGGACGGGTGGCGATTGGAAAGGTCCCGACAGGCAGGCTTTTTCCGACCGCATCACAAAAAGGCAACTGCTGTTGTCTTTCTATCCCTAAGGATATCCAGACTATCAAGAAAAAGAAGAAAAGAAATGAAAGCGGTCTCGTGAGGGTAGTATGCTTTCCCTCCTGAGAATCGTTGTGGGCCGAAACATGTTGGCACTTTGAAGAGGGTATAACTGAATTTAAATATTCAGATACAACCCCGTTTTTTCACGTTTTTATCCTATACCCCAGGTACCCACTGAATAAACATACTGTTTGGGTATACCTGTAGGTATTTTTAACATCACTCATCTGGTTCCCTGCATGACCAGTTTATGCTTTATATAAGAACTCCCATAACAACTTTGGTTGATGCCGCCCAGGTAGTACCATCTTACCTGGGTGTGGAAAGACGCCTATGATGAAGCATGTCACGATAAGTGAGTGAGGCGTCTTCTCCAATATCTTTGGATATCCCAGCACTCAAAGATTCACTGGAGGAAAGCATACTACCCTCACAAGACCGCTTTCATTTCTTTTCTTCTTTTTCTTGATAGTCTGGATATCCTTAGGGATAGAAAGACAACAGCAGTTGCCTTTTTGTGATGCGATTGTACCCGGGAGATTGCAACTGAACTGCTTCTCTCACTCTCTTTTGTGAATAAGAGGCTTTTCCGACCACCTGTCGGACCTCCCTGTAGTCCCAGAATGGCGGCGGTATCAGGCACCGCCATAGGGATTACAATATCCCTTTCTGTCGGTCGTTCTGCGGCGGTCAAACTGCAGCACAATGGCAGGCGGAAACAGTTTTGGGGGCCCATAGCGGGCCCCCCTAACCCTCTGGGCCAGTGACATAGACCCTGGGGACACCTATGGTGCCCCTACATATCCCTACACCATGTGGTAGGGACCGCATGGTGCCTGCCACGTAGTGCAGGGATATGTGTGGGGTGTCTGTTTTGTCTTCCGGCGAGTGCTGCAGAGCACAGCACCCGCCGCAATACAAACCATGGGCAATGCGACCGCCATGGTGGCAGTCACATCCTAATTTGCCCTGTGGGATCGCCGTCTTGTAGGCGGGTGGTCCCGAATACAATTGAATGGCGGACGGACAAATGTCCACCCACCATCCTAATAACCTCCTAAGTACTGTGAACAGTGTTTAGTCTATTGAGAAAGTTTATTATGTACCACACTATTTACAGACAGTGAAACTCTTATAAGATATACACCACAGAGAATTCAAAAGAATCTACTAAGAACAGTGTACATTCAATGCAACAGTTGTCAAAAAAACACTATAACCAAGATCTGAAAGTGCTCAAGATCATACTACCCGCACCCTTCATACTGTGGTGAAAGCTTTACAGATAGCCCTTCTTCTGAAGCAAAACAAGCACACGTAAAAAGGGTAGTGCCTTGTGCATACACTCTTTCATGTTAAGTATAAATTAACATGCTGACACAATTCTCTCCAATAACGCAAGACTGCTTACAAAAGTTAGTATATACTATGGATGATCTTTCTACTGCTGGAAACTTTTTCTGCAGAACCTAACAGTTATGTGGAGCATAATGAATCCAAGTCAACTGTCACTTGCACACAGAGTTACTCTTGAATGTAAACATGTATAATGTGTTCAGTACCTCTACAAAGCTATAGTGATTTAGGAGCACATACGTTTTGAAAAACACCTACACCCATTAGCTGCTCCCAAGCAGTTTAAAATTCATTAGAAGTAATATGGTAGTTATTCACCTATATGTAAACTATAAAAACAAACTTTCACACTCATTGGATGATGTCATCATTTATGTCGTTTGAGATGTCATCAATGATGTCATAGAACATATGATGAGTGATGTCATATGTGAGGTCAAAAGCAGTGCATGGCGGGCGCACAAGTTATAGTTTGTTCTGCCAACTTTAACTGGTGAATTTCAGGTATAACAGGTTGTTGATGAAGTTGCCCTGCCTCCCAAACATACCTCCCCTCTGTGTCGCTCTTGGTCTGGGTAAGCGTCCATTGAATGCCCTTACGTATAAGTATTGCAGTACCCCGGGCATAGTTGGAGTACAAGGAGCAATGCACTTCTGCACACCAACGCGCTTTGAGGCGAGTGGAAGTGGAGGGGGTAAGGTGATTCTCTTGAAGGAAGCAAATTTCAATTTGGTGACTATTGAGATATGTGTGGACCCGGCGGGCCTTTCTGGGGTCATTTAATCCTCTAATGTTCCAGGTCAGGAACTTAAGGCCTGCAGTCACTGTAAATGTGTCTTGGATGTCTGATCTCTGAAGGGTGTAGCCTCTTCATTGGTGCCTCGCTCTAATGTTGGTGTCCATATTAATCTCAGTCGAGTGATGTCGGCAATAGAGTAAATCACTAATATGAGGATCCTTCGTGTTACCTGTGTGTTCTGGTGTTTTACATGTGTGTACATGGCGGGCCTGCTCTAGAACCTAAATTAAAACTAGCACTCCTTGAACCATACAGGAGTGAGAAAACACCCCCTCCCACCTCCCACTCCAACCCCCAAACTTGATCGAGTATCTGATCACCTCCCTCCTCCCAAAATCTCCCCCCTACTTGAGTTGACAAGTGTGGGGCTCATCGCAGAGGATGAAGAAGAGCATCGCAAACACCCCAGCCTCTTCTTGGCTGTGTGGCTGAAACAGTGGGTTACACCCCACAGGTAGTTCCATCGGCGGGAGTGCAAGAATACGGAGACACTGGACATTGCAGTGAAGTCCCCTGTAGGGGTCGTCTCTAACTTTATCCCTACTTCGTGCATAGGTCAACACTCATTATTCTGCAAGATTATAGAGTCCGAGTTCAGTCATTTTTGTCCAGATTACCATGTTCCTGATTCCATGGGGAGTGCCTAGGCGATTTTGCACTCAGTCCTTTGGCGAATTTAAGTGCCGCTTTAGCATTAGTGAAATAGTGGGCTCTGCCCTCGTGCATGACTCTCAATTTGGCAGGATAGAGGAGGGCATATTTTATCTCAGCTTTCTGGAGAAGTCTCTTGGCTGACAGGAACTCCCTGCGGGCAGCCTGGAAAGTGATGGTGAAGTCCAGATAGAAAGAGATCTAATTCCCATGATATTGCAGTATTTTAGGGGGAGGAAGCCCGGGGGATGCATCCGTCCCACTCCGGGTCTCCTGACGTGGCTGATCATCGGCCATTCTCCGTTCCCTTGCGAGATAAAGCTGGCTGCCCAGCCGCAGCTCCCCCGGCCCCAGCCAGTCCCATGGCTGCTCCTTACCGTCGGACCAGGCAGACGCCGTGGCCGACCAGCCTTCCAGGCTTCCAGACGCCATCCCCCTCGCAGTCGATGTTCCGCTTCCTCCGGCGGGCCCAGCCTTTTCAACGTTCGGTTGGGTGTTGATTCCGGCGTCTGTCTCCACTTCTCGTTGTCCGACCTGTCCCTCTGCAGGGTTCGGTCGCCTCTGGCTTGTAGTCTGTGCTCCGGTACGCCACCCAGCTACTCCGCAGTCGGGTCAGGTCCGGCCCACTAGTGGCTCGCTCAAGCCTCGGCTCTCATCTTCTTCACGGTGCCACGGTCAGGTCTCAGTTTTGCTTGAAAGTCAGACATTGAGGGCAGCAGCACTCATTAAGGGCCTTCATATGTGTATTCCATCCACCGATGGACTCAGAATTTTGGTGGATTATGGGTTTCAGCCGGCAGAGCCCCTCACTGAGCGGCCATCTTGCTGCGCGGCTAGGCTCCGCCCCCATGATCTGTAGGTTAGGACACTCAATGCAAGTTTGGGCTGAAAGTCAGGAAGTGTATTTAGAATGTACTGGACACAGCCAGCAGACATGTCCATTGAGCTGTAGAGAAAGTGGTGTTAATCACTGATCCTAAGTGTATGACCTGAAAGTAGAGTTCATAGGGCATATCTGAAATTCGTCAGTTATGGTGAGTCACACAACCATAAACTCTCCCTATGCACTAATCATGCCTCATGCGTAAGCCCAACAATGACATGACAAATTACATAATTGAGGACATCACTAGTCACATTACATCTGATCTGTGTAAATAACTTGAACTTTCCCCTAACATTTTCTTTAGTCTATATTGTATGTTATAGAATCCAAGATAACATCTCTGTAGATATAGCAGAGGTCCATCGGAATCTTGGATCAGTAATAAACTTGGTGCGGTTTAACAATTCTTTGCAAAGTTTGACAGACAAGTGGTTCAGCTCAGCTTCTTTACTTCAAATTCCTTGTGCATTATTCAAGGGAGGGCAAAGTTATTGGGGAGATGAACATTTCCCATTTTCCATTTTAATCCCATTGGAATGTTTTTCTCTGTTGTACTCCACACTTGCTGTCATGAAGGAACATACGCAGAAAAGTTTACTTTATCAAATTCCAAAATCTGCTGTATGACCAGAATATAGAAAACTGCAGATTTGGTCCCAAATACATAAAACCGCTTCTGTTCGTTCAGTTGAATCAGGTGGGACTACCCACAGCTATTCTGATTGACTGAAAGGATCAAATCGGATCGGTCCTCACAAAGACACCTGCTCCTATAGACTGAAAGAGAGACCAGTCACAATTTCAAAAACAGCATGTTGTTCCAGCAATATGATAGGCCGCCCTTCCAATCAATCAGATGAGGGCCCTATGTTAGTAGCATTCTGATTGTCTGCCTGCAGCCAACTTAGACTGCCCACATCTCACGTGTGAACCAACAATCTCCCAGTACGTTGGTCACTATAGCACACTGCCTGCCTTTTGCACAGAGAGTGGTTCACAGAAATGCCTCTTAGAAAAAAATAATTTTCTACCTATTGCAAACTAGAAAACAGGCCTCCATGCCTTAATTTGAACGGGCACGTGCCTGGATAGCACACAGATTCACGTGCTGAAACAGCTTTTAACATTTTAAAATTTAACACACTACAAATTAAGGTAACATGGTCTCTCATCAGGCATTTCGGAATGCATTACCTCTTCGTGAATATGCGAACCACTTGATTTTGATCGTCTGGTGTGGCTTGAAAATGAGTGTTGCGGAAACCATCATAAAATAAGAAGGAACACAGATAGGGGGATATTCCCAAGTACGCGTGTTAACTATCGCCAAAATCGCTTAACACAACTTCTCACATCGCAGTCCATCATGGGAAAATAACACCGTGTTAACGCAGCATTCACAACCCAGCGGCACCATGCGATAGCCCCACTATAACGCGACAAATGCAATCAACGCGACGCCGAAAAAATGCGAAACCCCAACTTGAAAAAAGGTGGGATGACCCCAATGGCGATACAAAAATCAGTGAAAACCAGCGACAGGCCTGTGATTCCCACGCGCACTGCGTGAGAATGCACTATAAAAGCAGAGAAAAAAAAAAGACAAATAAATGCAACTGCGTACCACCATGGGCGCACCCGGACCGAGTGCACAGGACAACGCGAACCCCACAAGCCCCACAGACGACCAGCCAGGAACCCTGGGGCCGGGGAAGGGCAAGGAGAAGAGGAAGAGGGAGACGGGGTTCAGTCCGCAGGAAAACCAGATCATCGTCACGGAGGAGACAGAACACAACCAACAACTGTACGTCACCTCCACTGTGTCATCGGCAACACAAACGGAAACATGGCAGTACATCGTGAACAACGTGAATGCAGTCGGAGTGTCGAGGAGGACAATGGAAGAGGTCAAGAGGCGCTGGAATGATGTGAAGGGCAAAACCAAGAAGAAACACTATGCCAACTTCAAAGCAGCAACGCAGATTGGAGGTGGGGGACCAGCGGCACACCAGGAGCTGGATGACAGTGAGAAATGGTGGCCACAGTCATCAGTCGGGATACAGTGCCAGGAGTTGGGGATCGGGACACTGCTCAACAAGACCTGACACAACATCAACAGGGTCAGTACCGACCAGGGACTGCGGGGACGGGGGAGATGTGCACAAAGGCACACATGCACAATTAAGTACAGCACACTGCACACCCACAATGACTCTGGAACATGTCCTTGATCCCCGTGCCACAAAGCAGCACACATACAGATACTCAGGGAATGTGTGTCGCATTGACTTTATTTGCACATGCTGTGCCTGTGGTCATTTTGCACTGTCTCATGATTGCCAAGCACTGACACAATGTGACGTCCTCATGTGAAGAAATTGTCAATGATGTTGTTCCTATGGGCTATTCCTGCT
This sequence comes from Calotriton arnoldi, assembly GCA_963921515.1. Taxonomy (NCBI): domain Eukaryota; kingdom Metazoa; phylum Chordata; class Amphibia; order Caudata; family Salamandridae; genus Calotriton; species Calotriton arnoldi. The sequence goes on along the minus strand of CAWUFW010003857.1, from coordinate 385,858 downwards.
GCAGCTGCAGTGGGGTGTGGTCCACCTGCCTCATCTTCCTCATCATCGTCTGGTGCATCTGGCACACGTAATCATGGGGCATTAGTGCATACACATATGTTGTGCAACACACAACATGCAATGATCATCTTGCAAACGATGACTGGGCTGTACAGGAGCCTCCCACCTGTGATGTCCAGGCACCTGAAACGTGACTTCAACACGCCAAATGTTCGTTCCACGATGCCCCTGGTGCGTTTGTGGGCCACATTGTACTGCCTCTGGGCCTGTGTGTTCGGGGCTCGGAGGGGTGTCATCATCCAAGGGCAGAGTGCATATCCCTGATCACCTGTGACAGTGCAGAGAGACATGAGTCAATAGTTGGTTCTGCATGATCTGTTGGCAGGCTCACTAGTTCATTGGCATGTGATATGTGTGTCATCGTGATTCCGGTTTGACATGTACTGCTAGTAGCAAATGAGCACCATCAATGTGCATTACGTAGCCCCACTGCTGCTCCACCCTCCCCCGAGCCTATGTCCTCGTGTGTGCTGCGCGCTTGCATCACCTGCACTCCTACGGCACACCATTGTCATGCCTGTCTGCGCATGTCCACAAGCCTGACAACGACACTGTGATGTTGTGCGTTGAAGGTGGTCGGCCACGTGTGTATAGGCCTATGGCAAGGATAGGGGGGACACAGATGTGGAGTACATGGCTGGCCGAAGTCGCGATGCGGTCGAGGCAAGACCTTTGGCTCATGCTGCGGTAATAGCGATACACACACAACAGTTGGCATGTATGATCCCGGACCCCGAGCGGGCTTGCGCTCATTCATCAATCCCTTCGTCTGAGCCCGCACTCAGGGGCATGTTACATCGCAACTTTGTCCATTGCGGGACGGGTGGCGCCGACACCACAACAAAGACATAACCATCAGGTACCAAATTGGCATGCCCAACACTTAACCACGCCCAGAGCCCTGGGGTGATCATCCACACCCCTACGCTGGACTGCCGTACGCCAGCCCACTCCGGCAACGCCTACAGGGGGGTACGACACAGCTACATGTCCCAGGTCTACCCCACTGCCTGAGGTGGCATGGTTGCATCCGCTGTACACAGCACAATGCAATGTGGTCGGGCCTGGGGCCCTCATGCACACACAATGACCACACGGACACACTTAGATAGTTCGTGGAACTGGCTACGGGCACGTGCGCCCGGTCCCTTTATTGCCAGGGTCACATGTCCAGTGACGCCTGTGCTGGATGGGTGTCGGGTGAGGGTAATCCAGCCCTCAGGCAGTTGTTGGCGCTGGCAACAACTACAACAGTGATCAGACAATCAGAAGTTCAAAGTTCAAACAGCAAGGGTCCACGACTTGAGCTGCACAGAGTTAGTGGCCACGGATGCACTGCAGCCGGCACAGGCACACCGCCATGGGACAGTGACTATCGGTGCACTGAGGTAGGGCCACGAGAGCTGAGCGGGTTCTCGTCGATGTCCAAGGTGATTGTCGCAGAGGGTTTTGGGGGACAGTGGAAGGTGTTCTTCCAGGGCATGATACAGAGGGCAGTACCAAGCAGACACATGCAATATGGAGGAGATGAATGCTACATGCTTATGTTCAACACCAAGTCATTACCAGCCACATGATGATGAAGACAACCACCAGGCCATCGACTGAGATGCCACCAAAGTTCAACCAGAGGGTGTCCATGAATTTCGGGGCACAGAGTTAGTGGCACCAGAGCTGAAAGGGGATGCAGTCTGCGATGAGGCCTGTACAATGGTATAAACTCTGCCATAAATAGATCAAGGCTCAGTTCCAAATGTGTCACCTACTTGACCGTAGTGTGGGCCAGAGGCAGCGGTCAGCAGGGCCCCCCAGCCACGTGTCCTTGGCTTGCGATGCACAGAGTCAGTGGCACCAGGGCAGTTGTTGGTGGGGTTCGGTCACCTCCGTAACGAGGATCCTGTTCATCATCCGGACTGAATCGCGTCTTCCTCTTACTCCTCTCCTAGCGTGCAATGATATGGACTCTGCCGTTGTAAAATCAAGACTCAGTTCCAAATGTGTGACCTACTTGACCGCAGTGTAGGCCTGAGGCAGCGGTCAGCGCGGGGCAACTGCTGTTCATGCAGCTCCTCCTGGTACTCTCACACACGACGTTGGAATGCCATGTGGCGATGATTTGTGGTTGACGGAGGTAGTGGCACCAGAGCTGTGCGTGTGTGCAGCGTGCGATGATGCCGTGTCCTGCCTGGTACGGATTGTATTGGATTTGTGTGAGGCCTGCTGGACCGCAGGGTAGGCAGTACACAGGTGAACCCCGCGGTGCTGGGCCGCAGTGTAGGCCGAAGGCAGTAGTCAGCATGGGCCCACAGACACGTGTCGTTGGAATGCTATGCACAGAGTCGGTGGCACCACATCGTAGGGAGTACGGTGATATAAACCCTGCAATAAACGTATGTACTCTGCCATTGTATGATCAAGACTCAGTTCCAAATGTGTGACCTGCTGGACCGCAGTGTAGGCCGGAGGCAGCGGTGGAGTACCTCAATCATAAAGGAGTAATGGGGGGCCTGTGTCGCGGAGGCCGTGATGGTCTGAGGAGGCTGCCATGGTCGCGGCCCTCAGGCTTGGAGCTTGCACCGGCATGTGGTGGGCCCTCTTTGACACACGCCGGTGTCAGCAGGTGAGCAGTGTGGCCTGGCTGCGGTGGGGCGGGCATGACGCGTTTTGTGACCAGCGGCCTGGGGTGCAGCAAGCAAACAGGATCGCAGGCACCGCCGCTCACGGCGTCGGCCTTGTGGCGGGGTGTGAGGCACCGCCCTGGCAAACACATTGGCCATTCCGGAAGAGAACCGCACCCAGAGTAACAGGCTTTTTATTCACACCCCTATGCTGGCCTGGTGTACGCCGGGTCAGCCCACTACACGCACGCTTACAGGGGGGGACGTAACAAGCTACATTTCCGCATTGTTCCCCGCTGGCTGCGGTTACCTGGTTGCGTACACTGTCCAGTGCACTCCAGGCACCAGCAGTATATGTCGACATGGAAGTGTCTGTGGTCTGCATACTGCGGTCTGTCCAGCACATCCGCTACACACTTGGCATTGTGTGCATTCTTATTCATGGGTCATTTGACTCCTTCGCACATGCTGGGTTCCCACCTCTCCCCACATTCTGCTATTGTGGGGCTGAGGTGCCATGCCGTTGAGTGCTTGTGGAGATGGCTAGCCCAGGTTGCCACAGTCAGTAGTGTTGTCGTGTTTGGAATGTGGGGATGTTGGTTGTCATGTTGTATTTGATTTTGTGACGTGTGCATTCCCAGAGTTGTGAGTTGTCTGGATGTGGTGTTGAGGTGTGTGGTGGGTTCCGTTGGTACTTACCGACGAGCAGTGCATTCCCATAAGTGGCATCCTGAAAGCGCTGGTTGATGATGGACTGTCGGAAGATGAAGGAATCATGCACACTGCCTGGGTAGTTGGCGACGACATTGGTGAAGAGTCCCCGGTGGTCCACTATTGCCTGCACATTGATGGAATGCGTGTGTTTCCTGTTGCGGTAATTGTGTGCAGTGGCGGCAGGGGCCACGAGGAGTACATGTGTGCAGTCGATTGCCCCCAAGACGTTGGGGAAGCCAGCTATGGCATAGAAGCCTTGCTTGATCTCCAGCTGTTCCTGCGCAGTGTGTGGGAAGTAAAGTTGCTGGGGTACCAAGCTGATGATGGCATCTAGGACAGGTGTGAGGAACTTTGACAGGGCTGGCTGTGAGACTCCTCCAACTCTGGCAGTTGTTGGTTGGAAGGTCCCAGAGGCCAACAGGTGCAGCACAGCCAGCAGCGGTGAATAGACATAATATCGAAACCTAAATATCGAATTGCAGTAATATCGAAGTTGTAATATCGAATGTCTCATAATATTGTATTAATGAATATCGTAGTCAAAAATATTGATTTTTTTAATTTAAAAAATATCGAAGTATAAAATATCGAACAAGTAATATCGTCAATAGATAATATCGAATAGTTAGTGTTGTAAAAAATATCGACAAAAAATATAGAAAGTGTAAAATATCATTTTTTTGTTAATATTTAAATATTCTGTATTGTTATTAATTTTGTATTATTTTAATTGTTTGAATATTTGTTTGAAATTGTATAAAAAAATTGTAACAAGTTTATATTAAAAATATAAAATATATGGGGTTTTTAGGAGCGGGATGTTTGGTTATTAGGGGATAAGGGTGGGGAGTATTTTAAAAATATTAATGTAAATTTACATATTAATTTAATTTTTTTAAATTAGAAATTAATTTCAAAAACGAAATTTATATTAAAAATATAAAATATATGGGTTTTTTAGGAGCGGGATGTTGGGTTATTAGGGGATAAGGGTGGGGTGTATTTTAAAAATATTAGTTTAAATTTAGATATTAATTTAATTTTTTTAAATTAGAAATTAATTTCAAGAACGAAATTTATATTAAAAATATAAAATATATGTTTTGTTTTAGGAGCGGGATGTTGGGTTATTAGGGGATAAGGGTGGGTAGTGTTTTAAAAATACTAGGAAAAAATTTACATATTAATAAAATGTATTTAAAATTAGAAATTATTTACAAAAACGAAATTTAGAAAAAAAAGATAAAAAATATGTTTTCTTTTAGGAGTGGGATGTTGGGTTAATAGGGGATAAGGGTGGGTAGTGTTTTTAAAATATTAGTATAACATTTATATATGAAATTAAAATTTCGAATTTTGGAAATAATTTAAAATATGAAATTTAAATTTAAAATTCGAAAATAATTTTTTGTTTTTAGAGTGGGATATTGTGTTATTAGGGGAGAAGGTTGGGGAGTGTTTTAAAATTAGTTATATGAATTGATATATTTAAATAAAAAAGTTTAAATAGCAAATTTTTAAAAATTTGAAAGTGAAATTATAAAAAGGAAATATATTTTGTTTTTTAGAAGTGTGATGTTGTGTTATTAGGGGATAAGGGTGGGGAGTGTTATTTAAATATTATTCTAAAATTAATTATTAAACTAAAAATTAAAAATTTTGAATTAATTTGAAGAAATAAAGTTAATTAAAAATAGAAATTATAGGTTTTTTTAGTACTGGGATGTTGGGTTATTAGGGGAAAATGGTGAGGTTGTTCAAATAGTAAAATATATATATTTAGGGCCTGATTCTGATGCGGGTTGGAAAGCTTCCCGACCGAATCGGTTTGGAAATGGTTTCCGACCCACTCGGATCGGGGGAGTCCGACCGACGGAGTACGATGCATCCGGATGCTTCCAGATACGATTTGGTTGGACTCCCATTGACTTCAATGGGAGCATATGTTCCTAACCGCATCATAATTGGGCCCTGGGTCGGGAAGACACGTTCCCTATCCGATTTGGAAGGAGCAAATGCCATTAGGAGGCCTTCCTAACCGCATCAGAAACAGGCCCTAGGTGGGAATGCTTTCCTAACCGCATCAGAATCAGGCCCTTAGTGTCCTGAGGTTTCCCTGACTTAATAATTACTGTAGTGGGAATAGTAATTTTATATGTAGAGGGGCCGATTCCGATTCGGGCCGGAAATCTCTCCGACCGAGCCGGACCCAGAGAGATTTCCGACCGAATCGGACCCGTGCAGCCCGACCGAACGAGTACGATGCGTCCGTATGCTATCGTACTCGAGTCGGTCGGACTCCCATTGAAGTCAATTGGAGCCGGTCGTACAACGCGTACGCGGGCTCCCATTGCCTCAATGGGTGCGAGGCAAACAAGGGCGCCCCCTACAGCGGGTACGCGGCGAAGCGACTCGCGCCGTACACCCACAGGTAGGGGGGACCCATGGGTCCCCCCTGTGTGCGACTCGCGTGGCTACACGTACAGGGGGGTCCGACACGGACCCCCGAAGTACAGCTCCGACTGCTCTTTTGAGCCGGACGGCGCGTGTCAGTCGGACTGCTCGCGGCGCGCATCGTACTTACCCGGCCGGGGAACGTCTCCATTGCGCGGTGCGAGTGGTGTCCGAGTGAGTCGGTCGGTGCGGTTAGACCTGGGGACGAGTCGGTCGGAGTGGTTGGGACGCCCGAACGAGTCGGTCGGCGATTTCGCATCGTACTCGCTTGTCCGGACGCGCGTACGGATCAGTCGGGAAATGGGGCTCCAAATCGGATCCGGTTAACCCAAATCCGATTCGGAGCCCTACCGGCCGAGATCGGAATCGGCCCCTTAGTGTCCAGCATCTTCCCTGACTTAATACTGACTGGAGTGGGAATAGTAATTTTTATGTGTTTAATGTCCAGCACCTTCCCAGACTTAATACTGACTGCAGTGGGAATAGTTATTTATATATGTTTAATGTCCAGCACCTTCCCAGACTTAATACTGACTGGAGTGGGAATAGTGATTTATATATGTTTAATGTCCAGCACCTTCCCTGACTTAATACTGACTGGAGTGGGAATAGTTATTTATATATGTTTAATGTCCAGCACCTTCCCTGACTTAATTTTGACTGGAGTGGGAATAGTAATTTTATATGTTTAGTGTCCAGCATCTTCCATGACTTAATACTGACTGGAATGGGAATAGTAATTTTTATGTGTTTAATGTCCAGCACCTTCTCAGACGTAATACTGACTGGAGTGGGAATAGTAATTTATATATGTTTAATGTCCAGCATCTTCCCTGACTTAATATTCACTGGAGTGAGAATAGTAATTGTTATATGTTTAGTGTCCAGCACCTTCCCTGACTTAATTTTGACTGGAGTGGGAATAGTAATTTTATATGTTTAGTGTCCAGCATCTTCCCTGACTTAATAGTGACTGGAGTGGAAATAGTAATTATTATGGGGTCGATTCCGATTCGGGCCGGAAAAAGCACCGACCGACTCGGATCCGGAAAAAATACCGACCGACACGTACCAGTGGCGCCCGACACGCCAAGTACGATGCAAGCCGCGATAAATCCGACCGACACGTCAGGAAACCAAGCCGACCGACCGAGCCGCTCGGAAAATAGCAATCCGGCCGGAAAAACACGCGAATCCAACCGACCGACACGCACCCGGAACAAATCCGACCGAATCGTACCCGCCAACTCCAACCCGCAAAGTACGATGCAAGGCGCGAAAAACACGACCGAGTCGGACGGAGGACAAGCCGTACGACCGACACGCATACAAAACCGAGCCGAAGCAATACAATACACCGCGACCGACGCGTACGCAGCATACAAAACTGCACAAACACAGCGTGAACGAAACGGAAAACACCGTACGAGACCAATGCAGGGTCCGACTCGGTCACAAGAACGTTTCCAACATACACAAACAGCACAAAGGAAAAATCAACCAAAAAAGGCCAAACAAGCAATTACCAAGCCAATAAATACTGGGGGGGTGGGGACAGAGAACAAAGACACACCCACAACTCCACCTATATAAAGGACACAAATCACTACCATGAGCCTTTGCAAATGCCATTTCACTGCCAGCACCCAAGAGAAAGCAACCACACACCCACAGCTCATCCCTCACACAAGCCACACACCATCAGCACACCAACAAATACCTACCTCACATACACCCAGCAAAACACACACTCACACACCCTCACCTGCACACCAACACACACATCACTCACCATCACCACCCATCACCATGCCCCCCAAGAAGAATCCCAAGTTCCTAGATTGTGAATTGGAAGTCCTGGTAGACGAGATCCTCAGGGTGGAGCCACAGCTGTTTGGCACTCTGGTCCAACAGACCCCCATGTCGCAGAAAACCAAGATGTGGGAGAGGATCATCAACAGGGTGAACGCACAATCATCATGTCGGCGCACAAAGACGGACATCCAGAACAGGTGGTATGACGTGCGCAGGAGGGTACGGGACCTGCTGAAGATAGACTACAGCAACAGCCAACAGACCGGCAGTGGCCCTCCTGCCAAGCCAATATACCTCAGGCCCTGGGAGGAGAAGGTGCGGGCCATCCTTCCGCCAGTGAGCGTATATGGACTAGAGAACATCCCAGAGCCTGGTGAGTACACAACAAATGTACACAATAAACTGCCACAAAACACACACATCACTGTCAAGGGGAGAGTCAAACCATGCACACATAGCAATTACACAGCAACTAGAACAGAATCATCCCAAAATGTGTATGTCAGTCAGATAAACACAACACATGCCATCAAAAAAGTCACATCCAACTGTGCCAACACATGTACAAACACAACCACAACTACAGCTAGGCAGTGGCACAAATAGAACTAACAAACACATCCACACATGTAGCCACCACAACAACACCAACACACAGTGAAGACCACTCAAAGGAAGGAATTCTGTGTATGCTGGCCAAGTCAGTGTAGCCAATAGCATCATGGGAGTCGCAGTCACACATATTGCCCGCCCCAAAACTGTCCCATCAACACCACCATGAACCATGCGCACATCACAGGGAGTGGAGAAGGACTCACAAGATGGCTGACACTGGCTACTGCTGTGGGGAGCACAAGGCCCTGCTGCCAACTGTGCACCAACAAACAGCAGGACACCACTGACTGACATCCTGAGAGACAACTTCCACTCCCTGCAATGCAAGCACGTTCCATGGTGGGCTATCTGGCTGGCTGGGTGGGAAGGGGGACTTGCAGCACTGACTATAGTCACCAGCACCTCCCCTCACACCCCCCCAACACAAACTCCACAGTACCCACCTGGTAGAATGCAATGCCCTCCATCCTAACACAAGATCCCACAAAGCACCACCACCCTGGGTTATGTTGTGTGAAGCACAGGGACACTCTTGGGACTCTTAGCCAAACAACTGCCAGGACAACACTCCCAGCCATCCTGTCAGCACAGCCAGCCCACCCCACAGGGAAGCAGAGTCAAAAGGAAGGAAGCATGGGCATGCTGGGAAGGGGGTGGAGGCAATAGCATGATGGGAGACGTAGTCACAGACATAGCTCACCCCCACAACTGTCCCATCAACACCACCCTGAACCATGCTCACATCACAGGGAGTGGAGAAGGACTCACAAGATGGCTGACACTGGCTACTGCTGTGGGGAGCACAAGGCCCTGCTGCCAACTGTGCACCAACAAACAGCAGGACACCACTGACTGACATCCTGAGAGACAACTTACACTCCCTGCAATGCAAGCACGTTCCATGGTGGGCTATCTGGCTGGCTGGGTGGGAAGGGGGACTTGCAGCACTGACTATAGTCACCAGCACCTCCCCTCACACCCCCCAACACAAACTCCACAGTACCCACCTGGTAGAATGCAATGCCCTCCATCCTAACACAAGATCCCACAAAGCACCACCACCCTGGGTTATGTTGTGTGAAGCACAGGGACACTCTTGGGACTCTTAGCCAAACAACTGCCAGGACAACACTCCCAGCCATCCTGTCAGCACAGCCAGCCCACCCCACAGGGAAGCAGAGTCAAAAGGAAGGAAGCATGGGCATGCTGGGAAGGGGGTGGAGGCAATAGCATGATGGGAGACGTAGTCACAGACATAGCTCACCCCCACAACTGTCCCATCAACACCACCCTGAACCATGCTCACATCACAGGGAGTGGAGAAGGACTCACAAGATGGCTGACACTGGCTACTGCTGTGGGGAGCACAAGGCCCTGCTGCCAACTGTGCACCAACAAACAGCAGGACACCACTGACTGACATCCTGAGAGACAACTTCCACTCCCTGCAATGCAAGCACGTTCCATGGTGGGCTATCTGGCTGGCTGGGTGGGAAGGGGGACTTGCAGCACTGACTATAGTCACCAGCACCTCCCCTCACACCCCCCCAACACAAACTCCACAGTACCCACCTGGTAGAATGCAATGCCCTCCATCCTAACACAAGATCCCACAAAGCACCACCACCCTGGGTTATGTTGTGTGAAGCACAGGGACACTCTTGGGACTCTTAGCCAAACAACTGCCAGGACAACACTCCCAGCCATCCTGTCAGCACAGCCAGCCCACCCCACAGGGAAGCAGAGTCAAAAGGAAGGAAGCATGGGCATGCTGGGAAGGGGGTGGAGGCAATAGCATGATGGGAGACGTAGTCACAGACATAGCTCACCCCCACAACTGTCCCATCAACACCACCCTGAACCATGCTCACATCACAGGGAGTGGAGAAGGACTCACAAGATGGCTGACACTGGCTACTGCTGTGGGGAGCACAAGGCCCTGCTGCCAACTGTGCACCAACAAACAGCAGGACACCACTGACTGACATCCTGAGAGACAACTTACACTCCCTGCAATGCAAGCACGTTCCATGGTGGGATATCTGGCTGGCTGGGTGGGAAGGGGGACTTGCAGCACTGACTATAGTCACCAGCACCTCCCCTCACACCCCCCCAACACAAACTCCACAGTACCCACCTGGTAGAATGCAATGCCCTCCATCCTAACACAAGATCCCACAAAGCACCACCACCCTGGGTTATGTTGTGTGAAGCACAGGGACACTCTTGGGACTCTTAGCCAAACAACTGCCAGGACAACACTCCCAGCCATCCTGTCAGCACAGCCAGCCCACCCCACAGGGAAGCAGAGTCAAAAGGAAGGAAGCATGGGCATGCTGGGAAGGGGGTGGAGGCAATAGCATGATGGGAGACGTAGTCACAGACATAGCTCACCCCCACAACTGTCCCATCAACACCACCCTGAACCATGCTCACATCACAGGGAGTGGAGAAGGACTCACAAGATGGCTGACACTGGCTACTGCTGTGGGGAGCACAAGGCCCTGCTGCCAACTGTGCACCAACAAACAGCAGGACACCACTGACTGACATCCTGAGAGACAACTTCCACTCCCTGCAATGCAAGCACGTTCCATGGTGGGCTATCTGGCTGGCTGGGTGGGAAGGGGGACTTGCAGCACTGACTATAGTCACCAGCACCTCCCCTCACACCCCCCAACACAAACTCCACAGTACCCACCTGGTAGAATGCAATGCCCTCCATCCTAACACAAGATCCCACAAAGCACCACCACCCTGGGTTATGTTGTGTGAAGCACAGGGACACTCTTGGGACTCTTAGCCAAACAACTGCCAGGACAACACTCCCAGCCATCCTGTCAGCACAGCCAGCCCACCCCACAGGGAAGCAGAGTCAAAAGGAAGGAAGCATGGGCATGCTGGGAAGGGGGTGGAGGCAATAGCATGATGGGAGACGTAGTCACAGACATAGCTCACCCCCACAACTGTCCCATCAACACCACCCTGAACCATGCTCACATCACAGGGAGTGGAGAAGGACTCACAAGATGGCTGACACTGGCTACTGCTGTGGGGAGCACAAGGCCCTGCTGCCAACTGTGCACCAACAAACAGCAGGACACCACTGACTGACATCCTGAGAGACAACTTACACTCCCTGCAATGCAAGCACGTTCCATGGTGGGATATCTGGCTGGCTGGGTGGGAAGGGGGACTTGCAGCACTGACTATAGTCACCAGCACCTCCCCTCACACCCCCCCAACACAAACTCCACAGTACCCACCTGGTAGAATGCAATGCCCTCCATCCTAACACAAGATCCCACAAAGCACCACCACCCTGGGTTATGTTGTGTGAAGCACAGGGACACTCTTGGGACTCTTAGCCAAACAACTGCCAGGACAACACTCCCAGCCATCCTGTCAGCACAGCCAGCCCACCCCACAGGGAAGCAGAGTCAAAAGGAAGGAAGCATGGGCATGCTGGGAAGGGGGTGGAGGCAATAGCATGATGGGAGACGTAGTCACAGACATAGCTCACCCCCACAACTGTCCCATCAACACCACCCTGAACCATGCTCACATCACAGGGAGTGGAGAAGGACTCACAAGATGGCTGACACTGGCTACTGCTGTGGGGAGCACAAGGCCCTGCTGCCAACTGTGCACCAACAAACAGCAGGACACCACTGACTGACATCCTGAGAGACAACTTACACTCCCTGCAATGCAAGCACGTTCCATGGTGGGATATCTGGCTGGCTGGGTGGGAAGGGGGACTTGCAGCACTGACTATAGTCACCAGCACCTCCCCTCACACCCCCCCAACACAAACTCCACAGTACCCACCTGGTAGAATGCAATGCCCTCCATCCTAACACAAGATCCCACAAAGCACCACCACCCTGGGTTATGTTGTGTGAAGCACAGGGACACTCTTGGGACTCTTAGCCAAACAACTGCCAGGACAACACTCCCAGCCATCCTGTCAGCACAGCCAGCCCACCCCACAGGGAAGCAGAGTCAAAAGGAAGGAAGCATGGGCATGCTGGGAAGGGGGTGGAGGCAATAGCATGATGGGAGACGTAGTCACAGACATAGCTCACCCCCACAACTGTCCCATCAACACCACCCTGAACCATGCTCACATCACAGGGAGTGGAGAAGGACTCACAAGATGGCTGACACTGGCTACTGCTGTGGGGAGCACAAGGCCCTGCTGCCAACTGTGCACCAACAAACAGCAGGACACCACTGACTGACATCCTGAGAGACAACTTACACTCCCTGCAATGCAAGCACGTTCCATGGTGGGATAACTGACTGGGTGGGTGGGTGGGTGGGAAGGAGGTCTGGCTGTCAACCAAACACAATCAATGCAGACCATGTTCACACCCCAGAGAATACATAGAAATGCCCAAATAATGCAGGACAATGTGCCACACCAATATCAACCCCTGACTGTGACAACTTAGGACAATACAATGTACAGGCCCGCACCCCGAGGCACAGTCACAACTGTCAGGTGTGTCAACCACTGATGCCTGCAGAAACATGACATACATTGTTTGTGTCTCCCAAAAACAGGTGATGATAGGGACACAGCAGCAGACGCTGAGGAGTCCCAGTCCCAGGCTCAAGAGGATGCCGAGCTCACTGGCGTCGTACAGCCTCTGTCCTCCTCGGACGATGAAGAACAACCTGGCACATCCGGTGCAAGTCAACATGCTGCACCAGCAGGACCACCAGCTGCAGCACCAGCAGGTCCACCAGCTGCACCCCCTGCACCCACCCCTCCAACGACTGTCACCACGAATACCATCCCTGCCGACATGGACAGAATAAGGAACAACACCAGCGCAGTGACCCTGGACCAACCTGGGGCCATGGACACCACCACCACCACCAACCCCCAAGGTGGACCAGGGTTATCTGTGCGTGCAACTGCACACACTGCACATGTCAGCAGGGGTGGTGGGAGGGGTGGGAGACAGAGGTCGCTGCTTGCAGACGTTGCTGGTGTGCATGAAGACCCACAACTGGTACGCATAGCTGATGCGTACCAGTCCAGCACCGGAGAGCTCAGCCAGGTAGTGGGGCTCCTCAGAGACATTAAACAGCAGCAGGCTGCCCATCATGCCCGCTTGGACTCCCACATGTCCCAAGTGGAGTCACACATGTCACGTGTGGACTCCCACATGTCACGTGTGGACTCCCACATGACCCGCGTGGAGTCCAAGTGGGATGTACTACATGAGATGACGGCGGTGCACAGGGACATTTTACAATGCCTCCGCCAGATGAACAGCAACCAGTCCACACCTCCCTGTGTGCCAACAACATCTGGTACCGAACAAACTGCAACTGCCACAGGGAGGGAGGAGGACTCTGGCGGAGAGTCCCCTGCACCGCAGCAGCCTGCACTTGAGGGCCCCCCAAGAAGAGGGGTCGTCCGAGGAGGGGAAAGTGAGAGGCTGATGGCCAAGCGCAACTCCCAGGAAGCCTGAACCTGTTCTGGATTTTCGCCTTTGTGCACAGACTGTTCACCCTGTTGATGGCAACACTACTCCCACACATTGCATGGGGAGTATAAGTTGGAACAATGTGTCAGACAACAGTGGCCCCGATACTGGGGATCCTGTCTACCTGGACTTTCTATTCATCTAGGAACTTGGGATTGCAAGATTCATGTACAGCACAATCCATCCTATGCACTATTATCACAATAAACACACTAATACACCATACTTGCCTCTGTCGTGATTCCAACGTGGGTGCTGTTATGGGGATGATGAACTGCAAAATTACACAGTGTATGCGAACTGCAACAGCAAGGACAACACAGGCATGTGAGTACAGGCAACGTGACACATATGAGGGAGACACACCACCAGGGCTACACAACACATACACACCTAGGCCATCTGACTCATTGCCTACACTGATGTTGCCAGGGAAGACGGTGCAATGCACAGACACCACACCCATTCCCAGTTGTAGTCAAGTAGCCCACAGGTGCAGTAAGCAAATGGCAGTCAAATGTGTGACCACAGACAACGCACATCACTAAGTGAAGCACAGGTTTATTACACAGTAGCAACATGCCGTAACCACTACAGATGCAAGGTAACCCCACCTGGTAGCGGGCACACAGTCAACAACTGTAGACAGAAGGAAGTCCATGGGTGTGGCGCACATCACCTGTAGGGACACAACAGCTACCAGCCTGGATGTGCAATCACGTCGTCGGTGGACACAGTTCACCAAACGAATCTGAAAGTACCCTGTGAAGGACAGAAATGACACACAGTCAAAAGCAATGCAGTACAGGACAGAACAGCAAAACTCATGCACAATACATGTTACAAGATACCCACCCAGAACCAAGTTAGCATGTCAACACTGTTGGGGAGTACAGCCCACCTGTCACCACACATCGCAACACACATCCTGTCAAGTAGCCCATGGACACACTCCAACAGCACCAGAGCACCACCCACACATCATGCCAACTCACATCATTCACATGACACCTCAGGATACTCACATTCAGCTAAAGAAGTTGGTGATGAGCTGTGTGCGGACATCACCATCACCATCATCATCATCATCGTCACTGGCATCGTGGTCCAGGCCAGGATCCTCCACAGGTGGCGGATGTTGGTCATCGTCATCCTGGATGAGAGGCAACTCCTTCCGCACTGCCAGGTTGTGAAGCATGCAGCAGACGATGATAATCTTGCACACTTTCGCAGGGGCATATGGGAGGGACCCTCCGGTCTTGTCCAGGCAGCGGAAGCGGCTCTTCAGGAGACCAAAGGTCCGCTCAATCACTCTCCTGGTCCGACCATGTGCCTCATTGTAGCGCATCTGGGCAGGTGTCACAGGGTTCCTGAGGGGTGTCAGCAACCACGGCATGTTGGGGTATCCCGAGTCACCTACGGACAGACAAGTGCACATCAGCTGACTTGGAAAAGTGGGCGGAATACTACAGATCAGATCACACACAATGGCACAAAGTCAGTACACACCGACAAGCCAGGCACGCTGGTTCTGCATCTGTGCCATCAACCTGGGGATGCGACTACTCCTCATCACAAAGGCATCGTGTGCTGAACCAGGGAAACGGGCACACACGTGTGTGATGGTCATGTCTGCAAGACACACCACCAGTGCATTGACCGAGTGGTAGTGCTTGCGGTTCCTGTAGGCCTGCTCCTGGGCCTGTGGTGGTACCAAAGCCACATGTGTCCCATCAATGGAGCCAATGACATGCGGCATCCTCCCCAGGGCATAAAAGTCACTCTTCACGTCAGTGAGTCGTCGCAGTCTAGGGAAATAGATGTACCGGTTCAGGAAGAGCAACATTGCCGCCAAAACATCGCGGAGCACACGGCTGAACATGGTCTGTGACATCCCACCAGCAGACGCCACAGTATGTTGGAAGGTACCGGTGGCAAAGAAGTGTAGGGCTGCCATCACCTTCACCTTGGGGGTCAGCGCTGTAGGATACGGCCGGCCAGGCTGCAAATGTGGGGACAACTGCACTGCCAAATCCTCAATCAGCTGCCTGGTGAAGCGGTACCGTCGGATGCTGTCCCGTTCCACCATCGTTGCCAGGTCTGGGAATGGCCGATGGACAGCAGGAGCCCTGCAGTGCAGAGGAGAAGTAAGCAAGATCGTCAGTCACCCCACATATGCGGCATTGAACACACTCAAGATCCCAACATACATCATCATGAGGCACAACTACATGAAGTGTGCAGTACCGGAACGACATTTATGGTACATACATGGCCAACATCTGTCAACACGGTCCTACAGGTGGCATCAATTTGTCCCAGGTTGGCCCATTGGATATCATGATGCTGTGTCACAGTCACCCCCAGTGACATGTGAGGACAGATGTGCCCCAGGCACCACAGCTCAACGACAGGCACATTCCCAGGGACCCTGTAATGCCACATGGACACTGGCATCACCTGGAGTATCATGTGTACACCACAACAAAACAAACATGACCCCCACAGGTAGTGGCCACACTTGCCATGGCAGGAGAGCCATGGACGTCTGTGACACACACGCACAACATCAGAGTCCATGCACACACAACGTGGATGTGGAGACTGTCTCCCATTGTGCACATGAAATCAGAGACATTGTAAACACTACATGCACAAAGACTGTGGAGGGCCATCACTATTGTGCCACTGGGACACCCTGGCTCAAACATACCGTCCCACATGGGACTCACGGGGTATGTGACATGACATACACAAACACCACTGTGAAATGTGACCATGGCACATGCACAGATATGAACAGTTGCACATCACAGTGGTCACGTACACGTAACACCCAGGATCCTGTCCCCATTAACACGTGCACAGCCTGGGGGTGGCTGCCCACAGGTGACACCCACAGGACAACATGTACACCAACATACACACAATAGGAAATGCAGCCTTACATGCCTTATGATAAGGTTTGGACAGGCTGTCGTGATGTAGGTGTGCCCCTCACTCCCTGGGAGCTATCTGTGGCTGGCATATGTCCATCTGAGACAGGCATGCTGACATATGCCAGTCACATGTACAGTGATGCGTTGTACTGCAATGGACCGATCGGTGCCTCCGGCCGGCCCATTGCATTCAATGTGTGCGGGTACGCGTTGTACCCCTGTGCGCGTTGAACAGCAATGGACCGATCGGTGCCTCCGGCCGGCCCATTGCATTCAATGTGTGCGGGTACGCGTTGTACCCCTGTGCGCGTTGAACAGCAATGGACCGATCGGTGCCTCCGGCCGGCCCATTGCATTCAATGTGTGCGGGTGCGCGTTGTACCCCTGTGCGCGTTGAACAGCAATGGACCGATCGGTGCCTCCGGCCGGCCCATTGCATTCAATGTGTGCGAGTACGCGTTGTACCCCTGTGCGCGTTGAACAGCAATGGACCGATCGGTGCCTCCGGCCGGCCCATTGCATTCAATGTGTGTGGGTACGCGTTGTACCCCTGTGCGCGTTGAACAGCAATGGGCCGATCGGTGCCTCCGGCCGGCCCATTGCATTCAATGTGTGCGGGTGCAGCGTTGTACCCCTGTGCGCGTTGAACAGCAATGGACCGATCGGTGCCTCCGGCCGGCCCATTGCATTCAATGTGTGCGGGTACGCGTTGTACCCCTGTGCGCGTTGAACAGCAATGGACCGATCGGTGCCTCCGGCCGGCCCATTGCATTCAATGTGTGCGGGTACGCGTTGTACCCCTGTGCGCGTTGAACAGCAATGGACCGATCGGTGCCTCCGGCCGGCCCATTGCATTCAATGTGTGCGGGTACGCGTTGTACCCTGTGCGCGTTGAACAGCAATGGACCGATCGGTGCCTCCGGCCGGCCCATTGCATTCAATGTGCGCGGTACGCGTTGTACCCCTGTGCGCGTTGAACAGCAATGGACCGATCAGTGCCTCCGGCCGGCCCATTGCATTCAATGTGTGCGGTGCAGCGTTGTACCCCTGTGCGCGTTGAACAGCAATGGACCAATCGGTGCCTCCGGCCGGCCCATTGCATTCAATGTGCGCGGTGCACGCGTTGTACCCCTGTGCGCGTTGAACAGCAATGGACCGATCGGTGCCTCCGGCCGGCCCATTGCATTCAATGTGTGCGGGTACGCGTTGTACCCCTGTGCGCGTTGAACAGCAATGGACCGATCGGTGCCTCCGGCCGGCCCATTGCATTCAATGTGTGCGGGTACGCGTTGTACCCCTGTGCGCGTTGAACAGCAATGGACCGATCGGTGCCTCCGGCCGGCCCATTGCATTCAATGTGTGCGGGTACGCGTTGTACCCCTGTGCGCGTTGAACAGCAATGGACCGATCGGTGCCTCCGGCCGGCCCATTGCATTCAATGTGTCGCAGTGCACGCGTTGTACCCCTGTGCGCGTTGAACAGCAATGGACCGATCGGTGCCTCCGGCCGGCCCATTGCATTCAATGTGTGCGGGTACGCGTTGTACCCCTGTGCGCGTTGAACAGCAATGGACCGATCGGTGCCTCCGGCCGGCCCATTGCATTCAATGTGTGCGGGTACGCGTTGTTCCCCTGTGCGCGTTGAACAGCAATGGACCGATCGGTGCCTCCGGCCGGCCCATTGCATTCAATGTGTGCGGGTACGCGTTGTACCCCTGTGCGCGTTGAACAGCAATGGACCGATCGGTGCCTCCGGCCGGCCCATTGCATTCAATGTGCGGGTGCGCGTTGTACCCCTGTGCGCGTTGTACTGCAATGGACCGATCGGTGCCTCCGGCCGGCCCATTGCATTCAATGTGTGCGAGTGCAGCGTTGTACCCCTGTGCGCGTTGAACAGCAATGGACCGATCGGTGCCTCCGGCCGGCCCATTGCATTCAATGTGTGCGGGTACGCGTTGTACCCCTGTGCGCGTTGAACAGCAATGGACCGATCGGTGCGCACCCATTGACAATGGGCTTGCCTGGCAACGGACGCGTTTTTGAATATTCGAACGAGTCGGTTGCTGGAAATTCAGTTGGTCACCCACAACAATGTTGCAAAATAATGTATGTCATGAAGTTGAAGATTTGAAGGATGCTGTGGGCGTGTTTTGGTGCTGCTATTCCATGGATTGGCCAGATTCAGAAGATGCAAACGACTTGGACCTATCACTTTGGACACAAGGGACAGTATCTGCCTCTCCAGCACATATATATTGCTGCATGTTCCCCTGAGAGCCCACTTGCCTGCACTACATGCTCCAGGACGACATCTGCCACTGCACTGCTGCTGTCTCTGCCCCTCTGGACCCTGCAATGGCACGTACTGTGGAGAGAGCCCCAGCTTTCAGCCTTGAAGAGAACCAGGCCCTGCTGGACAGCCTACTTCCACAGTACAGCAAGCTGTATGGGACACCAGGGGAGCAGGTGAGTGTTCTGTGCACTGCCTTTCTGAATGTGCATTTTGTCTGACTAGCAAGGCTGAGAGTCAGCACACCACTGGCTAGCAGGCTCACTGAGTAGTTGTCACCCCCATAGTGTGTAGTGACTTGCACTGGACAGGTATGGTGCAGTGACAGTGCTTCTGAACAGGGTTTTACTCCCCATGCTATGATACCATGTAGTGACTTCTGGAAAACTGTCCATGGGCAGCCGTGCACTGCCTGGGTACACCATGTGCCCCTGTGATTGCGACATGTATATGCAACTGTGTCATGCACGGATATGTTGCATGTGTAGTAATGGCCTTATCACTTTGTCATCCTGACAGGCTTCTGCCCATCGGAAGCATGAGATCTGGAAGGACATCGTCCGGGCTGTCCGGTCCGTGGGGGTCTACCAGCGCCGGATCCGCAACTGCCAAAAGAGGTGGCAGGACCTTCGGGGCTGGACCCGGAGGATTGCACGGGTCCAGCTGAAGCTGTCGCCTCCTCGCAGGAGGGGCGGAACACGGACCCTGACCCCCACATGCTCAGGATCCTGGCGGTGGTCTTTCCAGACCTGGATGGGCAGCTGAAGGCCAGAGAGCAGCAAGGAGGGGGTGAGTCAAAGACTGCACTGTGTACTCTGTCTAACATGTTATGTGCCCTCCTCGGGCCAGGTTGAACTGCCACAGTACAGCAGTCATGTTGTCCAGGAGCCATGTCCCTCTATTGTGCACTGCCCACTCCTCATCTGATACCCAGGTGTGGCCCTTACATGCAGGGAATTCTGTCACTTAGGACTGTGTCCTTGCAGTTTGCTTGACTCAAGGTGGGAGACAGCATCTGTTTCCCTGACTCTGTGGTGGGCATCATGGGTGGGTCCATTGCTTACACAATGCCTGTATTCTGACATGTAGGGTAGTGTCACAGGTCTCCCATATGTCCAATAGGTATGACCTGGACAGATGAGGGTTAAGAGGATGTGTTGTGGGGGGGATGTACATGTGCACTTGTGCAGCTCCAGGACTTGCATTCCCCATGACCTACTATTGTGACACAGTGCAGAGTGTTGTTGTCTGGCTGCAAAGTCATACATCACTGAGACAGTGATGTATGACTTTGCAGTCATGCCTCCGCCATGGCATGTGTCTACTGATTGGTGATCCTGCAGGGGAGTGACATGTGCTACATGCACACCATAGTGGCGCTGGCTATCAGGACATGGGTGCATCATGGTGTCTGTCGCTGGTATGCATCGCATGCATTTCCTATTTGACTCTGGGCATCCCTTACATCCGTAAACCTGTACTGACTCAGTGGCAAGAGCTGTGATGTGTCCACACCGTGTCCTCTGCACTGTCCAACTACTGTGTACTTGGTGCATGTGTCAACACTGGGGTGTTGCAATCCAACAGACACCAGACAGATGGGTGCAAGGCCATGTGGGATGTGAGTGCCATGCTTGGCATCAGACTGACAATTGACTTCTCCTGTTCAATTAGTGCACTTTTAGCAATGTACAACTAATGATGCCAGGGCTTGCTCTGGGATGTGCTGTGCTCACAGTGGTGTGTGCGTTATGTGCAGGTGACTGATGTCTGTCTGTTTCCCCATTGTTTGCAGATACATCCACGGCCACGGAAGGGGACAGCTCCACGGACCAGGAGGAGCCGGAGAGCCAGACTGGGTCAGCAGCCGAGGAGTGGTCGGAGGGACCCAGTGGCACGGAGGGCGAGGGAGCCACACCGAGGAGTCCTCAGCAGCATCCACCTCAGCTGAGGACCAGAGCAACTCGGAGGATGACTCCCTTGTGGAGGCGGGTGTCAGCAGCCACCACACCCCAGCTAGTGTTGCTGTCCCCGCCACCACCAGCACCACCACCGCCCTCCCATCGGCTCCCATTCCCCAGGTCCGTGGAGGCTCCCATGTCCGGGAGCGTGTCTCCTTTGGGCCAGGCACCGCACCCCCTGCCCCTGTGTCCCCTGCTGCCCTGAGTGAGGAGTCTGTGTACCTCCTTCGCCAGCTCCATGTAGGGCAGACAGCCATGCTGAGTGTCCTCCATGCGCACACCGCGCTGTTGACTCAGCTGGTGTCGTTCATGGAGGGCATCTCATCGGGCATGTCTGACCTACAGAGGGGCAATAGGTCCATGGACTCCTCCCTGACGGCAGCAGTGTCCCTCCTCAAACGGTCCCTCACCCCTCCTGCCTCTGCTCCATCCACACTCCCCAGCACCTTACCCATCCCAGGCACACACACACTGGCACACACCAGCACACACACATCCAGCACACTGACACACACGCCAATGACAAAACGCACACGCAAGCACATTCAGGGGACTGAAGCCAGACTCACAGGGGATGGGGCCCTGGAACACACACACGCATCCACATGCACTGCGCAGTCCTCAGTTCCCTCTCCCTCCAAAGCACCCTCCCTTGCCTCACCTGCAACCCCAAAGTCACAGCAGCTCTTCCTCTGTGACCTCGGCCTCTTCCCCACCGATGAAGCTGCTCCAGCATCCCGGGGGAAGAGGAAGCCCACCCACACGGAGCAGAGTGCCCCTCGCCCCCGGACACCCTCCCCCAGGCGCAGACGGACTGAGGCCCCCACCCGCAAGTCCCCCGGAGTGCTAAGAGCAAGACCCCGCCACCGCCCTGCAGCTCAGGCACAAGGTCTCCGTCCTCCATCCCTCAGGCCCCCACTGCACAGGTGCCCCCACCACACCCTGCCCCAGGTTCCCCCACCCACAGATATACCATCCCCAAGATGCTCCGGCCTTCTCCCCCTGCCACTTGCTCTCCCAGCACCACACCCCCGCTGCGCTTGTCTGTGCCACTGATGTGGTGAGGGTGTCCTCCCCCTCTGTCCAACCCACCTTGCCTGTTCCCCATTCTCCTCCCCTGGAGGTAGGCACTGCAGTGGAGTCCACTACCGCCCTGTCTGACTTGGGCACTGCAGTGGCGGACCTGTCCACCCCATCTGCAGGGTCCACTGCAGTTGTGCCGGCACCCACGACATCTGTGTCATGCCCCCAGTTGTGCCGGCACACACCATGTCAGACACCTCCACTGCAGTTGTCAGTGGCTCTCCAGCACCCACCACCCCTTCCCTGACTCCCCCTGGTGAGCCCTGATCCTGTCCCTGCGGTGCCTGGCCTGCCCCCCGGTTGCCCCTCCTAGTGGATTGTCCCTGGTATTGTGCAGGCATGCGTAGGGTGACATCTGCCAGTGTCACCCTGTTTGAACTTTGACAATGGACTGGCCATTGGCCTTTGCTCTTTTTCAGGACTTCGTTTGGCCTCAACACATATGCTGAATAAAGCAACTTTCTTTTCTCTAGTGCTCATGCTTCAGATGTACATGTTGTTGGTGCAGCTAACCATGCCCTTGCTGCAGTGATGGTGATATCTGGTCTCATGATTATGAAGTGTTACTGTGCAGGAACCCATGTGGTCCAGGGGGAATGTGTCCTATCATGTGGTGTATCCATGTCATCAATAGCAGCATCTGAGGGTGTCATGTGTTCAGTATTTGGCAATGGGTTTCCTACTTACATTGGCAATTTCACATCTGTGGCTTCCACCCCTGCACATCTGTTGTGCCTGCCATCGTTGCTTTTGTCTACTTCCCTGACCGTGTTGCCATCTCCAGTGGACATGCAGGTTTGGGCATCAATGGGGAGGGACTCATCCGTGTAGTCAGTGCAACATTGCTATACAAGTGTGTTGGATCTGTGCTGATGATTCCGTTGGCACATCCATGACCAGGCTGATGTGATGGGAGCCCTCATTTGGTGCTAATTGTTGATTGTGTGACCAAGTGCTCAGCTGACATGATGGGGCCCTACTGAGGCAACATATGGCACAGCTTTCCTCACACAGGAGTGGAGTCCCCTCATGGCAGTGTGTACACGTGTGACATTGCCTGCGCCCAAGGTGTGTGTTGTATGTGCATGTCTGTGTGTTCACTTCCATTCATCTGCGCATGCTGTGATCCCTAGTGTTGTACCTGTTTGTGATGCTTGCTGACTTGAGCTATGTTCCCCAAAGTCTTCTCCCTGTGTTCTCTGTGATGTGGGTGCATGGCACATTACTGGTCATCAGGGTGTCACCCATAGGTGTGTTTGCTGTCAGGGCAGAGTTTGTGTGCTGACGCAGATGGGTCACAGTCAGGTTTCCCTTTGGCACTTGTTGTTTGCCCCTGTCATGTGATTTCCAGTTTGTGTTATCTTTCAGTGATTGTGACACGTTGTGTGTGTGACTGCTGGCACTCCTTAGGGTCCGGGCTGCAATGTTGGTTGTTGTCTATGTGTGTTCTTTGTGGGTGACCTTGGCTTCTTCATTGGTGTGTGACTGTGGCTGGGATCCCATTGGTCGGTGTGGTATTGCCGTCATGTCCATGTACAGCGTAGTGTGCAGTGTGTCAGACATTCAGGAGTCTTGTTGAGTGTCCATGTGTGATGTGTTTCTACACCTTGGTTCCCACCCACCACCCTGGAATAGTAATGGGTGCATGTGCAATGTCACCAGTGCATGTGTACTTCACTGCTGCACATTGTTGGAGGTCGAGGGGTGTGGTCTTGAGTGTGTGCAGATGAGAGTTGTTGCCCGGCTAGTCCCCTGCCTCCATGTTGGCCTTGGCTTACTGGCCATGCTGATTGATTTGTGCTTGTGTAGGTGTGATGGTAGTTAGTTGCTCAGGACACCTGACTGTGGTTCACAGTGTGAACGACATTTAGCTTTGTCATCACAGTGGTATTTTTCTTCAGCCCAGGGTCACCACATTGTGGGGGCCCTGGGGGTGGTGCTGTGGTGTGTCTGTGACTTGCTGTGTCAGTTGTTGTTCCTACGTGCCTGTGTGACATGTGTGTTTTGTGCTCCCTCTCACCTGTCAATGCCTGCTTGCCCACATAGGGGATTTGGATCCATGAGTTACCTTAGTGTGGCAGTGTATGCACATCTGTATGATTGGTATTCAGCTCTCCTCATGTGTTGTGTTGTTGCCTGGGGACACTGGCACCCCCACCCCTCACCTGCTGTGTATGATGACAGTGTTGGTCTGCCTGTTAGTGTTTGTGCATCTGCACCACTGCATTGGCATATCTTGGGTGTGCCATTGGCTGTATGTTGTTTGGTGTGTTTCCCCTGCTGTCCCTGGGACTCCTAGGTCATCGGTCAGCACAGTGATCATGGTTTGTGTGTCCCATTGCTGCCATGGTATGGTATCTGTTCACCTCACATCTGCTGTCTCCACAGGGTATCTGCATTTGTGTGCCCATTGGTGCAAATATGTGGTTCTGCATTCTGATGGTCACTTCTGCCATTGTGTCATTGATGACTGTTGACGGTCTCAGCCACCATGGGTGTTGTTTGTCTGCACATGGCCAAAGGAATGTTTCATTTGCACTGCAGTATTTGGCTCCCCCAATTTATGTTGCAATGGGACACATACACTACTTTGCCACAGATGAGTTTTTGGTTCTGTGACCAGGAATGATCCATGCAGTTTGGCAGTTGCAGCTCTTTCTTTGTCAACAATTACCTTTTGGTCACTGTGATGATGAGGGTGTAGACCCCATTGCCACAATGGTCAAAATGTGCTTCAGCTATGGACCCCACACTTGCCTTTTGGTCACTGTGATGATGGGGGTTTAGACCCCATTGCCACAATGGTCAAACTGTGCTTCAGCTATGGACCCCACACTTACCTTTTGGTCACTGTGATGATGGGGGTTTAGACCCCATTGCCACAATGGTCAAAATGTGCTTCAGCTATGGACCCCACACTTACCTTTTGGTCACTGTGATGATGGGGTTTAGGCCCCATTGCCACAATGGTCAAAATGTGCTTCAGCTATGGACCCCACACTTGCCTTTTGGTCACTGTGATGATGGGGGTTTAGACCCCATTGCCACAATGGTCAAACTGTGCTTCAGCTATGGACCCCACACTTACCTTTTGGTCACTGTGATGATGGGGGTTTAGACCCCATTGCCACAATGGTCAAAATGTGCTTCAGCTATGGACCCCACACTTACCTTTTGGTCACTGTGATGATGGGGGTTTAGGCCCCATTGCCACAATGGTCAAAATGTGCTTCAGCTATGGACCCCACACTTGCCTTTTGGTTACTGTGATGATGGGGGTTTAGACCCCATTGCCACAATGGTCAAAATGTGCTTCAGCTATGGACCCCACACTTACCTTTTGGTCACTGTGATGATGGGGGTTTAGGCCCCATTGCCACAATGGTCAAAATGTGCTTCAGCTATGGACCCCACACTTGCCTTTTGGTTACTGTGATGATGGGGGTTTAGACCCCATTGCCACAATGGTCAAAATGTGCTTCAGCTATGGACCCCACACTTACCTTTTGGTCACTGTGATGATGGGGGTTTAGGCCCCATTGCCACAATGGTCAAAATGTGCTTCAGCTATGGACCCCACACTTGCCTTTTGGTCACTGTGATGATGGGGGTTTAGGCCCCATTGCCACAATGGTCATGGGCTGCTTGCATTGTGGGTGCCACACACATATATGTGTGGCACATGTGCTAGGGGGTCACATTGTATGTTCAATGTCATGTTCGGTGTTGTAGGCATTTGACACAGCCTGCTCACACGCTTGTCATGGTGGTGGGGGGATGTCTTAATCTTGCATTCCCTAGGTTGTGGTGTGCTTGTTGTGTCATGCATTGTCCATCCTATGAGTGGGGGTGGTAGTAGTGGTAGGCATCCAGCCCCCCTGGCTAAGGGTGGTAGTAGTGGTGGGCATCCTGCCCCCTGGCTAAGGGTGGTGGTAGGCATCCAGCCCCCTGGCTAAGGGTGGTGGTAGGCATCCAGCCCACCCTGGCTAAGGGTGGTAGTAGTGGTGGGCATCCTGCCCCCTGGTTGAGGGTGGTAGTAGTGGTAGGCATCCAGCCCCCTGGCTAAGGGTGGTAGTAGTGGTGGGCATCCTGCCCCCCTGGTTGAGGGTGGTAGTAGTGGTAGGCATCCAGCCCCCTGGCTAAGGGTGGTAGTAGTGGTGGGCATCCAGCCCCCCTGGCTAAGGGTGGTGGTAGGCATCCAGCCCCCTGGCTAAGGGTGGTAGTAGTGGTGGGCATCCTGCCCCCTGGGTGAGGGTGGTAGTAGTGGTAGGCATCCTGCCCCCTGGTTGAGGGTGGTAGTAGTGGTAGGCATCCTGCCCCCCTGGGTGAGGGTGGTAGTAGTGGTAGGCATCCTGCCCCCTGGGTGGGGGTGGTAGTAGTGGTAGGCATCCAGCCCCCCTGGCTAAGGGTGGTGGTAGGCATCCAGCCCCCTGGCTAAGGGTGGTAGTAGTGGTGGGCATCCTGCCCCCTGGCTAAGGGTGGTAGTAGTGGTAGGCATCCTGCCCCCCTGGTTGAGGGTGGTAGTAGTGGTAGGCATCCAGCCCCCTGGCTAAGGGTGGTAGTAGTGGTGGGCATCCTGCCCCCTGGTTGAGGGTGGTAGTAGTGATAGGCATCCAGCCCCCTGGCTAAGGGTGGTAGTAGTGGTGGGCATCCAGCCCCCCTGGCTAAGGGTGGTGGTAGCATCCAGCCCCCCTGGCTAAGGGTGGTAGTAGTGGTGGGCATCCTGCCCCCTGGGTGAGGGTGGTAGTAGTGGTAGGCATCCTGCCCCCCTGGTTGAGGGTGGTAGTAGTGGTAGGCATCCAGCCCCCCTGGCTAAGGGTGGTGGTAGGCATCCAGCCCCCCTGGCTAAGGGTGGTGGTAGGCATCCAGCCCCCCTGGCTAAGGGTGGTAGTAGTGGTGGGCATCCTGCCCCCTGGCTAAGGGTGGTAGTAGTGGTAGGCATCCTGCCCCCCTGGTTGAGGGTGGTAGTAGTGGTAGGCATCCAGCCCCCGTGGCTAAGGGTGGTAGTAGTGGTGGGCATCCTGCCCCCTAGTTGAGGGTGGTAGTAGTGGTAGGCATCCAGCCCCCTGGCTAAGGGTGGTAGTAGTGGTGGGCATCCTGCCCCCTGGGTGAGGGTGGTAGTAGTGGTAGGCATCCTGCCCCCTGGGTGGGGTGGTAGTAGTGGTAGGCATCCAGCCCCCTGGCTAAGGGTGGTGGTAGGCATCCAGCCCCCTGGCTAAGGGTGGTAGTAGTGGTGGGCATCCTGCCCCCCTGGGTGAGGGTGGTAGTAGTGGTAGGCATCCTGCCCCCTGGCTAAGGGTGGTAGTAGTGGTGGGCATCCAGCCCCCCTGGCTAAGGGTGGTGGTAGGCATCCAGCCCCCTGGCTAAGGGTGGTAGTAGTGGTGGGCATCCTGCCCCCCTGGGTGAGGGTGGTAGTAGTGGTAGGCATCCTGCCCCCTGGCTAAGGGTGGTAGTAGTGGTGGGCATCCAGCCCCCTGGCTAAGGGTGGTGGTAGGCATCCAGCCCCCTGGCTAAGGGTGGTAGTAGTGGTGGGCATCCTGCCCCCCTGGGTGAGGGTGGTAGTAGTGGTAGGCATCCTGCCCCCTGGCTAAGGGTGGTAGTAGTGGTGGGCATCCAGCCCCCTGGCTAAGGGTGGTGGTAGGCATCCAGCCCCCCTGGCTAAGGGTGGTAGTAGTGGTGGGCATCCTGCCCCCCTGGGTGAGGGTGGTGGTAGGCATCCAGCCCCCCTGGCTAAGGGTGGTAGTAGTGGTGGGCATCCTGCCCCCTGGGTGAGGGTGGTAGTAGTGGTAGGCATCCTGCCCCCTGGTTGAGGGTGGTAGTAGTGGTAGGCATCCTGCCCCCCTGGTTGAGGGTGGTTGTGGTGGTTGGCATCCAGCCCCCCCTGGGTTGGGGTGGTGGCGCGCATTCAGGCCCCTGTGTGCATATGTGGCATTGGTGATGGGCATCCCGCCCCTATGGTGCTGCTGTTGCTGTTGCAAGTATATTCAGATTCCCAGTGTATGTGTGTGATGTGTCGTGTACGTGTTGTATGTGTTTTGTGGTTGGTGTCTGACTTACCTTCTGCGCCGTACGCGTCCGTGCCTGTTCCGGTAGTAGATGTAGAATATTGGTATGATCGGGACGAAGGGATTCATGGTTGGTTCGTGTCGTTCGTCCTTCTCGTTGCTTCGCGTCGTCCTCGTCGCTTGGCTTCGTCCTCGTCGCCGCGTCGTCCTCGTCGGTGCTGTGTTCGTCTCGTAGCCGTGGATCGTGTTGTGGCGCGATTCGGAGCTTATGTGCGCCTCTCCCGGATGCTTTGACGTGCCGTGCGTAGCGACGGGTTCGGCGCGTACGGAAAGCGCATCGTACTTGTTCGGCCGGACGGGGCTGCATTTTCCCTTCCGTGCGACTCGATTCGGCGTTTCCGGATTCGCCTCGGTCGGAGAACAGGACCTGGTTTGGGTGAGTACGGCTCGGCCGGGATTTTTGCTGTTGTGCGCATCGTACTTGCTCGTTCGGTGTACTGTACGGATCGGTCGGGAAACTGGCTTTCGCATGGCTTTTTTCCCGACCGAATAGTATTGGGTGCGCCTCCGACCGAGATCGGAATCGGCCCCTAACTGTCTCAATAAAAAATTGCCAAAAAGACAAGAAAAGCCCTAGGTTTTCTCCACTGTTATTACTACCCTCCCAGCGTTTTTTAAAATTAAGAGGGAAATGGTGGGCGCGTTGAACTTCTTGGTCCCAGTTCCATTCGGGATGATTTGAAAAGGCCCCCCGGAGTAGCTTCACAATATAGCGTCGCGGGTCATCCCCTTCTGCCCCTTCAGGGATCCCAAGGAGGTGGAGATTATTCCGCCGCTGGCGGTTCTCCTGATCTTCCAGTTTCCACATTACGTCCGTCATAAGACTGCTTTGTGATGAACCAAGTTCTTTAAGGGCAGTGACTTCAGATTCCAAGCATTCAGTGCGACTTTTGATCTGGGTAACCCGATCACCTATGTCTGAGCAAATTTTGTTCAGCTTCCTCATGCCCCCCTGTAGCTTCTTGGCTGCCCCCTTAGCAAGCAGGTTTTCAGATCTAACCTCCTCCTGAAACAGTTTGATGGAGGCTAATATGTCTATCAGGGAGGGTTCTACGATGGTGTCACCAATGGAAAGTGCGGGGGTTCTCAGTTGATCAGGATTTAAGGTTGGTTCCTCCCCGAAGGACAGAGCAGTGTGAGAGTCGGAATAGTCCCATTTAAGTTGGCTGTGCCGTTTGGCGTTACTATGCCCCCCTTTCGACCGCTGTACTGTCCCGGTTTCTTTAGAGAGAGTTTTACCATTAAGGTCCATGGATGCCCATCAGTAGAGCTGGAGGAATTTTCTTCCTCCTCTGAATTTGAACCATCTGAGACTGAGAAAAAGGGGTCCCCAATAGAATCCGGAGAGTGGGGGAGTACTGTTTCTGGGTAATAGTTGATATCTAATTCAGGGTCTGTTGAGCCAGTGGCCCCTCCCTCTGAGTTGTCGTGGTCCAGATCTCCTGATATTATGGCTGGGGTGATCAATAGGTTACCCTCTAGAGTTTGAGAGGAGGATTCAAAGTTCCCAAGTTTAGTAACCGGCTCTACACCCTCCAAATCCACCGGTTGCTCACTAGGGGTAGCCCCTTGGGACCCTTGCGTGTTTTGTATTTCTAATTGTGCTAGAGTGCCCCCACCCGTAGCCTCATCTTTCCCCCCTGCTGAAATTATAGTTTGGTTTTTAGGTGCAGGGGGTTTGCCAGTTGAAAACTGTTGCGCGACTGAGGGTTGTATATTTACACTCTCTTTAAAGGTACCACCTCCTCCTGATCTCCCCGTGTTTTTCTTAATGGTGCCCGTCTCCCTTTTACCTTTGGGGGCTGCCTCCTGTGCAGTTGCTTCTGCGCCTCCATGAGTGATGTTAAGGGGGGCATTGATGTTACCAGCCGTAGTTTTCACTCTAGCACCTCGCGCTCCACGGGAGGTCATCTTTGCGTTATGTTGCAGTCGAGTTGCTGCGCAGCCCGAAACCACCAGAGTTGCAGCCAGTTGTGCGCAATGAGTAAAAAAAGTGGATGCGGGCAAAAGTACGTGGCGGGCTCTCCGACGCGGCAATCGAGTTCGCGTCCAGCGCCTGAAATTGCCGGTAGCTAAGAGCTCGGGAGAGCACCAACAGCGTCTTCCACCCGCGTCTGACAGCATCCTCCGTTCCGAGTCCGAGTATGCCTGAGTGCATCCCCCAGGTGGCATAATCGAGGGCCGATTCCTCCTAGCGGTGTGGGCGGCGGTGTGGCTGGAGATTACACAAGCGCCATCTTGCTCGGGAAGTCCTACTTCCATGCCTACATTTTGCCCACCGGGCAGTGCCACAGAAGGGAGTGGGGTTTTCACCCATTGAACTTTTGTTTGGGCACCCTGTTAGAGGTTCTCTGAGTCTGGTAAGAGAAGGTTGAGAGAAACCTCTCAAGGAAACAAGCCAAGACATCGTGGACTATATGCTTGACCTTCATTCCAGGAGTACTTGGAGAAAACAAGCCAAAACCTTCAGGCCAGCCAAGAGCTTCAAAAGCAGTGGTATGACCAAAAGGCTGCACTGGCAGAATTGAAGCCAGGGCAGAAGGTATGGGTATTGGAGCCTGTGGCCCCTAGGGCCCTCCAAGAGAAGTGCAGTGGGACCTACCCTGTCCTTGAAAGAAAAGGGGAGGTCACCTATTTGTTGGACCTTGGCAGTTGCAAACAACCCAAAGGGGTAATACATATCAATTCCTTGAAGCCCTATTATGACACAGCTGACATGACCATGCTCATGGTCACAGATGAGGGACAGGAAAATGAGAGTGAGCCTCTCCCTGATCTCCTTTCCAGCAATCCCCAAGATGGGTCTGTTGATGGAGTGGTCTTTTCAGACACCTTCACTGACCAACAGCAAGCGGACTGCAGGCGAGTCATAAGTCAGTATGCTGAGCTCTTCTCTATAACCCTAGGTCAGACTAGCTGGTGTACCCATGAAATGGACACTGGTGGCAGCCTACCTGTCAAAAATCAAATTACATGCTGTCAAGCTGAGGTCTGCAGGATGCTGGAATTGGATGTCACTGAACTGTCACAGAGCCCCTGGGACAGCCCAGTTGTCTTAGTCCCCAAATCTCACTCCAAGGGAGAAAAGAATGAAATGATATTTAGTGTGGATTATAGAGGCCTCAATGCTGTGACAAAAATGATGCACACCAAATCCCTAGAGCAGATAAATTAATTGACAGATTAGGGGCAGCCAAATATCTCAGTACCTTTGATCTTACATCAGGGTACTGGCAGAAAGGTCTGACCCCTGGAGCGAAAGAAAAATCAGCATTCTCCACCTCAAACGGGCCCTTCCAGTTTACTGTGGTGCCCCTGTCACCTTCCAACGGTTAGTGAACAAAATCATTGCTGGGCTGGAATCCTTTTGTGTAGCTTATGTGCTCGAAATTGCTGTCTACAGCTCCACCTGGCAGGTTCACCTGATCCACCTTGGCAAGGTCCCTGAGGCTCTGAAAAGTGCATGCCTCACTATTAAGGCAAGTAAGTGCCAGCTAGGGCAGGGAAAGGTTGTGTACTCGGGTCACCTGGTAGGTGAAGGCCAAGTTCAGCCATTCCAAAGATCCAGACAATTCTGGACTGGGTAGCTTCAACAACCCAGACCCAAGTCAGGGCATTCCTTGTCTTAAATGGGTACTATAGGAGGTTTGTGAAGGACTATGGGTCCACAGTGACTCCCCTCACAAAACATATCTCCAAAAGGATGCCAAAGAAAGTGAACTGGACAGTGAACTGTCATTAGGCTTTTGACACTCTAAAGAATGCAATGTGCTCTGCTCCCGTCCTCAAAGCTCCAGACTATACCAAGCAATTAATTGTGCAGACGGATGCCTCTGAGCATGGGATAGGTGCAGTCCTAGCCCTAACCAATGATGAGGGACATGACCAACCTGTAGCGTTTATAGGCAGTAGACTACTTCCAAGAGAACAGCATTGGAGTGGCATAGAGAGGGTAGCCTTTGCTGTGGTTTGGGCCCTGAAGAAGTTGAGGCCCTACCTGTTTAGCACTAACATCCTAGTTGAGACAGACCACAGGCTGTTTAGGTGGTTACAACAGATGAACAGTTAGAATCCCAAACTGCTAAGGTGGTCCATATCCCTACAGGGTATGGACTTTACAGTGGAACATAGACCTGGGACTGTCCAAACCAATGCAGATAGCCTTTCCACATTCTCCTACTTAGAAGATGAAGGCTCTCCAGGGGAAGGTTAGTTTCATCCGCTTTCATTTGTGGTGGCATGTGAGAAAGTGCCTCTTTTGCATGGTTAGCTGTTGGACTTGGCCCTTTTTGCAGGGTCATCCCTAAACTTTTTGCCTTTCTCCTAGCCTTTTTTCTGACATGGTGTTGGTGGTTTTAGGACTCTGGGCACTTTAGCACTGCTGTTCAGTGTAAAGTGCGTGTGCGCTCTGTGTTAAATATGGTAAGATTGGTATACACCTGTTTGGCCTATTTAATTTACCTGTCAGCCCCTTGTAAAGCTGTATCTCATATACCCCTGGCTGGTACATTAAATGCTTCTGGTGGGCTTGCAGCGCTGATTGCGCCACCCACCAAAGTAGCCTTTCAAACCGATCTCAGGACTCTGCCATTGCAGGGCCTGTGCGCGCAGTGTTACTGCCGCTGTGACGTGGCACCTAAAGTGTGTGCCATGTCTGTGACCCCCCTTTTATTACATGTCAGTCACCCCTAAGGTAGGCCCTAGCTAGCCCTATGGGCAGGGTGCATTGTAGGTAAAAGATAGGACATGTACCTTAAGTGTGTGACATTTCCTGGTAGTGACAAACAGCCATTTTGGTTTCTCACTACTGTGGGGCTGCCCTCCCATAGGAATGCATTGGGGTTTCCCTGATAAGTGTTTCAGTGGTAATTCCTGATATGAGAGGAGCAGCGTGGTCAAGTTTGGTATGTTTGGAATAGTGATACTAAATGCTATGCAATGGTGTGTGCAGATTTATTATAACTATTTTAGAAATGCCACTGTTAGAAGCCGGCATTTCTGTGTGCTATGTGTCTGCCTGCCTGATGTGGATTGCATGTCTGGCTGTTGAGTGACAGGGGCTGGTGAGGTGTGTGTGGCTCCAGGAGGGGCAGGGTGAGTCAGCGCTGGCTGAAAGGGACATCTGCATTTGGAGTAGTGGGAGGAGAAGTCCCTGGTCCCTGAATAGGTCTGTGCCTAGCCTGTACAATGCTGGCTCCGCCCCCTGTGGTGTGTCTGATCACCGAGCCCCCACCTGACAAAGGGGAGAGGAGCCCTGTCAACAGAGTGCTCCAAAAACCCCCAGAACCAGTTGGGACTGGTTCCCCCAAAGCCCTGTACTGCAGACAAAGGGGAATATGTGTATAAGTACTGGGGCTGTGACCCTATTAGAGTGGAGCTGTTCCTGAGACTTGGGGGGCCTGTTGCTGCTGCTGGGCTCCAGGAGGAACCACCACGAGGATCTGCCTCCCTGCTGGAGGGCGCTGTGTGCTGGCCTGCCTGGGCCCAGCTTTGCCCCCTGAACTGTGCAGGACCTAGCGCCTCGTGAGCGCTATATTTAAATTGCCAGCTGAGAAAAGCGCTCCTATTTTTAATCTGCAGCACTGGGCTGTGACGTGGGATTCCCCCGCATTGATGCTTTATTAATGAGCGGGTGCCCACCCCGCATTGCTGATCCTTTTGCAGGTGCCCACCCCGCATTGGTGTGCATTTACGAGCGGGAGCCCACCCCTCATTGCCGCCGCCCGGAGGAGCCGCCCAGATCTGAAGAAAGCGGGTGCCCACTCCGCAATCGTGCTTAATCGAAGGCAGGAGCCTACCCCGCGCTTCGGTAAGGAGAGGAAGACAGAAGCCACCGAGTCCGCCGTGACCAGGAAGCCAGGCGAGTTGCCTGACGCTGGGCTGGGCCAACAGTAGGAGGTTGCCGTGGCCACCAATAGCAGCGTGGCCGGCCGGAAGTCCCGCCACCGGTGCGTGGATCGGCGCAGACTGCCCTACAGGAGTGGAGCCGGCCTGGAGGAGTCCCGGCGGAGGGCTGCGTGCCCCAGAAGGAGAGTCCGGAAGTCAGCACAGGCCTGAACGGGACTCCTGTGAGCTGGTGGGAGCTCCGTGTATGCCGGAGGAAGCCTGGCTGCGTGCAGAGCCGGAGAAGGAGACTGGAGGAGTCTACGTGCAGAGCCCCCCGGTGAGTGAGGGGGGCTGGATGCTGGCATTCCTCGAGGCACATTGTCGGTGCCTGGAGTGAGCCTGCGGGAGGGGGACTACCGGGGCACATTGTCGGTGCCTTTTACCCCCCCCTGCAGGTAGGAGAGTCCCGGAGTGGGGCTCAAGGGGCGCAGTAGTGCCCAGGGTGATGCAACAGCTGCCCCGCCAGACAGAGGGCAGCTGCAATGTGGGGGTCAATTGTTTCATCAGAGTCCCAGTGGGGGCTCCCCAAGCACAGTGGTGCCAGGCCTCATGATCCCAGCTGTACCGCACAAGAGCGGGCAGCTGCCACGTTGGGCAATTTGTTGAAGAGTCCCAGTGGAGGACCAAGGGCCATTATTTCTTTGGGGGCATTTTGGAGACAGGGGTGAGTTCCACCCCAAGCCCCAGCGCAGTGCGCATGTTGCTTTGGCTGCTTAGGCAGCAAAAGGGCCATTTGGAAGGCCCCACTAGATGCCCTGACATTTTTGGACAGAGGGCATTTGAGCCCCAGCGAAAGGCCAGTTGGCCTGGGGTCAGTTCTAGGTTGGTAGGGCGCCAGGCCCTAATGTGATTTATGCACCATGATTTATGCCTCTGATGTTTATGCGGGTATTGCATAATGTGTTTATGCTGGTGAGGCCTAATGCGTAATGTATTTATGCTAATGAGGTTTGGGCCTAATGTGTTTATGCCTAATGTCATGTTATGGTATTTTAGGATGGTGTCTAATGCTAATATGATAATGCTTAGGTCATTATGGTACCAGTAGTTACTGGTTGTGTTTTATATTTACTACCTGCATTGTGATGGTTTTGACAGTGGCCCGATTGGCCATGTCTTGTATATAATCCTCTGTGAATATTGCCAGTGCCAGTTGGCACAGTGTAAATGTGTGATTATGTTTCTAATGTGTTTATGATAATACAAAGGCTATTTTTTATATAACCTTGTGTGGAGTTCCTTTTGTGGTGTGCCTAGTGGGTTGCTGCTGTGTGTGTGTGTTGCACAAATGCTTTACACATTGCCTCTGGGATAAGCCTGACTGCTCGTGCCGAGCTACCAAGGGGGTGAGCAGGGGTTATCTTCAGTGTGTAACTCCCTTGCCCTGACTAGAGTGGTGGTTTCTGCCTGGCTTTGGTGCAAGCCTTAGCCAACCAGAAATCCCATTTCTAACATTAGCCCCCCCACTTTTTGTCTGGTTTTGATGTAGTTTCAAATGTAGTGCACAGGGTCCCTGCCCACCAGGTCCAGTGCACCAGTGCTTCTTCCCGAAAAACAAATCCCCAATTAGTACTTCTATATCCCTGTAAGTCCCCTGTAAATGGCACCCTGGGTACCTAGGTCCTTGAAGCTGAAGAGGGTCCCTGGAACCCCCTCACTGGGATCATGCCACTACCCCTGCAGCTTGCATGCCCCTGTGAGGGAGAAAACAACATAGTCAACATGGAACCCTGACTGGATGCCAAGCCAGCCGGTACTGCCTGAAGGCACAGGTAATTCACCCCACTAGCAGACCTCACAGCCTTAAGGCAGGTGCACTATACCACAAGTGTGGGCATATCTGCATGACCATATATGCCCCTACAATGTTGGGGTCAATTCCTTAACATTGTAGTTGCCAGTGAAGCCATAGAGAGTACATGTGCTGGAAACTGGACAACTCGAGTTCCACAGCACCCTGATGGCTCCACTGAACACAGAAGTGTTTGGTACCAAACTACTCCTTACAATATATGCACACTGATACCAGTGTGAAATTTATTGTGCCATGTACTCAGAGTGTTACAGCAAACAAATGATGGACGGAATGCTGACAATGCAAACATTCTCCCCCAGTCAAAAGATCTGGGTTAAATCCATCGTTCTTTTGCCCACTACGCCACCCCAGTTTGGACCCAGCCATATGCAAATCAGTCTTGACCCTGTGCCCCATGGGAACAGTCCAGACCGAACTGCCAGGCCAGGTCCTCCCTGGACCGGAAACAAGCATCCTGGGACCGGTTTCAGGGTATGTCACCCTTCTTCAGCCAGGCTAGCTTGAATCCAGTGGCACAGTGAGCAAGGGACCCACGTCTGGGCATACCCATCCCACTTAGGGCGAAAAGTGTTACAGCAAACAAATGATGGACGGAATGCTGACAATGCAAACATTCTCCCCAAGTCAAAAGATCTGGGTTAAATCCATCATTCTTTTGCCCACTACGCCACCCCAGTTTGGACCCAGCCATATGCAAATCAGTCTTGACCCTGTGCCCCATGGGAACAGTCTAGACCGAACTGCCAGGCCAGGTCCTCCCTGGACCGGAAACAAGCATCCTGGGACCGGTTTCAGGGTATGTCACCCTTCTTCAGCCAGGCTAGCTTGAATCCAGTGGCACAGTGAGCAAGGGACCCACGTCTGGGCATACCCATCCCACTTAGGGCGAAAAGTGTTACAGCAAACAAATGATGGACGGAATGCTGACAATGCAAACATTCTCCCCCAGTCAAAAGATCTGGGTTAAATCCATCGTTCTTTTGCCCACTACGCCACGCCAGTTTGGACCCAGCCATATGCAAATCAGTCTTGACCCTGTGCCCCATGGGAACAGTCCAGACCGAACTGCCAGGCCAGGTCCTCCCTGGACCAGAAACAAGCATCCTGGGACCGGTTTCAGGGTATGTCACCCTTCTTCAGCCAGGCTAGCTTGAATCCAGTGGCACAGTGAGCAAGGGACCCACGTCTGGGCATACCCATCCCACTTAGGGCAAAAAGTGTTACAGCAAACAAATGATGGACGGAATGCTGACAATGCAAACATTCTCCCCCAGTCAAAAGATCTGGGTTAAATCCATCGTTCTTTTGCCCACTACGCCACCCCAGTTTGGACCCAGCCATATGCAAATCAGTCTTGACCCTGTGCCCCATGGGAACAGTCCAGACCGAACTGCCAGGCCAGGTCTTCCCTGGACCGGAAACAAGCATCCTGGGACCGGTTTCAGGGTATGTCACCCTTCTTCAGCCAGGCTAGCTTGAATCCAGTGGCACAGTGAGCAAGGGACCCATGTCTGGGCATACCCATCCCACTTAGGGCGAAAAGTGTTACAGCAAACAAATGATGGACGGAATGCTGACAATGCAAACATTCTCCCCCAGTCAAAAGATCTGGGTTAAATCCATCGTTCTTTTGCCCTCTACGCCACCCCAGTTTGGACCCAGCAATATGCAAATCAGTCTTGACCCTGTGCCCCATGGGAACAGTCCAGACCGAACTGCCAGGCCATGTACTCAGAGGGCACCTCAGAGGCGCCCCCTGAAAACCCACCAACCTTGGTGTGGTCTCTGACTGGCTGTAGGCAGCCAGCCACCACCAGACATGTTTCTGGACTCGTGGGTAGATAGCCCCTGCTGTCGGGGAACAGAAACAATTCATATCCTAGGCAGAGGTGTCATACCTCCCCCCAGGATGGGCCAGTGCTCGAAGAGCGAAGCTTCGAAGGCCTGTCGCCTTTGTAATGTGACCCCCAGCCTCTGCTTCTAGCAGCAGATTGCAGCCCCTGGTTTACACTACCCAGTTTGGGCAGGAAAACTGGTGGAAAAACCTTGGAAGAATAGGAGGTGTGCCCACCTTTGCCAACTCCACCCCTGAGGTAGGAGAGGCAAGGTAAAGCACAAAGTTCAATCCCTCCCATCTTGAAGATGGGGGACTCTTCCAATCAGGGCTAGGTCTATGCCCCCTCCCACAGTAGGGTGGTATAATATGAGGCGTAGTCACCCCAGGTAAGGTGTCCATTAGCTCTACCTGCTACTCCTCTAAATCCCTCCTACGTTTAGTAACCAGATCTGCGACGACCTATGAAGGGAGATGATGACCCTGCGGAGAAGACTAAAGATGATCACTGCCTTGGCCCCAGTCCTACCAGCCTGTCTCCATCTTTGACGAACCTGCAACCTGTCTTACAGCAGCGACCTCTGAAACCCCTGGGAGGACTGCTGCCTTCAACAAAAACTCCAATCTCCTGCGGACAGCGGAACTGTCCAGAATAAACCAACAGCAAATTTTACGGATCCAGGCGGATCCCCAACTTGTGCCTACTCTACACATGACACCCACAGCCCTAGTCAGCCCAACTGCCCAGTGAAGTGTCCTCAGTGACCAAGACTCTGAATCCAGTGCTGGCCGACCTCTCCTGAACACCATAACAGCACCTGAAGAGTGAATCTGAAAGGTTCCTCCGATTGGGACCGGCCCGGTAAAAAGATGTCCGATGTCTGTAGGCACCCCTGCAGCTTCTGGGCTTTGGTGAGCTCTACCAGTGGTGCCCGTCTGACTCCAAACACCTCAACTTGCCTGTGCTGTTGCTGTTGTTCTGCCTAGATCCTCTGGTTTGACACCTGCAGCCTATTTCCAAAAAGAAGTGACTTTATAGGAGTGCATTGGGCGCTGAGTGCTGTGTTTGCACCCTGCATCTGGCCTCCCCTCTGCTGCTGGTCCTGTATGTTTGGTGCTGCTTTGTTTCCCCCTCCTGTGCTGGTCCTAACACTGAATACTTGGACCCTGCAACCATTCCACTTACCTGCAAGCAGCGTGGCTCCAGGGACCCCCAGTCTCTATTGAAACACATTAGGTTGAACTCCAATTTTGACCTCTGCAACTGGCAGGCCCTCTGCCGATGGTAATGCAGCATTGGTACTTATCTGACCCTTGCCCACTGTGGACCATTGGTCCCAAAGACTGGAACTGTACTTTGCGCACTTACTTGCTTAACCGCAAAACTGTTTTCCACATAGGATAACATTAAACTGTCCTGAAACGTTTCTAAGTGTCGATCTTTCAAAGTCAAAAGTGTTTTTAACTAAAAACATACTTACCTTATTACGAAGATCTTGGTCTTAAAATGAAGTACAAACAAAGTATACTTTTCTAAAGCTGGTCTGGCTCTCCTTTTTTGAGTCGTGTGACCATCATTAATCACTGTTGTGCAATAAATGTCTTACATTCCTCTTTGTTATGCCTAAGGCTGCTCGACCACACTACCACTACCACTAAATATGAAGGTAGGAAGGCTGGCTGGGGATTTGATGGTGGAGTGCTTCTCTCCCTAACGCTGCATCGTACCTGCCCACACACACGTCTAGCGCACGTCACACATCACACTTTGGGAGCAGGGAGCAAGGAAGCAGATAAGTGATGGCGGTCACAAATCTCTGCTGTTGAGGCTAGGCTATCATGGGAAAACTCTTTAAGGTGATGTTCGTCTGCCATTTGCCGGCATCTGCCATTGCTGAACTCACATCCTGCCACTGCGCCCGGTCCTTGCGCTCCCCCTGTGTGAAGTGAGGGGGTCCGGGTGTGAGGCAGGACAGCCCGTGCGAGGCAAGCATTTGGCATCTTTACACATTTGTATCCCTCGTGACTGGCGACAGGCAACACAACTCTTCAACAGGTCTCCCCCTGGGCCTGGGCCTGGTGCAGCCTTACCTCCTGAGTGGCCCGTCCGTGCAGTGTCCTTATCTTTGCTTTCTATTGAGTTGAGAGCCAGTTAGGAACTGCAAGGGGCCCTCAAGTTGGGGGCTGACTTGACTGACAGGCTAGCTGGTGATACCTGTGCAGTTTGGCCAATTGGCCAATGGTCATTAACAGACAACAATAAACCAGGTCTGTAGCCATTAGGCTGGGCCAGTTGCAAGCATCTGCAGGTTATTGCAGCTGCAGTCTCTCTGCTGCTATCAGCCCGGTTTCTAGCCTTCACTACAGCCACCTCTACATCCTTCTACAGCCTCTACAGCTTCTACAGTCTGTTCTCCAATGCCCTCTATAGACATTAGATACTGATCACCGGGTAGCTGTGTGGGTGGAGGCGGCGGCTGCAAGACCAGGGAGAAGTAAGTGGGCATTGCTGTTGTAGGCTGTGCACTGTGCTGTGGATTTGGACTAAAGGACTTGGAAGGTTTGCTTCTTGGAGTTTTGGATAGTGAGGAACTTGCTGGTACTGTCTCCTGCTCCTATTCCAGCCTCTGATGCATAACATTGTTTATTTGGATTTTATTGGACCCTGCCTGGACCTTACCCTGTACTCTGACTGAGTTATCCCGGAACCTTGAGCTCTGATATCAATCACATCACAGGCTCTTCAGGAGTTATGGGGGGGGTTGCCTTGGATGTTATTGCTATTGTTATTTTAATAGCCAGATCAACTTGGCGGGACACCCTTCAGGGGGATTTCAGGGGTTTTGAGGCTCTTGTTTTTTTTGCATTTATGTTTCTGCCGCACATGCTTTACACTCACTCTATACTCACTTCATACTGTTTTTGTTTATATTGCTCCCTCCTTTGCTCCTTCCCTTGCTTCCTCCCTTGGCACCGTCCTTCCCTGCCCCATGCTTCCCTGTTACCTGTTCCTTAATCCATTCATTGCTTGCTTGTTTGTTGATTAGTCTGTTAACTATGGTAAAGCGGAAGGCCAAAGAGGGGAACGTAGGGGTCGGGAAAATGAAGAAAACCAACCAGAGTTGTAAATCTGCGGTGGACAATTGTGTACTTGATAGGAATGATGGGCTTTTGGTGGAATGCAAACAAATCCTGACCCCCCCAGTGCCACTATGCCCACTTCTCCTGCCACCTCTATTCTCCCAACTTCTGATGTAGCGAGAATTCAGGGGACCCGGCGGACAATTCCGGGGATGTTTTGGAGACTCAGGGGTCAGGGTGAAGAACTGACCATAGTTGCTCAGATAGAGGCATGTTCTTCCGCCGCTTCCTCTTCCCTCTAAAATATTATTGCATCACCTGTGCCCACCGTCCTCCTGGTGTCTCAAATACTGATCACTTTGCTTTCTTGAACAACTTATAAGATGAGCGGGTAAAAGTTAATACTGAATCCATTAATGGTACAAATCATGGACTGCATTCTATTGAATTACCAGTTTCTGTCCCAGAGGGATGAGGTGGGCACTCTAAATAATTTGGAACATCGATAGTCAATATGTTACTATCATCTAATAAATCCACAGCAACTCTTCATCCATGCCTGCGCTCTTCCTCTTCTCCCTTTCTTCCCTCTCGATTCCTATGCCCTGTGCAAAACCCTGCACATTACCCATTAACCAATAAGGAAAATCACAATATAGATAGATTTTTACCCCCCTCTGAAGTGCAGTCCTGTAGAACTAGGAGGGATGTCCCAACCACATGTTTGCTCTAGTTTCAGCTTCAGTCACACAAAGCAAATATCTCTATTAATAACTGGGCTCATGTTTCAAGGAACATGTAGGGTAGTTATGCAAAGACCAATCTACCATGAAGTATGGGGAATAATCCAGTACATGGTTTTATTACAATGATAAATACCCTCTAGGTCCCATCATGCTTAATAGTAATAGTAGAGACAGAAAATAGTTTAAAAAATAAGACGATCAATTTGATTCGTCATGTTCAGGGGTGTCGCTCTGTCATACGAGATGGCATAGTTAGTGCTAAAAGATCTAGATGCTCTTATTCTGGTCTAGACGTGCTTGACTTAGATCTGGGTTCCTCTGCTATGGCTGACAATCTAGTCGACCTAGATCATAGACCTAATCTGCCAGGCAAGTCCAATATACAGTTCAAATATTCTAGACCTCAAGATTCTATAGGCAACAATGGCCCTGCTTCATCCCTCAGCCTCATAGATTGACTTGGAGAAGTACCACAGGGAGATCTGCAGGAGTCAGACCCACTTCTTAACTCACACTCTATAATTACTTCTATCGTGCCTACCAGCATTTCAGTCAACGCTACCATGATTGGGGTGAAAGGAACGGAGGGCATGGCGTCCCACTAGAATGTTGTTTGCAAGGAAGATCTTTCACTTAGAATCTGGCTGGAATCAAATCGAAAATCGTTGAGCAAGAGTGGTACTTCTTTATTACAAAGACCTGGGCACTTGACAAAATCATTATCAATGGATTTGTTTCATACAGCGTGGAAGCCCTACCACCAAGAAATTCAGGGCGGGCAGTGGGGGGCCTACTCATATTGGTAAAGACTGACATTTTATGTACCAATGAATTGCTTAAAGTAGATTCACCTGATTTAATGGGGGTTATGTTAGAATTCCCAATGGGTATGAAATTGGTGTTATTCAATACATATGCTAGGTTGATGCCCTTAACTAGCGAATCACTGATTATATCTCCTTTAGATGATTTGATTGTTTAGTTCCAGCAGATGCTAAAGTGATTGTAGCTGGTGACTTTAATTCTTCATTTGAACCCTCTCTTTCTCTTAGTATGATAATCGAAAAGGAGAATGAACAGTGGGGTATCCCTAGCCTTGAGGACAAACCTCATCACAGCCTCTCCAGTGTTGCCCTACAAATTGCATCACTGACGGTGAGGCACAGTGTGATAGCATGTAATGGGACTGACTCTGACCAAATGAGAGCTGCTACATTCAAGAGGGGAGCTTCTACTAGTACTGATAGCAACCATAATGCCCTGATTGTTAAACTTGTAGGGAATAACCTATTGAGATCACTATCTACGCAGAGCACAGTGGTTCCTGAACCTTTCTGTGGCCAACAACTACAGGAGAGTTTCATGGTCTAGGGCTATGGCAAATGAGAACATTCTTGCTTAGAAATATCAGTGGTCCATGCACTTTGTATCTAATTATGAGATTCCCCTGAGGGAGCCTTTTCAACAAATTACAATGTTTTTTAAAATAAAAAATCTAGTGGTAATATGGTAGCCCCAACAAAGCCCCAAAATGGTATTTGCCCAACTGTGAACAAGCCAGGGAAGTGCTGAGAAGTGCTATTAGGGACCGAAATTGACTCGAGATTAGCACAGCCCGATGGTACTACAAGTGTGCTATCGATCATGCAAAAAGGAAGTTCGAGGATGATAATTGGCAGGACATGCTCCAGGCCCTTAAACTGAATGATGGATGAACATTTTGGTACATTATTGCCAATGGGACAATTAAATGTTTTAATCCTAGGAGGAGCAACATCCTGCCAGAAAGATGGCAGGAACATGGTGCAAAACTAAATTCTCAGGTCCTATTTATAAAACAACCCTATAATGTGGTTGATGAGTGTCCTGAGGGCGATGCAGTTAATCAGGGAAATGTAAGACACTGAGATATTATTAGGTCTAGAAGACACCCTATCTACTATTACCAGTCATAAGGCACTAAAGGCACCCTGCCCTGATTGCATCCCTGGTGACCTTTACAAATCAGAACCTGGGCTGTGGGTTAGTTACGTGAATAACCTCTCTAATGCAATAGCAAGGGGTGGGGAGATCATGAATACCTGGAGGAGGGCGGAAATAATCCAGATATTTAAAAAGGGAGATGCCAATTGTCCATCTAACTATAGACCTATCATCGGAGGATTCTGACTCCCTTTCAGGCAGGATTTCATGCCAAAGATAGTACTTTAGATCAG
Organism: Calotriton arnoldi; assembly: GCA_963921515.1. Taxonomy (NCBI): domain Eukaryota; kingdom Metazoa; phylum Chordata; class Amphibia; order Caudata; family Salamandridae; genus Calotriton; species Calotriton arnoldi. Next base: position 342,162 of record CAWUFW010003857.1, on the reverse strand, counting down.
GTTTAGATCAGGTTTTTAAATTTGCCCTCCTCTATTGGAAATATGTCTTGCTGATTAGCCAAAAACTCATGCTGCAGTCTACTTGATACCTAGGGAGTGTCTTTGGAGAGTACTACTTGACGTGGGAATCCCAGGGGGGCTAGTTGAACTACTAGCTAGGTTACACACAAATAAATACGCATAGGTCAGGTGGGGCAGCAAAGGTGGGTTGACAAAGCACATCCCAGTCGCAGGAGGGGTTCAACAGGGGTGCTTTCTGGCTCCCACCTTGTTCACTCTATATATAAATATTGTGGTCGAGAACTGACAAAGTGTGTTAACGATTCTCCTACTCTCAATGGGGAAAAAACACCAATACTTCTGTTTGCAGACGATTCATTATTAATCTCCAAATCCCCGATGGGGGTTACAAAATCTGCTAAATAAATTTTTGGACTTCTGCGATCACAGGGGGTTGGAACTTAACGCTGCAAAAACTAAATGTATGGTTTTTGGTAAATGTGTTAAGAAGAGCTGTTCAGTAATGGCTGGGAATGGCCATTTGGAAAGAGTCTTTAGTTTTGGCTATCTGGGGGTGACCCAGTCGGACACATTTTGGTGGGCTAACCAGGTAAATAAAGGAGCTCTTATGACATCTCATAGGTCTAAGGCCATTCTACGCTTTCCGAAAAAACACATACGCGTGTTACATCCCCATGGGCTTGAAAGCCTCTCGAGCGAAGGCTCAAAGCGCTGCATTATATGGTACAGAAGTCTGTGCTACAGTGATTTGATGAGGCTCACAGTGATGGAAAACACATTTGTTAAAAGACTGCTCTCGGTCCCCGTAAGTTCCCCTCTGGTTCCAGTTTATTTTGGCACAGGGATGAAAAGAGTTCCTGATCTGGTGCATTTAAAGCCGCTATTATTTTGGATCCACATCTGTACTACTCCGGAATTATCTTAATATAGAGATTGCTTGAGGGATGTAAAGAATATGTACCGTGCTTTGGAGATACATTGGTTAAGATTTGTTTGCAACTGGTTTACATTGTCGTACATGCAAATGTGTGCAAATGGTCACCGCAGAAATGTTATTTTCTAGGACAGCATAAGGAATAAGCTACTCTGCTACATGGGCCTAACTCGGGAATATAACAGTAGATAATGTGTCTAGATGTCCAGCATGGGGAGCACATGATCATTGCGTGTACTGTGCGAGCTGTGTTCTGATTAGCTGAATGTTCCTAACTTGTTGTGACATCTGACTTTATGGTGTTTTGGGAACGTGTGCACCCCTCTGGCCATATGTGCTTTATTAGGACCAGTTTCCCAGGAGCATTGTGGTGTCACTGTGCCTATCTGTGGAATTGATCTGGGATTTCCTGTTCACGCATTTGTCTGCCGGCTATATGCCACCCCACCTGTGACCAGTCAATCAGTGACCTCAGGCCTGGGTTCAGAGCCGGCCTAACTACGTATTTCTGAAATGGGGTTGATATGGAGTTCACAACAAGCGAATTGGTGAATAGAGATGTAGTTTTGTTTCTGTTTATAAATGTATCATTATTCATACTGACATTGAATTTCTCAATATCAACATTGTGATCCGCTCGCATGTACTCAGCTCCCCTGTCTTCTTGTTGCTCTACACCACACCACCACTCTGCTTATTTCCCCCTTACCTGTACGTTTGCAACAGCCACTTGTTTCTTTTAATGCCACTAGTCTTCCCTATTGGCGCTTGCCGTTGACTCCCAGAGGCAGCAATTGTCTTCTTGCACGGCCCGACTCGCTGCAGACAGATTAGGACGCAGGATTGAATTTAAACCTTCCCACAGTATTCGTACTGCACACCCCAATTCAGTTGTCAACTGCACCACTGACTATCTCCCTTCCTTTTGTTGTCCCCCTGGTATATTTCCCCCATTGCTCTTCCTCCCCTAATCACTCCTTCCCTGACCCCCGTCCCGTTCCCCTAGCTACCTCGAACCCTGGACACTTGCTCAACCTCCTATCATCCAGGAGTTAGTGGACACATTCTTGGATCCTTCGAACCTTACTGCCACTAGCTTGGCCTCCCCTCTCCACAGCACCTACCACCATGGCCTCCCGGACACTTACTGTTATCTCCCTTAATGTGAATGGCCTGACCAGTTATGTGAAATGCAAAATGTAGCTTTCTTATTTAGCCTCACTATGGGTGGACAGTGAACTCATAAAGGAAACACACTTTTCCCCTCAGGAGTCTGACACCTTAAGAGAGATTGGGTGGGAAGGGTCATCCATACCTGCGTGCCCTTAGGCACCACCGCGACACCAGTTTTCCGATCGCCTCGAATGCCCAAGAAGAGCAAAGTGACTATCCTTATCCATAAATCTCTTCCTTGTACAGTGCTGCAAACATGGCTCCAAGAAGATTGGAACTGGTTCCATCCAAGCCCCCACGGACCCTAAATCCATCTTTCGCTCCAGCCTCCACAGAATGCTGATTAAGATGGCCACCCCTCACTTTATGTTAGGAGGGGATTGGAACGTAGTCCCTGACTCAATTTTAAATCAGACAAGACCTGTAGATAGAGTGAATGAGGCAGACGAGGCCCCACTATGTTCCCTCTATGATGACCATAGCCTCTCCGAACTTTGGTGGACCCAGTGGATTGGGAATACTCCTACCTCTCATTGGCCGATGGTACACAATCGCACTTGGACTACTTTCTCGATTCCCATAGGACCCTACTAGTTGTGCGGGACTACATGATCATAGAGGGCTTTCTCTCAGACCAAGCCCTGGTACGGTTGAGCCTGGAATACACTCTTCATATTCCAGTTCGCAAGCCCTGGCACTTCAATGTAGCCCATTGCCGTTCTCCCCAGTAGAAAAAATTGCTGCAAGCCCATATAGCCTCCTATCTGTCTAACAACCAGGAGTCCGTCACCCACTCTCAGACTCTGTGGAACGTGGCCAAGGCCACTCTTTGAGGCCAATTGATGGGGTACGTGGCACTGGTCAATAAGCAGCTATTCCAGCGCCATGTTTCCTGTAATGAGACATTGGAACTCATACCAGGGAATGCACATCGAAACTCTCAACAGCTGCCAGATGTGCCTTGGAAAAGACCAAAATGGAGGTTAAATCTCTTTACACAGCTACAGTGAAATATGCTCTTTATAAACTGTGAGCCTGAAATTACCGACACGGGGAGAAGGCAGGGAGGCTTCTGGCAGTGCAACTCAGGCAAAGAGCCCCGCTTCTGCCATACCGGTCATCGCAGATTGTTCTAGTCACATTGTCTGCGATCTTTAGGGCATCACCGACACCTTTAGTGCCTCCTGCACACGTCTGCATAGCTTTGAGCTTCAATACTTCGTGGAGCAGACAGTGAGTTTTCTAGACCATTTACACTTCTGCAGCCTCAACAATGAGAGCCAGTAAGCCTTACTGGTGAGATGTCTAAAAAGGAGGTGGCTCAAGGTATAAAGAATCTTCCCTATATTAAGGCCCCAGTGGATGACGCTTTTCCGGGGGATTTCTACTGATGGTTCAAAGACAACATGGTAGACCTGCTCCACAAGGTTTATCAAGAAGTAGAATGGATGGATTCCCTCCCACTAACCACCAACACGGGTGTGATTACAGTTCTTCCCAAACCAGGCAAAGGCCCCCTACAATGCGATAGCTATAGCCCTATTTCACTCCAAAATACTGACACAAAAATGCTGACAGGCATTCTGGCAGCCCAACTCAAGCAAGTCATTCCAAGTCTGGTACATGAATTCCGAGTACGATTTGTCCCAGGTAGGCCCTCGAGTTATCATCTTCGCACCTCAGCCCACTTGCTTTGGCTTTCTACTGAGTAGCCGGAAGCCACAATTGCTCTTTCACTGGATACTGAGAAGACGTTCGACCAGATAGAATGGGACTACCTATTAAAAGTGTTGAACCATCTAGGCCTAGGGATGACTTTATCTTTTTGCCAACCCGACGGCCCGGATCAACTGCTGGGGCTTCCTGTCAGACACATTTCTAGTTAAGAGAGAAACCAGACAAGGGTGCCCCTGCTCTGATGTTTCAATTGGCCATGGAAACACTAATAGCCAACATCTATCAATCACCCCAGATAGCGGGCATTTTGACAGCTGCAGGTACCGCAAAAATATTTCTATATGCGGATGATAGCCTAATCATGATTACTGACCTGGAAAGATCTCTTCTGGCCCTAATATCTCTTATCACAGCCTTCTCTTTGGTGTCTGGCTACAGGATCGATTGGGATAAGAGCAAAGTCTTACCCATGTCCTATATCACCACAAAGCAGCTATAGCAGGATTCCAATAATAATGGTGGCACCACCAGCTGAAGTACCTCGGCAACTATGTCAACAATGGCCCAGAGAACACTGTTCCTAACAACCTTGACCCCTTTATAGCCAAAACTAACATTGAATACTAGAAGTGGACCTATATCAATCTCTCCCTCTGGGGGAGGACCCAAGCCGTTAAGATGGTCATAATCTCCTGTCTTATGCCCTGGGTATGCTGCCCTACTGGTACGCACTGCTACCCTAAGGGCAATTGACAAAGCATCAAATCCTTCATATGGTATGACATGATACCCCGCTTAACCTTTTCCAAACCTCTGGTACAGAGGAGGCGTGGTGGACTAGGGACACCCATTATAGAACATTATTATCAAGCCTTACATTGGCACAGCTCGTGCCCATGGTCCCGAAATCCACGGACCTGCAATCTGCATCTGACTGGAATGCACCTTGAGCCATTGTGGCCCCGGTTTGGATATTCTCCATCACCACAAAACACCTGTGACGCTGACAACTAATCTCATCATACAAATAATTGTATGGACCTTGAACCATGTCCATGAAATTCTGCATAGTTCTGCCCACCTACATATAATGGCCCTCCTATGGAATGCTGCAGGCATCCAAGTACCATGCTACCCGATATCATGGAGGGTTTGAGAAGCGGCAAGGATCCTGACTCCTCATGATGACATTCAGGAAGGCAATCTGAAATTCTTCCCCTCCCTACATTTGGAAATCCACTTGCCTGCATCACAGACATGGCACTAGGTTCACTGACAGAATATCGACAGACAAAATATTCCGTTACCAAAATATCCTGACCAAAATATTGATGTCAAAAATATTGTCAGCCTATACTTATAATGGTAAGTACAGAAATATCGAAAACAGATATCGATGTCATTAGTATAGCTGTTTTAAATGAAATTTTTTAAATATATAGAATAAAATAATTAATATTAAACATATTAAATAGTAACATTAATAAAAAAAGAAAATGGACTTAATATATATTTTAACAAATATAACAAATTAACTTAATTTTCAAAAAGTTAAATAGACACATATCATAATTAATATATATTGACATATGTCTACTTAAAAACAAATATTTAACTAATCATTTTAATTTATGTAAAAATTTCAAAATTTTAAAAATATCAAATTAATTTTCAAAATATTATATATATATATATATATATATATAAAACAAAAAGTCTTGAAAAAAACAAACTGTTCTAGTTTAATAAATAAAGTTAACAAAATACATTTTTTTTATTTATTAACAATTATTCTACACATTAAAAACATTAACATTTGCAAATACATAACATTATTACAATTTAAAATAAATAAAAATATAACATTTAATAAATTTACTATTTCCACTACAATTTATGCAAAACTAAGCAAACTGTTATAGCAATTATATATACAGTATACTACTCCCACTTTACGCAATACAAAAATAATAAAACTCCCTCCAGTAAATGCAACAGTAGAGAAAGTGTTGGATTGTATATAGGTAGTATTTATTATGCCCATTCTGCCCAGTACAACAGTAAACAAACTGTTGGAGTGCTGAGTGGTCAAATTTACTACTCCCACTCCAGTCAGTATAACATTTGGGAGGGGTATAATTTAGTATCCCCACTCCAATGGATTCCGGAATAGTAAAATGTAATATTCCCACTCCAGTGAATCCAACAGTAGGGAAAGTGTTGGATAGTGGAGGGGTGAAATTTACTATTCCCACTCCAATAAGTGAAATTGTAAGGAAAATTTACCATTCCCACTTCAGCCAATACAGCAGTCGGGAAAGTGTTGGATAGCGGAGGGGTAACATTTACTATTCCCACTCCAGTCAATACAATAGTAGGGAAAGTGTTGGATAGCGGAGGGGGTAAAAATGACTATTCCCACTGCAATCAATACAACAGTAGGGAAAGTGTTGGATAGCGGAGGGGTAGAATTTACTATTCCCACTCCAGTAAATACAACAGTGGGGAAAGTGATGGATAGCGGAGGGGTAAAATGTACTATTCCCACTCCAGTCAGTACAACAATGAGGAAAGTGTTGGATTGCGGAGAGGTAAAATTTACTATTCCCACTCTAGTCCATACAACCTTAAAGCAAACAAAGTATTTTAAACAAATTAAAATTGATTTAAAACAAAGTAAATAAAGAAAATATAAATATATGCTATAAACAAATACCAATATATTTAATATTACAAATGTTAAAAAAATAACATATTACACTGTTAAATACATATCACAAATACCTACAACTGTTTTTAGTATCTATTAACAAAAACATTATTACATAAATATATTTAATTTACTTCCCATCCTATAACCTCACAAGACTCACAACCTGCACCTAAAATGTAACTTAAAAAAACACTATTAATGTGAATATTTATCAACAAACTATTATTAATCAAATATGAATCATTAATTCATTATAGATAATGTAGTTCCCAACAATATACCCCCCAAAAAACAACACATTTTTCAGACAAATATTTACATAAATTTCATAATGAATTATCAAAATATTAATATCAATTTAAAAATAATTATTAATTATTTAAACGTAATTTACTCCCAAACTTTTCCCCTATAAACCACACAACCCGCACCTAAGAAAATAAAATTTGACAATTGACATAATTATCAATTTATTAATTAAGATTAATTAACAACTAATTATTAATTCGTTAAAAATAAATTACTTCCCACCATTTACCCCTGTAAACACCATAACCCGCACCAAATAAAAAAATAATTACACAATGAACACACTTAATTATCAATTAATTAAAAAAGAAAGATTAACAAAAAAATTATTTCTCACCCTTTACTCCATAACCCCACAACCCGTACCTAAATAAAAATAAATAAAAATGTACACAATTAACATAATTAATTATTATTAATTAACTAATTATTGCTTAATTAATGTTAAATTACTTCCCACCATTTCCCCTATAAAACCCACAACCTGCACCTAAATAAATTACAAAATTAACATAATTCATTTTTAATTAATTAATATTAATTAACAACAAATTATTAATTAATTAAAAATAAATTACTTCCTAACTTTTACCCCTATAAACTCCACAAACTGCACCTAATAAAAATTAATTACATAATGAACACAATAAATTATCAATTAATTAATAAATAATAATTAACAAACAATTACAAAAATTAGAAATAAATTACTTCCCACCCTTTACTCCATAACCACACAACCCGCACCTAAATAACAATAAATAAAAATATACACAATGAACATAATTAATTAATATTAATTAACTAATTATTAGTTAAATAATGTTAAAATACTTTCCACCATTTCCCTATAAACCCCACAACCTGCACCTAAAAAAATTACAAAATGATTAATGAATTATTAAATAATTAATAATAATTAACAAATTATTAATTAATTAAAAATAAATTACTTTCCACCCTTTACCCCTATAAACCCCACAACACTCGTACAAAAAATTTACATTACAAATTGAATAACACAATTAACAAAAATATATATATCAATTAAACTAATATTATAAAATAAAAAATATTCATTAATTTCTTATAATTAAATTACTTTCTACCCTATACCCCTAAAAACCCACAACCTGCTACAGAACTACAAATCACAAAATGTAATTAAATAACATGTATTTAAATAACATGTATTAACTACTTAGGGGCCAATTAAGATACAGCCCGTTTACTTTCGGACCGCTTCATTATGTTGGAGGTGGTGGGAAAGGAAACCAGCTGGTCATTCCATCTGGCTTCCAATGGGCTCAGAGAGCCTGTCCGCAAGTCGGAAGCCAGCAAGTAATCTCAAGGGTGGGTCTTTCCGCCCTTGAGATTACGAATACGGTTTCCGACATGGTTTCCATGACGGTCTGTACGACATGGAAACCATGTCGGAAAGCTGTTTTGATGCCCCCCTGTTGATCCCTGCACCTTGTGGCAGGCTCCCATTGAGGAAAGGGACCATGCGACCGAACTGTGTTCGGTCGCATTGAAATCAGTCGCTCGGGACCAACGAATGGGTGTCCATCGGTCCCATGACCGAGTCGGTTTCGGGTGAAAGTGATTCCACCCGACACCATAAGAAGCCCCTAAATATTTAACAAATATATAAAAGATAGGCAATAAATATACAAAAAAATAACATCATATACATTTAAAGAATATACTAAAACACATAACAATAATTAAAAAGCAATATTTTGCAAACAACTATATTTTTGCGTAATGATATTAATGACTTCAACAATTTTAGAATCAATATTAATTACCTTAAATTGATATTCTTCACATCGATATTCTTGCTGATGATATTTCCATATAATAATATTTTTGATTTGATATTTTGGTAGGGGGATATTTTGTTTCGATATTTTGTCTAAATACCATGGCACTACACCCAACTGCAACACAGCTTACATTGCACTTTCAGACTCCAATCATGGCAGGCCCCCCTTTCTCACATGCACCACTACTTGAAGACCTGGGGAACATATAAGGGAGCGGTCACACAAGTACAATGAGAATGATGGCTATGCCACAATGTTCGCACATTCAAAAGTGGCCGTAGTAAGGGAGTACGGTATTCTGTTACTGCGATGACTGTCCATAGTTTGGTGCTCTCATGGTACAGCCACCCTTTTTTAGAGGCTCTTACCTTTGATAAATGTCTGCCTATTGGTCTGTCTTTAAGGGTGAGCCACAACTTCATGGCTTTTGATTGAATCACTCCTTTATAGAATTAATCTTACTTTCTACTTACCGTAGTCATCTCTAACTCACAGAAACGTGAGACATTTTGCATATATAATTTGCAGCCTTGAAGAAGTCCAAGTGATGAAACACATGTTGGCTTCCATTTCCTTCATGTTATATCACATAATCAAGGATTTTGAAAAACTTGAATAACGAAATCAAATTCTGCTCCCTCTTACTTCAGAAATACATCATTGCACTATGAATTGTTCTTTCTGGACACTGGTGTGTGCTTCAGGACCTATTCTTATTTAAGGGAGTGATGTATGGCTTCTATAATTTGCTCATCTAACATTTCCATTCCCAACCACTACTCACACACCTCCACACACACTGGCAGAACTCCTTACATGTTTAATACACCAATGGTGTCTGGAGGGGGGTGATGGCGGATCGGGCAGTGGTACACGGGAGGCCTCAATGAAATTCTGTTTCTTTAAAACAGTAAAATAAGGGTATTGGACCCCCCCCCAAAAAAACTGGTGGCCTCCTGCCTGCTCCCCAACCCATGCTGTTTAAGGTGTGCACAACCGGATTCTTATATATCCATATCCTCTGTGATTGTCCAGATGTCTCCCATTTCTGGGACCGTATAGGTGCTACCCGTGGCCTTGTGATTGGTCTTCCCTCCCCCTGCTGAAAACCATGATTATGCTGCATGCTCTTGATGACCTCCCTGACCTCTTGACACATATCAGATGGACTGCTATTGACGGCCTTGACCACGGCAAAGCTCTGTTTACTGAGCAAGTGGCCTGCTATCCCTCTACCTACCCATGATGAGTGGCTGACCGAGATGTACAAAGTGCAATACCGGCTCCAGGACAAGGAAGAGACATTTGAACACACCTGGTCTCCCTTCCTGAAACTATGAGAGAGCACACAACAATGTTGCACAATAGAGTCGCATTCCACCCGCATGACCACATGACGATGAGCAGCTCCTGTTTTCCCCCTATTTTAGCCGGATCACAAGGAACTCACGGCACCATGCCGCATAGCCCTTTTGACATTCCTTTTCACAATTCCATAACTCTCCCATGTCTCCATTCTATTATGCATGTCCTTTCCCGTCCTGACCCCCTTTCCCATTCCCATGGGGGAACTCAGTTGGGATGCATGTGTGCCTCAAGGCCTTTCCTTGTTCTATCCACCCACACCCTTATGAAATACGTCATGTGACAGGCATTTCTGTTGGATAGCATAATCTTCAAGGGTTTTGCATGAAGGGTGTCCTGACCTCCCCTGAACCAGTGCATTGTTACTACTTACCTTTTGCCTTCGATTATGTCTTGTTTCTCACTCTGGTTCTCCTTTTTCACTGCTGGTTGGTTGCATTCCATCTTGTAACCTGATTCGCAGACATCAAGCGTGAGGTCTGCTTATAGCTTGAGGCTGATTCTCTACTCCCTCATTTTTCAAATTCCCTGTCCCTAACAGTGTGCATTCATTGTGTATTGTCCTGGACTTGGGTACTGGGATCTCTGTTTTTCTGTATGCATCTGTACTGTTGACATATTTAAGAATACAATTTGTTAAAATAAATAAATAAATGACTGATATATTTGACCCTGTGATGCCCTAGCTATTTTCAGTATGCCATCCAGTTTGGGAGATTCTTGCAGTAGCTTTTGACGAAAAGAGGCATTAAGAGCCTCTTATTTGCTGAAATTACCACAGTTAAAATTATTAATACTTTCCTTCAGGTGAGCAACAAAAGAGTTACTAGTCCTAATTACTCGCATGTCTAAACTTGCCTGATTGAATGTATCCTGGGTTTTACTCATTTTTTGTTTCTGAATGCTGATGGACTGTTGGCTTGTCACATTTCATTCAAGGACATCCTTTCATGTCTAGCTGTTTCCTTTTACAAATCATGCTTTTTTCAGGTCGCAATCCTTTTACATCATCATTTCTTCTAACAGTAGAAAGCTGCATACAGCTTATTGTCTGCCTCCACGTTTCTCTCTGGCCTCGATAAATATGAAAACATGGAATGAAAACATGGAAAAATACAGTACCCTCATTTAGGGGCCCATTAGGATGTCGGGCGGTAGCACCACCGCCGTGCTGACGGATGTAAAAACCACCAGTTACCGTCCGCCCGCCGCGGCCCACACACCCGCCCAATTAGGATGTGAAAAGTCAGCCAAACACCGCCCGTAAGCCAGCGACGCCGTCCGCCATCAAAGTGCGCCCGTTCACGTAGCGGCGCGGCCCAATGGACACACACCGTCCGACAAAATCACGGACCGCCTGGCGTACAAATTACGATGCCGCAAACAAACAGCTCCCACGGCTAAGAGACACCGCACGAGAAACCAAGGTAGAAACTCGATCGCTGAGTACGGACACCAAAGAGGCGGACCCCCCGAGCATGAATCCAGCACTGCAGGCCCTCCCCATGCTCTACCTCATGCAGAACCTAGGAGCCAATGCACCGCGGAGACGCAGGTAGGCAGACACACAACAAGGGCACGCAAACACCGCACACAGTGCAAGGGCGGAAGAACTGTACATGGCCCCCCCAGACACCCCTGCATGTACACGACACATCCACCACTGCACCCACAAATGTCACACCAGGCAAATTGAAACAACTCGTAACAACCGGGCACACACTACCTGGGACCAGGAACTAACGTCCCCGTCACGGCCCCGCAGCGCAGCGGCGAAGACGCAGCCACACATGCACACAACGCAGAGCCCAACGACAGCGCCATGTATGCGCCGCACACAAACAACACAGGGCACAACAAACACCACACACCAGCCCCACCCTGAATGCACATGTCACGTGACAGTCCTGCCACAGTCATGTCCCCAACCGGCAATTCACTGTTGCCAACCTGACATCACACAACTGACCCGAACATGTCAGTGATGTCACGCCAAATTAGGACACACCCCTGTGTGCAAAACATGGCGAAGCACACAGCGGCGGCAATATCACCCAGCAGAATATGGACCCCGTCGGCAAAAGGTACGCCAGTACCACACAGAAACACCGATACCACCCTGCACCCAATACCAAGACATGCAATACGTAACATCAAAGATCCCGGGGACCGACAACAGGTGGCTCCAATCATAACACCCACACACAAGGCCCAACGTATAGCGGAAACGCAGCGTGCCGCCCACACACGGGAGAGGAGATAGCACTGAATGGCCTTCCATACCCACACCGAAACCACAGCTCAACTATTCAAGCAGGACAATACAGTCATTATCCCAAAAATAGCCCAACACAGGCATGCAGAGGGAACCGTCCACTGGGCAGATAGCGCATAACACGAAAGAACATTTCGAACGGAAAAAGAAATAATGCCACTCCCCCATGTGGTTCACATGCAAGTTATCTGGAAGGAGTCAGACACCACTGACCTTGACCATTCATAGAAGCATGTGGGATGAGGGCCCGTGTCCTCCGCACAAGCTACTATAACCCAAGTCCTGCCTCCCTACGACCATAACAGAATTCCCAGCAACGTCGGAGGTTGCACTCTGCAGACTGCACAGACAGCCGGAGCACGCCATCACATCGCCCTGCAGCAAAATGGCACTTGCACCACACCTACCCAACTACGCCGGACAGATGAAGGTGTACAAACATAACCTGATACAGATCTTGGGATGTGAAAATCTGGCTCTGCTGAACGTAAGTTACCGACTAACTTACCGCATCGCATTGTTCAGCTGCGTCATCCCCGTGTTCTACTGTCGGAGGTGTCCCTTCCACTGTCCTGTGGATTTATGTCTCTCCAACCCGGCATGTCCAATGGCAGAACTGGTACAACTGTTCAAACCCCTGGACGTCCACGACAGGATCTGTTCAGCCTATGGGGGCATGGCGTATGTGGCTGCAATCGGACCCACACTGCAATGGGACCACTGTGCCTCCACACGACGTATTCTGGATCACAGTTTCATCGAATGTCATCCAACATGTCCCATCAGGCTCCTACAAGGGACAACTTACGACCAACACCTTGACAGCCACCATCCGCTGCATTGGATGGCATCCATGTATACCACCAATGCCATGGAAGCCCTGCTGGAAGGTATCGCATACCTGACAACCTGTCAATTCGTCGGACCCCGACGCAATACCCCCAATTGAACGATGATGTCCTACACCGTACCCATGCTTGGCTCCGCACGGACTGAGCAGTTACCAGTACAACAACTATACCATACAACCTGCAACTAACACCACACCATTAACTACACTGCCATGATATCGGATATTTTCCGAACATGCACTCTGTTCCTCATCACATCCAGTAACTCTGCATGAACAGGGGGAGGCAGAGGTATGGAATTTGTGTATGGCAACCACATGGACAAAACTGCACGTACAACTATGCCATAAAATGTATCCTGCGCCCATGAACATATGCACCGGTCAGTGGACAGTAATCGGTCTGCTGTAGTATGTGAGAGCTGTCACCTCACCTTCCTCTGTACTTCCGTGCCAGGACTTTTGCATGGACAACAAATGCATCCCCCAACAACATGACCCCAGTGACTGTGACATGTCCAGGTGCCACCACATTGCAACAACAAGTGAGACGCTGTTGCATGCATGTAGGCTCATGCCCTGATGTCACCTCTCACGCAGGTGTGTTGGAGTAACTATTGCAGCAAACCTGTAACATGGAACTGAGATGTACTGTGCCCATGATGTCAAGTGGTCTGGTAGGCAAAATGTATACTGTCTGTGTCAAAGTCAGCAGCTCCACAGTAATTAGCAAATGTACATTAGCACAGCAACGGCTAAGCAGTTGTAACTCTGAAGCCCACATCCCACAGTCAACAACTAATCACATGTACCCCTATACCCTATGCTATGTGTAATCATGCTGAGTATATCCTCCACATGCATTTCGCTGCCAGTATTGTCCACTATACTGCATCACAGAGGACATAAGTCCTAATACATGGCTTGAAGTAAATATGTGTCTCTGCTTATTCATTCCACGAGTACGGATGGGAGAGGATGAGAGAGTGTGAAGTACACGGCAGTCGTGAGATGACCATGTAGTCCACTGTAATTGGATGTCAACGCAAATGAGTAGCAGAACTGTGGAAGACACACGTGTCATGTGAAGCGGGAGTTACGCTTGGCTCAGGTGGGTGGGTGTGACGGGTAGGTGTGCACATGCAATGTTGAAACACGCTGTGTTGGGAGGATTCCGGAGCAGTACATAACCGCTCTCCTGGGAATTTGTAAAGACCACCTGTCTGGGGATGAATGTGAACTCGTGTGTGCACAACAGGCGGGCACACGATCAATGCTGCATCAGGTGTAGACGTCAGCCCACCCTCTGTGGACATGCTGGATACTGCTGTGCGTTCGCCAGGCCCTTGCCAAGGCACTCACATCCCGTCGACCAGGTGTATCCCCAACATTGTCCACCTGCACAGGCAATCCAGGGCATGGGATGGCAGTGGAGCATGGTGGGTGAGAGGTCATGGCGCGCACCTCCTGGTCACATCCTCAATATGTAGTATGGCACAAGTCAAATGGAAGTAGTGGGGTGACGCACACATCACGAGCAGGAGTGACGTCACAGAAGGTGGCTCGCACCATCTCACTCATTGCCTATTTTCCCACACACGTTACATGCCATTGCAACAGAGAAGCCAGCGCGTGCACAAGCAGCTCCAAGCTCGCCCAGAGAGGCCAAAGAGTGAATGTGTGGGTCCATGAGCTCCAGTTGGACGCGGCCTGGGCCGCTAGGGCAGCTACAGCCTCTGTGTGTTGCAGGTGGTGTATCCGGACTGCGGAGCCTGTCATGCATTGTCAATGTTGCCCGGGTCTCGAGTCGGGGCACCACGCAGGTGTACGGCGTCCCGCCACTTATTATACCGCGAGACAGACCACTTGCTCAACTGGACCCACACATACACTCCTTGGCCTCTCTGGGGCGAGCTTGGAGCTGCTTGGGCATGCGCTGGCTTCTCAGGTGCAAACGCATATTTGGGTGAGCGAGGGGAGGCCATGAGGACAGGGTAAAATATGACTGTCTGACTTCCAGTTAGTATAAGGAATGACCCTGATGTGGTCATAAATAGACGTGTCTCGTGTGTTTTGCAACTAGTAGATAAGCCGATGAACTTCCCATGTCTTGCATGTAGCCCCGCACCTAGACCCGCCCACTCGACACATAAAAATGAGTACCAGCACCACCTCCTTCCCATTCGAAGCACTGACTGGGTGTGACAACCATCGGACAGTCTTGTGTAGTCCACCCACACGTACATGTGGGCCCTCCATGATCCATGTCACCTGCGGCAAAGTGATGTCATGGGCAATGACGGAAGTGAGGAGAGCTGTCTGCCCCACGCACAGATGGCGCATCAGCTCAACAGACCCAGCACTGAGGGCAGCAGGGGTCACATGTGCAGGGGCAGCTGTGCCTGGTGTGAAGGCACATGCATATAGACAGCACATCGAGCAATGTGTAGTCTGCCCACATCTACTGTCCATTGTCAGGCGGACCTAGCAAAAGATCACAAGACAACACATCTGTGTAGGTGTACCCACTGTGACCAACACTGCGCAACAATCAACGTACTCGCCCTGTGCATGGCCCACCCCGCAACGGAGGTCACATTCAGTGCCACTATCTCACACACACATCCCTATCACGAGGCATGGTGTGTCCAATCGACAGGGCTGAGTTTGCGCTTATCCGGAGGGTCCTGAACAGGAGACACATGTAACCCACTAGGCAGTCTGTGTTGTCACCTACTGGCATTGTGCAGTCAATGTGCAGGCCAGGCCTGCTGGGACTGAGAAGGGCAGCATGGCCCCAGCCTGACATTCACATGAGCAAAAGTGCACTGAGACCTGCATTGCCAATTGTCTGTGTCACTGGATGTCTGACATGAAGTTGCCATGTACCACCACTCGGGAGGGACAGACATGTCAAAGCGCCCGAGAGCTCACATACCCCTGCCACCTGCAGTCAGCATGGTGAGCAGTGCATGTTTGAACCCCACAGGCTCTGACTCATAGTGCTGCGGATCAACGACATGTGTGTCCCCCACATGCACTCCCACACACACTGCAGTCGTCTCTCACACACAACTTTCGCAAGGAATCGCCATGTGCAGTGTGCATGGAGCTTGGAATCCAGGATCTCCAGCTCCTCGCTGGTGAGTGGACCTGGACATATCCTCAGCGTCATCGACGTGAAGGTGGACAGGTGGCAGCAGCAGGTGTTGTTGAGGGATGCCAGGCTGCAGTCCCAGGTAGCTGTGGTAATGCCGGTCTCACTCCCACACTCTATAGCCCCCTGGGGCAGGTTCAGTGGGTCCAAGCTGCTGCAATTTGTGTACCATGTCTGCCAGCCTCAATTGCAGATGATGGCCTGCTCCCAGCTGGCCCGGGACGCTACTTCCATAGTGGAACACGCAGGGTGCAACCGCGAGGGTCATTGGAGTTGGCCGCAAGGGCCTGGCCCATGGCGGGTACAGTCCGCTGATGCCATGTGCACCACACAGTATAATGTGCACAATGCATCTGCAGGTGTGGCCATGATTTGTGTGTGGGAGCAGGTCCACAATGGACAGGGCCACAACATGCTGTGTGCATAGGCAGTGACGGCCAGTGCCCAGCCTCCACATGTCTGTTAGCATAACATCATGTACACATTGGCATGGGAGCATGGGATATGCATATGCACACACATGCCATCTTTCACTATGTACATCTGCCACCTGGCACGTGCAACGTTACGTGTCACTTGTGATGTGTATTGGCAATCACACAGCCGTGTTGGCATGGAGCTGTCAATGTGTACACCTGTCAATGTTTCTGGAGGTGTGATCCGTACAGTGCTGTACATTGGGTGCAGTAGGGACATCAATGACTGTCTCATATCCCCTCGTGCTACAGGTCCCACTTGTTTTGGCCGCTCAGCCTGTGTCCATAGCGTTGTTGGTGTGTGCCATACTCACCCAGCCTCGGAAGCAGTGTCATGCACAGCAGCTAGTTATGTTGCCGTGGTATTGCCGCTTGCCAAATATGCAGTCTGATACCATCAGCATGCCTTACAAGTTATTAAGGCCTAAATCCCCATGTGCATGCTCATAGCAATGGTGTGTGTCACTGCCCATTGCAATTGGTAGGGGACCTGTGTAAGTGTATTGTGGCTGTGTGGCCCTACATGTCAGCTGTTCTGTGATTCAATTGCTTGGTCAGTCATTTTTGTTTTGTGTATGTGGAAATGCCCTGTGGCGTGTTGCTTTGACATGTGTCCACTTCCATCTTTCCTAGGAGGAGACCAAACATACATCGCCCCTACCAATTGCTGTCAGACATGGAGGATGTGGAGGTAATCTGGAAATTCCGGCTGGACCGACCCACCCTGCATCGCCTATGTGCCTTGTTGGAACCCCACCTCCGTCCTCGCAGGGTGTATCCAACTGCATTTACCCCCACGGCTAAGGTGATGGCTGCACTGCATTTCTTCGCCACTGGGTCATTCCAACACACAGTGGGCAGTGGAAGTGGGATGTCCCAGCCCATGTTCAGCATGGTGCTACGTGATGTACTGTCAGCTATGATGCTGTACAGGAACAGGTACATCAGATTCCCCAGGGCTCGTGAATTGGCAGCAGTGAAGGGTGATTTCTATGCCCTTGGATGGATCCCCCACGTTGTTGCTGCAATCGATTGCACCCATGTTGGCCTTGTAGCACCACAGGCCATGGAGCACATTTATCGGAATAGGAAGCACACCCACTCCCTGAATGGCAAGTGGTGTGCCTTGCGGACATGGTCATTACACACGTGTGTGCGAAGTTTTCAGGATCGGCCCATGACTCGCACATCATGCGCAACAGCATCCTACCACGTCTGATGACCAATCTGCAACCGGACCGTGCTTGGATTGTTGGTGAGTATGTGTACTCGTGTAGCGTGCCTGGTGTGCGATGCTGTCTTGGGGACAGTTGGAATTGCAACTAATCTCGGTATTCCTCACACCCAGGGGACTCTGCTTATCCGAATGGGCCTTGGCTGCTCAGCCCATTACGTAATCCTCGGACCCCAGCTGATGACCGCTACAATGAGGCACATGGGAGGACCAGACGTGTGGTGGAGCGGACCTTTGGCCTCCTCAAGTCCAGGTTCAGATGCCTGGACCGCACCGGGGGCGCACTGGCGTACTCCCCACAGAAGGTGTGCCAGATAGTAGTGGCTTGCTGCATGTTGCGCAATCTGGCTATTCACAAGCAGATCCCCCTAATAGTGGATGACGGTGATCATCCAGGGCCCCAGCCTGCAGACCAGGACGGGTCCAGTGACGAGGACAGTGGAGAGGAGGAAGCTGTGAATGTGCGTCAGCAGCTCATCGCCCGCTACTTCACTTGACGGTGAGTGTCCATTTACGACGGCTGAAGTAGCTGTAGTTGTGCAGGTGTATGTGTGCTCTGTCACGGAGGCCTTTTGTTCACTGAGTGCTGTGTGTCAATGGTCCATGTCTAAGTTAGTATGCCACTGACAGTGGCTGTAGCATTGTGCCCTGTTGCTCTGTGAGATGTGTGTACATTGCTTGTAGTTGGTGACAAGTACTGTGTGATGAGTGTGTGACACACTCATTGAATGTACTCTTGTTCTGTTTTTCACCCCTAGGTCCCTACAGCCTCTCCTGTCCCATCGACATACCACACAGCAGATGCATTTCTGCTCATGGTGCCGGTTGCACATCGTTGAATAAACACAGGGCACAGACAGCAGATTGTGATCAAGGTGTATTTATTTTCAGCGGTGACATGTTATTGTGTGCAAGGTGTTGACAAAAGTGGTGCGTGCAGTGACTATGAGTTGACGGTCATGGCTGCGTGATGCTCAAGGTGTACCCATTTAGTCCTATGTCCACAGTCCAACAGACACATGCCATTCACATGGCAGTGTGGGGTAGGATCGTATTACAAGTCAATGCAGTAGGTGGTCAAGGTGGCTGGCTGACTCACTGGCATTTGGTGCGTGCGAAGTCCTCTCTGGACACCTGTTTCCTCTTCGGACGGCCCCTTCCATGTTTGGAAGGGGGGGTGTGTTGGTGGGCTGCTGGTGGTGGCTGAGGAGTGCTCACTCGCTGTGGACACAGGGGAACGCGATGCAGCACGACCCTGCGCCACAGCAGGTGGTGGCAGAGGTGGTGTTGCTGGCCTTGCTTGTGCCCTCACCACCACCACCAGCTGGCCCATGAGGGCCACGAATTGGCCCATATGGGCGTCCATGGACCTCAACACCCCAAGGACCTCCCGCGTGTCGCTAGCCGACCTGGCCCATTCTCCTTGGGCCTCTTCATAGGCCCCAAGGACTCTGTCGATTTGCGGCAGGGCTTGGCTCCCAGGCACAGATGGCGTTGGCCTGACCCTGCTCCTCCTACCAGCACTGCTGCCACCGACCTGCCCACTAGCCACATTGCTCACCATGGTCCTCGGTCTGGCTCCCAGGGTGGACCCCGACGGCCGGGCCACCCCTTGCGCTGGGGCTGTGGCCAGGGATGACGTGGTGGTGGTGGTTGCGGCGGTGGTGGTGGTTGCGGCGGTGGTGGTGGTTGCGGCAGTGGTGGTGTTTGCGGCGGTGGTTGTGGTTGCGGCAGTGGTGGTGGCCGCAACGACCGTGGCAGCAGGGGTCTGTGACTGGTCAGCAGCCCTGGGTGATGGGTTGGTGGGTAGGAGGGGCCCTGGGGAGTGGCTGTGCCCTGCCACACCATATGGGCCTGCTGGGTGGTCCTCGTCCGTGGTGGTGTCCAGCTCCTCTACATCCGTGAGTCCGGGTCGGGGGCTTGCGGACTGGCTGTGCTGGCTGCTGTCTCCTCTCCAGCATCCAGCTGTTCGGCACCTGTGGGGAGAATGAGATAGGTTATTGTGTTGCACCTAGCAAAGTATGTATTGGTTGTCTGACATTCACAGTTCGTGCACTGTCGTGCACAGGTTTCCCAGAGGCGTGTGTGTGGATGTACGATGTGTGTATGCGTGGGCAAGGCAATGGAACTGTGTGATGTGAACATGTGGCATGGGACGGATTAGCAATGCCGATGGGTGTGTGTTGCTATACTCCTACATTTTGTGGCTCGGGTGTATGCGGGCTCCAGACCCATCGACGATATTGAGGTGAAATATTGTTTTGGGGTTCAAATGGAACGCTTAGAAACGCAGATGGGAAAAGGGTACAGCCCCTCAACGCTTTTGAGGTGAAATATGGTTTAGGGGTTCAAATGGAACGCTTGGAAACGCTGATGGGAAAAGGGGTACAGCCCCTCAACGCTTTTGAGGTGAAATATGGTTTAGGGATCAAATGGAATGCTTGGAAACGCAGATGGGAAAAGGGGGTACAGCCCCCTCAACGCTTTTGAGGTGCAATATGGTTTAGGGGTTCAAATGGAATGCTTGGAAACGCAGATGGGAAAAGGGGTACAGCCCCTCAACGCTTTTGAGGTGAAATATGGTTTTGGGGTACATACTGTGACATATGGGTGCAGAACGGGACATGTGTTTTGGCAACATGACAGTGCAGAGACAAAGGTGTGTGTATGTCTAACATACCCGGCATATCTGCTGACTGGTATCATTTATGGACATTACATTGGAAGCATTGTTGTTAGTGAGTGATGGTTGTGTGCCACACGACGTATTGCAGATGGGCCAATTACTTGGTGTGCGTGCTACCCTCGGCCATGTGCAGCAATGCAGTGCTCTTGGGGTGTTGACTATATTATGTATGTTGTTAATCACAGTGTGACGTGCGCTTCAGTCACTGCAGGCACATTATTTGTCATGGGCAGGTATCTTTGCAAAACTACTGTATGAGGGCCAGCTGTTCGGATGACATACCTTTCATGACACAGGGGCTGACAGATGAGATGGATGATATGTTGAATGTGCATTGTGTGCCTGTGTGTTTCATGGGTCCAGTGGTGTGTATGTGCATTATTGTTGTCCCACGCTGTTACTTCTAGGCAGGTTGGACTTACATGGGCGTTGTTGTACGATGTGTGGGTGACAGGCAGTAAGAACTACATGGACAAGACTTCAATGGTGTTGCTGATGTGTGTGATGAGTGGCACAGTGCCCGCCGTGTGGGTCTGTGCTCCAGTGGGACTTGTGCATGCAGACGTGGCTCCTTAGGTGTTGCTGTGCTTGTGATGGGTCATGTGGGGTATGACTCTGTAATACATGTCCGTGTGCAGATTGGTCACATGATTGTGACAGGGAGCAGTGCTGCGTGTTCCTCTGCTACGTGACATGTCCCATGTGTTAGTCGTAATACAGTCCTCATGCCTACAGACACCCTGCCCTGTACAGTTTTCCACCTACAGGTTGTTTTTGAGTGTGCAATGCAATGGATGCCACATGGTTATGGGAGGGAGGGGTGCTCCATGTTGCTGGTCTGTGGGAGTGGGGGTGGTGTTGTGAGTTGTGGTGCTGGCTTACCACCCACAGAAACCCCTCCATATAGGGTGAGATATCTACCTGTCGGCTGAAGGTGTGCACTGCAGTGGCTGACACATGGGTGTGGGGTGTGCTCCACCTTGCTGCGCTGTAGGACTAGGGGCCTGGTGTGTGTTGTACTTCAGCTGTCCCCCTCCCACCCACTGACTTTGTGTTCCGGCTACTTACCTGTTACTTGTCGGTTACTGCAGCTATGGCTGACACATGGGTGTGGGGTGTGCTCCACCTTGCTGCGCTGTGGGACTATGAGCCTGGTGTGTGTTGTACTTCAGCTGTCCCCCTCCCACCCACTGTCTTTGTGTTCCGGCTACTTACCTGTTACTTGTCGGTTACTGCAGCTATGGCTGACACATGGGTGTGGGTGTGGTGAGTGCTCCTTCTGGCACTTTTGGAGTACAAGGGGACCTGGTGGGAGTTGCGTGTGCTGGCTGACTGTACACATGCCTCCATGGTTTTGTTAGTTGGTCGGTTTGGGCTGAGTGTGTGGTAGTGTCTGTTGCATGTGTGAGTGATGTCTTGTGTATTGTGTACTGGACATGGGGGTGTTTGTCCCTCGGAGCTATGGCATAGTGGTAGTGCATGTGAGTACATAGCGGTGTGCTGGTATACATTTGTTTGTACTTACCAGCCTCCACTCCCCTGGTATTCCGGTGAGACTCTCCGGATGTATGATGCCTCACACCTTCTCCTCCCACGCCTTGAAGGTCTTGAAAAGCGCGGGGTTACCTCCGCCAGTCCTGTCAGCCAG
Organism: Calotriton arnoldi; assembly: GCA_963921515.1. Classification (NCBI taxonomy): domain Eukaryota; kingdom Metazoa; phylum Chordata; class Amphibia; order Caudata; family Salamandridae; genus Calotriton; species Calotriton arnoldi. The sequence continues at coordinate 319,815 of CAWUFW010003857.1, read as the reverse complement.
CTGCCGATTCTTGGCCTCCTTCTTCTTGACCTCCCTTTTCATATCGTGCCACCTCTTGGTGATTTCGCCTCGGTTGCGTGGCACGTTCCCTACTGCATTGACCTGGTCTCACGATCCTGCTCCACATCCAATTTCTGGTGGCTACTGTTGTCTGTTGGACCTGGTTGCCAAAGATTTGTGGGTGCACCTTGATGATCTCGTCGACCATGACCGTCAGCTCAGTTGAAGTGAACTTTGGCATTCTGTGTGCTGCCATGGTGTGTGGTTTGGTGTTTGTGGTGCTGGTGCGGTGTGTGTGTGTGGTGTGTGATGTGCAGGTCGTTTGTGGTGCTGGTGTTTGGTGCTGGTGCTGGTGCTGGTGCTGGTGGTGGTGGGTGTGATGGGTGCTTATCTGTGGTGTGCTGCTGTCCTTGCTGTGTCGCTGTGTTCTCTCCTCTCTTCTTGGCTTTGTAGTGTTGCAAGGTATTGTGGTCTGTGAAGGGGCTGCTTTTGTGCTTACCTATGTGGGTGTGTCATGATGGTCTGTTGTTTTCAGGTGTGTTGTGGCTGGTGTTCTGGGATTAGTAGTTTATTTGTTTGTCCAGGGGGGGGTGTTTTCGGGATGTGTAATGTGTTTGTGTATTTGTGCGTGGCTTGCTGTGTGGACTTGTTGGCCATGTTGTGTGTGTTTGTTTGGGTGCGCAGATGGTTTCTGTGCAGGGACGTGGCCGCCAGGGCTTCCGCCGTGTCCATTTCCATCTCTGTTGTTTACGATGGCGGGCGGTGTATTTACCGCGCTCATGTCGGAGCGATCCTAATTTCACGGGCGGTGTCTCGATCGTCAGGGCGGGTGGTTTTTGGTTGTCGTGCGTATTTAGCGTCCGTGGCGGACGGCTAGACTTAGAATCGGACATGATCGGGCGGTATTTTTGGGTTTTTTCCGCCGCGGGCGGTGTTCGCTTCGCGGCATCGTAATTGCTCGGTCGGTATTCAGACGGTGTAGGCGGGCGGATTTTTACCGCTATGGTGGATGGCGGATTTTTTACCGCCCGGTATCGTAATGGACACCTTAGTGGGTCACTACTACTTACCTGTTGAAGGTAGAGTGAGCACCTACCTCTTTAACAATCGAGGTATCCCAGTGGTCGGAGCAATATAGTTCCCAAGAGAAGCAATCTACATCTCTCCTTAAATTTTAGAGATGAGTGCACAGTGTTCCTCGAGTAACACAAACGATGAGTATAGCTGATAGTGTATCTTTCTGTTTCTGTTGTTCAAGAGTGTGTTTACTTTGCCTCATTGTTAATATTTACTCCATTTTTAGTTTACTTTTGACAGGGAAAATTTAGCTTTGATGGTGATGAGCAGTTGAGCGGGAAAGTTTTCATTTGTAGTGCTTTAAGATGACAGTGTGTCAATTGGTGTACATAACACATGGTTAGCTCTTAAACAAAGCGTACAATCTGCTCTAAAAACCCTAGTTTTCTTCCTGTCAGGGCTGCATCTCGCATCTTCTGTCCCCTCAGAGTTTCTTTCCCAGCAGCTACGTTTGTCTCTGCCAGTTTCCTGGAACCCCCTGTAGTCCTACAAATAAGTCCTGATATGGACTCCTAGGGCATTCTTTTGAGTGTGCCAGTTGATAGTTTGATACATTTATCCTCCGTGGTTTCATTGCAGGAACTCTGAGGTCAAATCCCAAGGTCATTGAAATAGGTAATTTGTCACAGAGAACCCCTTTGTGTACTTTGAAATGGAAAATAACTAGAACAAGAAGTAATCTATGGTCAAGTTGGAGCCTGCACATATAAGAAGAAGGGAATATGTAACTCTCATTGAGAATAAGACCTTCAGATATCTGTCAGTCCATGATTTCTCATCATGTCATTCAGCATTACCCTGATGTTTGCATTATTTGCATCAAAAAGGGACTTTAATGTCTATAGATTAGCAAACACCTATTCCCCTTCTGGTACAATCAAGGTTTTCAAGATCCTGCATGGTATAAACTGCTCGACTGACGTTTATCACCCTTACCACCCAGGCACTTTCAGTTTCTCAGATTTACATAGATGAGAAAAGAGTTGTGTTAGACTTGACAGTCTTAGGGTGCTCTTTCCCCAACTTTTTGCCTTACTCCTCTACTTTTCTGATCTTGTTTTGCTGTTATTAGAGCTCTGGGCACTTTACCACTGCTAATCAGTGCTAAAGTGCTTGTGTTTTATCCCCTAAAAATGGTAATATTGGTTCATCCCCAATTGGCATATCAAGTTCACTCATAAGTCCCTAATAAAGTGGTAATACATGTGCCCAGGGCCTGTAAATTAAATGTTACTGGAGGGCCTGCAGCACTGACTGTGCCACCAAGTAGCCCTTTGAGCATGTCTCAGGCCTGCCATTGCAGAGCCTGTGTGTGCAGTTTGCACTGCCATGTCGACCTGGCAAATGAAACCTTTTTTTAGGCCGAAAAGTTCCCTTTTTAAACATATAAGTCATGGCTAAGGCATGCCCTGGACAACCGAGAGGGCGGGGTGCAATGTATTTAAAAGGCAGGACATGTACTTTTGAGTTTTACATGTCCTGGTTAGGAAAAAAGCTCAAATGGCATTTTTTTTACTTTAGCCATTTGGCGTTTGTAGCCTGTGTCTGATCACATGATTGGATGCAGTTGGCAGTTGGGCTTTGTTTATTCATCCTAGACAGCCACACACAATGAGAGCTTAGGTGTGTCTCAAGGGGCCATCCCCGGCAGGATGTGAGGGAGGAGCTGGGCACAGCCTCACCTACATCTGAATAAGGCTGTGCCCTGTCCACACACAAAGAGCTGCATACCCCCCTGTAATGATTCCGGAGCCAGGGCAGGAAAGCACGACATCTGTGCACTACAAAGGCATGTCTTTGAAGTCTCCCCCACTTCAAAAGCACCACTGGGTATAATTTATGGACCTCAGACATGAGCACTTTAGTTCACTTCTGGACCTGTGGGTACTCCGCCAGGAAGAAGGACTGCTATGCTGCTGAAGGACTGACACTCTGTTGGATTGCACTCTTCTGGACTCCTGCTTTGCTGTGCTGATCTGCTGCCTGCTGCCCTCTTGCCTGCATATGAAGGACTGAACCTTCATTTCTTGATCCCAGAACCCAGAGTGTCTCCAAGGGCTAGCTGACTGGCCTCCAGATCTGAAGCCTCAGGGATGTAACAGGCTCTCAACCCCTGCACCTGTCATCTGTGAGTCTACCCTGCCAAGTGGTGTCACCCCAGTCCTGGACCCTTCGAAGTGGGCTTAAAGTACTTGCCAGCAGAACTGATGCATCTTCTCTGCTGAGTGACAAATCTCCAATCCAAACCAACACATCTACTTCGCCAAGTGCTGCATCCCTGAGCAGAACTGACGCATCCCCGCTGCTGGGTGGATTAGACCTGCCACAAAAGACTCGCATCGCAGCCACCTCTGACATCTTGGGACCGACGTATAGCCTTCGGAACTGCCCCTGCATGATGCTCTTCCTAGCACAAGCTCCTTGAATCCATCGTCGACACCTGCCTCGATGAAGGCACCGAAAGTGCACATCATGGCTTTACCGCTCATCGGAATCAATACATCGCTTCGCATCCTCAACACCAAACTTTGCATCACAAGCTCTATCGACAGGATCCTGTACATTGATGCAACAGGAACTCACACTGCAACCTTGCCACATATCAGAACTGTAGCTGGCCGGGGCCTTTTCGCGATCGGCCTGAACTTGTGACTTTGTCCCGGTCCGGTGTGACCAGATATCCCCAATAGCAATTTTGCTATTTGGAGCTATTTTTAACAATAGACTTTAAAAATTAACATCTTCGGTTCTACTAATTGGATTGTAGTCGTTTTGGCCTTACTTCATTTATTAAAATTAGTGCCAATTTTTTCTAACCTGGTGTAGAATCTTTTTGTGTGGTGTTTTCACTGTTTTACTGTACAAAGTGCTGCACGAATACTTTAAACAGTGCTTCTAAGTTAAGCCTAACTGCTCTGTGCCAAGCTACAACAGAGTGAGCACAGGTTCATTTAGGGTTTGCCTGTCTCTTACAATGACTAGGATTATGGTTGCTTCTTTACCAGGGCTCATACCCCAGTCAGCAGGTATCCCAATTTCTAACAGGTCTCCTGTAGGTGTGGAATGTCTACAAATTTATAGCATAGATAGAATAAAACCCTTTTCTCTTATCATAATGTGATAAGCCATTGTCACTACTGGATAGAATGGAATAAGATAGTGGTTTGGCGGGGTTCTTGAGATCCATCATATTAAATTTGGTTTGTCTTCCTGTGGAAGGAAATCCGAGTGCAAATGTGGCTTTGTGGCTGGATAGACGTAGGTAGTGATGTGTGTTGTGTTAGCTTACACCATGTGAATACCAAAAATTGAGTTTTGTCTGCGTAAAAGAGCAATCCCAAAGCTGAAATAGCAAAATAATTCAGCAAGAGGGGAATTTCAAATATTAAATAGTGAAGAACTTAAGGACAATCCGAGTGGGACTCTGCAGATAACAGGTTTCTTAAATTAATGAAAAGCAGGCAGAGAAACAACTTGGGTTCTGGGAGACAAAAAAGAGCAGAGGCGCTTGAGAACTTGACAATGAATGTCAGTATTGAAAAGGCGTAATAAAAGGGTGGAATGAGACACAGTATAGAAAGCTGACAAGAGATTAAGTACGACAAGGGCACAACAATCCTTGTTTCCAAGATCATCCTAACATCATTAGTAGCAGCAAGCAGAGTGGTTACAGTGCTGGGGCTGGTGCAGAAGCCCAAATGAAAGGTGTGGAGATGGAATTGATTTCCAAGTAGTCTGTAGACAGCTTTCTTTGTGAGTTTGGTGAACAGGGATGAGAGAAAAAGTATGATAATAAGAAGGGCCAATTGGGGTCAGCTGCATGTTTTTTCTAAAGAGGGATTGCCTGTGTGTTTCCAATACTCAAATACCTATCACTGACTGAATATAAGAGGCATTGCGAAGAGTCATTAGGACAGGAACAAAAGTACCTAAAACAAATGCAAAGTAAACGAGGTGGCCAGGGGATAAGGGGAAACACAATTTTATCTTTGCAAGAGTTGTAATGGTCTCAGATTTAGATAATCAATTGTAAGCTGTTACAAAGTACCATTAGGAGGAGCATAGATGAAATCCAAAATACTTAAAGAGGTTAGTAACAGTTGAGCCTCAAAATGTGTATCTATTTCACAATCTTCTCAGTAACAAATTGTGATAGACTGGTGCAAAATTCCTTAAAGGGGTGGTTGTGATGTTACTGGCATCTGGATGTGTACATTTTTAACAATTTCCAAACTTTGACAGGCAGAATTGTCAGTGTTACCAACTCTGACTGGTAGATCAGATGCAACTTTTTCTTAATGTTGGCAGAAATGGTTTACAAAAGAAGCCCCTACCGTTGCTAAAGGTGCAAGATCAGCAAGACTGCCCTGTTGTTGTGTTCTTCCTGGCACTATTTTTCATGTACAATGCAGGTGTTTGTTTCTGTGAAAAAAACTACAGTTGCCTAAACAATGAGAAGTTTTTTTATTGCACTGTAGATTGTCCGTGGACAGGTCCGCTGCCTTGAAGAGCTCCCGGCACATCATTGGTGGTAGCCGTATGCAAATTGGCTGCTAACAATGATTGTTCAAGGTAAGAGTTTGCAAAGGCCCCACCAGTTTATTGTCATCCTTTGGAGGTTATGGAGCTGGCAGTGTGATGAGCAGGAGCTTCTGCTACATCAAACTTTATTCAAGCGTTTTGTTTTATTGAACAGTCCTTGCACACAACTTTGGGCATCTGAGAGACATCTGCCAGTGGCATCAGCATAGAGGATGATTTTATATTCTGATTAAGCTATCTTTAGCAATACATTTTAGGAACTGTATTGAAACAGGAAATAGAAAATAGAGAGTATTTTATTATCAAACATGTGAGGGGGCACTGCTTAAGCTACTGGTTATCTAGATTCCTTGAGGGAAACATTTACACCAATAATAGTAATCAATAGTGAAATGTCACAAATGTGCGTTACTTTTATTACCATATTTTCTGGTTTTACTCCGCTTGAAAAATGATTCTTGCCTTTCCTGTTTTATGAGCAGTGTTCCAGGTCTAGGAGAAAAGCCTAGTGCATCAAGAAATGTGGTATTGCATGTTAGATAACAGGAGAAAAAATAATAATAAACAGGTTACAATAGCACTTCTCACCTCACAGTGTTTAACGTATTAGTTTTATTTTGTGTTAATGTCATGTAATAATCAAATCAATTAACTTCAATTTATTTTATCTACAGGGTAATTTTAATTTCTTGCATTGCTGCATTTCTGAATAAATGAATAAAGTAAATCTAAGCTCGGCTGAATATTTTTTAATTGTTGGATTTTCGTATGTTCCGCAGTTGCAAATTCCACTTTTTTTTTGCATTTTTAATGGTTTACCTGTTAACTCCTGTAGGAAATCTTGTGATCTTGATAACAATTTACTCAAACTCACATCTGCATACTCAAATGTATTTCTTACTTGCAAATTTATCATTTATCGATATCTGGCACATCTGAGTCTTTTTTCCAAAGCTGCTGGCCTACTTTTTTATGAAGGGCATACAGGTATCTCTTATAGAATGCCTGCTACAGCTTTTTATTTCCCTGATCAGTGTAAAAGTTGAGTTTCTTCTCCTCACAGTCATGGCTTATGATCGGTATGTGGTGATCTGTAATACCCTCCATTACACATATCATGAACAAGGCTGTGTGCATGTGGTTGGCTGATGGAAGCTGGGGAGCTGGTCTTCAAAATGCAATTCCACATATTGCGCTAGTGTCCAAGCTCTCGTTCTGCAATTCCCACATAATTAACCACTTTTTCTGTGACTTGACTGCCCTGTTAAAGATTTCTTGCAGTGACACTTTCAGCAAAGAGACATATATTTGCATTAATGGAGTTGTAATAGTAATTATGCAATTTATTTTAATCATTATATCTTATAGTAAAATCACAGTGTCAATTCTGAAAATCAAATCTAAGAGTGGTAAAGACCCAGCTTTCTCCACATGTGCCTCCCACCTCACTGTAGTTATTTTATTCTAGGCATCTCTCTGTTCTACGTACATGCTGCCGACATCCACATATTCAATTAAAGACAGCAAGATATTATCTTTGATATGCTGTTATTACTCCACTGTGTAACCCAGATATATACAGTTTGAAAAATGCAGAGTTTGAAATGCTCTGAGAAAAATATAGTATTTCAATGGTGGCTAATCAAATTAACATTCAAAGATAATATCATTATTCAAACTATTTGTCCGATTGTATTGTCTGATGTATTGATCCCAATCTCTCTGTAATGTAATTTTTTTAGAGTTCAATGTTGTTGCTAATGTTTCAGCAGCATGCTTTTTAAAAATGAATTTCCAGAGAATAGAAAGATTTCTGTGTCAGAAAAAATGCTGTTTGACAAAATGCATTTTGAAGGAAAAGGGTGGGATTTATTTTATCTGTTTAAATGTGATAACTGCAGGCATGACTTTACACAAGGACATCTAAATATATGAACGTAAGAATATTTGTTTTGTATAAAATTGCCAAAAATGTGCATACATTTTTCCACTGTTAAAATGGAGGTGCAGAAAACACCCAAAATCTGTCTCTTCTCTGACATAGGTGAACCAAAGTATTTCTAAGATTCCTTTGGGCTAGCTTATTATCAGCTCTGGGACTGTTTGAATGCTTTAGGGCACAGAAGGAGTAGGGGTGCATGAATCAGTAAGCAATGTAGTATGGAGAGAAGAGAACAAAGACAAATTAGTGTCAATATGTATTAAGTAGTTTATAGATGTTAGTGTTAACAATATTAAAAACTAGGATAGAAAAGGAGTGATCTATTTGTTGAGAAGATTTGGGGCACTCTCAGATTTCAAATATATGTTTATTGGGTGGCACATTTTTCAGTATAAAATACCCAGAATATTTTTCTGTGCTGGTTTGGTGGTATTAGCAGGACTCAAATTAAGAGATGTTTGTAAGCATGGTTGAGCGTGAAGGCTTAAACTATGGATAACTATATTTTAAGAGATTGAAGATAATATGGTGTTCCGAACACTCCTTACGAGAGCAAATAATGGTGAGAGAGAGCGATTGTGAATTAGCACACATAGATTATTCTTGTAGAGGTATGTAAACCAATAAACCCTATCAATTATATCAGGGCCAGGAAAGAGCCCCATCCTCTTTCATTTTTGCAATGTTGTCTCTTTTGTGTAATGTATAAGGGCATGTATTACATTTTATTTTATCTTTTTAAGCTGTATAGATGTTTCTCTGCATTAAAATGAGTTTCTTTGCCAATGAGAAATTTAGTAATGGATACTGACCTCTTTAATTCCATTTAAGCACTATTTCCTCACTCAATTCATTTAGTACAGTATTCACATGTAAAAGGGGAAGATATGGCCTTTGAACAAAATCCTTGCAAAAGCCATGTAATGGTTCAGATGGAAATTTGCTCGCAAATATGCTCAATGTGCATAGTAAAGTCTTTAACTCATTGGTAGAACAATATATTTACTCTGAATGAAGCCATTGCATACCAAAAATCTGAAAACATTAATACAATGGAATGGCATGGCTGCGCTAGACTATGAATTTCCTGTGGGTTGAGAATTTTAGCTGCAGAATCTAAAAGGCAGGAAGAGGGTGGGGGAGCCAAACTGGGCTCAAAGGGAGAATGACAGTCTGGCACCAGTACAGGCTGACCCCCACATACTACACCCCCAGCCAAGTAGAAGCCTCTGTAATAGAATAACTCAGAGGGTTGGAAGGGGTGTGTTAGTGAAACATAGCCACACCAGTGGGTTGGCTTGGCCAGATATAACCCCAAAGGAGTGAATGTCTTCATGTAGGATTTTGAGAGAATAGTGCATTCTGGGATAAGAATATGCCACACTTTGGAGGAAGTGGCCATACACCTGGTTGGCGCCCTGCATCCTATTGGTAGGGATGCCCTCCTGCTCAACACCCAGAAACTGTGAATAAATATGGGAGAGCTGTATAGCACCTTAGGTCTTCTGGCTGAGACTACAAGGAGAAGAAGGACTGCTGTGCTTGAAACCTGATCTGCACCGCAAAGGTCTGCATTCTGAAGGAATGCACCTGCTTCACATTCTGGGACCACAGCCCTAAGGGCTTTGCCTAGCTTTAAGAAGGATTAAGGAGTGGACTCCCTGCAAGCTACAGGTTAACAGAGCCCACCTGAATCATCTCCACCAAGAAGTCCTCATCCTGGAGTGCATCCAGTGGACTTTTAAGGATTTGGTGCATTTTGGAATTGTAGTCCCAGTATTTCAAGAACCATCTCAAAGATTCTAGACCCTTGGATTGGTGTTGTGGACACCTTGACCCTCAAGGAGAACTTTTGGAAGAAGTTACAGAAGTTTGGAGCAACTTTTGGAAAAAGCTCCATAAGATGACCAGGTACATTTTGGGAGTTGTAGTCCCAGAACCCAAGAGGCAAACCAGAGCATCTGAACCCTTGGCTGGTGATGTAGACTAAATTCCTGCATCAAGAAACAATTCTGGAAGTCAGTGTAAAGAACTCTTGACTTTGTCCCGTTCCAGCATACCTTTTTTAACCCTTTGAACACAATTTGCTTCTAAGCACTAGTTTTACTTTTAATATTTACAAATTAACATCTCTGGTTTCCTACATTTGATTTTTGTCGTTTTGTTGTCTATTTGTTCATAAAAATACAAAATATTTATATAAATTAGTGTTGGATTCTTATTTTGTGTTGTGTCTTACTTATTTAATGTATTGGTGGTTTAAATGCTTTACACACCTGACTCCTAAGTTACGCTTGCCTGCTCATTGCCAGCTACCAAGGGTGGAGCAAGGGAATACCTTATTGAGACCTTGACTGAACCTTTTTTTGTGATTGTGGCCTTATTAGTAGTAGTAAGTCCCTACTTATCATGATTAATAAACCAGTAACCAACACTGCTTTATTAAAGAGTGCAGTAGACCAGAATTTGGACCATTTTCAAACCAAAGCAATGGAGCAATGGTCGGGTAAAGTCTAGCCATTCACTCTTGGCAAACACTTTTCCTTTGGGTGTTAGAAATTTCTTCTCAACTCTGAATCCTTCCATGGGGCAGAGCTGGATGCTGCAACTGAAAGTGACTCCTCAAAGTAGGATATTTTCATTTAGCAATATCCTTGAAGTTTGCACTCAAAAGCTCTAAGAAGGACAATCAGGGAAACATTTTCACTGAGTTTACAGAGTGTTTGTGTTACTCAGTTTTTCTCACAGTACATGCCTTGTATCACACAATAAGTACTAGAAAAACAGTGTGCACAAACCTAGCACTCATTACCATAACAAAATGTAATCTTCCAGCAGAGGAAGAGAAAAAGAATGGCAAGTGAACTCAAAATGAACAAACACATGAATCCCCCTTCCCCTATGAAAGAAAAAACAGCTATATCGAGAATGATTAGAGTCTGAGTGATAGTATGCCCAATAGTTTTACGAATTATCATATCTTCCCGTGTCCTCCGCCCCCCATGGTCCTCCACACCTGTGACAATATGAGCACCCAGTGGTTCTTGTGATGCCTGGCCCAAGGTTATGTCATAATTTCTGTCTACCATCATTTCAGAGGTAGATATACTAATATCACTAGCAGACCATTGATTAAGTAAGGTGTGAGACTCATCAATGCAGCATTCCTATGGCTGTCTCCAAAGGTTGCAGCGGTCAGGACTGTATCCAAGCCCAAGCACCCTGTCATGTGGTTGTAACATGCGGTAACACCTAACTATTCAGAGATACATATAAGTGTATGAAAGTCACACAAACCTCCTCAAATTTCTGCATTTGATCATTGAGTTTATATATAATATTTTAATTGGAGGCCATTGTGTACATATCTGAAAGCCACATTCAAAAAAGGATGGAGTGGTGGTTTTCCAGGGGTGTAAAGTCTCCACTTTTGAAACCCCAAAAGCCATAGAGAGCCGTCATTTTACATGATGGGGGACAGATGGAAGTGTCATGGAGTAAAGTCAGTTGTCTCGTCTGTGGAGACGCTATCTCAAGTTCACCCTTTAACAGGTCCCAAATCAATCACCAATATTGCAAAAGGGATGAATATTACAGTAATATGTGCACTATGTTGCAATCTGGAGTAGAACGTCTCAAGCACTTAAAGTCAATTTGCTTGTATTCCCCATGGAGCTTAGCTGGAGGACCACAAAGTAACAGAATTTCAGTCTAGCTTCCCTCAGTGTTTTGTCCTGGTGCTCAAGAATAGTAAGCCAATAATCCCTGGAAATTCAAAGATCTGGTCTTGCTTCCCATCAGCAGTGGAGGCTGTGTGTGCTTTTCTGCAAAAAATGAATGTCTGCCAATGTGGTATAGATCCCTGACATGGAACCTCAGTATTACTTCCATGTTACAATGTAGTATAGTAACGGATTGGTCTCTAACGCATAAGCCATTGCACCCAAAGTTTTTCATAAATTGTGATTGATTTGGTGATATTTCCATTGTTGTAAGGGTGGAAGACCAGATTTGTGTGAGACAGGTCAAATGAGATTAGATCTTTGTCATGTATCAAGTCCTCAATGTGCTTAATCATTTGTATCTCCTCAGGGACCAGTTATTTTCATCAGGCCTCATTGTGATTATTTTCCACACTCGAGCATGTAGGTTGACAGAGTCTAAAAAGAGAAGCAATTTATGAGCCTGTTGCCATGTGAATTGTGAAGCATGTATTATAGGGTTGCAGTTGGGGCTGGATTGAGCATGGCCATTGTAGAAGGTTGTTCGACTGCCTATTGTTTGCAGAATGTGCTTTTAAATGGGAAACCATGTAGGAGTTTCTCTGTGGGTCTTCAAAATATTTTCAACATGCAGTAATTGGTAAGCCAAATAATAGAGTTGTGTACGTGCACATCGTAGCTCTCCCGCAGTGGTTTTGGCATAGACTTGGTAGCCTTGAGACGCCGCTTATGGCCTCTTCATATAAATTTCCTAATGAGTATGTCAATCTCCCGTACCAAAGCTTGGGGGATTCTAAGTGGAAGCATGCCAAAGATGTAATCAAATCTCTGCATTAAATTCATTTTTATGATATGCACTTTGCCCCATAGTGACAATTGAAGTTTAGACCAGTTTGTGAATTCTGTTTTGACGTTTTTGATGATGGCGATCAAGTTCAAATACATGCCATGGTATTTTAGGCACCAATGCTTCCAAGCAATTGGTGAGGCTCCTAGTGATGCTGTGGTAGTATGAGAGGTCATCGGCATGGTCTCACACTTATTTTATAGCCCAAAAATCTGAAAAAATACTTGATGAAATTAATTGAGGCCATCATAGACTCTAATGGGTTGACCAGTACAAGTAGTATGTCATCCACGTAATGGAATGATTTCTGTATCCCATGAAAGATTTGTTGCCACTAGTGGTTCCAGTGCTATAAAAAATAACAGCTAGGAGAACGGTCAACGGATGCCCAAAAAGTGGGATGAGAAGTCCCCGTAAGTCACTGAAGCTGTGGGTGACCTGTATAGCCATCGGACTTCATCAATAAACCCAGCATTGGCATTACTCTAAACAAGTGTGACTACTCCACGTGGTAAAATGCCTTTTCTGTATCAAGGGAGATGAGAATCTTTCATCCCTGTCTTGTCTAACTTGCCATACTAAGTGGAAAAGTGTTTTCAAGTGGATTCTCCGAAGAGTGACCAGGCACATAACCTACCTGCGAAAGGTTTATTTACAAGGGGATATTACAGAAGAATTAAACCTCTCCAAAAATAAGTTGGAAAATTATCATTTACAAATCAAGCTAGCAAAAAAAAAGAGTATCTCAAAAAAATATTAGATGTTCAACATGATCAAAAATGATCTTTACAATTGTAAAATCCTTTACAAATCCAAAATCCTAGTCAAGGAAATTCCCAGTCGCAGATGATATGCAACCAGATTTCCACTTTCTTTAAACAAACATTTTTTAACATTAAGAAAGAATTCAGCATTTTAAACATGAATCCTCTAGATTTAGAGCCGGATCCATCCTACAAAGGACCGTCTCTCCAGGATTTTGATAATATCTCACTGGATCAATCACATCAAGCTATCATTGCTTGTAAATCGGGATCACCCTTTGATGCATGTCCTCCTACTGTACTTCATGAGATCATAGATACTGACAATCCAGCTATTAAGCATATAATAAATTCATCCCTAGCAACAGCAGCAGTCCCCGCAGAATGGAAATTGGCAGCGGTTAAACCACTCCAACAAAAACAGGTCATGGATCCCACCACGCTCTCTAACCTTCGGCCCATTTCCCTATTACCCATTCATGGAAAAATTGAAGAGCGACTGGTCAATACACAGCTTACTAACTTCCTTGAGGCAGCCAAGATATTGCATCCTGCCTATCTGGCATTCGTCGAAAGCACTCGACCGAATCTGCATTACTGGAAATGGAAGATACATTGAAACTAACCTTAGATAAAGGTAAAATGCAGTACTGATCTTATTAGAACAGTCGGCCGCTTTTGATACCATCTCCCATGACATTCTTCTATCCCGAATTAAAAGCTGTAGCATTTCTTGCACTGCCTTAGCCTGGATAAAATCTTTTCTTACCGTCTGCAGACAAACAGTGGCCTTAGGATCATTTCTTTATGCCCAATGCCCTATTACTTCAGGTGTCCCACAGGGCTGCTCTCTTAGCCCCCTTCTATATGGCCCTGCTGATCTCGTTAATATCCTCATTCAACATCGAGACAACCTCCTATGCAGTTGACACACAACTGATCTTGGTCTTAGACAAAGAGTCCAATGAAGCAGAGCTTAATTTTAAGTATTGTCTATCAGAAGTCATCAGTTGAATGAGGTTCAACCTTCTTAAATGCAATACAGATAAAACCGAGATAATGTTAATAGGCAAGGATAATCCCTTAAATCCTATCAAATGGTGGCCAGAAGATGACCCTGCTCTGCCTAATACAGTGGAAGTAGTCTAGAATCTCGGGGTAAAATTTGATGTCTCACTTTTGTTTCGACCACAAGCACTTGCAGTAGTGGGATGCGTTTCAATCTTGATAAAACACTCAAAATGGTTTTTGACCTCATTCCCATTTCAGCGAGGAAGACAGTTGCAGTAGCACTTATTCTGTCTAGATTAGACTACTAACACTGCCTGTTTGCAGGAGTTAACAAACAAGTACTAAAAAGGTTGCAGGTCGTACAACATGCAGCGGCCCGCTTTGTGTTGAAACTTCCTTATAGATCTTCAGCCTTGGCAGGCCTTAAAACCCTTCACTGGCTGCCTATTAAAAAAAGAATTCTGTTTAAGCTTCTATTAATCACCGTTAGAGCTTTTAGAGATTTAGGGCCCAAATACTTAGCTGCCAGATTCACCCCATATATTACTGCTGGGACACTTAGATCTTCCTCAGCAAACGTACTAAAACCCCCTACCTTTAAGTACAGAACCAAAGGAGGAAAATCTGTTCTGGGAACTAGAGCATGGAATCTCATGCATATATAGTTGCAGGTAATGGAATCAGAAACTCAATTTAGGAAATCCCTCAAAACTCGGATCTTTAGGTCCACCGACACATTCTGCTCTTCACTTACATATACATGTCTGTTTTTTACCCTCTGTTTATGTCCGCATAGCGCCAATATGCTCCTTTCGGAGTGATAGCTGCGCTCTACAAATACCCAAATCAAATCAAATCAATTAGTCTTCATCCTTGTGGGCAAAACATCTGCCAATATCTTTATGTCTGAATTTATAAGGGATATCTGCCTGTAGTTAGTACAGTTGAGGGGATCCCTGCCTGGTTTGGCTATTAGAGAAATCTGACCTCTGCTAAATTTAGGCAAGGGAGTGGTGTCAGGAGCTATTTCTTGGAATAGTTCATACAACAGTAGCACTATTAGCAGTTTGGTTACTTTACGAAACTCTACTGGGAGTCTGTCATCTTCAGGAACATAAGTGTTCATAAAAATCTGTGAACTCTAGCAGGATATCACATGGGTAAGTGAGTAGTACATTGCGAGCAGTCCTGACAGCAGGTATTGGGCAGTGTGAGTTAGCCTGCTTCAGTTGCACTGCCAACATTTTGCAACTCTCATAGTGCCTCTGTTTCAATCTAAAAAAGCACAGATCATGCATGCCTAGTACATAGAGAGAGTAAATCACATTTTGCCTTCACAGCACTTTTTCAAGGCCTCAGAATCCCAAATCAGGTTCCCACTAAGGAGATACTTCCCAGCCAACCAGAACATTTGTGTGGATGTTACTGTGTCTGCATTATCTTCCAAGTATTGGTACAGATAAATGTTTGGATGGTGTTCATCTTTAGGTTCTTTATAAAGGTTTATGTTCATCCTCCAGCAGGCTATGGGGGGCTATATGTGGCTGTAAGAGATTTAGGTCCAAATCTATATTGGCTAAATCATGGTCAGATGTGCTATTTGGACTTGTGGAGGTCTCCATCAAATCAAGGGACAGTGCCGCCATCATAGTCCTTTTCCTGCGGGTCTGACAAGAGCCAGCATTCCAGGAATGCATGGCAACTAATAATGCCAAATAAGATAAACGTTTCCGAGGTTGCCTGATTTCAGGATTCCCTGATTTATCAAGGTGTAGGTGAAGGAGTGAATTCCAATTGAACCCAATTGCAGGCTTGTTTCCAACAAATAGTAGAGGAGTCTAGAAAGGGTGGTGAGGAGATCAGATTTATCTCCCATGGGTATACATAAGTAACCATTAATCAGCATCTCATTCCATAATTTAAGTTTTGTAAAACCATACCGCTCTGTAGGTCTATCCAGGTTCATAATATGTGTGGCACCAGAGATTTGTTTAATAGGGTAGCAACTTCACACTCCAAAACAGTGGGAGGTGCACAGAAGTGTGTTGTGTTCTACTAGCATGCATCACTGTGTCCACCCATTCCCTTCTCAGTATTTCATGTTCAGTGTCCGTCAAGTATGTTTCCTGAACTAACACCATATCAGGGTGAGAAACAACAGTGTTTTCTTTCTTTTAATAAAATTAATGAGTCCATTCTCACTGACAGATACAATCCACAAGGGTTGGAGCATATTGAGGAGAGAAGGCATCTATAAGGGATATGATGGCAACAATGAGGATGTATGGGGTGTGGGAAAACATCAGAAAATTATCAGATAAGGAACAGAACTCTACTACTGTGTTTTTCTGTCAAATAAACCTCATGTCATTGCCTTCCTTTCCTATGCACACCCTATTTATTAATATGCAATAAGAGAGGGTTTTATTAGATGTATCTTCTTCAATATATCTTTATATTAAAATATTCATTGCCTTACTAGAATGATACATTACTAGTTCAACACTTTTATGTCACATCTCATCGCTGAAAGTGTGTGACTTTTCTGTCAAAAACCTCATTAAAGATAATGTTTTATGGATACATGCCAGACTTTCTTGCCTTTCCTTTGAAGATAAGACTAAATGCCAATGCTCTTGCTGAACTAAACTTAATTCTGGCTGCTTGCTTTGTTTGGAGGTTGAATTCCTCTTGATCACATTATTTTATTTTGATTTACAATGGAGACATTGATTGCTATTGATTGCAGACATATTGGCAGACAATCTGACATCCTCAGACCACCTGTAAGTATCATGTTTACTCAAATTCAAAATTCCATGGGGCCTGATTTAGAGTTCAGAGGACAGATTACTCCATTACAAATTTGAAGGATATCCCGTTCGCTATAGGGGAAGCGTATTGTATCCACGTGTGAAGCAACTATCTAATTGCCTTGGGCACAGATGGACAAAGAAGGGCTCAGGAATTAACCTCCCCCATTAATGGATGGGGCAGAAATATGGATCTCATGCTTTGAAAAGAACACCGCTGGCATACATTTAGGTTGATATTACATCACAAATCTGCTCAGCACCCTCATTGGGGAGCAGACTGACACAGTGTTGTCCCAAGCCCGCATTCCCGCTGTCATGCTGATCAACACTGAGCATGACAGAGCTGCATTTAACTCATTTAGATACCAGATCTGCACATCCCTAAGGGAGATATTCCCTGCCCACCCAGATGTAGGAGGACTGATGGCCGAAAGCATGAAGCTTGGGGAGACTGTGACTGAATCCCTAGACAGGATGAGAGAACGATGGGGGGAGGAGACAGGACAGCTCTGGACAGACGCGGGTCCCCAGGCTGCATTCTTCTACAACATACTCAACAGAGGACTACCATATGAGATCCAGACTGGATTAGATAGTGAAGTAGGGTTGGACACTAAACCTTGGCGGGAAATACAGGCCCACACACTACACAATTATCTGAAGGGACAGGAGAAGCACAGGGAAAAACAAGAGCTTGCCAATGAGACACTACCAAACTGGTTCAACACAGGCTGAAGAATACCGCCTTGGAGGGGGCCGCACTAGCCGTTAATGTCCAGATGGCACCCTGTGACAAGCTTCATCTAAAATATTGCAGGACAAGCAGTGTAGATGACTAAGTATTTATTCTCCAAACAAAAAGGTCTCATCCAGCCACACTGGCAGTAGACAAACAGCTCCTTCCCCACTAACTGCTAACTCCCCCTGGCCTCCCACCTTCCATTACATCATCACCCTCCAAGATTCCATTAGATGACAGCTGCAGCTGTCACATACAGCTTCATCTCACTTTGTATGCACTTATCACAATCTTGCCCTTTAAATCAAACAGCAAATATAAACACTACCAAACAGAATTAAAAAAAACACCTTATTAACTAAGCAAAGAAAAAGTTAAGTTGAGCAATACAAATGCTATGGGATGAGAATATAAATTTTCCTGTTCAAAAATGATATGCACATCTAGAAGAAAAATTGAAAGACATTCATCTTACGTAATCTTCAAGATACTTTGGAGCTTTAACATCTCTACAATATATTTCTCTGAATTCCATCTTATTCTCAGTTTTCTTACCACCTGACATATTTGCAGACATGCTTTCCTGAGCTATCGTCCCTTTATGAATCACTAGTTTATTCATGTTCCATATTTTATGATCTCCTGTCTTCACTGCATTGTTGAAGATCTTATGACCATAATGAGTCTAGAAAGTTTGTACCCACCTTCCTTAACACTTGGTTTCCTTATCATAACCAGATCACCAACAACAACCATTGTTTACTTCACTGACTTCCTCCTATCGTAGTGTTGTTTGCGTACTAGTATTATCCTCTCTTAACTTAATCTTCACTCTTCACCCACATCTACTGCAGGTGTTTTTTTTCTTTAAATGATCGATCCCACCAGGATTCATTAATGTACATGGACGTCTACCCCTAAGTATTTAAAAAGGAGTTGTACCAGTACTAGAATGCGGTGTGATTCTGTATACTTCTACTCTCTTACGGACTTCCTCCTTCCATATCAAACCATTATCTTTGGCCATGTGAATAGTCTCCTTTAATACTCGATTGAAACGTTCTACCATTCAATTAGTTTCTGGATGGTAAAGTGCACATTTTTTTGTTTAATTCCACATTCTTCTAAAAATGTTTCGATTTCTCTGAAACTAACTGAACTCCATTGTCTGTCAGTTGAATTTGCGTTAAACCTTCCTTCCAAAATATTTCTTTCAAAAATTTCACAAAATGTTTAGTTTCAAAACCTCGTGTGAAGTGTACCTCAGGCCATCTTGAATATATATTCATCAAAACTATAATGTATGTTTCACAACCATCACTGCGTACTGGACCAAGTATGTGTAAAGCAACCTCTTCCCAAGGCTCAGCAGGACATTCTCTAATTACCATATTCTGTACCGTAGGTTTCGTGGACTTTTCACTTAAAGCACACTGCATGCATTCTCAAATCAATCTTTCTACTTGTAGATCCATACCTGGCCACCATTACGTCATTCTCAACCTCTCCTTAGTTTTAGACATTCCTTGATGTCCGCAATGGGCTAATAACATGAGTTTGTCTCTCATCATAAGAGGAGGAACAAGTCTGGTTCCCCTGAATAGTAACCTTCTGATAACGCATCTTTAATTCCCCAGAATATTTTGCTTTCTTCACTTCTTTTCTTGCTGCCACCCCATCCAGTTTCAATAAGTGTAGAACTTCTTGTAAGGTTTTATATGATTTCAGTTCTGACCGCCATTTCTCTTCTGACACAACGTCATCACCAATTTCACAGACAATTTCTTGCTCAAACTCAATATCATCAAATTCAAGATCTTCACCTTGCGCCTCCTCTTCTATAGATACTAACCTAGATACAGTGTCAGCTACAGTGTTTTTATACCTGGAATACATTTTATTCCAAAATCATACTCCTGAAGAGCAATCACCCACTTTGGAATTCTACTTGAAACTGCATCTATACCTTTTCGTTTAAAAATTTGACACAATGGTTTGTGATCAGTTCTGATTTCAAATTTGCTTCCCCATAAGAAAGTTTTTAACATTTTGACAGCCCAAAATACCGCAAATGCCTCTCTCTATATAACAGAGTAGCAGTTTTCTGAACCTTTGAGACTTCTTGAGAGGAACAAAATGGTTTGTTCTGAACCTTGTTCTCCTTGATGATAGACTGCTTCCAGTCCGTTAAGACTTGCATCTGTCGAGAGTACCAACTTTCTTTTTGGGTCAAACTTTTTAAGTTTAGGTGCTAAACTCAATTTTTGTTTCACCTCATTGAACTCTGCTTCACAAACAGAATCCCAAATAAATTGCTTTCCTTTCTTGAGTAAGTTTCTCATTGTTGAGCACATTTCCGCAAAACCCTTTATGAATTTACTATAGTACTCTGCCATACCTAGAAATCTGATCAACTCTTCATTGTTGCCTGGGGTTTTCGAATTACATATGGTGTTAATTAGGTCATCCTTGGGAATTATGCCCTTACCAGTGATGGTGTGCCACAAATAATCAATGGATTCATTCCTGAATTTGATTTTCTCTAGCTTCACTGTCAAAATCAAATTCTTAACACCTGTCTCACCCTCTCATCATGCTGAGACACATATTTTCGAAATACTAAGATATTGTATTGATGTATCTTTATTCCTTTTACACCTGTGAATATCATTTCTAACGCTCCCTGAAAAACCTATGCAGCAGACACCAAACCAAATGGTAATCTTGTATATCTGAAAATACCAAATGGAGTGATGAATGCTGTAAGGTCACGTGATTCCTCATCAAGTGTAATCTGGTGGTAGGCTGATGCGAGGTCTATTGTAGAGAAAACGTTCGCCCCATCAAGTAATGTGAACATGTCTGTAATATTTGGTACAGGGTATTTATCTCTAACCACACAGTTGTTGACCTCTCTGAGATCTACACATATACTTAGATTTCCATTCCCTTTCCTAGCTGCTACTACAGGAGCCAATCATTGTGTACCTTGAAGTTCCTAAATGACTCCTTCGTCCTTATGCCTTTCCAGTTCTAAATTAATTTCTTCTATTACAGCTACTGGGACACTTCTAACCTTCTCACACACTGGTTTGGCATTGTCAATTAAACATATTTTGTGTGTAAAGTTTTTAATGCAAACTAAACTTTCCTGAAATACATTTGGAAACTCAGATTTTATGTCTTTTAGAAATATACACTCAGTTGCTTCATGCTTATTTAACTTTGTATCTTGAAATTTTCTTTCAATAGTATTGGAGGTTCATTATTAGAATCAAGCATGAGTCCATATCTCTCTGATGTACCCAACTCAGAATGCTGTCCCCATTTTGTGACACATAAACTTTTGCGTTAACCATGCATTGTTTATATTCAATCATTCCTACAAAATATCTGTCTAATTTAATGGGTTTTCCCCCATAGGCATGCAGTCTTATGTCAGGTTTCAACAGAGTAACTTTCCCTTCAAGTCTCTCAGCAAAAGACTTCTTTGCAACAATAGTAATCATTGCACCTGAATCAAATAATACTTTCGTTTTTCCCCCATTAACATATATGTCATCAACTGGACTATTTCGTTCAGCGCTGCAAATTTGCAAGACTATTTGTCCACACTTGAAATCTGAATCATCAGCAGCATCACCCACTCTGTGATCTTCAACTTCTGAAACTTTCCCTTTAAACTTTTTCATACGACACACAACTGCAAAATGCCCCTTTTATGTTTACGAAAATTGCATGTTGTTTTAAAAGCAGGGCATATTTTTTCATTAGCCAAATTAACTGTCTTCCCGCGCCTGACAAATTTTCCTAAAAATTATTTTTTTTCCACCTTCTGAAAACTTTCTCTTATGGGTTTTTTTACTGTGTTGCTTTTTACTGATACACCAGCATCATTTGATCCATCTCTTTTTATTCCCTTCACACACTTAAAGAATGTTCTATTTTCTTTGCTACTTAGATGATCAAGACTGGGATCATCTTTTTGCCATAAATCTTCACAAACCTTCTCTATATTACACCTAAGCATGAATTGATCCCTAATCATCTCTTCTACCAGAGCTGCAAATTCACAAGATAAAGCTAACTTCTTCAAATCTGTTACATAGTTTTCTACTGTCTCCCCTTCTTTCTTATTCCGTCTGCCAAAATGGTACCTTTCCAAATTAGTACTAACTTTTGGTAAGTAGTGCTTGGTCTAATTTTCACATACACATTTCATACTCATTCAAATCTTCAGCATCGGCATCTGTTACCTCTAGTAAATGATCAAGGACTTCTTAGCCTTCAGTACCTAAACAATGCAACAACAATGCTGTTTTCCTTTCTGAACTTAAACTGGTACCACATACTCTGGCATACCTTTCAAACACCTTCTTCCATTTTTGCCATTTTATAGGTGGTGTCCCAGGTGTCATTAAGAAAAACGGAGGTGCTGTTATATTCTGCATTATATACCCTTCACAAACACTACAATGTTTGACGAGTAACTCCAGCACTCAAACTATGTGCCTGAAACCTTCCCTGCAAAATAAACGTGTTAAGTAAGACTGTATGTGAAATTGTAACTTGCACTATTGTCTTCAAGTGTGAAAGTAACTGAAAATGCAAGATGTATGGTTTGTATGAAAAAGTCTTATATGTGCAAATCACTGAAACCGTAGAATAACCGTAATCTGTACTTTAGTGTGCAAATCACTGAAAGCAAACCATGTTTTGCGCTGAATGGCTGTCAAGTGTGTAAATCATTGAAGCCGTATGAGAATTACTGAATTTGTAGTGTAATCGTAATTCGCACTGTCGTACTTTGCACTGCTCTTGAGTGTGCAAATCACTGAAAATGTACCATGATTTGCACTGAATGACTGTTTGCATAGGGAAGTCTTACAGGTGTGCAAATCATTGAAACTGTAGCATAACTATAAGCAGCAATTTAGTGTGCAAATCACTGAAAACGTACTGTGATTTGCACTGAATGGCTGTCAAGTGTGGAAGTCACTGAAACCCTATGGGAATTACTGAATGTGTAGTGAAGTCGTAATTCACACTGTTGTCATTTGCCTTGAATGTTTCACAAGTGTGTAAATCACTACATCCGTAGTGTAGAGGTATCTCTTCACTCTACCTAAACCTGTTCCAAAATGGCTGATCCTCTATTGTGGCACTTTTCCTCTTTTAACAGTTGTCCTCTTTCTATATTCTCTCTCAAAATGTGCTATAGAGAGCAAATTTCAGCAGTGAAGGACACAGCACCGCTGGAGAGATCCAAACATGAGTAGCTTTTGAACCATCTTTAATTTGGAAAGTGCGTTTCTGTACAACAATGGTATTCACTCTGTCGTATTCCCAGTGAAAGTTATGACAGGGAGATAGTGCTAAAAAAAACAGCACTGCTTAAATTCAGGCTCAGATTACCGCGCACTTGGAATTTTTCAGCACAATAGTGCCATGCTCGAGAGCTTCTCCAAATGAAATAAAATAAATGCGACACAGTAATGCTCCAACTGCTTCTGTAGAAACGTCCAAAATGCCATTTCTATAAAAGCAAAGGCTAAAATTATCACAGGGGAGGCAATAATTATTAGCAGAAGGTCTCTACTTTCACAGCTCTGACTGATCAGATTCGTCAGCTGTTGATGACGGCATGAACCTTCCACAGAGGCACTCCATCGTCACATGTTTCCCGTAACTTTGCAACACCTGGAAATGCTATTATTAAAAGCAATTCACTCGAATGTGAATTCGTTTAAAACACTTGGGGGCATATCTACAAGGCACCGCGATAAAATTATCGCCGCTTTAGCGTCCGTTTTCGGACGAAAAGCGGCGATAATTTTATCGCCTAATCAGCAAGGACACGCTAACGCGTGAATCCATGCTTCTTCGCCCTTTCTCCCATCGCCCAGCTTTGCATCTCTAATGAGATGCAAAGTGGGCGTTCCTCCCCAGAATAACGGGAGAAATGTCGCTAAGCGACATTTCTCCTATTATCAAGCCTCACGCTATGAAGCATAGCGACAAGCAAAGTAGCGATAACCTCTGTTATCGCTACTTTCCTTACGCCTGCTTCAAGACTGACTTAGCCATGATATCCTACGTAAGGTGGATATCATGGCTAAGTATGTCTTGCCCTATCAGCAAGCTATCGCCAAACCTTGTGCGATTATCGCTGTATTTCCAGCGATAATCGCACAATTGGCAGCTTGCGCTCTGAATTTTATCGCTTTGGAGATAAGTGTTGCTGATAGCACGCTATCTCCGCGATAAAATTCAGTTTCGGCCGGCGATAATTATCCTCGCGCTAAGAGCGCTGAGCGATAATTATCGCATGGCCTTGTAGATATGCCCCTTAGAAAGAGACATTTTCTCTGCTGCCTTTCAGACTCTCACTTCGTATCACATCACAATCACAAATACTGAAGCGCTCTGACAAAAGAGTTTCAAGACTGACTCTGTTTTGTAGTGCTCTAGCACTCGATTTGCTCTTGCGCTTAAGTTTCAAAGATATATTTTTAAAATGCACACACTTAGGATTTTTTTTTAAGAAATTGTCTAAAAAATGGGAGCCTTGAACCAAATCCACTTTAAATTTGATTCCAAATCAGCATAACTGTCTTCAAGCGTCGTTGTGGCACACAAACTCCTAAAAATAAAATCTCAGACAGTGATTTTTTTTTACCAAGCACATTCTCAGTCAGAAAATGGTAGTAGAAAAAGTAATTCCTACCATGCGTTGCTCAGCAAAGTCTTGATAACAACAAACCAGGTAGCTTAAACTGTTGAGACCTTCCTTGTCATACTACTCAGTCCGATCCATCGTCGCCAGTGTGACAAGCTTCATGTAAAAGATTGTAGGACACGCGGTGTAGATGACAAAGTATTTATTCTCCAACAAAAAGGTCTCATCCAGCCACAATGGAGGACAAACAGCTCCTTCCACATTAACTGCCGATCCCCCTGGCCTCCTACATTCCATTACATCATCATCCTCCAAGATTCCATGAGATGACAGCTGCAGCTGTCACAGACAGCTTCATCTCACACCCCTCTCAAACTGAGCTCCGCTTATGGACCCCAGAGGGTATCCGCCCAGTCCTAGTGGCTGAAGTCAGGGCTGCTGGGTCCAAACCAGCCTAGTAGAGTGGCACTATTGTCACATAATGGGCCATATGGCTAACGGGTGCCATCTAACAATGTACCACCATCGGAATGGGATATTACCAGGATGACCCCCATGGAGCATCCATCCCCAAAACCAAGCTCAGGACAACACACATGCCTCACGCAATCACCTTCAAGGAAATCAGGCTGCAGTCACCCCACTGGATGGTTGGCTGAGCACAGGGCAATCACTGCAACAGACAGGGAGCTCAGTCCCACAGGGACCGGACCCACAGCCACGGCAAGGTCTGGGGTGATCGTGCCCTAGCACAATCACAGGGTAGAAACACACCATCAGTGCAAGACCATTCACCAAAATGACCTTTCCCCTTTATACCACTCCTGGTCACATTTCCTTCCCTGCCACCACCACCACCAGCCTTCAGGACATCCATGCTATGTCATCCGGGAGTTCACACTAGGGATTGCCACTCAGGTACCCGCAGGGGGCCCAGGGCCCCCACTGCTGTTGGTCCCCCAAGGTGAGGTTGGCTGACCATGCCCCCCAGGAGAGAGGGCAGTCTGACGTGGGAACAGGTTGGGCCCACCAGCTGGTGCATATAAACAGGCCCCCAGGACCACTCACCCAAGTCCAATTCTTTGTGGGCGATGTACTGCTCTACCACCTCAGGGTGTGCCACCAAATTGAGTTCCACCTTTTATATCCAAAATGAGACAAATGCTCTGGTATCAGCATCAGGAGATATGTGCCTCAACACGAAGAGTGCAGCGATGGCCACAATGGCAGCAATATCCTCAAAACTCCTAAAAACCCCAATTACATGATCCAAGTCTATAGGAATATCCATCAAATTCATTAGCCTCACCTCCATCAGGCGAAGCACATAAAGTCCCAACGGGACCCCTGACCATTGCTGAGAAAATACTGCAAGAAAAGCACATCTCCAGCCATTTCCTTGCAGGTTCCAGTGGGGGTCCGCACACGACCTTCCAACCACCTCCAGTGTCCTTTGTTAAAATTAACAATGTCCAAAAACACAGGTAACTGCCCATCGGGATCCACACAAAACAGCATAGAAACAGCCCAAAGATTCTCAATCCTTCCAGAAGATGGGCGTAACACAGTAACTCAGCCCATGTAGAGAAAAACCTAACTCCACTCCATGTCCATAGGCCCAAAGGGACTCGAAAGTGTCAATAGAAACATTAACCTGAAATCCCACTTGCCTTCTTAATTGCCCACAGCACATGCAGGTCAAAAGGACACACCTGTCCTGATCAAAGCGTCACATCTTTAAACGGGGCAGCTCACAGGAAAAGAGTACTGTCCCCACTGTAGCCAGGAAAGGGGGAAACCCAAATACAAAGACCATTAAAACAGTTTAACACTCACTACTCCCCTAAGAGTCTAGCACCCCTTAAAACAGTTTAAACCTCACCATCCTCTATAAGCCTTAACCTTAGCATTTCCTTTGCAGAATCCTATGAGGAAAAAGTGCTCACAGTTAAACCATCAAGCGCATCGGTAAAATGTAAATACAGGTATTTTCCAGACAACTGCTTAACAATGTATCTTTTCCAATCTAGCCTACAACTCTTAGCTCTTATCATATAGGTCCGTGATCGAGCTGAAAGTGCACCAAAACTGCCACGGCCTGCCATTCTGTCGACCTAAGTGTTCAAAAGATCTTCTTTTACAATGCCAATCACTCAAGCAATAGAGGATACATTGACTTTTTGCTGCAATCCCTTCAAAGACAGTGTTTGCTTTGCACCAAGACAAGACACCTCTGGGCACCCAGATGACAGACACTGCACCCAAAGACGACCCTACAGCCTGCAAATGCTTTCTAAATGATTTACTTTTTTATTTCTGTGCATGCTCTATTTAGCCGGGGTGCTTGAGAACCTCTTCTGAGCTAGACGCCTAATGTCATATATTCTGCTTCTACATTCTTGCAACTCATGTGCAGAGACCTCTCTCCCCTCACATATACCTACATTGAACCAAGCGCTAGTGTTCCTCATGCACCACACAGCACACTCTTACACAACACCTGGTATCAACACATGACCACTATGAGCACACAAACTATGAACACCTCATGTTATATATGTTCATTGATACCTCACACCGTAGGTTTTGACAGGCTTTACCTATGCCAGGAGATAGCCCCTGAAAGAGCATAATGCCTTGTCCATCTGTATCTATGTAGGATCAGGGCAAATATCCAACCCCATAGAGTAGAACCCCGTAGGGCACCAGTGAACATCACCCAATATGCGACCAACCCCACTGCACTGTATCTATTCATCGATCCTAGCAACATCCACTCTGAGGTAGAGAGGATGAGCAGAAGGGGCACCATAGGGCAGGATACTGTTTGACCCCAGGACTTCGTAGGAAACGGTTTCCTGGAGGTAGTAAGCCCACCACACCACTGTACAACTATGTCAGCTCCTGCCTCCATATGCAGTCCAAGGGTGGCACTTAACTTGTTTTGGGCCACCTTCTTTTTTGACAAATGGACTGGGGACATGAAATTCCAGTGCAGGGCCACTCACCTCAATCACACAGGGGGAAATGAGTCCCAGGGAAGGGGGTCCAAAGTCAGCACAGGCTTCCCAAGCCGGGAAATTTGGGATAACAAGACGAATAGGTACACATGGTTGGAGGGGAAGATGAAACCCCTAATTGTACGGAAAATTACACTGTATTCTTTATGTATCAGAAGCAAAGGAACCATTCCATTGGGCAGTAGTGAGAACTGCAGCACAAAACTATACTTACTGGACCGCCAATGAGGGACCTCCACATTGATGGATTTCTACTGGCAATGTGGCAACCTTGCCTACACTCAGCTCATCCCCACATGGTGGGGCCTCTGCACCGTCGTGACTATACACATCCCAATCCTGGTCATCCCTGGAGAACATCTGTCTGAGTTGTCTCAACATCTGTTACAGAAGAAAATAACTCTGTTGCATCAGTCTCGATGGAGAAGAACTGCTGATAATTGTGGCTGGGCTCAATACAATGGCATTCCAAAATAATTTTGACTGTTCACAGAGACTCAAGTAAACGCTGGAGGGTCAATACCCTTCTTCACAATGCAAACAAAGGCAAATGCCAGCTGTTTACAAATAACCAGGTGGGAGTTGCTGAAAATGATAAATAATACTGAGCTTGGCCTAAACACCATCAAGGAAGAACTGAGAGCCATCCGCCTTACGGTGATGCTTCATCAGTACGTGTTGGACTTGATGACTTCGATGGAGGGTGGGGTATATGCCAAGATTGGTGCTTCCTGTTGTAATTATATTCCTGGAAATGACATGGACAATGGGACATCGGCTTGTGCCATCCAAGAACTGCATCATCTGCAAGTCGACATGAAGAAGGAGGGAGGTGCCCAGGAGCAGGACCGGTTGCATAGTATCTTTTCATGGCTCTACCTATGGGTGTCCATACTATTCACATAACTGATGCTGGTTCTCATTATTGTCCTTAACCCCTTCGCTGCTAGGCCTTTTCCCCTCCTGTGCTAAGCCTTTTTTTTGCTATTTGGGGTAGTTCGCGCTTAGGCCCCTGTAACTTTTTGACCACATAAAGTATCCACGCCAAATTTGCGTCCTTTTTTTCCAACATCATGGGGATTCTAAAGGTACCCAGGGTTTGTGGATTCCCCTGGAGGGATCCAGAAATTAGCCAAAATACCGCTAAATTTTGGTTTTTTGGGGAAAAATGCGAAAAAGGGCTACAGATGAAAGCGTCTGGTTTTTTCCTGCAAATGGCATCAAACAAGGGGTTGTGGTGCTGAAATCACCATCTTCTCAGCTTTCAGGGACAAGCAGACTTTTGTCAGAAAACCAAAAAGTTTTACACAGTTTTGGCATTTGTCTGGGACATAGTCTATTTTTGCTATTTTTTGTGCTTTCAACCTCCTTCCAGTTAATGGTAGAAATGGGTATGAAAGCAATAATGGATCCTGGAAAGCCATACATTTCTGAAAAGTAGACAACATTCTGAATTCAGCAAGGGGTCATTTGTGTAGATCCTTCAAGTTTTCTTTATAGAAACAAACAGTTAAATATAGGAAAAATTGAAAATTAGTTGAAAAAATCAGCCATTTGTGTCAACGTTTTCACCTGTAACTTCTTCTAATTATGACAGATATTTGAAAGCAATATATCGTTACATCCGCTGGACCTTTCTGGTTGTGGCGATATATAGGACTTGTAGGTTCACCAAGAACCCGACGAACCCAGAGCCAATAACTGAGCAGCATCTTGCAATGGTTTTTTATTATGTACCGGGTATATAGCAATTATTCTGGGAAAATTTATACATGGAAAAATCGGTATGAAAGACACCTATGTATTTGTGAAATGGGAACAAAATATAGAGTTTAGAAATAGTAGATATTTGCACATTTCCGAAATTGGGAGTACCCATACTAGCATGAGAATTATAGGACATTTTTCAAAATGACTTCTTTTTTACACATTGTCTTTCATTTGGAAGGCAGAAATGCATCAAAAGTCAATAGATAATAACAGTTGCTCTACAATTTTGTATTACCCTAAGTCTCCCGATAAAAATGTGTGGGTAGGCCTAGTGCCTGCGACAGGAAACGGCCCAAAACGCAACGTGGACACACCACATTTTCACAGTGAAAAATGACCCTTTTTTTGCAAAGTGCCTAGCTGTAGTTTTTGAACCCTAGCTCTGCCGGCACCTAGGGAAACCTAGCAAACCTATACATTTTTGAAAACTAGACACCCAGGGGAATCCAGGATGGGGTGACTTGACTGGCTCTCACCTGGTTCTGTTACCCAGAATCCCTTGCAAACCTAAAATATTGTCAGAAAAAAACAAATTTTCCTCACTTTTTTGTGGTGGAAAGTTCTGGAATCTGCATGGATCCACAAAATTTCACCCACCCCGCGTTCCCCAAAGTCTTTCGAGAAAAACGGTACCTCACTTGTGTGGGTAGGCCTAGTGCCCGAGACAGGAAAGGGCCCAAAACGCAACGTGGACACACCACATTTTCACAGTGAAAAATTACCCCTTTTTGCAAAGTGCCTAGCTGTAGTTTTTGAACCCTAGCTCTGCCGGCTCCTAGGAAACCTAGCAAACCTATACATTTTTGAAATCTAGACTCCCAGGGGAATCCAGGATGGGGTGACTTGACTGGCTCTCACTAGGTTCTGTTACCCAGAATCCCTTGCAAACCTAAACAATTGTAAAACAAAACACATTTTCCTCACTTTTCTGTGGTGGAAAGTTCAGGAATCTGCGTGGATCCACAAAATTCCACCCACCGCGCATTCCCCAAAGTCTTCCAAGAAAAATGGTACCTCACTTGTGTGGGTAGGCCTAGTGCCCGCGACAGAAAACAGCGCAAAACACAATGTGGACACACCACATTTTCACAGTGAAAAATGACCCTTTTTTTGAAAAGTGCTTAGCTGTAGTTTTTGAACCCTAGCTCTGCCGGCACCTAGGGAAACCTAGCAAACCTATACATTTTTGAAAACTAGACACCCAGGGAATCCAGGATGGGGTGACTTGACTGGCTCTCACTAGGTTCTGTTACCCAGAATCCCTTGCAAACCTAAACAATTGTCAAAAAACCACATTTTCCTCACTTTTCTGTGGTGGAAAGTTCTGGAATCTGCGTGGATCCACAAAATTCCACCCACCCCGCATTCCCCAAAGTCTTCCAAGAAAAATGGTACCTCACTTGTGTGGGTAGGCCTAGTGCCCGCGACAGGAAACAGCGCAAAACACAATGTGGACACACCACATTTTCACAGTGAAAAATGACCCATTTTTTGAAAAGTGCTTGGCTGTAGTTTTTGAGCCCTAGCTCTGCCGGCACCTAGGGAAACCTAGCAAACCTATACATTTTTGAACACTAGACACGCAGGGGAATCCAGGATGGGGTGACTTGACTGGCTCTCACCAGGTTCTGTTACCCAGAATCCCTTGCAAACCTAAAAAAGTGTAAAAAAACCAAATTTTCCTCACTTTTCTGTGGTGGAAAGTTCTGGAATCTGCATGGATCCACAAAATTCCACCCACCTCGCGTTCCCCAAAGTCTTCTGAGAAAAATGGCACCTCACTTGTGTGGGTAGGCCTAGTGCCCGCGACAGGAAACGATGCAAAATGCAACGTGGACACACCCCAATTTCACTGTGAAAAATGACCCTTTTTGGCAAAGTGCCTAGCTGTAGTTTTTGAACCCTAGCTCTGCCGGCACCTAGGGAAACCTACCAAACCCACACATTTCTGAAAAGTAGACACATGGGAGATTCCAGGGAGGTATGGCTTGCGTGGATCCCCAATGCTTTCTTACCCAGAATCTCTGCAAACCTGAAATGTTGCTGAAAAATCACTTTTTCACACATTGTGTGGGAAGCTGTGGCATCACCGGGCTGACACAAATTTCATACCACCCAGCATTCCCCAGGTCTCCCGATAAAATGGTGCCTCACTCGGTGGGAGGCCCAAGTACGCGCGACAGGCAAGGGCCCAAAACGTATTGAGGCGACATCAAAATTGCCTATCAGAAGACGACCTGGTTTTGCAAGGGGTCCCATGACTTTGGCCCGGGCTCGGCCACCTAGGAAACCTAGCAAACACAAACATTTCTGAAAAGTAGACACCCGGGGATTCCAGGAGGTATGGCTTGCGTGGATCCACCAATGTTTTCTACCCAGAAACTCCCTGCAAACCTGAAATTCTGCTGAAAAACTCACTTTTTCACACATTTTTGTGTGGGAAAGTTGTGGCATCACTGAGCTGACACAAATTTCCTACCACCCAGCTTCCCCAGGTCTCCCGATAAAAATGGTGCCTCACTCGGTGGGAGGCCCAATTAGCGTGACAGGCAAGGGTCGAAAACGTACTGAGCGACATCATCAGTGCCTATCAGAAGACGACCTGGCTTGCAAGGGGGTCCCATGACTTTTGGCCCGGGGCTCGGCGGCCACCTAGGGAAACCCAGTAACCACACATTTCTGAAAGTAGACACCCAGGGATTCCAGGAGGTATGGCTTGCGTGGACCCACCAACGTTTTCTTACCCAGAATCCCCTGCAAACCTGAAATGTTGCTGAAAAATCACTTTTTCACACATTTTGTGTGGGAAAGTTGTGGCATCACCGGGCTGACACAAATTTCCTACCACCCAGCGTTCCTCAGGTCTCCCGATAAAATGGTGCCTCACTCGGTGGGAGGCCCAAGTGCACGTGACAGGCAAGGGCCCAAAACTTATTGAGGCGACATCAAAATTGCCTATCAGAAAATCGACCTGGTTTTGCAGGGGTCCCATGACTTTGGCCCGGGCTCGTCAGCCACCTAGGGAAACCTAGCAAGCCACACATTTCTGAAAGTAGACACTCGGGATTCCAGGGAGGCATGGCTTGCGTGGATCCACCAACGTTTTCTACCCAGAATCCCCTGCAAACCTGAAATTTTGCTGAAAATCACTTTTTCACACATTTTTGTGTGGAAAGTTGTAGCATCACCGGGCCGACACAAATTTCCTGCCACCCAGCGTCCTCAGGTCTCCCGATAAAATGTGCCTCACTCGGGTGGGAGGCCCAAGTAGCGCACGACAGGCAAGGGCCCAAAACTTATTGAGGCTGACATCAAAATTGCCTCATCAGAAAACAACCTGGTTTTGCAAGGGGTCCCATGACGTTTGGCCTGGGCTCGGTGGCACCTGGGAAACCCTAGCAACCCACACATTTCTGAAAAGTAGACACCCGGGATTCCAGGAGGTATGGCTTGCGTGGATCCACCAACGCTTTCTACCCAGAATCCTGCAAACCTGAAATTTTGCTGAAAAAATCACTTTTTCACACATTTTGTGTGGGAAAGTTGTGGCATCACCAGGATGACACAAATTTCCTACACTCCCAGGTCTCCCGATAAAAATGGTGCCTCACTCGGGTGGGAGGCCCAAGTACCCGCGACAGGCAAGGGCCCAAAACATTTTGTGATAGGCAACTTCAATGTTGCCTCAATACGCTTTGGGCCCATGCCTGTCGCGCGCACTCTGGGCCTCCCACCCGAGTGAGGCACCATTTTTATCGGGAGACCTGGGGAACGCTGGGTGGCAGGAAATTTGTGTCAGCCTGGTGATGCCACAACTTTCCCACACAAAAATGTGTGAAAAAGTGATTTTTTCAGCAAAATTTCAGGTTTGCAGGGATTCTGGGTAAGAAAACGTTGGTGGATCCACTGCAAGCCATACCTTCCTGGAATCCCCTGGGTGTATACTTTTCAGAAATGTGTGGGTTTGCTAGGTTTCAGGTGGTCACGAGCCCCGGGCCAAAAGTCATGGGACCCCTTGCAAAACCAGGTCGTCTTCTGATAGGCAATTTGATGTCGCTCAATACGCTTTGGGCCCATGCCTGTTTTGGGTACTTGGGCCTCCCACCCGAGTGAGGCACCATTTGTATCGGGAGACCTGGGGGAACTGTGGTGGTAGGAAATTTGTGTCAGCCCGGTGATGCCACAACTTTCCTACAAAAAATGTGTGAAAAAGTGACTTTTTCTCAAAATGTAAGGTTTCTGGGGATTCTGGGTAAGAAAACGTTGGGGGATCCATGCAAGCCATACCTCCCTGGAATACCCCGGGTGTCTTCTTTTCAGAAATGTGTGGGTTTGTAGGTTTCCTAGGTGGCCGCCAGCCCCGGGCCAAAGAGTCATGGGACCCCCTTGCAAAACCAGGTCGTTTTCTGATAGGCAATTTGATGTTGCCTCAATACGTTTTGGGCCCTTGCCTGTCGCGCGTACTTCGTGCCTCCCACCCGAGTGAGGCACCATTTTTATCGGGAGACCTGGGGAACGCTGGATGGTAGGAAATTTGTGTCAGCCCGGTGATGCCACAACTTTCCCACACAAAAATGTATGAAAAAAGTGATTTTTTCTGTAAAATTTCAGGTTTCTGGGGGATTCTGGGTAAGAAAACGTTGGTGGATCCACGCAAGCCATACCTCCTGGAATTCCCGGGTGTCTACTTTTCAGAAATGTGTGGGTTTGCTAGGTTTCCTAGGTGGCCGCCGAGCCCCTGCCAAAAATTCATGGGACCCCCTTGCAAAACCAGGTCGGCTTCTGATAGGCAATTTTGATGTCACCTCAATACGCTTTGGGCCCTTGCCTGTCGCGGGTAGTTGGGCCTCCCACCCGAGTGATGCACCGCTTTAATCGGGAGACCTGGGGGAACGCTGGTGGTAGGAAATTTGTGTCAGCCCGGTGATGCCACAACTATCCCACACAAAAATGTGTGAAAAAGTGATTTTTTTCTGTAAAATTTCAGGTTTCTGGGGGATTCTGGGTAAGAAAACGTTGGTGGATCCACGCAAGCCATACCTCCCTGGAATCCCCCAGGTGTCTAGTTTTCAGAAATGTGTGGGCTTGGTAGGTTTCCTAGGTGGCCGCCGAGCCCCAGGCCAAAAGTCATGGGACCCCCTTGCAAAACCAGGTCGTCTTCTGATAGGCAATTTTGATGTCGCCTCAATACGCTTTGGGCACTTGCCTGTCGCGGGTACTTGGGCCTCCCACCCGAGTGATGCACCGTTTTTATCGGGAGACCTGGGGAATACTGGGTGGTAGGAAGTTTGTGTCATCCCGGTGATGCCACAACTTTCCAACACAAAAATGTGTGAAAAAGTGATTTTTTTCTGTAAAATTTCAGGTTTCTGGGGGTTCTGGGTAAGAAAACGTTGGTGGATCCACACAAGCCATACCTCCCTGGAATCCCCCGTGTGTCTAGTTTTCAGAAATGTGTAGGTTTGGTAGGTTTCCCTAGGTGGCCCCCGAGCCCCGGGCCAAAAAGTCATAGGACCCCCTTGCAAAACCAGGTCGTCTTCTGATAGGCAATTTTGATGTTGCCTCAATACGTTTTGGGCCCTTGCCTGTCGCGGGTACTTGGGCCTCCCACCCGAGTGATGCACCGCTTTTATCGGGAGACCTGGGGAACACTGGGTGGTAGGAAATTTGTTTCAGCCCAGTGATGCCACAACTTTCCCACACAAAATGTGTGAAAAAAGTGATTTTTCAGCAAAATTTCAGGTTTCTGTGGGATTCTGGGAAAGAAAACGTTGGTGGATCCACGCAAGCCATACCTCCCTGGAATCCCCGGGTGTCTACTTTTCAGAAATGTGTGGGTTTGCTAGGTTTCCCTAGGTGGCCACCGAGCCCCGGGCCAAAAGTCATGGGACCCCCTTGCAAAACCAGGTCATCTTCTGATAGGCAATTTTGATGTCGCCTCAATATGTTTTGGGCCCATGCCTGTTGCGGGTACTTGGGCCTCCCACCCGAGTGAGGCACCATTTGTATCGGGAGACCTGGGAGACGGTGGGTGGTAGGAAATTTGTGTCAGCCCGGTGATGCCACAACATTCCTACACAAAAATGTTTGAAAAAGTGACTTTTTCTCAAAATGTAAGGTTTCTGGGGATTCTGGGTAAGAAAACGTTGGGGGATCCACGCAAGCCATACCTCCCTGGAATCCCCCGGGTGTCTTCTTTTCAGAAATGTGTGGGTTTGGTAGGTTTCCTAGGTGGCCGCACGAGCCCCGGGCCAAAAGTCATGGGACCCCCTTGCAAAACCAGGTCGGCTTCTGATAGACAATTTTGATGTCACCTCAATACGTTTTGGGCCCTTGCCTGTCGTGGGTAGTTGGGCCTCCCACCCGAGTGATGCACCGTTTTAATCGGGAGACCTGGGGGAACGCTGGGTGGTAGGAAATTTGTGTCAGCCCGGTGATGCCACAACTTTCCCACACAAAAATGTATGAAAAAAGTGATTTTTTCTGTAAAATTTCAGGTTTCTGGGGGATTCTGGGTAAGAAAACGTTGGTGGATCCACGCAAGCCATACCTCCCTGGAATTCCCCGGGTGTATACTTTTCAGAAATGTGTGGGTTTGCTAGGTTTCCCTAGGTGGCCGCCGAGCCCTGGGCCAAAAAGTCATGGGACCCCCCTTGCAAAACCAGGTCGGCTTCTGATAGACAATTTTGATGTCACCTCAATACGTTTTGGGCCCTTGCCTGTCGTGGGTAGTTGGGCCTCCCACCCGAGTGATGCACCGTTTTAATCGGGAGACCTGGGGGAACGCTGGGTGGTAGGAAATTTGTGTCAGCCCGGTGATGCCACAACTTTCCCACACAAAAATGTGTGAAAAAAGTGATTTTTTTCTGTAAAATGTCAGGTTTCTGGGGATTCTGGGTAAGAAAACGTTGGTGGATCCACGCAAGCCATACCTCCCTGGAATCCCCGGGTGTCTAGTTTTCAGAAATGTGTGGGTTTGGTAGGTTACCCTAGGTGGCCGCCGAGCCCCGGGCCAAAAGTCATGGGACCCCCTTGCAAAACCAGGTTGTCTTCTGATGGGCAATTTTGATGTCGCCTCAATACGTTTTGGGCCCTTGCCTGTCGCGGGTACTTGGGCCTCCCACCCGAGTGATGCACCGTTTTTATCGGGAGAGCTGGGGGAACACTGGGTGGTAGGAAGTTTGTGTCATCCCGGTGATGCCACAACTTTCCCACACAAAAATGTGTGAAAAAAGTGATTTTTTTCTGTAAAATTTCAGGTTTCTGGGGGATTCTGGGTAAGAAAACGTTGGTGGATCCACGCAAGCCATACCTCCCTAGAAAATCTCCGGGTGTCTAGTTTTCAGAAATGTGTAGGTTTGGTAGGTTTCCCTAGGTGGCCCCCGAGCCCCGGGCCAAAAAGTCATTGGACCCCCCTTGCAAAACCAGGTCGTCTTCTGATAGGCAATTTTGATGTCGCCTCAATACGTTTTGGGCCCTTGCCTGTCGCGGGTACTTGGGCCTCCCACCCGAGTGATGCACCGTTTTTATCGGGAGACCTGGGGGAACACTGGGTGGTAGGAAATTTGTTTCAGCCCGGTGATGCAACAACTTTCCCACACAAAAATGTGTGAAAAAAGTGATTTTTTCAGCAAAATTTCAGGTTTCTGTGGGATTCTGGGTAAGAAAACGTTGGTGGATCCACGCAAGCCATACCTCCCTGGAATCCCCCGGGTGTCTACTTTTCAGAAATGTGTAGGTTTGGTAGGTTTCCCTAAGTGGCCCCCGAGCCCCGGGCCAAAAAGTCATGGGACCCCCCTTGCAAAACCAGGTCATCTTCTGATAGGCAATTTTGATGTCGCCTCAATACGTTTTGGGCCCATGCCTGTTGCGGGTACTTGGGCCTCCCACCCGAGTGAGGCACCATTTGTATCGGGAGACCTGGGGGAACGCTGGGTGGTAGGAAATTTGTGTCAGCCCGGTGATGCCACAACTTTCCTACACAAAAATGTGTGAAAAAAGTGACTTTTTCTCAAAATGTAAGGTTTCTGGGGGATTCTGGGTAAGAAAACGTTGGGGGATCCACGCAAGCCATACCTCCCTGGAATCCCCCGGGTGTCTTCTTTTCAGAAATGTGTGGGTTTGGTAGGTTTCCCTAGGTGGCCGCCGAGCCCCGGGCCAAAGAGTCATGGGACCCCCCTTGCAAAACCAGGTCGTTTTCTGATAGGCAATTTTGATGTTGCCTCAATACGCTTTGGGCCCTTGCCTGTCGCGCGTACTTGTGCCTCCCACCCGAGTGAGGCACCATTTTTATCGGGAGACCTGGGGAATGCTGGGTGGTAGGAAATTTGTGTCAGCCCGGTGATGCCACAACTTTCCCACACAAAAATGTATGAAAAAGTCATTTTTCTGTAAAATTTCAGGTTTCTGGGGGATTCTGGGTAAGAAAACGTTGGTGGATCCACGCAAGCCATACCTCCCTGGAATTCCCCGGGTGTCTACTTTTCAGAAATGTGTGGGTTTGCTAGGTTTCCCTAGGTGGCCGCCGAGCCCCGGGCCAAAAAGTCATGGGACCCCCCTTGCAAAACCAGGTCGGCTTCTGATAGACAATTTTGATGTCACCTCAATACGTTTTGGGCCCTTGCCTGTCATGGGTAGTTGGGCCTCCCACCCGAGTGATGCACCGTTTTAATCGGGAGACCTGGGGAACGCTGGGTGGTAGGAAATTTGTGTCAGCCCGGTGATGCCACAACTTTCCCACACAAAAATGTGTGAAAAAAGTGATTTTTTTCTGTAAAATGTCAGGTTTCTGGGGGATTCTGGGTAAGAAAACGTTGGTGGATCCACGCAAGCCACACCTCCCTGGAATCCCCCGGGTGTCTAGTTTTCAGAAATGTGTGGGTTTGGTAGGTTACCCTAGGTGGCCGCCGAGCCCCGGGCCAAAAAGTCATGGGACCCCCTTGCAAAACCAGGTCGGCTTCTGATAGGCAATTTTGATGTCACCTCAATACGTTTTGGGCCCTTGCCTGTCGCGGGTATTTGGGCCTCCCACCCGAGTGATGCACCGTTTAATCGGGAGACCTGGGGGAACGCTGGGTGGTAGGAAATTTGTGTCAGCCCGGTGATGCCACAACTTTCCCACACAAAAATGTGTGAAAAAAGTGATTTTTTTCTGTAAAATTTCAGGTTTCTGGGGGATTCTGGGTAAGAAAACGTTGGTGGATCCACGCAAGCCATACCTCCTAGAATCCCCGGGTGTCTAGTTTTCAGAAATGTGTAGGTTTGGTAGGTTTCCCTAGGTGGCCGCCGAGACCCGGGCCAAAAGTCATGGGACCCCCTTGCAAAACCAGGTCGTCTTCTGATAGGCAATTTTGATGTCGCCTCAATACGTTTTGGGCCCTTGCCTGTCGCGGGTACTTGGGCCTCCCACCCGAGTGATGCACCGTTTTTATCGGGAGACCTGGGGGAACACTGGGTGGTAGGAAATTTGTTTCAGCCCGGTGATGCAACAACTTTCCCACACACAAATGTGTGAAAAAAGTGATTTTTTTCAGCAAAATTTCAGGTTTCTGTGGGATTCTGGGTAAGAAAACGTTGGTGGATCCACGCAAGCCATACCTCCCTGGAATCCCCCGGGTGTCTACTTTCCAGAAATGTGTGGGTTTGCTAGGTTTCCCTAGGTGGCCGCCGAGCCCCGGGCCAAAAAGTTATGGGACCCCCGTTGCAAAACCAGGTCGTCTTCTGATAGGCAATTTTGATGTTGCCTCAATACGTTTTGGGCCCATGCCTGTTGCGGGTACTTGGGCCTCCCACCCGAGTGAGGCACCATTTGTATCGGGAGACCTGGGGGAACGCTGGGTGGTAGGAAATTTGTGTCAGCCCGGTGATGCCACAACTTTCCTACACAAAAATGTGTGAAAAAAGTGACTTTTTCTCACAATTTAAGGTTTCTGGGGGATTCTGGGTAAGAAAACGTTGGGGGATCCACGCAAGCCATACCTCCCTGGAATCCCCCGGGTGTCTTCTTTTCAGAAATGTGTGGGTTTGGTAGGTTTCCCTAGGTGGCCGCCGAGCCCCAGGCCAAAGAGTCATGGGACCCCCCTTGCAAAACCAGGTCGTCTTCTGATAGGCAATTTTGATGTTGCCTCAATACGTTTTGGGCCCTTGCCTGTCGCGCGTACTTGTGCCTCCCACCCGAGTGAGGCACCATTTTTTTCGGGAGACCTGGGGTAACGCTGGGTGGTAGGAAATTTGTGTCAGCCCGGTGATGCCACAACTTTTCCACACAAAAATGTATGAAAAAAGTGATTTTTTCTATAAAATTTCAGGTTTCTGGGGGATTCTGGGTAAGAAAACGTTGGTGGATCCACGCAAGCCATACCTCCCTGGAATTCCCCGGGTGTCTACTTTTCAGAAATGTGTGGGTTTGCTAGGTTTCCCTAGGTGGCCGCCGAGCCCCGGGCCAAAAGTCATGGGACCCCCTTGCAAAACCAGGTCGTCTTCTGATAGGCAATTTTGATGTCGCCTCAATACGTTTTGGGCCCTTGCCTGTCGCGGGTACTTGGGCCTCCCACCCGAGTGATGCACCGTTTTTATCGGGAGACCTGGGGGAACACTGGGTGGTAGGAAGTTTGTGTCAGCCCGGTGATGCCACAACTTTCCCATAAAAAAATGTGTGAAAAAAGTGATTTTTATCTGTAAAATTTCAGGTTTCTGGGGGATTCTGGGTAAGAAAACGTTGGTGGATCCACGCAAGCCATACCTCCCTGGAATCCCCCGGGTGTCTAGTTTTCAGAAATGTGTAGGTTTGGTAGGTTTCCCAAGGTGGCCCCGAGCCCCGGGCCAAAAGTCATGGGACCCCCTTGCAAAACCAGGTCGTCTTCTGATAGGCAATTTTGATGTCGCCTCAATACATTTTTGGCCCTTGCCTGTCGCGGGTACTTGGGCCTCCCACCCGAGTGATGCACCGTTTATATCGGGAGACCTGGGGGAACACTGGGTGGTAGGAAATTTGTTTCAGCCCGGTGATGCCACAACTTTCCCACACAAAAATGTGTGAAAAAAGTGATTTTTTCAGCAAAACTTCAGGTTTCTGTGGGATTCTGGGTAAGAAAACATTGGTGGATCCACTCAAGCCATACCTCCCTGCAATCCCCCGGGTGTCTACTTTTCAGAAATGTGTGGGTTTGTTAGGTTTCCCTAGGTGGCCGCCGAGCCCCGGGCCAAAAAGTCATGGTACCCCCGTTGCAAAACCAGGTCGTCTTCTGATAGGCAATTTTGATGTCGCCTCAATACGTTTTGGGCCCATGCCTGTTGCGGGCACTTGGGCCTCCCACCCGAGTGAGGCACTATTTGTATCGGGAGACCTGGGGGAACGCTGGGTGGTAGGAAATTTGTGTCAGCCCGGTGATGCCACAACTTTCCTACACAAAAATGTGTGAAAAAGTGACTTTTTCTCAAAATTTAAGGTTTCTGGGGATTCTGGGTAAGAAAACGTTAGGGGATCTACGTAAGCCATACCTCCCTGGAATCCCCGGGCATCTTCTTTTCAGAAATGTGTGGGTTTGGTAGGTTTTCCTAGGTGGCCGCCGAGCCCCGGGCCAAAGCGTCATGGGACCCCCTTGCAAAACCAGGTCGTTTTCTGATAGGCAATTTTGATGTTGCCTCAATATGTTTTGGGCCCTTGCCTGTCGCGCGTACTTGGGCCTCCTACCCGAGTGATGCACTGTTTTTATCGGGAGACCTGGGGGAACGCTGGGTGGTAGTAAGTTTGTGTCAGCCCGGTGATGCCACAACTTTCCCACACAAAAATGTTTGAAAAAGTGATTTTTTTCTGTAAAATTTCAGGTTTCTGGGGATTCTGGGTAAGAAAACGTTGGTGGATCCACGCAAGCCATACCTCCCTGGAATCCCCCGGGTGTCTAGTTTTCAGAAATGTGTGGGTTTGGTAGGTTTCCCTAGGTGGCCGCCGAGCCCCAGGCCAAAAAGTCATGGGACCCCCCTTGCAAAACCAGGTCGTCTTCTGATAGGCAATTTTGATGTCGCCTCAATACGTTTTGGGCACTTGCCTGTCGCGGGTACTTGGGCCTCCCACCCGAGTGATGCACCGTTTTTATCGGGAGACCTGGGGGAATACTGGGTGGTAGGAAGTTTGTGTCATCCCGGTGATGCCACAACTTTCCAACACAAAAATGTGTGAAAAAAGTGATTTTTTTCTGTAAAATTTCAGGTTTCTGGGGGGTTCTGGGTAAGAAAACGTTGGTGGATCCACACAAGCCATACCTCCCTGGAATCCCCCGTGTGTCTAGTTTTCAGAAATGTGTAGGTTTGGTAGGTTTCCCTAGGTGGCCCCCGAGCCCCGGGCCAAAAAGTCATAGGACCCCCCTTGCAAAACCAGGTCGTCTTCTGATAGGCAATTTTGATGTTGCCTCAATACGTTTTGGGCCCTTGCCTGTCGCGGGTACTTGGGCCTCCCACCCGAGTGATGCACCGCTTTTATCGGGAGACCTGGGGGAACACTGGGTGGTAGGAAATTTGTTTCAGCCCAGTGATGCCACAACTTTCCCACACAAAAATGTGTGAAAAAAGTGATTTTTTCAGCAAAATTTCAGGTTTCTGTGGGATTCTGGGAAAGAAAACGTTGGTGGATCCACGCAAGCCATACCTCCCTGGAATCCCCCGGGTGTCTACTTTTCAGAAATGTGTGGGTTTGCTAGGTTTCCCTAGGTGGCCACCGAGCCCCGGGCCAAAAAGTCATGGGACCCCCCTTGCAAAACCAGGTCATCTTCTGATAGGCAATTTTGATGTCGCCTCAATATGTTTTGGGCCCATGCCTGTTGCGGGTACTTGGGCCTCCCACCCGAGTGAGGCACCATTTGTATCGGGAGACCTGGGGGAACGGTGGGTGGTAGGAAATTTGTGTCAGCCCGGTGATGCCACAACATTCCTACACAAAAATGTTTGAAAAAAGTGACTTTTTCTCAAAATGTAAGGTTTCTGGGGGATTCTGGGTAAGAAAACGTTGGGGGATCCACGCAAGCCATACCTCCCTGGAATCCCCCGGGTGTCTTCTTTTCAGAAATGTGTGGGTTTGGTAGGTTTCCCTAGGTGGCCGCCGAGCCCCGGGCCAAAAAGTCATGGGACCCCCCTTGCAAAACCAGGTCGGCTTCTGATAGACAATTTTGATGTCACCTCAATACGTTTTGGGCCCTTGCCTGTCGTGGGTAGTTGGGCCTCCCACCCGAGTGATGCACCGTTTTAATCGGGAGACCTGGGGGAACGCTGGGTGGTAGGAAATTTGTGTCAGCCCGGTGATGCCACAACTTTCCCACACAAAAATGTATGAAAAAAGTGATTTTTTCTGTAAAATTTCAGGTTTCTGGGGGATTCTGGGTAAGAAAACGTTGGTGGATCCACGCAAGCCATACCTCCCTGGAATTCCCCGGGTGTCTACTTTTCAGAAATGTGTGGGTTTGCTAGGTTTCCCTAGGTGGCCGCCGAGCCCTGGGCCAAAAAGTCATGGGACCCCCCTTGCAAAACCAGGTCGG
Source organism: Calotriton arnoldi (assembly GCA_963921515.1). Classification (NCBI taxonomy): domain Eukaryota; kingdom Metazoa; phylum Chordata; class Amphibia; order Caudata; family Salamandridae; genus Calotriton; species Calotriton arnoldi. The sequence continues at coordinate 277,360 of CAWUFW010003857.1, read as the reverse complement.
CTTCTGATAGACAATTTTGATGTCACCTCAATACGTTTTGGGCCCTTGCCTGTCGTGGGTAGTTGGGCCTCCCACCCGAGTGATGCACCGTTTTAATCGGGAGACCTGGGGAACGCTGGGTGGTAGGAAATTTGTGTCAGCCCAGTGATGCCACAACTTTCCCACACAAAAATGTGTGAAAAAAGTGATTTTTTTCTGTAAAATGTCAGGTTTCTGGGGGATTCTGGGTAAGAAAACGTTGGTGGATCCACGCAAGCCATACCTCCCTGGAATCCCCCGGGTGTCTAGTTTTCAGAAATGTGTGGGTTTGGTAGGTTACCCTAGGTGGCCGCCGAGCCCCGGGCCAAAAAGTCATGGGACCCCCCTTGCAAAACCAGGTTGTCTTCTGATGGGCAATTTTGATGTCGCCTCAATACGTTTTGGGCCCTTGCCTGTCGCGGGTACTTGGGCCTCCCACCCGAGTGATGCACCGTTTTTATCGGGAGAGCTGGGGGAACACTGGGTGGTAGGAAGTTTGTGTCATCCCGGTGATGCCACAACTTTCCCACACAAAAATGTGTGAAAAAAGTGATTTTTTTCTGTAAAATTTCAGGTTTCTGGGGGATTCTGGGTAAGAAAACGTTGGTGGATCCACGCAAGCCATACCTCCCTAGAAAATCTCCGGGTGTCTAGTTTTCAGAAATGTGTAGGTTTGGTAGGTTTCCTAGGTGGCCCCGAGCCCCGGGCCAAAAGTCATTGGACCCCCTTGCAAAACCAGGTCGTCTTCTGATAGGCAATTTTGATGTCGCCTCAATACGTTTTGGGCCCTTGCCTGTCGCGGGTACTTGGGCCTCCCACCCGAGTGATGCACCGTTTTTATCGGGAGACCTGGGGAACACTGGGTGGTAGGAAATTTGTTTCAGCCCGGTGATGCAACAACTTTCCCACACAAAAATGTGTGAAAAAAGTGATTTTTTCAGCAAAATTTCAGGTTTCTGTGGGATTCTGGGTAAGAAAACGTTGGTGGATCCACGCAAGCCATACCTCCCTGGAATCCCCCGGGTGTCTACTTTTCAGAAATGTGTAGGTTTGGTAGGTTTCCCTAGGTGGCCCCCGAGCCCCGGGCCAAAAAGTCATGGGACCCCCCTTGCAAAACCAGGTCATCTTCTGATAGGCAATTTTGATGTCGCCTCAATACGTTTTGGGCCCATGCCTGTTGCGGGTACTTGGGCCTCCCACCCGAGTGAGGCACCATTTGTATCGGGAGACCTGGGGGAACGGTGGGTGGTAGGAAATTTGTGTCAGCCCGGTGATGCCACAACTTTCCTACACAAAAATGTGTGAAAAAAGTGACTTTTTCTCAAAATGTAAGGTTTCTGGGGATTCTGGGTAAGAAAACGTTGGGGGATCCACGCAAGCCATACCTCCCTGGAATCCCCGGGTGTCTTCTTTTCAGAAATGTGTGGGTTTGGTAGGTTTCCCTAGGTGGCCGCCGAGCCCCGGGCCAAAGAGTCATGGGACCCCCTTGCAAAACCAGGTCGTTTTCTGATAGGCAATTTTGATGTTGCCTCAATACGTTTTGGGCCCTTGCCTGTCGCGCGTACTTGTGCCTCCCACCCGAGTGAGGCACCATTTTTATCGGGAGACCTGGGGAATGCTGGGTGGTAGGAAATTTGTGTCAGCCCGGTGATGCCACAACTTTCCCACACAAAAATGTATGAAAAAGTCATTTTTTCTGTAAAATTTCAGGTTTCTGGGGGATTCTGGGTAGAAAACGTTGGTGGATCCACGCAAGCCATACCTCCCTGGAATTCCCCGGGTGTCTACTTTTCAGAAATGTGTGGGTTTGCTAGGTTTCCCTAGGTGGCCGCCGAGCCCCGGGCCAAAAAGTCATGGGACCCCCCTTGCAAAACCAGGTCGGCTTCTGATAGACAATTTTGATGTCACCTCAATACGTTTTATGCCCTTGCCTGTCATGGGTAGTTGGGCCTCCCACCCGAGTGATGCACCGTTTTAATCGGGAGACCTGGGGGAACGCTGGGTGGTAGGAAATTTGTGTCAGCCCAGTGATGCCACAACTTTCCCACACAAAAATGTGTGAAAAAAGTGATTTTTTTCTGTAAAATGTCAGGTTTCTGGGGATTCTGGGTAAGAAAACGTTGGTGGATCCACGCAAGCCATACCTCCCTGGAATCCCCGGGTGTCTAGTTTTCAGAAATGTGTGGGTTTGGTAGGTTACCCTAGGTGGCCGCCGAGCCCCGGGCCAAAAGTCATGGGACCCCCTTGCAAAACCAGGTCGGCTTCTGATAGGCAATTTTGATGTCACCTCAATACGTTTTGGGCCCTTGCCTGTCGCGGGTATTTGGGCCTCCCACCCGAGTGATGCACCGTTTTAATCGGGAGACCTGGGGGAACGCTGGGTGGTAGGAAATTTGTGTCAGCCCGGTGATGCCACAACTTTCCCACACAAAAATGTGTGAAAAAAGTGATTTTTTTCTGTAAAATTTCAGGTTTCTGGGGGATTCTGGGTAAGAAAACGTTGGTGGATCCACGCAAGCCATACCTCCCTAGAATCCCCCGGGTGTCTAGTTTTCAGAAATGTGTAGGTTTGGTAGGTTTCCCTAGGTGGCCGCCGAGACCCGGGCCAAAAAGTCATGGGACCCCCCTTGCAAAACCAGGTCGTCTTCTGATAGGCAATTTTGATGTCGCCTCAATACGTTTTGGGCCCTTGCCTGTCGCGGGTACTTGGGCCTCCCACCCGAGTGATGCACCGTTTTTATCGGGAGACCTGGGGAACACTGGGTGGTAGGAAGTTTGTGTCAGCCCGGTGATGCCACAACTTTCCCACACAAAAATGTGAGAAAAAAGTGATTTTTTTCTGTAAAATTTCAGGTTTCTGGGGATTCTGGGTAAGAAAACGTTGGTGGATCCACGCAAGCCATACCTCCCTAGAATCCCCGGGTGTCTAGTTTTCAGAAATGTGTAGGTTTGGTAGGTTTCCTAGGTGGCCCCGAGCCCCGGGCCAAAAGTCATGGGACCCCCTTGCAAAACCAGGTCGCTCTTCTGATAGGCAATTTTGATGTCGCCTCAATACGTTTTGGGCCCTTGCCTGTCGCGGGTACTTGGGCCTCCCACCCGAGTGATGCACCGTTTTTATCGGGAGACCTGGGGAACACTGGGTGGTAGGAAATTTGTTTCAGCCCGGTGATGCAACAACTTTCCCACACACAAATGTGTGAAAAAGTGATTTTTTTCAGCAAAATTTCAGGTTTCTGTGGGATTCTGGGTAAGAAAACGTTGGTGGATCCACGCAAGCCATACCTCCCTGGAATCCCCGGGTGTCTACTTTTCAGAAATGTGTAGGTTTGGTAGGTTTCCTAGGTGGCCTCCGAGCCCCGGGCCAAAAGTCATGGGACCCCTTGCAAAACCAGGGTCATCTTCTGATAGGCAACTTTGATGTCGCCTCAATACGTTTTGGGCCCATGCCTGTTGCGTGGTACTTGGGCCTCCCACCCGAGTGAGGCACCATTTGTATCGGGAGACCTGGGGGACAGGTGGGTGGTAGGAAATTTGTAGTCAGCCCGGTGATGCCACAACTTTCCTACACAAAAATGTGTGAAAAAGTGACTTTTTCTCAAAATGTAAGGTTTCTGGGGGATTCTGGGTAAGAGAACGTTGGGGGATCCACGCAAGCCATACCTCCCTGGAATCCCCCGGGTGTCTTCTTTTCAGAAATGTGTGGGTTTGGTAGGTTTCCTAGGTGGCCGCCAGCCCCGGGCCAAAGAGTCATGGGACCCCCTTGCAAAACCAGGTCGTTTTCTGATAGGCAATTTTGATGTTGCCTCAATACGTTTTGGGCCCTTGCCTGTCGCGCGTACTTGTGCCTCCCACCCGAGTGAGGCACCATTTTTATCGGGAGACCTGGGGAATGCTGGGTGGTAGGAAATTTGTGTCAGCCCGGTGATGCCACAACTTTCCCACACAAAAATGTATGAAAAAGTCATTTTTTCTGTAAAATTTCAGGTTTCTGGGGGATTCTGGGTAAGAAAACGTTGGTGGATCCACGCAAGCCATACCTCCCTGGAATTCCCGGGTGTCTACTTTTCAGAAATGTGTGGGTTTGCTAGGTTTCCCTAGGTGGCCGCCGAGCCCCGGGCCAAAAGTCATGGGACCCCCTTGCAAAACCAGGTCGGCTTCTGATAGACAATTTTGATGTCACCTCAATACGTTTTATGCCCTTGCCTGTCATGGGTAGTTGGGCCTCCCACCCGAGTGATGCACCGCTTTAATCGGGAGACCTGGGGAACGCTGGGTGGTAGGAAATTTGTGTCAGCCCAGTGATGCTACAACTTTCCCACACAAAAATGTGTGAAAAAGTGATTTTTTTCTGTAAAATGTCAGGTTTCTGGAGGATTCTGGGTAAGAAAACGCTGGTGGATCCACGCAAGCCATACCTCCCTGGAATCCCCCGGGTGTCTAGTTTTCAGAAATGTGTGGGTTTGGTAGGTTACCCTAGGTGGCCGCCGAGCCCCGGGCCAAAAAGTCATGGGACCCCCCTTGCAAAACCAGGTCGGCTTCTGATAGGCAATTTTGATGTCACCTCAATACGTTTTGGGCCCTTGCCTGTCGCGGGTATTTGGGCCTCCCACCCGAGTGATGCACCGTTTTAATCGGGAGACCTGGGGGAACGCTGGGTGGTAGGAAATTTGTGTCAGCCCGGTGATGCCACAACTTTCCCACACAAAAATGTGTGAAAAAAGTGATTTTTTTTCTGTAAAATTTCAGGTTTCTGGGGATTCTGGGTAAGAAAACGTTGGTGGATCCACGCAAGCCATACCTCCCTGGAATCCCCCGGGTGTCTAGTTTTCAGAAATGTGTGGGTTTGGTAGGTTTCCCTAGGTGGCCGCCGAGACCCGGGCCAAAAGTCATGGGACCCCCTTGCAAAACCAGGTCGTCTTCTGATAGGCAATTTTGATGTCGCCTCAATACGTTTTGGGCCCTTGCCTGTCGTGGGTACTTGGGCCTCCCACCCGAGTGATGCACCGCTTTTATCGGGAGACCTGGGGGAACACTGGGTGGTAGGAAGTTTGTGTCAGCCCGGTGATGCCACAACTTTCCCACACAAAAATGTGAGAAAAAAGTGATTTTTTTCTGTAAAATTTCAGGTTTCTGGGGATTCTGGGTAAGAAAACGTTGGTGGATCCACGCATAGCCATACCTCCCTAGAATCCCCGGGTGTCTAGTTTTCAGAAATGTGTAGGTTTGGTAGGTTTCCCTAGGTGGCCCCGAGCCCCGGGCCAAAAAGTCATGGGACCCCCTTGCAAAACCAGGTCGTCTTCTGATAGGCAATTTTGATGTCGCCTCAATACGTTTTGGGCCCTTGCCTGTCGCGGGTACTTGGGCCTCCCACCCGAGTGATGCACCGTTTTTATCGGGAGACCTGGGGGAACACTGGGTGGTAGGAAATTTGTTTCAGCCCGGTGATGCAACAACTTTCCCACACACAAATGTGTGAAAAAAGTGATTTTTTTTCAGCAAAATTTCAGGTTTCTGTGGGATTCTGGGTAAGAAAACGTTGGTGGATCCACGCAAGCCATACCTCCCTGGAATCCCCCGGGTGTCTACTTTTCAGAAATGTGTGGGTTTGCTAGGTTTCCCTAGGTGGCCGCCGAGCCCCGGGCCAAAAAGTTATGGGACCCCCGTTGCAAAACCAGGTCGTCTTCTGATAGGCAATTTTGATGTTGCCTCAATACGTTTTGGGCCCATGCCTGTTGCGGGTACTTGGGCCTCCCACCCGAGTGAGGCACCATTTGTATCGGGAGACCTGGGGGAACGCTGGGTGGTAGGAAATTTGTGTCAGCCCGGTGATGCCACAACTTTCCTACACAAAAATGTGTGAAAAAAGTGACTTTTTCTCACAATTTAAGGTTTCTGGGGGATTCTGGGTAAGAAAACGTTGGGGGATCCACGCAAGCCATACCTCCCTGGAATCCCCGGGTGTCTTCTTTTCAGAAATGTGTGGGTTTGGTAGGTTTCCCTACGTGGCCGCCGAGCCCCAGGCCAAAGAGTCATGGGACCCCCCTTGCAAAACCAGGTCGTCTTCTGATAGGCAATTTTGATGTTGCCTCAATACGTTTTGGGCCCTTGCCTGTCGCGCGTACTTGTGCCTCCCACCCGAGTGAGGCACCATTTTTTTCGGGAGACCTGGGGTAACGCTGGGTGGTAGGAAATTTGTGTCAGCCCGGTGATGCCACAACTTTTCCACACAAAAATGTATGAAAAAAGTGATTTTTTCTGTAAAATTTCAGGTTTCTGGGGGATTCTGGGTAAGAAAACGTTGGTGGATCCACGCAAGCCATACCTCCCTGGAATTCCCCGGGTGTCTACTTTTCAGAAATGTGTGGGTTTGCTAGGTTTCCCTAGGTGGCCGCCGAGCCCCGGGCCAAAAAGTCATGGGACCCCCCTTGCAAAACCAGGTCGTCTTCTGATAGGCAATTTTGATGTCGCCTCAATACGTTTTGGGCCCTTGCCTGTCGCGGGTACTTGGGCCTCCCACCCGAGTGATGCACCGTTTTTATCGGGAGACCTGGGGGAACACTGGGTGGTAGGAAGTTTGTGTCAGCCCGGTGATGCCACAACTTTCCCACAAAAAAATGTGTGAAAAAAGTGATTTTTTTCTGTAAAATTTCAGGTTTCTGGGGGATTCTGGGTAAGAAAACGTTGGTGGATCCATGCAAGCCATACCTCCCTGGAATCCCCCGGGTGTCTAGTTTTCAGAAATGTGTAGGTTTGGTAGGTTTCCCAAGGTGGCCCCCGAGCCCCGGGCCAAAAAGTCATGGGACCCCCCTTGCAAAACCAGGTCGTCTTCTGATAGGCAATTTTGATGTCGCCTCAATACATTTTTGGCCCTTGCCTGTCGCGGGTACTTGGGCCTCCCACCCGAGTGATGCACCGTTTATATCGGGAGACCTGGGGGAACACTGGGTGGTAGGAAATTTGTTTCAGCCCGGTGATGCCACAACTTTCCACACAAAAATGTGTGAAAAAAGTGATTTTTTCAGCAAAACTTCAGGTTTCTGTGGGATTCTGGGTAAGAAAACATTGGTGGATCCACTCAAGCCATACCTCCTGGAATCCCCGGGTGTCTACTTTTCAGAAATGTGTGGGTTTGTTAGGTTTCCTAGGTGGCCGCCGAGCCCCGGGCCAAAAAGTCATGGTACCTCCGTTGCAAAACCAGGTCGTCTTCTGATAGGCAATTTTGATGTCGCCTCAATACGTTTTGGGCCCATGCCTGTTGCGGGTACTTGGGCCTCCCACCCGAGTGAGGCACCATTTGTATCGGGAGACCTGGGGGAACGCTGGGTGGTAGGAAATTTGTGTCAGCCCGGTGATGCCACAACTTTCCTACACCAAAATGTGTGAAAAAAGTGACTTTTTCTCAAAATTTAAGGTTTCTGGGGGATTCTGGGTAAGAAAACGTTAGGGGATCTACGCAAGCCATACCTCCCTGGAATCCCCCGGGTATCTTCTTTTCAGAAATGTGTGGGTTTGGTAGGTTTTCCTAGGTGGCCGCCGAGCCCCGGGCCAAAGCGTCATGGGACCCCCTTGCAAAACCAGGTCGTTTTCTGATAGGCAATTTTGATGTTGCCTCAATATGTTTTGGGCCCTTGCCTGTCGCGCGTACTTGGGCCTCCTACCCGAGTGATGCACTGTTTTTATCGGGAGACCTGGGGGAACGCTGGGTGGTAGTAAGTTTGTGTCAGCCCGGTGATGCCACAACTTTCCCACACAAAAATGTTTGAAAAAAGTGATTTTTTTCTGTAAAATTTCAGGTTTCTGGGGGATTCTGGGTAAGAAAACGTTGGTGGATCCATCCAAGCCATACCTCCCTGGAATCCCCGGGTGTCTAGTTTTCAGAAATGTGTGGGTTTGGTAGGTTTCCCTAGGTGGCCGCGAGCCCCGGGCCAAAAGTCATGGGACCCCCTTGCAAAACCAGGTCGTCTTCTGATAGGCAATTTTGATGTCGCCTCAATACGTTTTGGGCCCTTGCCTGTCGCGGGTACTTGGGCCTCCCACCCGAGTGATGCACCGTTTTTATTGGGAGACCTGGGGGAACACTGGGTGGTAGGAAATTTGTTTCAGCCCGGTGATGCCACAACTTTCCCACACAAAAATGTGTGAAAAAAGTGATTTTTTTTCTGTAAAATTTCAGGTTTCTGGGGGATTCTGGGTAAGAAAACGTTGGTGGATCCACGCAAGCCATACCTCCCTGGAATCCCCCGGGTGTCTTGTTCTCAGAAATGTGTGGGTTTGGTAGGTTTCCCTAGGTGGCCACCGAGCCCCGGGCCAAAAAGTCATGGGACCCCCCTTGCAAAACCAGGTCGTTTTCTGATAGGCAATTTTGATGTCGCCTCAATACGTTTTGGGCCCTTGCCTGTCGCGGGTACTTGGGCCTCCTACCCGAGTGATGCACCGTTTTTATCGGGAGACCTGGGGGAACGCTGGGTGGTAGGAAGTTTGTGTCAGCCCGGTGATGCCACAACTTTCCCACACAAAAATGTGTGAAAAAAGTGATTTTTTTCTGTAAAATTTCAGGTTTCTGGGGGATTCTGGGTAAGAAAACGTTGGGGGATCCACGCAAGCCATACCTTCCTGGAATCCCCCGGGTGTCTTCTTTTCAGAAATGTGTAGGTTTGGTAGGTTTCCCTAGGTGGCCGCCGAGCCCCGGGCCAAAGAGTCATGGGACCCCCCTTGCAAAACCAGGTTGTTTTCTGATAGGCAATTTTGCTGTTGCCTCAATACGTTTTGGGCCCTTGCCTGTTGCGCGTACTTGTGCCTCCCACCCGAGTGAGGCACCATTTTTATCGGGAGACCTGGGGGAACGCTGGGTGGTAGGAAATTTGTGTCAGCCCGGTGATGCCACAACTTTCCCTCACAAAAATGTATGAAAAAAGTGATTTTTTCTGTAAAATTTCAGGTTCCTGGGGGATTTTGGGTAAGAAAACGTTGGTGGATCCACGCAAGCCATACCTCCCTGGAATTCCCCGGGTGTCTACTTTTCAGAAATGTGTGGGTTTGCTAGGTTTCCCTAGGTGGCCACCGAGCCCCGGGCCAAAAAGTCATGGACCCCCCTTGCAAAACCAGGTCGGCTTCAGATAGGCAATTTTGATGTCACCTCAATACGTCTTGGGCCCTTGCCTGTCGCGGGTACTTGGGCCTCCCACCCGAGTGATGCACCGTTTTAATTGGGAGACCTGGGGGAACGCTGGGTGGTAGGAAATTTGTGTCAGCCCGGTGATGCCACAACTTTCCCACACAAAAATGTGTGAAAAAAGTGATTTTTTTTCTGTAAAATTTTTAGTTTCTGGGGGATTCTGGGTAAGAAAACGTTGGTGGATCCACGCAAGCCATACCTCCCTGGAATCCCCCGGGTGTCTTGTTTTCAGAAATGTGTGGGTTTGGTAGGTTTCCATAGGTGGCCGCCGAGCCCCGGGCCAAAAGTCATGGGACCCCCCTTGCAAAACCAGGTCGTCTTCTGATAGGCAATTTTGATGTCGCCTCAATACGTTTTGGGCCCTTGCCTGTCGCGGGTACTTGGGCCTCCTACCCGAGTGATGCGCTGTTTTTATCGGGAGACCTGGGGGAACGCTGGGTGGTAGGAAGTTTGTGTCAGCCCGGTGATGCCACAACTTTCCCACACAAAAATGTCTGAAAAAAGTGATTGTTTTCTGTAAAATTTCAGGGTTCTGGGGGATTCTGGGTAAGAAAACGTTGTTGGATCCACGCAAGCCATACCTCCCTGGAATCCCCTGGGTGTCTAGTTTTCAGAAATGTTTGGGTTTGGTAGGTTTCCCTAGGTGGCCGCCGAGCCCCGGGCCAAAAAGTCATGGGACCCCCCTTGCAAAACCAGGTCGTCTTCTGATAGGCAATTTTGAAGTCGCCTCAATACGTTTTGGGCCCTTGCCTGTCGCGGGTACTTGGGCCTCCCACCCGAGTGATGCACCGTTTTTATCGGGAGACCTGGGGGAACACTGGGTGGTAGGAAATTTGTTTCAGCCCGGTGATGCCACAACTTTCCCACACAAAAATGTGTGAAAAAAGTGATTTTTTTTCTGTAAAATTTCAGGTTTCTGGGGGATTCTGGGTAGGAAAACCTTGGTGGATCCATGCAAGCCATACCTCCCTGGAATCCCCCGGGTGTCTTGTTTTCAGAAATGTGTGGGTTTGGTAGGTTTCCCTAGGTGGCCTCCGAGCCCCGGGCCAAAAAGTCATGGGACCCCCCTTGCAAAACCAGGTCGTCTTCTGATAGGCAATTTTGATGTCGCCTCAATACGTTTTGGGCCCTTGCCTGTCGCGGGTACTTGGGCCTCCTACCCGAGTGATGCACCGTTTTTATCGGGAGACCTGGGGGAACGCTGGGTGGTAGGAAGTTTGTGTCAGCCCGGTGATGCCACAATTTTCCCACACAAAAATGTGTGAAAAAAGTGATTTTTTCTGTAAAATTTCAGGTTTCTGGGGGATTCTGGGTAAGAAAACGTTGGGGGATCCACGCAAGCCATACCTCCCTGGAATCCCCCGGGTGTCTACTTTTCAGAAATGTGTGGGTTTGCTAGGTTTCCCTAGGTGGCCGCGAGCCCCGGGCCAAAAGTCATGGGACCCCCTTGCAAAACCAGGTTGTCTTCTGATAGGCAATTTTGATGTCGCCTCAATACGTTTTGGGCCCTTGCCTGTCGCGGGTACTTGGGCATCCCACCCGAGTGATGCAGCGTTTTTATCGGGAGACCTGGGGGAACACTGGGTGGTAGGAAATTTGTTTCAGCCCGGTGATGCCACAACTTTCCCACACAAAAATGTGTGAAAAAAGTGATTTTTTCAGCAAAATTTCAGGTTTCTGTGGGATTCTGGGTAAGAAAACGTTGGGGGATCCACGCAAGCCATACCTCCCTGGAATCCCCCGGGTGTCTAGTTTTCAGAAATGTGTGGGTTTGGTAGGTTTCCCTAGCTGGCCGCCGAACCCGGGGCCCAAAACTCATGGGATCCCCCTTGAAACCAGGTTGGTTTGTGATAGGTAATTTTGATGTCGCCTCACTAGGTTTTGGGCCCTTGCCTGTCACGGGTACTTGCCCCACCCACGCGTGTGAGGTACCATTTTTATCGGGAGACCAGGGGGAGCAGAAAGGCTGTAATGGTGGCGGGGATGCCCCCACCCCAAAAAAAAACACGCCAAAAAAAATCCCTGGTGTTTAGTGGGCTTTCTGCCCCACCGGGGGGGCAGATTGGGGGCTACAGCCCCGAAAGGCTGTAATGGTTACAGGGGGTGGGGCATTAGCGTGCCCATTTCGGGCAGCCCCCACCCTAAAAAAAAATGCGTCCTAAAAATCCCTGGTGTTTAGTGGGCTTTCTGCCCCCGGGGGCAGATTGGGAGCTACTGCCCCCATCTGCCCCCCAGGGGGCAGAAAGGCTGTAATGGTGGCGGGTGGGGTGGGGGCATTGGCGTGCCCATTTTGGGCAGCCCCCATCCTAAAACAAATAGCACACAAAAAATCCCTGGCATTTAGTGAGCTTCGGCCCCGAGGGGCAGATTAGGGGCTACTGCCCCCATCTGCCTCCCAGGGGGGCAGAAAGGCTGTAATGGTGGTGGGGGGTGGGGGCATAAGCGTGCCCATTTCGGGCAGCCCCCACCCTAAAAAAAAATTACACAAAAATAAATCCCTGGCGTTTAGTGGGCTTTCTGCCCCTCGGGCGGCAGATTGGGGGCTACTGCCCCCATCTGCCTCCCAGGGGGGCAGAAAGGCTGTAATGGTGGTGGGGCGTGGGGGCATTAGCGTGCCCATTTCGGGCAGCCCCCACCCTAAAAAAGAAATGCGTCCAAAAAAATCCCTGGTGTTTAGTGGGCTTTCTGCCCCCCAGGGGGGGCAGAATGGCTGTAATGGTGGCATGTGGGGTGGGGGCATTGGCGTGCCCATTTTGGGCATCCCCCACCCTAAAACAAATAGCACACAAAAAAAATCCCTGGCATTTAGTGGGCTTTCTGCCCCCCCGGGGGGCCAGATTGGGGGCTACTGCCCCCATCTGCCTCCCAGGGGGGGCAGAAAGGCTGTAATGGTGGCTGGGGGGGTGGGGGCATTGGCGTGCCCGTTTCAGGCAGCCCCCACCCTAAATAAATGCACCAAATAAAAATCCCTGGTGTCTAGTGGGCTTTCTGCCCCCCCCGGGGGGGTAGATTGGGGGCTACTGCTCCCATATGCCCCCCAGGGGGGGCAGAAAGACTGAACATTGGCAATTTGTTTGGGGGGAGCAAAAGCCCTTGCCCAAGGGGCCGCCCCCCCCTCCCTGGTGCCTTAGTGGGTGGATCCCTGTAATTTTGGTGAGGGGGGGTGGGGGCATTGGCAACTCCGTTTGGGGCAGCCCCCACCCTAAGTAAATTTTTTAGAAAAAATCCCTGGTGCTAGTGGGCTTTCTGCCCCCCTGGGGTGGCAGATTGGGGGCTACTGCCCCCATCTGCCCCCCAGGGGGGGCAGAAAGACTGGTATGCCCAAAACACAATGGGGGGAGCAAAGGCCTTGCCCAAGGGGCCGCTCCCCCCTCCCTGGCGCTAGTGGGTGGATCCCTGCTTGGGGATCACCCTCCTGGGGCGATCCCCAAGCAGGGATCCACGGGGAGGGGTACCATTGGAAAGGGAGATTCTCCCCTTTCCAATGATACCTCTCCCGTCTTTCTACGTGCTCAGGGGCTGAGATAGCCCCTGAGCACGTAGAAAGTGAAACTGAAATGAGCCTAAAGGCTCATTTTAGTTTGTTTTCAGTGAAATGAAGTCAGCGCGACGTGCGCGCTGATCTTCATTTCACTGAAAGGGAGGGGGGCCTCGGGAGCTGGGAAGCTCTTCCCAGCTCCCGAGGCTGTGGGGAGAAAAGGAAATCCCTCTGCTGTCTGCAGCAGAGGGATTTCGTGCCCTGGCCTCATGACGGAATGGTTCCGTCATGAGCACAGGAGCACCGATGCTCATGACGGAACCATTCCTTCATGAGCATCGAAGGGGTTAAGCTATGTGGTTTTCTACAAGTGTGTGTTTAATGTTGTAAAAAAACAGTCCTCAAAATAGGTAGCATGTCCATAGCTAGGAAAATAGTAACAGATACTACACACAAACAGAGACACTTTTGAATAATATAACTGTCATGACATATGAGAAGGATAGAGTCGTTGAAGAATCAACTAGAAGGGAGAGTGTTGGAATGGGTAAATACAATGTCAATGAATAACATGATATGTGCAGGCTCGACAACGGCAATACTAATAAATGCAACAACAATGTATTCCCATAATCTATGACTGTACAACAGCGATGATACTAGCAGTAGCAATGTAAAAGAACGCAACACTCTAAGCACAAATGACAATGTTCATGTATGCCATGACGTAGGAATGCATAACTATGTCAAGAACAGTAACAACAATATCAATGTACGCTCTGACAATTCTATCCACAATGTTGAGAATAAAGATAAAAATTATAACATTATAAGTGAAATCGCCTCATTGCTATCGGATTTCCACAAGGTGGCATCCCCATCAACCCTGAGTCGGAGATACGTGGTCAAGCAGGTCCTGTGACTCATACCCACGCCTATTGAAAACCAAGTCACAGGTGGGGTCTCTCTTAACCTAAAGACAAACACGTACCCAGGGAAAACCCTGATCGATCATACAGATAGATAGTTGTACCACAAACAGGTCCAAGGTAAATGGTCCCAATAAAACACATTTGCCCAAAGGCTCACATTTCCCAAAAATACCATAAAGCTAGATACCACATGTAGATAGCAACACTTAGCCAATTAGAACATGAAATGCACACCACACATAGTGATCACATGCTCCTTATGCCGAGCATCTGGACACATACAAACTGGCCCACACTAGCTCTCCCTGAGGTCGAGAGCCATCTGTGTCCTTATCTTATGCCCAGGCGTCTTAATTTATGACTGAGATTCTTTTCAGGAATGCAGACATTGTTTTATTGTATATCACAAAATGTCGAGACTCTCCCGTCCGCTGTGTTTAATTAAATCAACTTGTTACTGTTTTGCCAAACGTCGGTTGTCTTCTCATTTCTTTAAGATAAATTCACATCTGAGCTACAAGGTGGTGGAGGACATACAGCTGCTACCCTGATGGACATATATCTGCCATACATGGAGATCACCGCTGACCTAGTTGTGATCTATTTGCCTACAGATGACCCACTTCTCAGTGATTTCTCTGAAGACATTGCCACATTTTTAAGGTGGTCACACTTCAAACTTATTTTTCAAAGACAAACTTCCAAATCAGAGTTTGTCATTGAAAAATTAAAAAAAACGAATGACCCCCACACCCTCTGAGATTATTCTTTTCTCTAAGATGTAGGAGCAATTTTCTTTCGATTGGATACCTTAAGAGAGAGGGTGAACTTTCCGTTTGATGAACAGGCCACTCAACCACCTTGTGGCAGAATAGCCTGTCCATAAACCCTAAAACTCTAATTCGGGCCCTATGTCTCAAATTAAGCTGTATAATCCTTTTCATTTGATAAATTGAGTATCTACTCACAAGGTACGTGATATCATTTTCAGACATCTCATTTGTCTAATAAGTGAATTGAAACTACACAGCAATTGTCACATTCGTATAATATAATACATTTGTATAATACAACAAAAATCCTGATTTAATGCTCTTTTGCACTAATTAGGGTAGGGAAAATGTGAATATAATATATGTGCCTAGTGAAGCTTGCATTGTAATCAGTGTTGTCAGAACCAACATTACTTTCAGGAAACATTTCTTCAGTACATTTCCAAATTGCTACTGATCAAGAATGCACCAAGCATTGTCAGCATTTGAGCTTATTAGGTATAAAGTTGTAGAGTATAAAACTGTGAAGCTGCAGTGGCGGCAGCGTCACCCAGCACACGCCTATGTTTGCTGTTGGTTAGTAGTGTTTCTGGAGGTAAATTGCTAGAGCCAATGTCACCTTACTTGCCAGACAGTGTTTTCCAGCTATGAAGCTGCCCTGAACAATTACTGCAGACAATGGAAGGATGGTTTTCACTTCATGTAATCCGATGATGATGCATCAGACCTGATGTCCTGCCATGCCTGCTCCTCACTAAAGCACTGTGGATAGGGGGCATCTCCTCATGCAGCACTGTGGACAGGGGGCATCTCCTCAAAAGCACTGTGTAGAGGGGCATCTCCTCATGAAGTACTGTGGAGAGATGGCATCTCCACTTGAAGCACTGTGGAGAGGGGGCATCTCCTCATGAAGCACTGTGGATAGGGGACATATCCTCATGAAGCACTGTGAAAAGGGGGCATCTCCTCATGAAGCACTGTGGAGAGGGGGCATCTCTTCATGAAGTACTGTGGAGAGGGGGCATCTCCTCATGAAGCACTGTGGAGAGGGGGCATCTCCTCATGAAGTACTGTGGAGATGGGGCATCTCCTCATGAAGCAGTATGGAGAGGGGGCATCTCCTCATGAAGCACTGTGGAGAGGGGGCATCTCCTCATGAAGCACCTGTGGAGAGGAGGCATCTCCTCATGAAACATTGAGGAGAGGGGGCATCTCCTCATGAAGCACAGTGGAGAGGGAGCATCTCCTCAAAAGCACTGTGGAGAGGGGCATCTCCTCATGAAGCACTGTGGAGAGGGAGCATCTCCACTTAAAGCACTGTGGAGAGGGGGCATCTCCTCATAAAGCACGGTGGAGAAGGGGCATCTCCTCATGAAGTACTGTGGAGAGGGGGCATCTCCTCATGAAGCACCTTTGGAGAGGGGGCATCTCCTCATGAAACACTATGGAGAGGGGGCATCTCATCAAGAAGTACAGTGGAGAGGAGGCTTCTCCTCATGAAGCACTGTGGAGAGGGGGCATCTCCTCATGAAGTACTGTGGAGATGGGGCATCTCCTCATGAAGCACTGTGGAGAGGGGCATCTCCTCATGAAGCACTGTGGAGAGGGGAATCTCCTTATGAAGCACCTGTGGAGAGGGGGAGCATCTCCTCATGAAGCACTGTAGAGAGGGGGCATCTCCTCATGAAGCACAGTGGAGAGGGGGCATCTCCTCATGAAGCACTGTGGAGAGGGGGCATCTCCTCTTGAAGCACAGTGGAGAGGGGGCATCTCCTCATGAAGCACCTGTGGAAAGGGGGCATCTCCTCATGAAGTACTGTGGAAAGGGGGCGTCTACTCATGATACACTGTGGAGAGGGGCATGTCTTCATGAAGCACTGTGGAGATGGTGCATCTCCTCATGAAGCACCGTGGAGAGGAGCAGCTCCTTATGAAGCACTGTGGAGAGGGGGCATCTCCTCATGAAGTACTGTGGAGAGGGGGCATCTCCTCATGAAGTACTGTGGAGAGGTGGCATCTCCCCATGAAGCACCTTTGGAGAGGGGGCATCTCCTCATGAAGCACTTGTGGAGAGGGGACATCTCCTCATGAAGCACTGTAGAGAGGGGGCATCTCCTCATGAAGCACCTGCTTGAGGGAACCACCACCAGAAGATATAAAACCCATTTATACAAAACCAAAAATAAATGCCCTCCTCCAAGCTGTGGTTTCAAAATCTGCACTGTTTGTTCCCTAAATATAACAATCAATGGGAAAAGCTCATTCTCAACTTACCCCTCCCCAGTGTTTCATGAGGAAGAGGTTCAAGGAACCAATGCTTATTGGCAAATATGGCGTCTGAGCTAGAGCATTGCTCCCGTGCAGAGCTTCTCTAGTGGCTCACATGCTGGTAATTCTTTCTTCAGTGTCTCTTGAACAAAAATTGTGTTGTTTTCTTTTTTGTGCCTGCTAAAACAACTGATCATCTTTATAATAATGGTGCAGTAGTCGATCTGTCTTTCCAGGCTTCGGTGTTCTTCATAAGCTTCTTAAACAGCTACATTTCTAAAATAATGAAAAACAATTTTAGGAAAGTCATTTTGGATAATCCTTTCCAACCACAGTCTGGGAAGAAACTTCCATACATCTGCCCCAATACCCAGCCAGTTTGGGTATGTTTATATATTTTTAATAAATTTTGTTGGTGGAACATATTTCATAAAATTCAAGAAAAATAAAATAGTTTACCTTAATTTCTTCCGTTGCATTAACAATGAGTTTCCAATTGTTTTTGAAAAATAAACAAATACACACATTTCAAATAAAACAATAACACCCAAAACCTCAAAATCTTAATACTCGCCATACCATGAATCAATAGCCATGTCCAAAACAAAATATTTATCAATATTTTTCTCTGTTTATCTCCAAGCCCACTTATTCACACCCTGCTATACAAAGCCACCCCATTGTGTTCTGTGGCTGCAATGTTAGTCACTATCTGTGAAACAGCCAGTTGTCTTTGTGCTAACATTTCTTTTATCCATTTATTTTGTAGTTCCGAATTTTAAATTGAACATTTCATGTCAATATGGCCATTGACATTCTGCGGATGTATTGCAACTAGTATGTTGATCCATCACAAATAAGAAAATACAATATGAATTCTTGTTCCTGGCACCACAAGGAACATACAGCTTTAAAAAATGTATAGGTTTCACCAGTGCCAATCTTCTGGGATGCAACCACTCAGTGCAGTGTCTATGCTGTTGTTTTTAGGGGGCGGGGGGAATTACTAGGTGAGGTAGTCAATGGCTGTCACATTCGGTTGCCTCTAGGACTCTGTACTCCCATTCACCGCCTGCTAAGCATCTCTGCCCATCCTATTGAGCTCAGGGACATTACAAACTTACTATTCCAACTCCACATATGCCTACCTTGATGATTTTTTTGTTGGCAATATTGCGAAGTGCATATAACTTCCATACTGAGGTAGAACACCTGTGGGAAATGAATATTTCAAAATTAAAAAAATTGTAAGAATTGATTGGTTTAAATGTAATACCTATAACTTGTGCTTTGAAATAAATATATCCTGAAACTAATATGCTTATTAGAGTCAACCTTTGCCTTTCTCTTTTGTTTGAGTAAACTGGATGAGGAAACATGGGGCCTCATTTACAAGTAATGACCCATCGCTGTGGTAAGGCAGCGCTGCGTCAAAACAACTTGAGCTGTGGTAAGACAGTTTATGACACCATGGATGCTTCATCTTTACACTATGGGGCATTGTGATGTAAGGTCAAAGGATGTGTCAGAAATTCTACTGCACCATTGCATCTGTGGGAAGAATGGAGCAATGCATCATCCCAAAAGGTGATGCATTGTCGAAGTTGACCTTAGGACAGATGCATTTACAGCAATGCTTCAGAAAACAGAGGCGATTCGTCAGTGTGGGGACCAATGTAATAGAGACTGATATGGTGAAAAACTGACCTTGGACTCTATTGCATAGGTCCTGGATGTATAGCATACAAGTGTGAAGTATGGCTATGAGTCTCATTACAGTGGGCACAGTCTACTCATGTGCACATTGCCTTGCTGCAGTTGATGGCAATATCATGTGATATCATAGGTGCCATGGTCCCAGGTTGGTCAAGGGTTCCTACAACATGATTGTTACATGTGTAGATGTACTAATAGTTGAGGGGATGTAATTACATTTTTATGTTAAGACCGCAGGCTATTATGCTTTCTTAACTTGCTTAATTTTTAATAGCAGCAGTCAAGATGAAGAAACAACTACAAATCCCAAGAGGCTAAGCAACAGGGAATACATAGAGTCACAACACAGTAACCAATAATATCAGTGAACCATGAATAATGTCCTACTTGACTGCGAACAGTCCTCTTTTCTTGCTGCTCGCAGTCAAGATAAGTACATTAATTTTGTCCTCCATATGTTTTATTTATATGTGCTAAGTTTTTATATGTTTTGGTCTTTTATTTCAGTTTTCTCAGCCTTAAATGCGCGCTCCCACTCACCAGTTTAATTCTGTGTTCCTCACGTGCGTGCTGCGCTGCTTCCTCCCTGCACGTCGCATGAGTCTGCTATTATGAGAGCGTCTTTCAGCACCTCTCAGCTGACAGACTTGCTCCGACATTTCTGATGGTGGCGTTTGCTTTCCTTTTGACTGTGCATCATCTTGCTGCTATTCCAACATCCTTATCGGACAGCCTTCTCTCTTCAGGAGAGTGTTTTTTCCTCTTTTCTTCCTTCAGGGCTTTTATTTCCTGTCAGATACACGCCCAGGGGTGGGGTTTTCTTTCTCTGCTGGTTCCTTTGTTTTCCCGCGCCTAATGGGAATAGATGGATCACCTCTTTCAAAAGTTGATAATGAGGAAGGTGAGGCGTTTAAAAATGACGTGAATGTTTTTATTCATTCTTCTGTGGAGCAGGCAGTTGCTGCCTCCTTGACATTTATTTCTAAAAATATGGAAAATTCCATGCTAAACATGATGTCCAAGACCTTATTGGTCCATTCTGCATGTGAGAGCAGAAAACATAAATCGGTGCCTCTTTCCAATAATAAAAATCAAACTCCTAATTTGGATACCACCCAAGGGATCAGTGAAGTTTCCTTACACAAGTTTGATGATGAGGTTCCTCTCAGGCCTCCTTCTAAGAAGGGGATCTCTATATCATTTGTAAAGTGTAAATCAAAAGCTACAAATATTTCTGAGGTTCCTAAACAGATTATAATCACTAACATCTTAGACACTAATGATGACATTGGTGAAACAGATTATATTTCTGATATGTTTGGAGCCAATGACGCTTTCTCTTCTCCTCCTCCCCAAAAAATCAAAACTAGACTCTTTTGCCTCTAAACCAGTTCTGGATGCTGAAGGTTCTCCCATAGTCGACCCTTCCATGATCCACCATCCTAACTCCACTGAGTAGTTTCCTGCCATCCATGTATGAGGGTACATCTCTTCTAGACTTCACATTCCCCTGGATAAATCCACCAGAAATAAATTGAAATCAGAATGTTCATGACTTGCCCTTGCTTTTAATATTACTACCACTCCTTCTATTGATCAACCCTTGCTAACTTTCTTCTCAAAATTCAGTAAAGACCGTTGCAAGGGTGTATACAAGGCTTGGTCTACTTGCCAAGACAAACTACTGGATATGGTGGAGTCCCCCAGGTTGGAGAACATGGACATAGGTCCTCAAGATCTTTCATTATGGATTCAAAGAGCTTTTTGATTTCCTGGCAATGCCAATTAAGCAATAACCCACGAACGTCTCAAAGGGCTCCTCTTGAAATTGGATCCCAAATTAGCTAACTTGAATTCCCTGGATCCAGCAATTAAGGCTGATGGCCTTCTTTTTGCCAATTCTTTTATAAAGGATTTGAGCAAATATGTTACTACATTTGCTTCTATCGACAAAGCTCAGCAATCGTTGAAAAAAGTATTTTCACATGGGGTTATTGCACGGGCCAGTAGAGACAGGAGCCACTTTACCAGCCGTTTCTACTGAAATCAAGACTCCAGAGGTTCCTATGGTTCAAACTACAACTACCAGGACTACAAACAACAGTTCTACCCTCAAAGAGGTAGAGGCTACAGAGGAGGTGGTAAAAACATCTACAGAAATAAGAACCAGCAAGGTGAGTCCCTCTTTGGGCCATCCTCCTGTAGGGTGCTGTCTAAAGTTGTTTCTTGCAAAATGGCAAACTTTAACTGCAGATCCCTGGGTTCTCAATACGGTCCAAGGTTAACTTATAGAATTCTATGCTCCACCTTTCCAAACAGTCTTTCCTCCTCCTCCAACATCACCAAGCTCATCTCCCTACAGATTCAATCCCTTCTCCAAAAACAAGCAATCCATATCTTTCAGCCAGATCCTTCTGGATTCCTCAGTTAAATCTTCCTGGTGCAAAAGAAGAACAACAAGATGTGTCCAGTGATAAATCTGAGACTTTTCAACCAGTTTGTGGTATACCAACATTTCAAGATGGAAACCATTATCCATCTCAGAGATTCTTTATGACAACATGATTGGATGGTTGGACTAGACATACAAGACGCTTACCTCATGATCCCCATTCATCACTCTCACAGAAAATTCCTTGAGTTCCAGTGACTTGGTCTAACTTACCAGTTTTCCTCTCTTCCTTTCGGTCTGCCTTCAGCACCTTTGTGCTTTACAAAGAAAATAAAACCAGTAGTGACTTACCTAAGATCTCTCGCAGTCAGACTCATAATATACTTGGACAAGATCTTGTTCTTGAGTCAGGACAGTGAGACCATTTTATCTCATCTACATCTCACTTGCTGCCTTCTGTCAGATCTTGGGTTCCTACTAAACCCCGAAAAGTAAATTTTATCTCCTTCTCAACAAATCAAATTACTAGGTTTTCTCATAAATTCTTCAACTGCCACTCTGCATCTGCAGCTGTCAAAGTTCAAATCCGATATTTCTCATACTCTTTGCAGTGCCCAAATATCACTGAGATCCTTAGCAATGATAGTAGGCCTGCTGTCCTCTTCGATTCAGGCAAACTTTCTGGGTCCCCTCTACTACCTGGCACTTCAACGCCTCAAAATACACCATCTGCGTCACAGTCTAGCTTAGTCAGATCTAGTTCTCATTGATCCAGAGTCTTTTTTAGAACTTCAGTGGTGGATTGACCATTTAGATGCACGGAAGGGCACAACTATCTTTGCATCAGTCTTGATCTTGAGTTAGAATCAGATGCAAGTTGGGCGGGAAGTGGCGCAGCTGTGGCGCAATCACGACTGGAGGTACATGGTATCTCAAGGAGTCAAACTTGAACATAAACTGTTTAGAAATGCTTGCAGGCTCCTTTGTAATCAAAAGCCTAGCAAAGGACATCATTTGGTGTTCTATTCTCCTTCGCATGGACAATGTGTTGGCGGTCCACTGTATAAATCATCTAGGTGGAACCAAGTCCAAGCCCCTCGCAGAATTGGCAAAAGCTTCTGGGAAATATGTCTTCTCAACAAAATTTCCGTCAGAGTATCTTCCGGGCAATCTCAATTCCATTGCAGACTGGCATTCTCGTCATGTCTGAGACTTCAGCGATTGGAAGCTACATCCTCCCATTTTCCAGTCTCTCTCCCACATAGGGGGTCCTTTTCATATCAACTTGCCTCTCGTCTCAATACCCACTTCATCACTTCTTCAGTTGGCGTCCAGATCCGTTAGCTATAGTGACAGATGCTTGCCTTCAGGATAGGTCCCATCACCTCAATTACGCTTTCCCTCCATTTCTCATGATCAACAGGGTTCTGGCCCAGGTCAGGAGCCAATTAGCCTCTCTAGTTATTGTGGTTCCATTCTGGCAATCACAAGTATGGTTCCCGTCTCTGCTGGAACTGATGGTGGACTTCCTGGTCCTTCTTCCATCTTTCAACAATCTTCTTTCAGATCCTCTGGGTCATCCTCACAATCTGGTTTTCAACAACACTTTGATCCTTTCAGCATGGAAAATATCAGTTCTAGACAACCTAGCCTCCGTATTTCACAAGAGGCTTCAGACTTCATTAACAAAGCTTGGGTTCCAAGAACAGCAAAAGCTTACAAGTCAAGCTGGTGTCTGGGAAAATATCTCAATCCGTTTTCACAGATGTAATTTATGTCATCAATTTCCTGGCAGCAGAAGCCAGTGCAGGTAAGTTCTACAGGACAATCAATCTTTAGAAATCTTCTATTTCTCTCAACCACAGTGCCATTAATGGCAAACCAGTTGAAGAGCATCCGCTTGTATATCATCTTTTGAAAGGAGTAACATTTTCTAAACCTCCTTTAACAAAGCATACACAATTATGGGATGCAAATCTGGTTTTGAATTTGTTTCTTTCTTGGCCTGATAATCCTGCTATTTCTTTGGAAATGCAGTCTGCCAAGCTTAGTATGCTGTTATGTTTGGTTTGCACTAAATGAGTATTTGATTTTAAAGTGTTGGATGTATCTTCTCGACAATATACCCCTTCTGGTGTGATGTTTTATATTAATAAGCACACAAAAACAAATTTAAATTCAGTGTTTTACCCTTACTTTCCTGCTCATCCGAAACTTTGTGTGTGCCAGTACCTTAAAAACTATGAAGAACGGACCTTTGATCTCAGAAAGTTCTCAGTCCCAGCTTCTCATTTCCTTCCGCACACATCTCAAGCCTGTTTCCTCTGCCACTTTAGCCCGCTGGGTCAGATAGGTCATGTCCCTTGCTGGCATTGATGTTTCTGGGGCTCATTCCGCTGTTGTGTATTTCCCATAAACCTTTTTAGGATCTGCGCATTTAGACAACATACACTGCAGTATAAGTGTCTGACCTGATTCAAGACACCCCCACTGGGTATGTTAGCCTGTATACCAGCTAGCTCACAGTGCCACCATAAACCCCTCTTACCAAGGAAAGAATAGTTCTTGGCAACTATCGAACATGACAACTCTGTCCCGTCAGGGATCGTGGAAACAGTACAGTACTTTTCGCTCAGTCACTCGTGCTCACTTTGTCTCAGAAAAATACACAGAGTAAACAGTGGGGACATTTTCCAATAAGCATTTATTGAACCGGCGTCATTCTAATGTAAAATAGGTGTGCTGAAACAACCATAAGACAGAAACAGATATAAATGATTGTAAGCACCACTAGAGTAAAAGGATGGTAGATTCCATAGTGCTAAAACAATGAGTATAGGCAAGTATAAAAATGCATAACAGTAATAATGCATACTCCTACGATGTGACCCTAACTAGATTTACCTAAGTGTACAGAGCATGTATGTAGGTGTAGAGCTAAGAATCCTCCTAGGATAAAGCCAACCCCATTACCTGAATGGAGAGACTGTTGGACCCCGTCTTGGTTTCGAGATGGACACCCCGCGAGGGATGTCAGACCACTGCAAGCTGGAGTGTCTGCGTGCAGGATCCTCAGCGTCTTGGGTCAGTGTGTCAGCATGGAAGTCCTTTTTCTCCTCTCTTTGCCTCAGCAAAGATATGGTGTTTATATACCCAAAGTGGTACCCTCAGGGGATCTACCTTGCTGTGCCATGTCGGACTAGGATGATGGAAGGAATGACCCTTATACATAGTTATTATGCAGGAGATGGTAGTCCTCCTGATATTCAAAGGATCCTCCTGCATAATGAATGAGGCTAGTTTTCAGAGAAAACCCCACATCCTTTAGGCAGTACTGTAACTAGGTAAAAGGTCAGTATCAAGAACTGTTATGTAGTGTTATGGCAGGGGAAATAGAGGTGAAAGGTTTAGCTACTACCTGAGCCTATATTGGGGTACCCATATGAAACATAACACTGCCTGGGGTGCCATGGCTTCTAAAGCTTTTTGGGCGGGTTTAATGTTGGAGGACATTCTGAAATCAGCTGAATGGTCCAATGTTAAAGTGTTTAGAATGTTTTACTGTAAACCTATTCTTGCTGTGACTTCTTTGTGGACATGCTTTAAACAAGCATAATAGGAGCCTCCGGTATTGACATAAAATGTCGATTTTCCTAGTAATTTATGAAGGAAAGTCTTAATTTTAATAATGACATGGAGGCAAGTAGCCACTATTTTAATTTCTGTCCTAAACTATCAAGCACTAGCAGATTGTGAATGCTATATGTCACCTCAACTATATCCATTTTAATATATACATTTTTTGCTGTACCTTAATGTTATTCAAGCTTCAATTTTAGTAGCCAGCCTGAGATGTAGTCTTACTCTAAGAAAAGTATGGCAATTGATGATATTATTAAGATAAAGAACATTCATTTATTACCAGAATGCTGAAATATGAAATCAGATATAAGATGTAGTAAATCAATATGTCACATCACATTCTACTACTTTTGTATTTATGTGGCACACAATACCTCAGAAGAGACATCAAACCTCTTTCTACTTATTATTTGGTGTAACTCTGTTCAGAAGTTTTTGAGAAAGTAAGTTTATTTTATAATTTTATGAAAACGAATACTAATTCTCTTTTTGCATACAGATGAATATCACCATTTATTGGAGTAATTTGGTTTACAAATTAGTTCTTCCTGTGTTGGTGTATTACTTAATATTTTGAGGGTACAATTAAAAAACACATACACTCACTT
Source organism: Calotriton arnoldi (assembly GCA_963921515.1). NCBI lineage: Eukaryota > Metazoa > Chordata > Amphibia > Caudata > Salamandridae > Calotriton > Calotriton arnoldi. The sequence goes on along the minus strand of CAWUFW010003857.1, from coordinate 252,358 downwards.
ATACAGTCAGCCAGCCACTTACATTCCCATATAGCCACTTCTATACCCAGTCAAACAATCATGCACACAATTAAACACCCATATAGTTATTCAGATTCAAACTAACACGCCCCTACATTACTGACACAGGTAGTGATACACCCACACAGCCACTGAAACACACACTCAAACTCCCATACAGTCAGTCACACAGCTATTTACAGATGAAGACGCTTAATCCTATAAACCCATACAGCCATACAAATACTCACACAGGAACTCCCACACCTACACAGGTACTTCTACACCTACTCATAAAGGGATACAGTCACTCAGACACCCACTAACACACTGATACACCCACTCACACACCCACAGAGACACTCATACACCCACTCACATGCCTACACAGCTACTCAGACTCCAACTCACACACTTGCACACCTACTTACACACCCAAACATATATTTACATTCCTACTAAAAAAGCCATAAAGTCACTCACACAGCTACTGATGTACTCACACAGCCACTTACACAGTCACTCATACACCTATTCACACAGTCACACACCCACTAACACACCCATTTATACTCAGTCACCCATGCACACACTGAACCAGCTACTTACACACCCACTCATATGCTGATACAGTCACTCTCACTCCATTTACACACTGATACAGATACTCACATACCCACTCACACCACACAGACATGCACACACCCACCCACACATCCACTTACCCACAAACACACACCAATACAACCACTCACACATCCACTTACATAGTGAAACAGATGATCACACACCCACTTACAGAGACTCACACACCCATTCAGATGCGAATACTCCATTCACATACCCACTCACATATCCATACAGCCAGTCATACCCACACACACACCAATACAGCCACTTACACAGCCACTCACACACTAATACACCCACTCACATCCCTACATAGCCACTCACACACCTACTTGCATACCCACAAAGATATGTACATTCCTACTAACAGAGCCATAGAGTCATTCACACAGCTACTGAAATATTCACACAGCCACTTACATACCCACTTATACACCCATTCACACAGTCACACTCCCACTCACATGCCCATTTGCCTACACAGACACCCACTAACACACTAATACAGATATTCACACACACACACTCACACACTGATAGAGTCACTCCTACACCCACTCACACACCCATACATGTCAGGCAGACTCAATAGTATTGTGAAAAACGTTGTCCTTTTTTATGCCAATTGCATTGTTTTATATCAGGATAAATATGGTGATTGAGTGTGTATATATATGTATGTATGTGAATATATATATATATATATTCACTGAAAAAACCATAGGTTTCAGGGACGTTATAGTTAGATGGACATTTCACACGTACAAAACCAGAGGAATTCGGCCGTTTTAGTTAGTAGAGCTAACTATAACTCGCGCCCCTGCAATGCACTGCTGATGATGTCACATATTACATCATTCATGACATGGTCAGTGACATCACTGATTACATCACTGATGACATCATCCAGTGACTGTGTGTTTCTGTAAAGTTTAAATATGGTTTATATATATATATATATGCCATGGTGTATTGAAGTATGAGTGGTATATGTGTGTCTGAATATATGATTTAGTAGGTGCGTGACTGACTGTATAAGTGAGTTATTAAACGTGTCTTACTGAATGCATGGGTTAGTGACTAAACTGTGTAAATGTCGGTATCAGTCTGTCAGTTGGTGTGTAAGTGGCTGCATCGGTTGGTGAGTAGCTACATGAGTATGTATATAGGTTATTGATTGGTTATCTGAGTATCTGTATGGGTGCCTGAGTGTCTGTGTGGATGGGTGGGAGGTGTGTGACTTTGTGCATAGATATGTGAGTGGTTGATTCACTGGGTGTATGGGTTCAAGGGTGCAAGTGGAAATAGCTGTATGGGTGGGTGAGAGAGTGTATGGGTGTGTTGGTGAGTGGATGAATGTCTCAGTGGTAGACGTCCGAGTAACTTCATATGTAAAAGGCATTGTATGTGAGAGTTGGAGTATATAAATGACTATACGTGAGAGTGAGTGATTGTGAGAGTGGCTGTATGGATGAGTGTGTACTTGTATCAGTGATTGTATAAGAGAGTAAGTATGTGTTAGTATCTGTATGAATAAGTGAGGTGGTGTGTGTATAACTGTGTAGGTGAGTAAATGGAAGTGTGATTGATTCTTTGCATGACTGACTAGGTGTGTGAGTAACTCTATGGGTGAGTGGTGGTGTGTGAGTGTCTGTATAGTGCATATGATAGTGTTGTATTGATGAGTAACTGCATGTATGAGTGATTGTATGGGTGAATGAGTGGATGTGTGTGTAGACCTAGGAATCAGTGAGTGGGTATGTAGTAACTGGTATTGGTGTGTCTATGGTTTCGAAAATGGTAGTCTGTATTTTAGAGTGGGTGTATCAAAGGATATATTAGGGTGTGAGGAGGTGCATCAGATTTTCACATGGATGATGTCACCAGTGATGTCATCAGTGATGTCATTTGAGATGTCATCAGTGATGTCATCAGTGATGTCACTGACCATGTCATGAATGATGTAATATGTGATGTCATCAGCAGTTCATTGCGGGGGAGCGAGTTATAGTTAGCTCTACTAACTATAACGGCCACATTTCTCTGGTTTTGTACGTGTAAAATGTCCAACTAACTATAACGTCCCTGAAATCTATGGTTTTTTCAGTGAATTTCTAAGGTTTTTTAAATGCTAATTTCTAACTATAACGTCCCTGAAACCTTTGGTTTTTTCAGTGAATATCAAAGGTTTTTAAATGCTAATTTCTAACTATAATGTTCATTAAACCTATGGTTTTTCCAGTAATTTTCAAATTTTTTGTAGTGATATTTTCTAAATTTAATATCCTAAAAGTACTTTTTCAAAGTTTTTTTTTGTTATTAAAATTATGTAATGTCTTGTGTTTTGTAAAATATAAATATATATATATTTTTTTTTAAAAAGTGGAGGTGCGTACCCATCGTGTAACTATCTCGGTGTGTGCGCGGATTCAAGCCACCATATTGCCAAAGTCGTTAACGAAGCGCGTTGGGTTAGCGACGGGTGCGCGGTACCTGCCACCGTGCAACGTCATATACGTATAGGATCACATCATGTGAGCGTTTGGTATGCGACGTGTGCGCAGTGCCTGGCCCTGCGTAACGTCATATACATATGGGATCGCGTTGTGTGCGCGTTTGGTATGCGACTTGTGAGCGGGGCCCCGCCCTACGTAACGTTATGTACGTGTGGGGTCGTGCTGGGTGTGCGACTCCCGTAAAAAAAAAATTATGTTTAAAAATTATATGTATAGAAGTTCAATATGTATATTAGACCAAGAGATTATGTAAACTAATTATAAAATTCATATATTTCTAATTGCAATAAAGTTATATTACTCTTAAAAATACTTATGAGACATCGCGTCGGGTTCGCTCTGGTTGCGCGCCGGGTGCGCGACCCCCATGTGACTTTAAAAGAAAGCATTTCATTGGTTCACAAGGTTTTTCATTGTAGATGTTGAAGGACCCCACCCATTTTTCTAATTCTTGCTACACCATCCCAGGAGACACACCTGCTGTGTTTTTTTAGCTGCTTTCTATATTTTTTGGGTGTTTTCCTACTTCAACAGAAATGGCTTCTTCTACTCCGATTGTGCATGTTCCATCTGAAGAAGAGGACTTGGACCAACCTTTAAGAAAGGAGAAGGAATCCATTGTGTGGAAGTTTTTCACCATTCCAGATGGTGAAAAAAAGGTGAATGCCCGCAAGGTCAGCTGCACTCTTTGCTCAAGAGTACTGTCGAGGGGAAGTGACAAAAGGTACTCATGCGGAACATCTAGCATGATGAAGCATCTTCAGACAATTCACCCTCGACCTCTGGCGCGTGAACAACTCCGACGTGCCCAAGAAGGGATGCAGCAGGATGACCAGGGAGCTGGTCCAAGCACTTCAGGAGCCTCAAGCTCCTCATCTCGAGGTCTGGACATTCGTCCTGAATTTGCTAATCTTCAGCAACACTGCATCAAATGCAAGGCTGTGGTTTGTTGTGGGGAGCAATCTGTAGATGCTGTGGTTTCTGCAGCAAGAAATCACCACTGTTACATTTTTTTTATGGTTGCAATGACTGTTTAATTGCAAAAGTTAAAAGTTAGTTCTGTTGTTTTTCCCGTTTTTTAAAAAAACACCCAAAAATATACAAAATGGTTTAAAAACACAAAAAATTATAAAAGCAAAAAAGAAGAAAAAAAGAGTTCTTTTCAGAACTACCTTATCTGTTAAAAAAAGAAATAAGTGCATGGTAATGCCTGGATGATTGCATAAGTACATGCGTAGAGCTTGATTGATTGAAAGAGTGCATAGGTAGTGCCTGGGTGATTGGAACAGTACATGTGTAGTGCCTGGTTAATTGGAGGAGTGCATGAGTAGTTCATGGGTGATTGGAATAGTGTATAAGTAGTTCCTGGGTCCATGAGTGCATAGATGGTGCCTGGGTCATTGCATGAGTACATGGGTACTGACAGAATGATTACAGTAGTGCCAGGATACTGCATTGTGATTTTGTAACTGCTTGAGTATTGGCAGAGTGATTGAATTAGTACATGGTACTGGCTGGGTGATTGGAGGAGTGCATGGGTAGTGACAGAGGGATTGCTGGACTGCATGGGTACTACCTGGGTAATTGGAGGATTGAATCAGTAGTGTGTAGGTGGTTAGAGGTTTGCATGGGTAGTGCACAGGGGATTGTAGCAGTGCATGAGTTAGTGCCTGGGTTATTGCATGAGTACATGGGTAGTGACTGGATGATTAGAGTACTGCAAGGAGAGTGCATGGTGAATTTATAAGTGCTTGGGTTTTGACGGAGTGATTGGATAAGAACATGGTGCTGGCTGGGTGATTGGAGGAGTGCATGGGTACTGACAGGGCGATGGCTGGACTGCATGGGTAGTGCTCAGGGGATTGTAGCAGTGCATGAGTTAGTGCATGGGTCATTGTATGAGTGCATGGGTAGTGACTGGATGGTTAGAGTGATGCAAGGAGAGTGCATGGTGAATTTTTAAGTGCTTGGGTTTTGGCAGAGTGATTGGATAAGTACATGGTGCTGACTGGGTGATTGGAGGAATGCATAGGCAGTGACAGGGAGATGGCTGGACTGCATGGGTAGTGCTCAGGGGATTGTAGCAGTGCATGAGTTAGTGCCTGGGTCATTGCATGAGTACATGGGTAGTGACTGGATGATTAGAGTACTGCAAGGAGAGTGCATGGGGAATTTATAAGTGCTTGGGTTTTGGCGGAGTGATTGGATAAGTACATGGTGCTGACTGGGTGATTGGAGGAGTGCATAGGCAGTGACAGGGAGATGGCTGGACTGCATGGGTAGTGCTCAGGGGATTGTAGCAGTGCATGTGTTAGTGCCTGGGTCATTGCATGAGTACATGGGTACTGACTGGATGATTAGAGTGCTGCAAGGAGAGTGCATGGTGAATTTATAAGTGCTTGGGTTTTGGCGGAGTGATTGGATAAGTACATGGTGCTGGCTGGGTGATTGGAGGACTGCATAGGTAGTGACAGGGAGATTGCTGGACTTCATGGAAAGTGCACAGGAGATTGTAGCAGTGCATGTGTTAGTGCCTGGGTCATTGCATGAGTACATGGGTAGTGACTGGATGATTAGAGTGCTGCAAGGAGAGTGCATGGTGAATTTATAAGTGCTTGGGTTTTGGCGGAGTGATTGGATAAGTACATGGTGCTGGCTGGGTGATTGGAGGAGTGCATAGGTAGTGATAGGGAGATTGCTGGACTGCATGGGTAGTGCACAGGGGATTGTAGCAGTGCATGAGTTAGTGCCTGGGTTATTGCATGAGTACATGGGTAGTGACTGGATGATTAGAGTGCTTCAAGGAGAGTGCATGGTGAATTTATAAGTGCTTGGGTTTTGGTGGAGTGATGGGATAAGTACATGGTGCTGGCTGGGTGATTGGAGGAGTGCATAGGTAGTGACAGGGAGATTGCTGGACTGCATGGAAAGTGCACAGGAGATTGTAGCAGTGTATGTGTTAGTGCCTCGGTCATTGCATGAGTACATGGGTAGTGACTGGATGATTACAGTGCTGCAAGGAGAGTGCATGGTGAATTTATAAGTGCTTGGGTTTTGACGGAGTGATTGGATAAGTACATAGTGCTGGATGGGTGATTGGAAGAGTGCACAGGGAGTGAGAGAGGGATTGCTGGACTGCATAGGTACTACCTGGGTAATTGGAGGAGTGAATCAGTAGTGTGTAGGTGGTTAGAGGTCTACATGGAAAGTGCACAGGGGATTGTAGCAGTGCATGTGTTAGTGCCTGGGTCATTGCATGAGTACATGGGTAGTGACTGGATGATTAGAGTGCTGCAAGGAGAGTGCATGGTGAATTTATAAGTGCTTGGGTTTTGGCGGAGTGATTGGATAGGTACATGGTACTGGATGGGTGATTGGAAGAGTGCACAGGGAGTGACAGGGAGATTGCTTGACTGCATGGGTAGTGCTCAGGGGATTATAGCAGTGCATGAGTTAGTGCCTGGGTCATTGCATGAGTACATGGGTAGTGACTGGATGATTAGAGTACTGCAAGGAGAGTGCATGGTGAATTTATAAGTGCTTGGGTTTTGGCAGAGTGATTGGATAAGTACATGGTACTGGCTGGGTGATTGGAGGAGTGCATGGGTAGTGACAGGGCGATGGCTGGACTGCATGGGTAGTGCTCAGGGGATTGTAGCAGTGCATGAGTTAGTATCTGGGTCATTGCATGAGTGCATGGGTAGTGACAGGATGATTAGAGTACTGCAAGGAGAGTGCATGGTGAATTTATAAGTGCTTGGGTTTTGACAGAGTGATTGGATAAGTACATAGTGCTGGATGGGTGATTGGAAGAGTGCACAGGGAGTGAGAGAGGGATTGCTGGCCTGCATAGGTACTACCTGGGTAATTGGAGGAGTGAATCAGTAGTGTTTAGGTGGTTAGAGGTCTACATGGAAAGTGCACAGGGGATTGTAGCAGTGCATGTGTTTGTGCATGGGTCATTGCATGAGTACATCGGTAGTGACTGTAGGATTAGAGTGCTGCAATGAGAGTGCATGGTGAATTTATAAGTGCTTGGGTTTTGGCGGAGTGATTGGATAAGTACAAGGTACTGGATGGGTGATTGGAAGAGTGCACAGGGAGTGACAGGGAGATTGCTGGACTGCATGGGTAGTGCTCAGGGGATTATAGCAGTGCATGAGTTAGTGCCTGGGTCATTGCATGAGTACATGGGTAGTGACTGGATGATTAGAGTGCTGCAACGACAGTGCATGGTGAATTTATAAGTGCTTGGGTTTTGGCAGAGTGATTGCATAAGTACAAGGTGCTGGCTGGGTGATTGGAGGAGTGCATGGGTAGTGACAGGGCGATGGCTGGACTGCATGGGTAGTGCTCAAGGGATTGTAGCACTGCATGTGTTAGTGCCTGGGTGATTTCATGAGTTAATGGGCACTTACTGGATGATTAGAGTGCTGCAAGGAGAGTGCATGGTGAATTTATAAGTGCTTGGGTTTTGGTGGAGTGATTGGATAAGGACATGGTGCTGGCTGGGTGACTGTAGGAGTGCATGGGTACTACGTGGGTAATGAGCAGTGTCTAGGCGGTTAGAGGATAGTATGGGAAGTACACAGGTGAATGTAGTACTGAATAAGTAGTGCTTGGGTTACTTAATCTTACCTTTTTTATAGTAGATATGAAAGTCATTGAAACAATTTTTAAGTTCTTTTTTATAATCTATAAATTTAAAGAAGTTTCAAACTTTAGAATTTGGGTCTGTAAAACAGAAAAAAAATACAGTTATAATATATAATATTATAGTTTTAAGAACACAACACAATTTTACAATTACATAACATATTCAGTTTGCCTTTTTTGCTGTTTTCAGACTCTATTGAATTTCACCATACACAGTGATTTCAATGTTGATCATCATGTATTAGCGGGCAAAAAAATACAATCAATAAGATTGTTAAAAAAAAACAAATCTGTGTTCAAAATATTTACAACAAACTCAACTATCTGTTTACTTTTCCTAAAATAAACACCCTCAATAACATTGCATATAATACAAAGATCAAATATATGAAATGCTTCTTTCTAAAACAATTTTGTAAATACAATATCAAAGAACAGAAACGATAATTGAATCAGCAATTCTTGATATCTTCCCTATCGGCCGAATGATGTTTCCGAAATCATTTGCATTGAGAATATCCAAAATAAACTTCTTAATTCATACTGACATCTTCCCAATAGGCCCAATGATGTTTCTGAATTCATTTGTATTGAAAATATCCAAAATAATCTCATTAATTCCTGTTGACATCTTCCCAATAGGCCGAATGATGTTCTCAGAACTTTGGCATCAAAAATATTAGGTATGAATTTGGTAATTGGTAAGGCAACCGATATTTGAATTGCAAATGGGCATCATTACAATGTGTCCATCCTTTATTGTACTTTAAATACACAGTATAGTGTCCAGATGTTGTGGAAGGTCCATCGTGGAAAATAATTGCCACTGTTTTGAAAGTTCTTCCTGAAATTGACAGTTGACTTGCCACAAAATCTTTAATATTAGTTTCCAATTTTCTTCCATCTGGTCTGCAACGTTGTATCATTAAAATGACATATTGTCCAAATTTGTCTATAAATAATGTTGATAACATTTCAGATTCGCAGTGACTACATTCCATATTTTGAGTTGCTGATTTTACTAATTTGTTAAAAGACACTGTTTTACAATCTGGTATTGTCAAATATATGAATCTTTCAGTGTCTATTTTAGTGATAGAAGAAAATGTACAATCTTCACATTCATGTTCCCATCTGTAATGAAGTCCAAACAGATTTTCAAGTTGTATTCCTTCATCTTCCAATACTGCAAGCATAAACATAAGAAATTCCTGAGCATCTTGCTGTACATTAAGTGTAAATTGTGAAGAACCAGAACATATATCCAGAAGATTTCAAATGCCAGAAACACTTTGGATTTTAGTTTTATGAGTTGTCAAGTTTTCAAAAATAGAATGCATTAAAGAACAAAACCTTTTGTCTCGATTCTCCATAATTTGTTGTTGGAGATTTTCTAGAAAAAAATACGACGTTCACAACTACATTAGCATAGCAGTTGATACCTGAACTATTTTCTAACTGATATCCTACAATATCTTCAACACTGTCCATTTTTTTTCTTCTTTGGAACATGAAAATTCTCTTGATTTATTTTCTTATTTCCAACCTCACTACCGAGTTTCTCATATGTTCGTTTTCGACCTACTACATGCTTTTCATATACAGGATATTCACCTAAGTTGGGAGCATACAGTCTTCTTAACCGATTATACTCTCTTACACAATTTGCATCTGCACTAATCTTTCTCTCATCAAAATTAATCAAATACAATGTAGATAAAGTTCTGACTCGGGACAATGCAACATATGCCATGCCCTCTTTAAACACGGTACTTCCAATGTTTACCAAAGCACTGTCTACACTTAAACCTTGAGATTTATGAATGGTCACCGCATATGCTAAAGAAAGAGGAAACTGTTTTCTACGAACATACAAGTCTTTAACAAGCAAAAAACGACAGACCAACGTTCAATCTGTTTTACCTCTTCAATCTGATCAAATTAAATCTTCAAAAATTCAATTCCATCTCTATTTTGATAATTAACAAAATCAACAACTTTTCCCATTTCTACAGTTACTAAACCTTTTTCCACATCCAAATTACGCCGTAAAATTACCCGACAGTTTTCACCTACATATAAATTATTTTCTAAACCAGCAGTCTTAGATATAGATTTTTCCAAAGAATCCAATTTTTAAAAAAATGTCACTCAAAATAATAGTAATTCCTTCGTGCTCTATTTTATCAATGGCTTCCATTTTTATTATGTGTTGTTTTTCCAGCTTTAAAAGTTCTTCATTGAATGTAGAACACTCTCGCAGTGTTGGCATTAGGCAGATTATAGATTTCTTTTCTCCAATTTTTTTGTATATTATTTCCAGAGCAACATTTTCAATTGGAAACAAGTTTGTAAGTAGCCGACTTTGCAAAGCTTCTTTTCCATGTTCTGTCAAAACACCAATTCTTATATCTTGGAGAATGCTTCCATAATCTTCATCACTTGCTTGTCGCATATTTTAAAAAGTTCTTTGTATTCAAAATATGACCAAATGTTGACATTTCCAATACTTCTCAAAGATTTTCTGGTGTCTTCATGCACAAGTGTTTTAAAAACTGGTTCCCCTTTTACATGAGTAAGTTGCAGTAGATCACTGAAAACAATCACATGTTTTCCTCCAAATAACACATCATATTCTGTTTTTAAAATTTGCTGCATTCTTAAATATACAAAGGCAAGCATTAAGTTTGAGACCATGCTCACCTCATCAATGATCAGAAGTTTCATTTTCTTTAGTACTCTTGAAACTTCCAAACAAGCTTCTCCAGAAAGCTTGTGATATTCCAACTTGTTTTCATGTTCAACAGGTAGCATTAGTAAACGATGTAATGTAATCCCTTTAATGTTGTGTGCTGCTAACCCAGTTGGAGCGGTTACAACACAAGAGAAATGTGATTCAGTGGTTTTCTGTAGATAACTGGTCAAAACTTTAATTAAGAAACTTTTTCCTGTACCAGCTTGACCACTGTTATACATTTGAATAGGTTTAAAAGATGTGCAGTTGCATTCTTTTATTTCATGAAGTAAACCATGGTTGATCTGTTGTGTAACTTTCTGATATATTTCTTTCTGTTCAATATTTAGTTGTTCTTCCAAGTTTCCTAAGTCCATAATATCGTGTTGAGCTTAATGCATTGCTGTTTCCACTTCACTCATGGTGATTGCTGCTTCATTTTCAAGAATTGGTTGTCCTAGTGGATCTTGACTCAGTGGAGCAGAACTTTGACTATCTTGAGAACTGTCTCTAGCAATCTCAACTGCAATACTAGCTTCTTGTTCAATTTCTTCATTCAACATTTGGAGATAATTTGGAAAAACTGTGCATTCAACGCTATCTTTACATGCATTAAAAGAATCTTCATAGCACTGAAAATCTCCAAGTAATTCCATTTCAGCACGCCAAGGCTTGAAGAGTTGCAGAAGTGCTAAATAGTAAAATTCCCTTTTATCAGGAGAATCGCAACTCAGTTTCCTGTGATTAATGAGATTTCCTTTACTATGTTTCACCAAACATCCTTCTAAACCAATCACTGCATATTTTTCTTCATTTATGTTCTCTGTAATATTTCTCTTAAAACTGTAATATTGCAGTACTTCATAGAGACATATGTTTTCAAGATAGGGACTTCTATTTGGATAGTACGTATCCAACATGTTTGTTTTAACAATATCTGTGCTTTCTGGTTCATTTAATGCTAAATATTCGATTTCTTGTACAGATTTAAGTACTCGATTTCGTGTTGCAGCAAGACCTAGACTAACCCAAATGATTCCTCTTGACTTTGAATATAAACTTGCAGAGGTCAACCGATCCGAACATTCGTAGGATCCAATCTCTCGATGGGACAGCATCTTCAAACTAATGCTGTACAATTTCTTACTAAGAGTCTTCTCTTGGGAAATTTCTTCCCACATTTCTTTCAACTCCGTCTTTTCAGATTTTGTTATGTGTGACGTAACATACAGAGCAACAGCAATGGAATTATCTGCAACATACTGGATATCCATATTTGCATTCCACATCGACAAAATCACTGGATTATAATCATTAATATACTTTGATTGTTCACTTCTTTTTAAATTGTAAAATGTTTTGGAGATTTTCTAGTGATAGTATGCCTCACTGCTGACATGAAACTGTTGACTCTTCCTATGGATATTACTGGACGTGGAAATCCATATCAACATTTTGTCTAAAACTTTTCCTTTGACTTGCATTTCCGTCGACAGTATTTGCCACATCGATGAGTTTGAAACCGTAAAACTTGTTGTCTTAAGGTATTTTTTTCTCTTGTTTTTGGTATAGCACATGTAACATAGTCTTTAATGAAAGATAAAACAGTCTCATCCGAATCAGTTCCAAATGTGGGTGCATCCTTGATTCATAAAAGCATATTTATATGAGGAGCACCTCTAGCTTGGTACTCCTTTCTCCAAAAGAAATCAATAACTTCTCCAAGAGGTGGGTTGTTTTTATTGCAGATAAAAGACATCATAGTTTGAAACCTATGATTAAAATATCTGCACACAGTTACAGGATCCAAGGAACGCAGTTCTCCAGGTGTCTTGAATTCAATGTTTTTAATATTTGAATTTGCTTCTCGAAGAAATTCAAGTAAATTGTCCCATGCGTATTCAGCACAGCTTAGCGTAACAAACCACGTAGGGGTTCCTAAGTTCCTTAACATACATTCAAGTTCTCCATGACGACGATACCAATACTCATTAGTACCACGTTGACACGCCATCAAATTAATCAATTGAGATTCTAAATGATCGTCTCTCTGTTCTACTTTGTCCATGAATTCCTTGGCAGAAACATGTTGAAGATGAACTCCTGTTTTTAATATGTGGTTGACCTCATATGAAAGTCCAGACAAATCACTTTCAAACAAAAGATGAAATATATATGGGATACATTGTCGAAATCTTGGATCTTCTGAGTACAATCTTGTTGTTAGATATTCTGATGCTGGAATATGTACTGGTCGTTCATCATATCGTCCACCTTTTCCAGTGGGGAAGAGATGTGGAAAACAAATAGCTTCCAAACTTTTTTCCCAAACACTCATGGGAGTCCCCTTCGCTTTCTTCATTTGGAATAATTCAATAGTATTTCCAATCACTTCTTTGGAATGTAAAGGATGTACACTATAATGTTCATAAATTTCTTCACTTTTGGAGATTTCCACTTTTTCAATTTGGCCACTTGAAATTTCGCTATCATCTCCTTAAACTATTTCTTCTTCTTCAACATACACATTTTTGTAGTAAACATTGTTTTTGATGAGATATAACGTAGCCTTTTGCACTTTGCTCTCATCTCCTAATTCTTGCCATATTTTCCGACTCTTCGTAGGAACACGATTAACTAGAATAACTACAGGTTCAGTTTCCTTTTTCTCTACACCAATAGTTTCAATATTTTTCTTTAAATCTAAAGGTAAATACACAACTCTTTCTTTTAATTCTCTTTGTAAATCTGTGGGAGGCAACTTACCTGTTTTAGGCTCCATACGAACAATAGCCTGAAACGGGTGCACAGATTGAATAGGAATGGACTCATAAGTATTCAAATCTACCAGTTCTGGAGGAATAGCTACCAACTCTAGGTTATTATGTACAGCTTTAGCTGGCATTTTGTTGTCCTCTAATTTGGTATAACAATATTTACAAATACGTTGATCACTACCCAAATCAAAGCAATCTTCTACCAACAAATAAGTTGCAAATTCCTTCCACTTATCATTGTTTTCTTTTTCACTTTTTAAATACAGATCAACATTCCTAGTTTGATTTTTATAGTGAGTTCATCGACAACAAATACAAACATAGTTTGGTCTTTCACAACAAATTACCTTAAACTTTGTAATTTCTTCTTCAAACTTCCCAGTACTACTATCTTCCACGTCTTCTTCAACACTTACTTCTATCAATCTCTCACTTTCTATACACACTTGTTCAGGACCAAAGTACCAAAACTCTATTTCATCACAAACTTTTTCACATCTGATACTGACCCATGCAAAAGAGCACTGTTTAAGTCACTTAAAATTATTGCAGGACTTTTACATAGTACAATCTTCTTACTAACTTCCGCATTTGAGAGTGATGTACTGCTAACATTCTCAAATGATGAAAAACACTTTGACACACTTTTCTAGAAAGAGAAGCCAGAGAATGACCTTGCAAACCAGTATTTTTCTCACTTTACAAGGATCTAGTCCTTGCAGCATCTTAATCTTTTGTTTAACACTTTTTTTAGTATACTCTCGTAAGAAATTTAGTAAAATATCAATAGACTCCTGTCGTATACTACAAATACTACTACAATCCCAAGTATACACTGGAGCTTTAGTACGTCTCCCTAGAACTTCATCAACTATCACTTCTTCTACATTTCTAGGAACCATCTTTTCTTTTTCAATTGCACAACCGTTTTTCACTTCATAAGCACGACCACTGGTATCAACTGCATGAACTAATGTATTGGTTTGAAAATAGCTCTCTTCATTAAAAAAAGGCTCTGAACTTGAAGTGTGCTTCCATTCACCCAAACAAATATCACAAAAGTGAGTTCTGTTAATTAGTCTCTTCTTTTTACTTTTGGCCTTCATAAAATGCATTGGCTTATCTAATGATCGCATTCTGTTTAAAACTAAAATGAATAATTTCCTTTTTAATTCAAAAGCCTTTTCAACAATAGTTTCAATCAGTTTTTCTTTTTATAAAATGCTGATCTTTTTTTATATTTCTTGCCATCTTTTAATACATTTTGTACTGCTCTAGTTTGAAACATACGTTTCCTTATTTCACAAAATTGATTAATTCTTCTTTTAGCATAGATTGTTTTTTCAGAACGTGATTTGCCATTAATTTGTCTTTTTTCATTTCATTCTGCTTTGTTCTTGAGGTATTCTTTCTATTTTCTACATTGTCAAAACCCTTTCTAGTCCTTGAAAGTCTTTTAATAAATTATTTTGTTCTCTTACCGCAAGACTTTTTCTTTTTCCCACATGTTGTAGTTCATCTAATTCTTGCTGTTGTCTTTTCTTTAAATAGTATTGTTTCTTTTCTTGTTTTCTCTTTTGTGTTTTTTTAGTCATGGTAAGTCTTTCATAATGATGATGAAGAAAATCTGGAAAAAATGTAAAATAAATGTAATATTATTAATATAACTCTATAGAAATATACTATTCTATTACTAAAGAAACACGTTCTACATAAAAACCAATGAAATGCTTTCTTTTGAAATCAAATGGGGTTTCCTGCACTACATGGGTACTTCCTGGTTAATTGGAGGAGTGAATGAGTAGTGTTTAGGTGTTTAGAGGATTGCATGGATAGTGCACAGTGGATTATAGCACTGTATGTGTTAGTGCCTGGATCATTGCATGAGTACATGGGTAGTAACTGGATGATTAGAGTACTGCAAGGAGAGTGCATGGTGAATTTATAAGTGCTTGGGTTTTGGAAGAGTGATTGGATAAGTAGATGGTGCAGGCTGTGTGATTGGAGGAGTGCATGGGTAGTGACAAGGAGATGGCTGGACTGCATTGGTAGTGCTCAGGGGATTGTAGCAGTGCATGTGTTAGTGCCTGGGTCATTGCATGAGTACATGGGTAGTGACTAGATGATTAGAGTGCTGCAAGGAGAGTGCATGGTGAATTTATAAGTGCTTGGGTTTTGGAAGAGTGATTGGATAAGTACATGGTGCTGGCTGTGTGATTGGAGGAGTGCATGGGTAGTGACAATGAGATGGCTGGACTGCATTGGTAGTGCTCAGGGGATTGTAGCAGTGCATGTGTTAGTTCCTGGGTCATTGCATGAGTACATGGGTAGTGACTAGATGATTAGAGTGCTGCAAGGAGAGTGCATGGTGATTTTATAAGTGCTTGGGTTTTGGCGGAGTGATTGGATAAGTACATAATGCTGGATGGGTGATTGGAGGAGTGCATGGGTAGTGACAGGGGAATTGCTGGAGTGCATGGGTACTACATGGGTAATTGAAGGAGTGAATCAGTAGTGTGTAGGTGGTTAGAGGTCTGCATGGGTAGTGCACAGGGGATTGTAGCAGTGCATGTGTTAGTGCCTGGGTCATTGCATAAGTACATGGGTAGTGACAGGATGATTAGAGTGCTACAAGGAGAGTGCATGGTGAATTTATAAGTGCTTGGGTTTTGGCTGAGTAATTGGATAAGTACATGGTGCTGACTGGGTGATTGGAGGAGTGCATAGGCAGTGACAGGGAGATGGCTGGACTGCATGGGTAGTGCTCAGGGGATTGTAGCAGTGCATGAGTTAGTGCCTGGGTCATTACATGAGTACATGGGTAGTGACTGGATGATTAGAGTACTGCAAGGAGAGTGCATGGTGAATTTATAAGTGCTTGGGTTTTGACGGAGTGATTGGATAAGAACATGGTGCTGGCTGGGTGATTGGAGGAGTGCATGGGTACTGACAGGGCGATGGCTGGACTGCATGGGTAGTGCTCAGGGAATTGTAGCAGTGCATGAGTTAGTGCATGGGTCATTGTATGAGTGCATGGGTAGTGACTGGATGGTTAGAGTGATGCAAGGAGAGTGCATGGTGAATTTTTAAGTGCTTGGGTTTTGGCAGAGTGATTGGATAAGTACATGGTGCTGACTGGGTGATTGGAGGAATGCATAGGCAGTGACAGGGAGATGGCTGGACTGCATGGGTAGTGCTCAGGGGATTGTAGCAGTGCATGAGTTAGTGCCTGGGTCATTGCATGAGTACATGGGTAGTGACTGGATGATTAGAGTACTGCAAGGAGAGTGAATGGAGAATTTATAAGTGCTTGGGTTTTGGCGGAGTGATTGGATAAGTACATGGTGCTGACTGGGTGATTGGAGGAGTGCATAGGCAGTGACAGGGAGATGGCTGGACTGCATGGGTAGTGCTCAGGGGATTGTAGCAGTGCATGTGTTAGTGCCTGGGTCATTGCATGAGTACATGGGTACTGACTGGATAATAAGAGTACTGCAAGGAGAGTGCATGGTGAATTTATAAGTGCTTGGGTTTTGGCGGAGTAATTGGATAAGTACATGGTACTGGCTGGGGGATTGGAGGAGTGCATGGGTAGTGACAGGGCAATGGCTGGACTGCATGGGTAGTGCACAGCGGATTGTAGCAGTGCATGAGTTAGTGCCTGAGTCATTTCATGAGTACACGGGTAGTGACTGGATGATTAGAGTGCTGCAAGGAGAGTGCATGGTGATTTGATAAGTGCATGGGTTTTGGCGGAGTGATTGGATAAGTGCATGATGCTGGATGGGTGATTGAAGGAGTGCATGGGTAGTGACAGGGGGATTGCTGGAGTGCATGGGTACTACCTGGGTAATTGGAGGAGTGAATCAGTAGTGTGTAGGTGGTTAGAGGTCTGCATGGGTAGTGCACAGGGAATTGTAGCAGTGCATGTGTTAGTGCTTGGGTCATTACATAAGTACATGGGTACTGACTGGATGATTAGAGTACTGCAAGGAGAGAGCATGGTTAATTTATAACTGCTTGGCTTTTGGCGGAGTGATTGCATTTGTACATGGTGCTGGCTGGGTGATTGGAAGACTGCATGGGCAGTGCTCAGGGGATTGTAGCAGTGCATGTGTTTGTGCCTGGGTCATTGCATGAGTACATGGGTACTGACAGGATGATTAGAGTACTGCAAGGAGAGTGCATGGTGAATTTATAAGTGCTTTGGTTTTGGCGGACTGATTGGATAAGTACATGGTGCTGACTGCGTGATTGGAGGAGTGCATAGGCAGTGACAGGGAGATGGCTGGACTGCATGGGTAGTGCTCAGGGGATTGTAGCAGTGCATGTGTTTGTGCCTGGGTCATTGCATGAGTACATGGGTACTGACTGGATGATTTGAGTACTGCAAGGAGAGTGCATGGTGAATTTATAAGTGCTTGGGTTTTGGCGGAGTGATTGGATAAGTACATTGTGCTGGCTGGGTGATTGGAGGAGTGCATGGGTACTACCTGGGTAATTGAAGGAGTGAATGAGTAGTGCCAAGGTGATTAGAGGACTGCATGGGCAGTTCACAGGTGATTATACCACTGCATGTGTTAGTGCCTGGGTCATTCATGAGTACATGGGTAGTGACTGGATGATTAGAGTACTGCAAGGAGAGTGCATGGTGAATTTATAAGTGCTTGGGTTTTGGTGGAGTGATTGGATAAGTACATGATGCTGAATGGACAATTGGAGGAGTGCATGGGTAGTGACAGGGGGATGGCTGGACTGCATGGGTAGTGATCAGGGGATTGTAGCAGTGCATGAGTTAGTGCCTGGGTCATTGCATGAGTGCATGGGTAGTGCTTGCATACTAACTGGGTGATTGCAGAATTTGGAATCAGTCAATCATTACTCATGTAGTTTTAAAATCACATATTCACTACCTTTGCACTCCTGTAATCGGTCAGGCACCTCTCAATAGTTCACTAAGCATACATACAACTGTATAAATAGAATCTGAACATATAGATGAGTCAATACATACTATCTAGTTAAGTAGATAAGTACAACATGCCTGCAAGGGTAATATGTGGTGGTTTACTTTTGAGCTACATCTTGACCATACAATCTACTAATATGCGACATCATTAAACTATACCTCTCAACAGACTTAAGAAAGAAGGCTAATTAACAACACCTTTTATGAGCATTTTTAAAACCACACTTTTATTGTACATCTTCACCTTTGTATCTAAAATTATGTGGCATCATTCAACTATACTTTTGCTCAGACTAGAAAAAGAAGCCTAATTAACAGCACCTTATTTCACCATTCTATCTTAAAATATATGGTATCATTTAACTTTACCTTTTGTACAAACTAATAAAAGAAACCTAATTATTAACACCTTATATGATCATCTTTCAAACAGCACAGTTGTGCTGCATCTTCAACCAACTATCTAAAAATATGCGGCATCATTCAACTATACCTTTGTACAGACTTAAAAAACAAGCTTAATTAATAACATCAGTAATCATCTTAAAAATACACATATTACTGTACAGACTCTTTTTAAACAGCATTTAAGTACAATAAACCAAACTCCAATATACATCTCTACATTTAATAATATATATCAAACAACACAGTTTTAAAATAATGTCAATTTTTTTTAAATAAACCTCACAAATTTATAACTCACCTTGCAAATAAATGTGTTGATAAAAAATCTCACAAACTCTGACAGGATTTTCTTTTACACAAAATCAATATAATGCACCAGACTCAGCAAGGTAAAACCAGTAATGGCAAGGTTTCTCTCTCTTTCTCCATACAAATACCCATAAGCAACAAATAACATTGCTTCCCAGAGTTTTTCAAATTGTAAAACCCATTTACATTGGTTACAGATAATAACCCTTATTAACTGACTTCTTCACCCCTTCTGCTTGATGCTAGTTTCCATAGCAACAGGTCATGGAACATTCAACTTAACTGACAGGTCACAAGTTCACCATATTTTCCAGTTCACCACACAATGTTGCAAATGGAAACAGCAGGTGTGGTTGGCTTTGCAAAACATGACCTTATCCTTTCCACTGTACCTTTCAAACATTTTTTTCTAACCAATAAGAAACTTGCTTTTTAAACAAAGTATAATGCACCCTATTTTTGAATGTACAATGTTCTTAAACAGCCAATCAAATCTCTACTTCTTAAAAACAGCATCTTCTCCACCATTTTAGATACCTCTCATTCTACCAACTGACTACCTCAGCTACAGACATCTTTTGATTACCTACAGACATCCCTTCAAGATGCTTTCTGTGTGGATTGTTGAGCACAGCTATGTTTTGTGGTGCAAAAGGTATGCTGAACACAGAGGTATTGACAAAAACCTAGCTTTGCAAAATGTAGACATTAAATGGATTGGACAGAGAGGATTAAAGTGGCACCAATTGATGCCTTTGGTTAAAACCTTTTTACATCTCCAACCCCCTGACCTACGGTGGATCAAATTCCGTTGCTTTCCACACTACATGCTTTGCAAAATGAATCCACTGTCAACAGTGAATCTATGCCTAATACACAGGAAGTGGCAGACACAGAGGATGTTATTATTTCGGCACCCGGCAATAGTCCATTCAAAGCACCATCTTCGTTTGTGCCTATCATGCCTCGGGATGCGCTGGATATTTTCCATGAACGTGTCACAGATGAACTTAAAGCACTGTACCGCAGAACTAAAAATGTGAAATCCAAATCAAAGCAAAAAAGTATCAAGGAATATTTTCAACTAATGGACAAACTAAAAACAATGCATCAGTCGTGATCAATAACTCCGACAAAGGAGGCAATATTGTCCTATGGGATAAGACAAAATATAAGATGGAAGCATTCAGACACATTAATGACTTGGAGTGTTATGAACTTTCCAATGCGGCCTACGTTAGAAAGATCAGTAAGGAATACAAAGACGACCTTAACATCTGGAAAAGGGAAGGGCTTATCACGAAAGATGAACTTAGTTTTTTACACAAAGAATTTCCTATCCTGCCCACTTTTTATCTAATTCCCAAAATCCACAAGGAAATGGACCCTGTTCCAGGACGTCCCATTATATCAGCCAAAGATAGTATTTTTGAGAACACATCCAGATATGTGGATTATTTTTTGCAAGAACATGTTGTCAATTTACCTTCATATCTAAGGGACTCCAAGGATTTCTTGACCAAATTAAATGATCTACAGTGGTCCAGTGAATTTATGCTTTTGACTCTTGACATCACTTCCCTATATACGAGCATAAGACACAGTGATGGTTTAAATGCAGTTAATTATTTTTTGAAGAGACAATGCATTTCCATGTACAAACACAATATTATGTTATTGAAAATGATACATTGTTGTTTACACAATAATTTGTTTATGTTTGACGACAAGATCTATAGGCAGAAACAGGGAGTTGCCATGGGGGCATGCTTCTCTCCTAGCTATGCGTGTTTGCATGTAGGCTGGTGGGAGGAGCATGTCCTCAGGGTGTACCACAGAGTACTATATGATGAGCACGTTATACAAATGTGGAGGTATATTGATGACGTGTTCATTATATGGAAAGGAACATCATCTCAGGCAGAAAGATTTGTGGAGGCAATTAATTGCAATAATTTAAACTTGAAATTTACTGCACACATTGATCCTACTACAGCTAACTTTCTAGATATCTCTGTGTACATACAAAACGGAGTCATAGAGACATGTTTGTACAGAAAACCGACGGCTGGTAATGTTTTATTGCATGCCACTAGCTTTCATCCCCAACATACCATCTCTAGCCTTCCATATGGGGAATTTTTGCGTATCCGCAGAGCATGCAGCACCAGTGAGACATTAGCAGTAGCTCAAGAAGCAGCCAGAATTAGGTTTTTGGAGAGAGGATACAAAGCTAAGAAACTCGACATAGCACTTAAAAAGGCCAACAATAAGGACAGACAATCACTACTGCAAACGAGATCAGGAACAACGGCTAATACTACTTTGTTTCCGGTCGACTCAGAAGATACAGAGAGCCTGGGTAATTCGAGGAAGGGCACCTGTAGATTTATATCTACTTATAGCAGGCAAGCCAATGCCATAAAAAGCATTATTAACTCACAGTGGCCTATAGTTCTCACGGATGCGACGCTCCTGCAGATACTACCCAACAAACCTAACTTTACATATCGCAAAGCACTTTCAATGCGCAGCGATTTAGTCAAAACTAGCCCTGAAGTGGAGACGAAAAGTAGGTGGCTTTCCCCCAAGAAAGGTTTCTTCAAATGCAGCACGTGTCGTGCATGCAAATTTGGGGTGAATACTAAAACTTATTCCACCATTTTTTCAGATGTTCCTGTCAATCTCAAGGGACATTATACTTGTCGCACAGATTACGCTGTATATATTCTACAGTGCATCTGTGGACTTCGCTATGTAGGGAGTACGAAGCTGCAGGTTTATGTGCGAATCCTGCAGCATTTACGTGCGACAGTCAATTCTGACCCCTCTTATCCAGTTGCCCGTCATGTAAAGTTGGTCCACGGCAATAACTTAAATGTGCTCCAATATTTTGTCATAGACAGTGTTTCTGTGAACAAACGAGGGGGCAACCGTGAGAAACTACTGAGACAATTAGAGACCAAATACATAGTAGAGCTGGACACTAAGGCCCCGAGGGGACTTAACATTTGTGAAGATTTACATCATTATCTTTAAATACACATCCAGCTTCCACACAGTAGTCTCCCATCTCCCCATGTATTAAATGGGATCAAGTTTGATGTAGGATTTTGATTCTAGTGGGGATAATTCGTTTGGACCAGTGAAACTCAGTACTATGCAGGTTTCAGAAAGTTATATTCTACAATTTATAGTCTTTATAGTGTGGTCTCCACTTGAGCAGTATCTTCCTTTGTTCGCCAAATTGGTTATATATAGCCCTTTGCATATAGTCAGTTGTGTATATATATATCTGTTGACATTATAATGAATCTGTTTACATCCTTCTCTCTATAGGTTCTTTTTTAAGTTTATTCATTGCACTTTTTGCACTTATCTAGCGATTTTTTGCACATGTGTACAGTCTATTGAATTTTGTGGGTAGTATTTTAAGAAGATATGAGTGAGGATAATATGTTTTTATTGCACCTTAGATTAATTAATATCCATTTAACATGTTAGATTCATTGATTAAAATTAGATATGGGTTTTTGTTTATCTATATATGTATAATGAAATGAATTTTACATATTACGATGGCAAGTCTTTTAAATCATGAACCCGTAATTCTTACTTCATTTTGGTCCATTGTGCTAAATTGTTTCGTAGGATCTAGATGCATTTGTGTATTCAATAACATATAAGTTCAATTATGATCCTACGGTATACGAGGAGTATGATTTAATTACTCAAATATCTCCACATTTCCAATCAGGACCAGATATGTTTATAAAGGTCTAAAATAGCAACAGTATTTTATTTGGACTTTGATCTACACAGAACGAAATTTCATAATTATCATCATATCCTTTGTCTTTAGGTGTATATTTCATCTGTAAATAAGATTTCTATATTTTTAGTGAGGTGTGTATTCATATTTATATTTGTATTTATTTATTCATGGCAAATTAGTATCATTTGTTAATCTAGGTGCTATCCAACGCTTGTAGGCTCTGTTTATAATGTAGAGTATTCTCTCTATGTCTATGCAGGTAGCAAACACTAAGTCACATGATCAATCAATCTCTGTATATATACGTCACTGTCTTGCGACGCATTTATGTGATCAAGGCCACTTTGTTGGCCGAAACGCGTCATGTCCGAGTTTTGCACTTGTTTGGAATAATAAATATGCTACTGCGGCCGGCAGTATCAGCATAGAAGCAGTTGTCCGTCTCTCCTTTCGGTGCCGGAATGCACCTTTGAGTGGTAATTGGATATATATATATATATATATATATATATATATATATATATATATATATATATATATATATATATATATATATATCTACTGGCGGTCGCCAGTAGATAGTTATAGTTAGGACCTATTATCCATAGGAAATCCGCGACATTCTATTTGCAATAACGTTGGCGCCGGTTGACGAATCTTCGCAAAGCTTCCAACTTGTTGGGCGCTCCGGTCCGCTCCTACTCTGAAAGTCTCGGGGTGATACGTCAAGCGGGGCCGAGAAAAAGGGGGTCCCAAAACGCGTTTTCCCCATTCATTTTTCCATAGGAACCTTTAGTCGCAGCTACAGCCCGAACTGCTGAACGGAATTACCCCAAATTTGGCAAAGAGGTAGCCCTTGGTTCAGACTGGTCCCTTTTGCTAAAATGGTGTAAATCCGTTCAGTAGTTCCTGAGAAATTCACAATTAAAATCACATATATATCTATGGGCGCGTCGGATCCGCGTACCCTCCCGATCACGAGCTGCATGCTAATTGGCTGTCAACACTCCAAATCAAGAAGTGTTGGCAGCCATTTTGTCCTCGGTAGAACCGAGGGACAGAAACAAGTGCGCAAAGCGCAAAAGGGGCAGGGTAGAAACACCCTGACCCCTAGGTCTGCTCAGGGGTCCCACAAGGACCCCTGGGCAGAAAAAGATTTTTTTTTAAATCGGCGGGATGCGCTTAGGGTGCGCGGATCCCGCCGAGAAAAAAAAGAAACAAGTGCGCAAAACGCACAAAGGGGGCAGGGTAGAAACACCCTAACCCCCTAGGCCTGCTCAGGGGTCCCACAAGGACCCCTGGGCAAAAAGCATTTTTTTTTTAAATCGGCAGGATGCGCTCAGGGTGCGCGAATCCTGCCGAGAAAATAATCGAGCGCGGTCTCCGCGCTTCGATGTCAATTGGCCCCGGGTGGCATGGTGGGGGGGTACTTGATGTGTGGGGGCCTCAGGGGCCCCCAAGCCCCGGGACCGCCACCCCCGGGGCTTTTTAAAAATGGTGCGGGAGGGCTCTGAGCCCTCCCGCAGCCCCGGGACCACCACCTCCCCGGGCTTTTTTAAATTAATTTAACAACCTGTGTGGGGGCTCCAGCCCCCACACGCCCGGGACCGCCACCTCCCGGGCACTAACAAATTAAAATGGGGTCCGTTTGGACCCCGAAGCCCCGGGACCACCACCTCCCGGGGCTGTGCTGATGTAGGGAGGGGGCCGCGGCCCCCTCCTGGAGCCCTTGATGGCCCTGGGGACCGCCACCCCCAGGGCCGGCTCCTGCAGTGTCCCGGGGTGCCTACCCACGGGACACTGTAGTTTGCTATGGCAGGACGGGAGCCTCGCGGCTCCCGTCCTGCCATAGCAAACTGCTTTGGATATTGGAAGAGAGAGCAGGAAACCTGCTCTCTTCCAATATCCAAAGCACATTGCTTTCCACATGGGGAGCAGCATGTCAGCTGCTCCCCATGTGGAAAGCAATGCCGGCTCCCAAGGGACGTGGGGAGCCGCCGGGACTGTGGGGGATTGGGGACCCCCACAGTCCCCAACGGAGAGGGCCAGCCCCGGGGATGGGGTCCCGGGGCAAGTAGTGGCCCAGGAGAGGCCACGCGGCCCCCTCCCAAAAAAGAAAAATTTAAAAAATTAAAAAAATGGAAAGACCGGCCCCGGGGATGGGGTCCCCGGGCCTTAAGTGGCCAGAGGAGGGGGCCACGCAACCCCCTCCAAAGAATAAAAATAGAAAAATTAAAAAAATTAAAAAAATGGAAAGACCGGCCCGGGGATGGGGTCCCCGGGGCCAATACAGGCCCAGGGAAGGGGGCCATGCGGCCCCTTCCCGTTTTTTAATTAAAAATTTAAAAAAGGGGTAAGGCCCTGGGGGATGGGGTCCCCAGGGCATAAAAACAGGAAAAAGGAAGGGGGCTACACAGCCCCCTTCAGGGGACAACATTTTTTTTTTTTTTTTAAACGATCGGGCCCGCAGGCCCCGCCCCTTCCTTCACCACTCTGCAAACGCGCCCCTGGCACATTTGCAGAGGGGGAACGACCCCTTGAATACTGGGGGTCCCTGAGGCCAACTAGCCCACCAGGAACCTCCAATATGCGCCAGGGGCTGCGTTGCAGAGACGTGTAGAGAGGCCACACCCCTTTACACCTCTCTGCAACGCAGCTCTGTGGCGCTTTGGAGGTATATGGTGGGCTAGTTGGACTCCGGGACCCTCAGGATTCAAGGGGACTTAATCCCCAACTTAAAACGCGCCACGGGGCGCGTTTGCACAGTGGTGAAGGGAGGGGCGGGGCTTCAGGTGACATGTGTGCAAACAGGCCCCGTGGCGCGTTTTAAGATGGGAATTAAATCCCTTCAATCCTGAGGGTCCCTGGGGCCAACTAGCCCAACAGGTACATCCAGAAAGCGCCACAGAGCTGCGTTGCAGAGAGGTGTAAAAAGGGGTGTGGCCTCTCTACACGTCTCTGCAACGCAGCCCTGGCGCATATTGGAGGTTCCTGGTGGGCTAGTTGGCCCCTAGGGACCCTCAGGATTCAAGGGGACTTAATCCCCCAACTTAAAACGCGCCATGGGGCGCGTTTGCACAGATGTCACCTCAGGCCCCGCCCTCCCTTCACCATTGTGCAAATATTCCTCTAAAATCAGCCGAAATACGAATTCCGATTTACTCACCTGTTATCAGGAGAGACCTCAGTGCTGTATCTTTCAGCCCAGTACTGGTCCTGAAAAGTAATTCTAACCATACTTACCGGTAACTTGAATTTCCTTCATAGGCTAACATTGACTGTTTTCACTTGGAAATTCTTCTAAGTGTGGAGTTTTGGAACTTTAAAATATTCCTCTAAAATCAGCCGAAATACGAATTCCGATTTACTCACCTGTTATCAGGAGAGACCTCAGTGCTGCATCTTTCAGCCCAGTACTGATCCTCAAAAGTAATTTTAACCGTACTTACCAGTAACTTGAATTTCCTTCCATAGGATATCATTGCCTGCTTTTTGCTGAAAAAGTTTGTGTTGATTTTTGAAACATACAAATATTCCTGTAAAATCAGCCGAAATACGAATTCCGATTTACTCACCTGTTATAAGGAGAGACCTCAGTGCTGTATCTTTCAGCCCAGTACTGGTCCTGAAAAGTAATTTTAACCGTACTTACCAGTAACTTGAATTTCCTTCCATAGGCTAACATTGACTGGTTTCACTTGGAAATTCTTCTAAGTGTGGAGTTTTGGAACTTTAAAATATTCCTCTAAAATCAGCCGAAATACGAATTCCGATTTACTCACCTGTTATCAGGAGAGACCTCAGTGCTGCATCTTTCAGCCCAGTACTGGTCCTGAAAAGTAATTTTAACCGTACTTACCGGTAACTTGAATTTCCTTCATAGGCTAAGATTGACTGGTTTTCAGCAAAAAGTTTCAGTGTTGATTTTCACAAACTACAAATATTCCTTAAAAATCGCCTGTATGACTTAAACGCATTCTTTCAACTGTTTACAGGAGATGCACCAGTGCTGGATCCAGGATCCAACACTGAGTAAGAAAAAGTAACGATAACAGTTTTTACCTGCTAAGTGAATTTCCTTCCATAGGATAACATTGGTGATTCTATGAGAAAAAGTTTCTGTCAACTTTTAAAATACAATAATATTCCTTAAAAATCACGACTGTAACCAAAACGCTTTTACTCAACTGTTTACAGGAGATGTACCAGGACTGAATCTAGGATCCAGTCCTGTGGTTACAAAAGTAATCCATAAAGTAACTAATTGCATTTAACTAGAAATTCACATTGAGCTGAATGTTGCATTGTGTTTGAAAATGTGTTGCCCATTGCAACAACTGTAACTACTGTACTTAAAAGTCTATTGCCTATCTGCAAGGTATTTAAACTAAAGTAATTCATTCTGAGAAAGTATTTTTGTAATGTAATGTATAATGTAATTACAATGTAATTTAAAAATAAAATATGTAAAAAAAATTGTTTCTAAAAATGTAGTAAATCAGTATGAAAAAAATTAATATAACAATTAATACATTTAAAAATTGTCATTTACAAAACCTTTGAAATTCACTGAAAAAACCGTAGGTTTCAGGCACGTTATAGTTAGAAATTAGCATTTAAAAACCTTTGAAATTCACTGAAAAAACCATAGGTTTCAGACACGTTATAGTTACAAATTAGCATTTAAAAAACCTTTGAAATTCACTGAAAAAACCATAGGTTTCAGACACGTTATAGTTACAAATTAGCATTTAAAAAACCTTTGAAATTCACTGAAAAAACCATAGGTTTTAGGGACAGTTATAGTTACTTGGACATTGCACTCGTACAAAACCCGTGAAATTCCCCCGTTATAGTTAGTTCAGCTAACTATAACTCGCGCCCCGCAATGCACTGCTGATGACGTCACATATTACATCACTCATGACATGGTCAGTGACATCATTGATGACATCACTGATGACATCTCAAATGACATCACTGATGACATCATCCACGTGATAATCTGATGCACCTCCTCACACCCTAATATAACCTTTGATACACCCACTCTAAATTACAGACTGCCATTCGCAAAACCATAGACACTCCAACACCAATAACTACATACCCACTCACTGATTCTTAGGTCTACACACACACATCCACTCACTCACCCGTACAGTCACTCATACTTACAGTCACTCAGTACAGGACTATCATATGCACTCTTACTCCTATATAGACACTCAAACAACGCCACTCATCCATAGAGATACTCACACACCTAGTCAGTCATGCAAATAATTAAACACACTGCCATTTACTCACCTATACAGTTATACACACACCAGCTCACTTACTCATACAAATAGTAGCACATTGTTACGCTCTTATACAATCACTGATACAAGCACACACTCATCCATACAGCCACTATCACAATCACTCACTCTTGCTTATAGCTATTTATATACTCCAACACACATATATACTGCCTTTCACATATGTAGTTACTCACACATGTACCACTGGGACATACATTCACTCACTAACACACTCTTACACACACTTACCCACCCATATAGTCTATCACAGATGCACTCTTGAAACCATCCACCCAGTGAATCACCCACTCACACATCTATGCACAGAGTTGCACACACCCCTCCCACACAACCACTCAGGCACCCATACAGATACTCAGACAAGCATTCAATAACTCATATAGACACTCATGTAGCTATTCACAAACACATGCAGCCACTTACACAGCAACAGACAGACGGATACAGACATTCATCCAGTTTAGTCACTAACCCATGCATTCAGTAAGATACGTTAAATCACTCACTTATAGAGTCAGTCACGCACCTACTAAATCATCCATACAGACACTTACACACCCACTCATTCTTCAATACGTCTTTTCCTATATATATTAAAAATATTTAAACTTTACAGAAACACACAGTCACTGGATGATGTCATCAGTGATGTCATCAGTGATGTCATTTGAGATGTCATCAGTGATGTCATCAGTGATGTCACTGACCATGTCATGAGTGATGTAATATGTGACATCATCAGCAGTGCATTGCGGGGCGTGAGTTATAGTTAGCTGAACTAACTATAACGGGGGAATTTCACGGGTTTTGTACGAGTGCAATGTCCAAGTAACTATAACTGTCCCTAAAACCTATGGTTTTTTCAGTGAATATATATATATATATATATCATAGTTATGATTGTGTGGAAGGTTACGACCAAAACACGTTGGCCCTTTTTATCCTGTTTATGTTAATTTAACAAAATAACGTCACCTGAATAGAGCTGTGCCGCTTGACTCCTTGGATTCCTGTCTCGGAGTGAAGCTGCGAGCTGATCGTGGTATATATAAAAATATACTATACATATATATATATATTCTGCCTGTTATGAAGTAATCAATTGGGACATCTATGAGGTATCTATACACAGGTGCCATAGTATGTTGAAGGAATGGTTAAGTGATGGCCTACTAATAGAAGATGAGTATCAGTTTCTTAAAACTGACAATCCACAATTGCATTGCTTATATCTCGTACAGAAGGTACACAAACATTCGACTAGACCCCCAGGGAGGCCTATTGTATCCATCATTGGTGGTTAATTGGAAAATACGTCTATTTTCCTTGATCATTTTTTGGCACCTTTCATTACAAATTTAAGATCATACTGATGAGACAGTACAGATTTTCTAAAGAGGATACATGACATAAAGTGAGAAAATATTTACCCAATGATATCTGTGAATGTCTGCTCTCTCTACACATGTATTGATCAAAAGAAAGGGCAGATACATGCATGTATTTTTTTCAGGGTACGCTTATATTTATGTTAGATCACACTATTATGTTGAGAACCATGATGTTATACTGTTTGGAGCAAAATATTTTCAATTCGACAAAATGGTATATCATCAAAGATCTGGGGCAGCAATGGGCACCTGCTTCAAACCTAGCCTAACAAATGTATTCATGGGCTGATGGAAAGAGCAGGTGGTTTAGGTCTCGGTTCGAAACTAATGAGAAGTACACTGAACATGTACCCTTATGGATAAGATATAATGATGGTCTTCCTCTTACTTGGGATGGGCAAGAAGATCTAGCTCTTGAATTTATTGACATCTTATCACAAAACAATTTGAATCCCAGCTTCACCCACATGATCATTGACACATATGTTGAATTTTTGGATGTGGCTATTACCATCAGTAAAAACAAACTGACCACATCTCTGTACAGAAAAGAGACTGCCGGTAACAGCATGCTGCATGCTCGCAGTCAAAACCCCACTTCTCTCATCAGTAGTATACTGTATGGTTAGTTTTTGACAGCATTTAAGAATTGCGGCACATAGGAAGGCTTTCTTGATGAACAAAACAACATGACACAAAGGTTCAGGGAAAGAGGATGCTCCAATAAAGTCTTATCTCAGGCAAAAAACAAACTATGAGATGTGAAACTTGGGAACGTTTTGTTTAAGAATATCTCTATCCTTGAGAACAAACAATCTGATATGATATTTAGATTGTTCACCACATACAATAGGAGATCCAACAAACTCAAAACCATTCTACAAAAGCATTGGGGTCTCATTAAAGTGGATCCTGTGATTGGAAAAGTGTAGGCAACTCTCCCTTGGTTACTTACAGAAGGGAAAAGTCAATCAAGGACAAGCTTGTTTGCAGCTTTCAGGAGGCGCCGTCTCCTATAACTTGGTTTGGATCATGAGAGGGTTTTTTCACATGCAAATCATGTAAAGCATGTTAAAACAGCCAGTAAGGATTACAAGACCTATGATGGCAGAATGAGACAAATCCACAAGTTTATTACTTGCACCACAGAATTTATGATACATATTCTGGAATATCCTTGTGACCTTAGATATGTAGGCAGTAGTAATTTGCCAGTGGAAAAACACATTCTTGAAAACCAATGAGCCATAATCCTTTGGGATTATAATTATCCTATGGCAAGACATTTTCACAGTACACATAATGGCAAAAATAATCTATTGAGGTTATTTGGAATAGATCGTGTTATGAAGCACATCAGGGGAGGTGACAGGGAAAAGCGGTACATAATTGATTTGAATACCAGGACATTATATGGTACTGAACTACAGTCCACACGCCCTCAGAAGATATTCATATGCTAACATATACTGCTGTACAAGATTTTAATTGTCACTTTGTAATACATATTTATTTTTTATTTTCTCTTTTTCCTTGAAAGACACATTATTAGATCACAAACCTGATCGAAATCCCCATTACAGAGCAGTCACAATTGGGCGCTTTGTTTTCATGAGATGTTATGGATTATTAACTATTATGCAGCTATATATTATATTTAAAAAAATTCTATTGATCAAAGAGTAAGTAACTAAAAGGTCTAAGATTGGTCAAAATGTGTAACAACATTAATGATTATTATGTTCTTATATAGTCTCATAACATTTGGAGCATTGATGTCTCTGCCGCTATTGGATTTAGGGTCATGTGGCTTTAAGTATTTCACTTTTTATGCACTTTGAGATTTGGGTAGAAAAAATGGGACATGAGTTGCATTTAACCTTGATACCCTGTGAATTACAGCAAATAATAGAACTAGAGATTCCTTACCTGACATTATAAGATGATTGAGAAATTGAATATGGATAGAAATGAATTGCGGTATATATGAATGAATTAGCCTGTTTACTATGTCGGCTGACAAAATATATCACTTTATTGTCATTTGTATAATGATAATTTATTTATTATTATTATTTGCATATAGTTTATCCTTAATTTCCAACATTTTATGTACTTAAATTATTTAATCATTTGAATTAATTTTACGTGAAAGGATTATTTTTATGTCTACGATGGTTGTATTGTAATACTAGGGTGTGGTGAGCACTCTACGAAACTTGACAAAGGCCGTCTCTGCTGAAACACGTTGTTTCCTCGCACATTAAATATACGTGCAGGGATTTGGTGTGCCGCATCCTTTGTCCACTGGACTGGATTTGTGTTATATATATCTATATATCTATATTTATATATATATGTATATATATATATATATAGATAGATATAGATATAGATATATATGTAGATATATATATATATAATCGCTCCAAAACACCAGCTCGGTGCACTCACAGGTGGGTGCTGCTCAAATGCGGGGGTGCACCCGCATATCAATTTCAGCTCCAACTTTCCTCCAAACCAAGGGAAATCCCAAAGGAAGACAGCACTCTCGGGGGCAGGTTCCGCAAGTTTATTTTCTCAGAACACTGGCACTCAACAACAGACGCGTTTCGGCAACGGCCTTCTTCTATGTTTACCGAAAACGCCGATATCCCTGTTTATAAACCACATCACTTCCGTGCACAACATAAACAAAGGACTCACGTGAGATCACAGTAAGCCTTCAAAATCAAATATAGCGAACGCCATCTTGTAATGTCAAAGAACTGTTCCTTAATAAGTTACATCGTGTTGAACACCATGAATTCTCGATATCCAATAACCATATAAATTATTACATGGTGTCTTGCCGATACATTAAAGGCACACAGTAAAACAAATATCCATACAATTATTTAGGACACTCATAAATCACGCCCTGAATGGGCTCTCACAGTTCATGGCTTATCCGAATATAAAAGCATATACAAAAATCCCGCCCTGGATGGGCCAATTTGGAAAGGTTTTCACCCTCAATTGATAGAAGTGTCGCTAATCACGATAAAATACATACAACAGGGAAAGTATATAGGAAAGGCAATGTATCCATTTGAATACATGAAATATACAATATTTACACAAATAGGATGGCGAGCTTCTACACATGCAGCAACACCAGTAGAAATCGTCTGTTTTGACAGTCACTGAAAAGTAGATCGCACAATAAGAACTTGGAAAGGCAAACCAAAACAAAACAAAACAGAACAGAACAAAATATCATCACCTATACAGTACTCTACTCATTGCTATATACATTGCTGAAAAGGACAAGTTAATCATTCTCCTAAATGTACCGCCAGTTCCTCACTGCTATTGAGGCCCTGGGGTGACTTCGTCTGGAGATCAATTATGAAACGAGATTCCAACCGTCTCAACCTTAAGATCCTATCCCCACCTCGTGGATTGTTCGGCACATGATCAAGACAAAAATAACTAAGCAAATCCCTGTTGCGTTGATGTTTATTATCAAAATGACGTGCAACAGGGTAAGCCTCATCCCCATTAGTTATTGCCCGCATGTGTTCCAATATCCTAACCTTAGTAGGATGGATCGTGCTGCCTACATAACGTAGACCGCAGGGGCAAATAAGACAGTATACAGTATAGGGGGTGGAACAAGTCAGGAATTTTTTGATGCTCTTCCGGGTACCTACTGATGGAATCTCATAGGAAAGGACCCTCTTACTGCCTTTACAGGCCTTGCATTTCCCACATGGGAAAAACTCATTTAGAGCTATTGTATGGATATTTGTTTTACTGTGTGCCTTTAATGTATCGGCAAGACACCATGTAATAATTTATATGGTTATTGGATATCGAGAATTCATGGTGTTCAACACGATGTAACTTATTAAGGAACAGTTCTTTGACATTACAAGATGGCGTTCGCTATATTTGATTTTGAAGGCTTACTGTGATCTCACGTGAGTCCTTTGTTTATGTTGTGCACGGAAGTGATGTGGTTTATAAACAGGGATATCGGCGTTCTCGGTAAACATAGAAGAATGCCGTTGCCGAAACGCGTCTGTTGTTGAGTGCCAGTGTTCTGAGAAAATAAACTTACGGAACCTGCCCCCGAGAGTGCTGTCTTCCTTTGGGATTTCCCTTGGTTTGGAGGAAAGTTGGAGCTGAAATATATATATATATATATATATTATCTACTGGCCGCCAGTAGATAGTTATAGTTAGGACCTAGTTTCCATAGGAAAAGCGTTTTTTCTTTTCCCAATAACTTTGGCGCCGGTTGATGAATCTTTCGCGTAATTTTCAAAACTAGTGGGGCGCTCCGGTCAGCTCCTGTCTTGAAAGTTTCGGGGTGATTCGCCAAGCGGGGGCCGAGAAAAAAGGGGGATCCCAAAACGTGTTTTCTCCATGTTATTTTCCATAGGAAACTTTAGACACGGCTACAACTCGAACTGCTGAATGGAATTACACCAAATTTGGCAAAAAGGTAGCCCTTCGTTCAGAAAGAGCCCTTTTTGTTAAATGGTGTAAATACGTTCAGTAGTTCCTGAGAAATTCAAAAAATAGAGGTCAAACAATCAATTTCCCATAGGAAAGTTTAGACACGGTTACAGCTTGAACTGCTGAATGGAATTACACCAAAGTTGGCAAAAAGGTAGTGCTTGGTTCAGAAAGCGCCCTTTTTTTAAATGGTGTAAATCCGTTCAGTAGTTGCTGAGAAAATGAAGAAATAAAAGTTTCGATATATAGAGGCACGGAGGATCCGCGCACCCTCCCGACCACGAGCTTTATTCTAATTGGCTGTCAACACTCCAAACCAGGAAGTGTTGGCAGCCATCTTGTAACTCGGTAGAACCGAGTCACAAGAAATCAGAATAAAAAATGCGGAAAAAAAGAAAAGGGGGCAGGGTAGAAACACCCTGACCCCCTAGGCCTGCTTAGGGCCCCCAGGGGGTCCAAGGAGGAAGTACTTAAGGATCAGCAAAACACTGAAACAGAAGGAAAGATCATAAAATGGTTGAGATATATAGATGATCTTTTCGTCATTTGGAAGGGCAGTGAAGAAACAGCAAGGAAATTCATTGACAAACTCAATGAGAATAATTGTAATCTGACTCTCACATACACAATCAGTAAGGTATCTATTGAATTCCTTGACGTAGTGGTAGAGATAAAACAGAATAAAATTTGCAAGAAACTACACAGAAAGGAAACTGCTGGTAAGAGTCTTCTCCATGCCCTAAGTAGCCACCCGGAAACACTGAAATGGAGCATACCATTTGGAGAACTACTAAGGGCAAGGAGAAACTGTAGCACACTGGAAAATTTCCTAGCAGAACAGGATGTAATGATACAAAGATTCAAAGAAAGAGGATATCCTAAGTGGGTACTAGAAAGAGCCAAGGATAGGGTTAATAAAATCCCTAGAGAAGACACACTACTAGAAAAAACCAGGGTGGAAGATGAGAACCAGCCTAGGGTTATACTGACATTTAATTCGGAATCCAATCAGATTGCTAAAATTCTTAATCACAATTGGAATATTCTATCCAGTGAACCATCTTTGGCTAAAGATTTACCTAAACGCCCACACATAACATACAGGAAAGGAAAAAACCTGAAAGATATCCTCATGAAGGGAGATATAACAAATAGACACGTGAACACACATCTCAATCTCCAGGGATTTTTCCCTGCGGACATTGTAGAGCATGCCGCAATAGCCAGATGCGGAAGAAATATCTAACACCAACATCAGAGAAACCATAAATCAATTTCTTTCATGTGGATCTAATTATGTCATTTACATCCTAGAATGCCCCTGTAAATTAAGGTATGTAGGTAGCACCACCCTGGCAGCCAAAAAGAGAGTAATGGAACATATGAGGGCAATAAACAATAAAGACCCTCACTACCCCGTAGCAAGACATTTTGCAGAGTACCACCTCTCCAATAGCTCACTCCTAACGTATTTTGCGATAGAGCAAATTGAATACAACAAAAGAGGGGGCAATAGGTTACTCCAGCTTAGACAGCGAGAATCATGGCACATTATTAACTTACAGACCAAGTTTCCGGCAGGTCACAATCAAGATGAAGAATTATATGTACATCTCAGGGAGTAGTAGGAAATACAACTTAATGAAACATATAATTTGTATATAATATAGGTTGGGTCATTGACAGACTATTGTGGAAGTGTACGATGAAATTTGGTGTTCAATATTATTGTATGAATAGCACAAGATTTTTTTATAACCATAAATAGTCACGTATGGTTTTTCTTGTTTTTTAATTTCACAGGAGGAAAGGAAGGGGTCTTCTGCAGTAGAGATTCTTCTTTCCCCTACCCTTTTCTTCATCATCACGTAATAGAGTAATGCAGGATGAGCACGTCACTGTATACAGATAAGAGAACCATTTGTTCCTAATAATACTTATTGTGTTCTTTACTGTACCTGTGAATTCATGAATTTGTAGAGATTAACACATGTGTATAGATGTACACTATAGTTTTTCCTTTTTTTTGTTGAAGGTTTGGCTGATTAATTGAAACAGGGCCCATAAGGAGTATGAGAGAACGACAATTATGACCTGGGAGATATTTTCAACTACTATTGTACTTATGACACAATATCTAGAATTACAAGTGTAACCCTAACAATGAGCAATGTAGTAAAGACACTATGTCACTAGCAGATTTATACAGAGCCTGTGGGGAGATACACATTTATGATCATATCTTTTAAAGAAATGGAAGATAATAGAATGTATATGGCACTATGTCTATAGCATAATGAGGCATTATCACCATTGAGTAACACACTCAAGTATGGCCGCTGTAATTAACACACAGTTACCTCCCTGCATAAGTCCGTTTTCCATGTTTATCGATTACGATATGAATGTGCGCCTGTCCCATAGCTCAGTGTGTGAGCAAGCCTGCTGTGTCAGGCGAAACGCGTTACTGAGAATAAACCAACTGGTGGTGGAATATCCTTCTTGTGATCGCCTTATTTCTTAAGTATAGGATAATATATATATATATATATTCATATATATATATATATGGTGTTGAAACAGGATATCAACTTCTAAATTTCGACTGACCATAATATTGAGTGAAAAATATCGTGGAATGGAAATATCAAGTGCAGGAACTTCGTTGTCAACAACATCGATTTTAAGGTAAGTAATATCAATTTGTAAAATATAGAAGTCATTAATATCGTTTGTACAAATAAAGTAGAATAAAATATCATCTTTAAAGTATTTTTATGATTTTACTACATATTTTAAATGTATTTGATAGAATTTATGATTCTTACTATATTAGTAAACATTTTAGTAGGTATGAAATTGAATTCAATTACATTTTGTGTTTTTTAGTTCTATAGCAGGTTGCGGGTTTATAGGGGTAAAGGGTGGGAAGTAATTTAATTATAATAAATTAATGATTATTTTTAATTAATAATATTTATTTAATTGGTATTTAATTTTGTTAATTGTGTTATTAACTTTTTTATGTAAATGTTTTTTGTGGATTGTGGCATTTATAGGGGTAAAGGAAGGAAAGTAATTTATTTTTAGTTAATTAATAATTAGTTGTAAATTAATATTAATTAAATAATTAATAATTAATTATGTTAATTGTATATTTGTTTTACTTTTTAGGTTGTGGGGTTATAGGGGTAAAGAGTGTGAAGTAATTTATTTTTAAATTATCAACAATTAGTTGTTAATTATTATTAATTAATTATTTGATAATTAATTATGTAAATTGTGTAATTAAGTTTTTGTAGGTGTGGTTTGTGGGGTTTATAGGGTTAAAGGGTAGGTAGTTACTTAATTTTAATGAATTTATATTTCATTTTTCATAAATATTTTTTAATTGAAAAATATTTATGTTAATTGTAGAAGTACGTTTTTTAATGTATATGTTTGTTGTGGGTTTTTTAGAGGTATGGGGTTGGAAGTAAATTAATTTGACAATTTTAATATTAGAAATATGTGTGTTTTTATTCAACATTTATTTTAATATATTTACTTTTTTTTAAATTATTTTCATTTTGTTTAAAATATTTTATTTGTTTTTAATGTTGCACTGACTGGAGTGGGAGTAGTAAATATTACCCCTCCACAATCCAACACTTTCTCTACTGTTGCACTGACTGGAGTGGGAATAGTCAATTTTACCCCTCCCCAATCCAACACTTTCCCTACTGTTGCACTGACTGGAGTTGGTATAGTAAATTTCATCCCACGGCAATCCAACACTTTCCCTACTGTTTCACTGACTGTATTGGGAATATTATTATTTTTTCTCAATTATAATATTTATTGTTGTGTTAATTGTTTTGGGAATAGTACATTTTAGCATTTTCCAATGTTATATTTTAATTAATGTTATATTTAGTGTAGTTCGAGTAGTAAATCTTATTTTTGTGTGATGTAAATCATTTTGTTACTGTTGTGTTGTGTTAGGTGGGAGTACTTATTTTTATATTTATATAGTATAAAAATGATTTGTTTAATTTTTTATTTTTTTGTCCTCATACCACCATTGTTTGCAAAGTCAAGCCTGACATCCGACCTGTCCCGCTCCAGGCTATTTGCAGTATCGCAATAGTCCTGCGTACCAGCCTGCCCAGTTTTCTGGTTGCTAGTTCCACGCAGGTGTAATCATAGGACACGAGGGATTAAGTTCTTATTGTACCATTCCAATTCAAAAATTCATCCCAGAGCTTAGAATGTGTACCGGTCTCGAGTCCTATGTCCATTTTGCAAATAGTTTAACCGCCTGGAGCCAGTCCGACCCTTGAGGTCCATTTTTTACAAATTTCTCTCCTAGCGAGAAGAATCAGATAAAAGAGTAGGGCCCGCCTGTTCGTCGATAGGGGCGAAGTCGGCTGATCCTCCAACCCTATCATGATCAGCGTTAAGCTTATTTTTATATTAGTGCAGAGAATTTCGTTTATTACTTTCTCAACCGAAGACCAATAGTCCTGTAACAGGGGGCATTCAAAAAACATATGCCGATCATCCGCACTTAACATGCCACATCTGTGACATCTTGGGGCTACAGCTGTTACGAATTTTGCCAATTTATTTGGTGTCCAATAAAGCCTAGTGACTGTAAAAAAATGGTTCCTTTTCAGATTTTCTGGCTTGACCACCTTATACAGCAGTTTAAAAGAAAGTTGCCACATTCTCTGTGGCTCCGTCATCTGAATAGCACCATCCCAGATCTCATGTGGTGCTTTCAACTTCTTTTCTTCGGAGAACACCAGGGTCCGGTACCAGTCAGTAACTTCCTTCCTTTTCGGGGCCTCGTTCTGTAATTTCTTTTCGAACTCCCAAGTTCATCCGATCTCTCTCCTATTTGCCTCCCCCCAGGATAACAACTGCAAGTATTTAAACCTTGAGAGGGACCCCCCTGTCTTTGCCGTCAAGATTTCCCATGGCACCACCTCTTTCATCACCATGAGATCCCCCCATAGTTCAATTCCCGCCCTCCTTAGTGGAATGCTGAACTGGTCTTGCAAGCATTCTGGCGTACCTGGTGAATCCCATATTGGTGCACCATCCGAAA
Organism: Calotriton arnoldi; assembly: GCA_963921515.1. Classification (NCBI taxonomy): domain Eukaryota; kingdom Metazoa; phylum Chordata; class Amphibia; order Caudata; family Salamandridae; genus Calotriton; species Calotriton arnoldi. The sequence goes on along the minus strand of CAWUFW010003857.1, from coordinate 213,268 downwards.
AGTACCCCATTCCCAGTATGTTCCTTATTCCTTTCCAAAGGATAAGTGCTGCCTTAAGCGTCTTCAGTCTGACTTTTTTGAAGAATTTTTTTGCCCCAAATTTGTACAGAAACACTTTCGTGCCCCACTCCTTGACCATCTCCTCCAACAGCCCGCCCCACACCATGGGCCCTGGTGTACCTAAGAGAGCTCTGCAATTCTTGAACTGAAATGCCATGCAGTATAATCTTAGGTCCGGAAGTGCCAACCCACCTTCTGCCAATTTACGCCGCAATTTTTTCCAGGACATCCGTGCTCCCCTGGCTGCCCAGACAAAACTACCTAATTTGCACTGTATTTTATCAATCAGGCCTTTGGGGAAAGTAAGAGGGACACAATTAAAAAGAAATGTCAACTTAGGAAGTAACACCATTTTAATTAGATTTACCCTTCCATATAATGACAGCAGCAGGTTCTTCCATCTAGTGAGTGTTTTCTCGATGTCCTTTACTACCCTCTCTAGATTATGCTGGGGGATTCTCTCTAATGAATTAATAATACCTATTCGAAGATACCTGATCTCTCTCTGGACACTTCCCCTCCAGTCTGAAATATTCCAGCACATTATCCCAGTTTTCTCATTATTTACCGAATATCCTGAGAAAGCTCCATATTCTTTCGCTAATAGCTTCACCCTGGGGATTGTAACAACTGGATCTGCTGTGTAAATTATAAGGTCATCTGCGTATAACGCGATTTTCTTTTCATATGCTCCAGCACGAAAAGCAATAACCTGTTCATCCTGGCGAAGCATCTGGGCAAATGGTTCGCTATATATATCAAACAATAATGGGGAAATGGGGCACCCCTGTCTCGTCCCTCTAAGAATCGAAAAACTCCTAGTGAGAGAGCCATTAAGAAGAATCCTAGCTGTCGAGCGATGATATAAAACCTTTAGCGTTGTTATAAAATGTGGCCCAAACCCCATGATCTCCAATACTGCCCATAAATACTCCCAGCAAACACGATCAAAAGCCTTGGCGGCGTCCAATGTGACCGCTGCCAAGGGTACCGACCTTGATGTAGCTATGTCGATACACCCTATCTGGGTCAATTCATGCATCTGCCTCCCAGGGATAAATCCCTTTTGATCTTCATGTATAAGCTGAGGGGCAATTCTGGTCAACCTCCCTGCTAAAATGCTAACAAAGATCTTATAGTCTGCATTTAGCAGGAATATCGGTCGATATGACTCTGCTTTTGCCGGGTCCTTGGCTGGTTTTAATATCAGAACTATGGAAGCCTCTCTCCATGATTCTGGGGCCTGTGTCTCCCCCATATATACTATATTAAACAGACGTTCCCATACAGGCAGTACTTCCTCTGTTAACATTTTATATACTTCTGAGGGGACAGCATCTAAACCAGCGGCCTTCCCATTGTTAGCTCTTTTAATTGCCCCCCTGATCTCCTCCTGAGTGATTGGAGCTTCCATCATTTTTTCCCCTTCATCATTCAATACGGGGAGGCCAAGCGTGCTAAGCCAACTTTTTAGCTTTTGTGATTCTGGAGTAATATCTTCCTTATAAAGCTGTGAAAAAAGTGCCACTACGTGTTCCTGCATAGCATCCCAACTATCAAGCACCTCCCCTGAATCCCCTCTCAGCTCCTTTATCTCATTTCTGGTTCTTTCGACCCTTGCCTTCCAGGCCAGCAATGCCCCCGCTTTCTCTCCATTCTCAAATTCCTTCACATTCGCAGCTTGCCACCTTGCCTTACACTTTGACTCCAGCTTGATTTTTAATTTTAGTTGGACCTCTTCTAACCTCCTTTCCAACCTCTCCCTTTCCTCTCCCATGCTTATGGAATACAAGGCTTCCTCAAGGATCCCTACTTCCTTTTCGATGTTTATTAATTCTGCCCTTTCTTCTCTGCTTTTTGCACAGGCAAGGCTTTTCAGGACCCCGCGAATATATGCCTTAAAGGCATCCCATACTATTCCAGGGGAGGCAGTAAATTTATTATTGATGAAGTATTCAACTGCAGCCTTTTTCAAAGCTATCTCAACTCTCCCTTCTAGGAGAAGGGCACGCTTTAACGTCCATCTCTTGCACAGCTGCGGTCCTAGAGCTTGTAAAGTAATGATGACTGCTGAATGATCCGAAATATGAGCTGGGAGATGCTCAATCTTTTTAAAATTCAACTAAGAAATAGTCTAATCTTGAAAAGTGATGGTATTTTGTACTGTGATATGTGTACCCTCTCACCTTCCCTCTCAGATGTCTCCACACATCTAGTAAATCCAAATCCAGAATCATACTTTTCAACGCATTCCTCATTCTAGGTACAGAAGCACTCTCCCTACGCGTTGAACGGTCCAGTACAGGATCCAGCAGTACATTAAAATCCCCGCCCACAATTGCAGGAGCTGAAATATCCACCAATATCAATTCCAATTCTATAATGTACTGCGGATCATCCTCATTGGGTCCATAAAACCCGACACATATGAAATCGCTATCCGCCCATCTTATTCGAGCTAGAGCCCATCTACCAGAACTGTCCGTACTCGACGACTTAAGCTCGATCCCACTGCCACTTCTAATTAAAATTGCGACCCCCTTACAACATTGTGCTTGATCAGAAGCAATGAAATTTTGGACCCATCCACACCTACCAAACAACTCCTTGCTTTCACTTGCTAGTAAGTGTGTCTCCTGTAAAATCATAATTTGTGCCTGTCTATCTTCTATCTATCTTCTATCTTTGTTTAATGTAGTGGGAAATGTATATGTATTTATTTAGATTTTTAATAATTTTTTATGTTCTTGTAATTTATATGATTGTGTTGGATTTATTATAATAATAATATTTAAAAATGTCAGTATTTTTTGTTTGTAAAATAATTGTAATTAAATTGTTAAAAATAGGTGTTTTTTACTTTTTATTTTAAATTAAATTGGTTTTCTTTTTTAATATTTTATGTTTTTGATATATTTAAATAAGTATACATATATTTTTGATAATATATTATTAATGATTTTTTAAATTATAATATTATTTAAAATCGTATTTCATTTATATTTTTAATACATCTGTCTGTGTATATATATATATATATATATATGACGAGCCGTTTACGGATTCACAGGACACAGAGGAGTCATTATGTACGTTGATTGGACCGTGCAGCCATTACTTTCAGGCAACTAACTCATAGAGACGTTTTCCTTAATGGTTAACATAATCCCCTTTTGACATGGGCACTGGATTTTAGCGCATACATTCACTACCACTTAAGTTACTACCATGAGTAGGATTTACATGCACTATGCTATGTATGTTGGCGGCCATGTTTCAATGTAATGCCAGCATTCATGTGTAGTCCCATGTTTATGTTTATTAAGGAAGTGTATGTAAGGACATGAATTTTGCAACTCTGGTGTGTGATCAAGACCATCTTGGGTCGGAACGCGTCACAAAGGGTTTATTAGGTTTAATAAATCCCCTTGTTACTAAATGGAGCGTCCTGTGTCTTGTAAACTTTGCCTGGGAGATATATATATACATATATATATATACATATATATATATATATATATATATATATATATATATATATATATATATATATATATATATATATATATATATATTATCTACTGGCGGTCGCCAGTAGATAGTTATAGTTAGGACCTATTTTCCATAGGAAATCGGCGACATTCTATTTGAAATAACTCTTGCGTCGGTTGACGAATCTTGCGAAATTTTCAAACTTTATGGCCCGCTCCGGTCCGCTCCTACCCTGAAAGTCTCAGGGTGATTCGTCAAGCGGGGGCCGAGAAAAAGGGGGTCCCAAAACGTGTTTTCCCCATTCATTTTCAAATAGGAAACTTTAGACACGGCTACAGCCCGAACTGCTGAACGGAATTACACCAAATTTGGCAAAGAGGTAGTTCTTGGTTCAGAAAGAACCCTTTTGTTAAATGGTGTAAATCCGTTCAGTGAGTTGCGGAGAAATTAAAAAATAAGAGTCAAAAATCAATTTCCCATAGGAAACTTTATGCAAGGCTACAGCCCGAACTGCTGAACGGAATTACACCAAATTTGGCAAAGAGGTAGTTCTTGGTTCAAAAAGAACCCTTTTGTTAAATGGTGTAAATCCGTTCAGTAGTTGCTGAGAAAATCAAAAGTAAAAACACATATATATCTGGGCGGAGCCTAACCACACATGTCATCGTGAGATCTGATTGGCTGTCAGCACTTCATCCTGGAATTGCTGGCAGCCATCTTGGGACCAATATAAATGATAGTACCCCATTGAAATGCATTGTAGTGAATCGAAGATTTTGAGGGTTACCAAAAGGAGAACTATAAAGGGTGATAACAGACTTTAGTTACATCAGAATTCATTTGTTGATGGTACCATACTAATTTCAGGAATTGTGGTGTGTTCTAAGGTGATTTTACCCTGTGAAAAACCTTCTGCTGGGATATCATGAATCATGTTTGAGAGAAAACAATTTTCACATGCTTGTCCCATACAGTTTTGGAAGGTGCCCCAGAAGCTAAAATGAGAGCATATTTTCTGTAAATTCACATTATCTTTCTCAGTCATGTGAGAATGAAGTCTGACATTCTCAGTAAAACATGTACATCCAACAAGGGCAGAGACTGTCAGTTGATTCCTTTGTGTTCTACTGCAGCTTCCCAGAGTGTTCTAAAGAACAACTAGAGTGCTAACAGCCTTACTTATGACAAAAGTATGGCACACCTGAAGCCATCTTTATTGGAATAAACTGGTAACACTTAAAACATTTAATTTAAAAAGGAACAAAATGATGGGGTTCATCTTGTCATAGAAATTATGGTTAGTGCTCTGGAAAGAAAAATTAGGACATGTTTCAAGTGTGATCTCAAATATCTTCCTGTTATATTTCAACAGGAGCAGCCTGTCAGTTGATGCCTTTGTGTTCTACTGCAGCTTCCCAGAGTGTTCTAAAGAACAACTAGAGCGCTAACAGTCTTACTTATGACAAAAGTATGGCACACATGAAGCCATCTTGATTGGAATAAACTGGTAACACTTAAAACATTTAATTTAAAAAGGAACAAAATGATGGGGTTCATTTTGTCATAGAAATTATGGTTAGTGCTGTAGAAAGAAAAATTAGGACATGTTTCAAGTGTGATCTCAAATATCTTCCTGTTATATTTCAACAGGAGCAGCCTGTCAGTTGATGCCTTTGTGTTCTACTGCAGCTTCCCAGAGTGTTCTAAAGAACAACTAGAGTGCTAACAGCCTTACTTATGACAAAAGTATGGCACACCTGAAGCCATCTTGATTGGAATAAACTGGTAACACTTAAAACATTTAATTTAAAAAGGAACAAAATGAGGGGGTTCATTTTGCCATAGAAATTATGGTTAGTGCTGCAAAAAGAAAATTTAGTGCATGTTTTAAGTGAGATCTCAAATCCTCTTCTATTTCATTAGAAAATTCTGACATGCAGACTGAAACAATCACTTTCAATACCAGCAGTAGACTTCCAGTTAACCCCTTGACCGCTATCGGAATTCCGCTCGTATGCTGGACATTCCGATCGTGGGTGGGGTCGTGACGAGCTCAGCTTGTCATGCGCACAGCGCTACCGCGCAGCATGACGAGCTGAGCTCGTCATGAGCACGGAAGGGGTTAACTCCTTGGTGAGCAGTAGCTTTACTACAGTGATCTAATGAACAACTAGAGTAATAACATTCTGAATTTATGGCAAATGTGTAACACATCTGAATGCCTTCTTGATGGAATCAAAGTAAAAACTGAAAGCATTTCCTACTGAGGAGACTGCAGTAAATGAGGAAATTAGGAAACTTCATAACAAAGAAGTCTTCCAAGATGGCCACCAGTGAAAAAAGAGCCCAAATGTAGCACAAATATTACCCAGATGTAGCCCACATATAGCCCAATGACAAAAGTGTGCAAAACACTTTTTATTTTTAGTTTTTTTGCAGTTTTATGTAGTGCAGACTGGTCAGGTATTGGAGCGTTGCATCTTAAAACATGACCCCCTACACTACAAAAACACCACTGCACTACCCTAAACCCTAAAACACTACCCCAGCACGACCCTCTACACTACACAAGCACCACTGCACTATCCTAAACCCTAAAACACTACCCCCAGCATGACCCCCTACACTACACAAACACCACTGCACTACCCTAAACCCTAAAACACTACCCCAACACCACTGCACTAACCTAAATCCTAAAACACTACCCCAGCACGACCCCCTACACTACCCAAACACCACTGCACTACCCTAAAACATGACCCCCTACACTACACAAACACCACTGCACTACCCTAAACCCTAAAACACTACCCCCAGCACGACCCCCTACACTACACAAGCACCACTGCACTACCCTAAACCCTAAAACACTACCCCCAGCACGACCACCTACACTACACAAACACCACTGCACTACCTTAAACCCTAAAACACTACCCCCAGCACGACCCCTACACTACCCAAACACCACTGCACTAACCTAAATCCTAAAACACTACCCCCAGCACGACCCCCTACACTACCCAAACACCACTGCACTACCCTAAAACATGACCCCTACACTACACAAACACCACTGCACTACCCTAAACCCTAAAACACTACCCCCAGCACGACCCCTACACTACACAAGCACCACTGCACTACCCTAAACCCTAAAACACTACCCCCAGCACGACCCCCTACACTGCCCGAACACCACTGCACTGCCCTAAACCCTGAAACACCAGCCCCTGCACGACCCCCTACAGTGCCCGAACACCACTGCACTGCCCTAAACCCTGAAACACATACCCTAGCATGACCCCCTACACTGCGCGAACACCACTGCACTGCCCTAAACCCTGAAACACCACCCCCTTCACGACCCCCTACACTGCCCGAACACCACTGCACTGCCCTAAACCCTGAAACACCACCCCCAGCATGACCCCTACACTGCCCGAACACCACTGCACTGCCCTAAACCCTGAAACACTACCCCCAGCAAGACCCCCTTCACTGCCCGAATACCACTGCCCTAAACCCTGAAACACCACCCCCAGCACGACCCCCTACACTGCCCAAACACCACTGCACTGCCCTAAACCCTGAAACACCACCCCCAGCACGACCCCCTACACTGCCCGAACACCACTGCACTGCCCTAAACCCTGAAACACCACCCCCTGCACGACCCCCTACACTGCCCGAACACTACTGCACTGCCCTAAACCCTGAAACACCATCCCCAGCACGACCCCCTACACTGCACGAACACCACTGCACTGCCCTAAACCCTGAAACACTACCCCCAGCAAGACCCCCTACACTGCACGAACACCACTGCACTGCCCTAAACCCTGAAACACCACCCCCAGCAAGACCCCCTACACTGCCCGAACACCACTGCCCTAAACCCTGAAACACCACCCCCAGCAAGACCCCCTACACTGCCCGAACACCACTGCACTGCCCTAAACCCTGAAACAGCAGCCCCAGCACGACCCCTACACTGCCCGAACACCACTGCACTGCCCTAAACCCTGAAACACCACCCCCTGCACGACCCCCTACACTGCACGAACACCACTGCACTGCCCTAAACCCTGAAACACCACCCCCAGCACGACCCCCTACACTGCCCGAACACCACTGCACTGCCCTAAACCCTGAAACACCACCCCTGCACGATCCCCTACACTGCCCGAACACTACTGCACTGCCCTAAACCCTGAAACACCACACCCAGCATGACCCCTACACTGCACAAACACCACTGCACTGCCCTAAACCCCGAAACACTACCCCCAGCAAGACCCCCTACACTGCCCGAACACCACTGCCCTAAACCCTGAAACACCACCCCCAGCAAGACCCCTACACTGCCCGTACACCACTGCACTGCCCTAAACCCTGAACCACCACCCCCAGCATGACCCCCTACACTGCCCGAACACCACTGCACTGCCCTAAACCCTGAAACACCACCCCCAGCATGACCCCTACACTGCCCGAACACCACTGCACTGCCCTAAACCATAAAACACCAGCCACAGCACGAACCCCTACACTGCCCGAACACCACTGCACTGCCCTAAACCCTGAAACACCACCCCCAGCACGACCCCCTACACTGCCCGAACACCACTGCACTGCCCTAAACCCTGAAACACCAGCCCCAGCACAACCCCGTACACTGCCCGAACACCACTGCACTGCCCTAAACCCTGAAACACCAGCCCCAGCACGACCGCCTACACTGCCCGAAAACCACTGCACTGCCCTAAACCCTGAAACACCAGCCCCAGCACGACCCCCTACACTGCCCGAACACCACTGCACTACCCTAAACCCTCAAACACCAGCCCCAGCACGACCTGCTACACTGCCCGAACACCACTGCACTGCCCTAAACCCTGAAACACCAGCCCCAGCAAGACCCCCTACACTGCCCGAACACCACTGCACTGCCCTAAACCCTGAAACACCACCCCCAGCAAGACCCCCTACACTGCCCGAACACCACTGCACTAAAGCCTGAAACACCACCCCCAGCAAGACCACCTACACTTGCCGAACACCACTGCACTGCCCTAAACCCTGAAACACCACCCCTGCACGACCCCCTACACTGCCCAAACACCACTGCACTGCCCTAAACCCTGAAACACCACCCCCTGCACGACCACCTACACTGCCCGAACACCACTGCACTGCCCTAAACCCTGAAACACCACCCCTCAGCATGACACCCTACACTGCCCGAACACCACTGCACTGCCCTAAACCCTGAAACACCACCCCCTGCAGGACCTCCTACACTGCCGGAACACCACTGCACTGCCCTAAACCCTGAAACACCACCCCCAGCACGACCCCCTACACTGCCCGAACACCACTGCACTGCCCTAAACCCTGAAACATCAACCCCAGCAAAACCCCTACATTGCCTGAACACCACTGCCCTAAACCCTGAAACACCACCCCCTACACTGCACGAACACCACTGCACTGCCCTAAACCCTGAAACACCACCTCCAGCAAAACCCCTACACTGCCTGAACACCCTTGCTCTGCCCTAAATCCTGAAACACTAGCCCCAGCATGACCCCCTACACTGCCCAAACACCACTGCACTGCCCTAAACCCTGAAACACCACCCCCAGCACGACCCCCTACACTGCTCGAACACCACTGCACTGCCCTAAACCCTGAAACACCAGCCCCAGCAAGACCCCCTACACTGCCCGAACACCACTGCACTGCCCTAGACTCTGAAACACCAGCCCCAGCAAGACCCCCTACACTGCCCGAACACCACTGCACTGCTCTAAACCCTGAAACACCAGCCCCAGCATGACCCCCTACACTGCCCGAACACCACTGCACTGCCCTAAACCCTGAAACACCACCCCTCAGCATGACACCCTACACTGCCCGAACACCACTGCACTGCCCTAAACCCTGAAACACCACCCCTGCAGGACCTCCTACACTGCCGGAACACCACTGCACTGCCCTAAACCCTGAAACACCACCCCCAGCACGACCCCCTACACTGCCCGAACACCACTGCACTGCCCTAAACCCTGAAACACCACCCCCAGCATGACCCCCTACACTGCCCGAACACCACTGCACTGTTCTAAACCATAAAACACCAGCCACAGCACGACCCCCTACACTGCCCGAACACCACTGCACTGCCCTAAACCCTGAAACACCACCCCCAGCACGACCCCGTACACTGCCCAAACACCACTGCACTGCCCTAAACCCTGAAACACCACCCCTGCACGACCCCCTACACTGCCCGAACACCACTGCACTGCCCTAAACCCTGAAACACCACCCCTCAGCATGACACCCTACACTGCCCGAACACCACTGCACTGCCCTAAACCCTGAAACACCACCCCCTGCAGGACCTCCTACACTGCCGGAACACCACTGCACTGCCCTAAACCCTGAAACACCACCCCCAGCACGACCCCCTACACTGCCCGAACACCACTACACTGCCCTAAACCCTGAAACATCAACCCCAGCAAGACCCCCTACATTGCCTGAACACCACTGCCCTAAACCCTGAAACACCACCCCTACACTGCACGAACACCACTGCACTGCCCTAAACCCTGAAACACCACCTCCAGCAAAACCCCCTACACTGCCTGAACACCATTGCTCTGCCCTAAATCCTGAATCACTAGCCCCAGCATGACCCCCTACACTGCCCAAACACCACTGCACTGCCCTAAACCCTGAAACACCACCCCCAGCACGACCCCCTACACTGCTCGAACACCACTGCACTGCCCTAAACCCTGAAACACCAGCCCCAGCAAGACCCCCTACACTGCCCGAACACCACTGCACTGCCCTAGACTCTGAAACACCAGCCCCAGCAAGACCCCTACACTGCCCGAACACCACTGCACTGCTCTAAACACTGAAACACCAGCCCCAGCATGACCCCCTACACTGCCCGAACACCACTGCACTGCCCTACACCCTGAAACAGCAGCCCCAGCACGACCACCTACACTGCCCGAACACCACTGCACTGCCCTAAACCCTGAAACACCAGCCCCAGCACGACCCCCTACACTGCCCGAACACCACTGCACTGCCCTAAACCCTGAAACACCTGCCCCAGCACGACCCCCTACACTGCCCGAACACCACTGTACTGCCCTAAACCCTGAAACACCAGCACCAGCACGACCCCCTACACTGCCCGAACACCACTGCACTGCCCTAAACCCTGAAACACCACCCCCTGCATGACCCCCTATACTGCCCGAACACCACTGCACTGCCCTAAACCCTGAAACACCACCCCCTGCAGCGCCCCCTACACTGCCCGAACACCACTTCACTGCCCTAAACCCTGAAACACCACCCCCTGCACCGCCCCCTACACCCACCGAACACCACTGCACTGCCCTAAACCCTGAAACACCACCCCCAGCACGACCCCCTTTACTGCTCGAACACCACTGCACTGCCCCAAACCCTGAAACACCACCCCCAGCACGACCCCTACACTGCCCGAACACCACTGCCCTAAATCCTGAAACACCACACCCTGCACGACCCCTACACTGCCCGAACACCACTGCACTGCCCTAAACCCTGAAACACCACCCCCTACACTGCCCGAACACCACTGCACTGCCCTAAACCCTGAAACACCACCCCCAGCACGACCCCCTACACTGCACGAACACCACTGCACTGCCCTAAACCCTAAAACACCACCCCCAGCATTACCCCCTACACTGCCCAAACACCACTGCACTGCCCTAAACCCTAGAACACTACCCCCAGCACGACCCCCTACACTACCCGAACACGACTGCACTACCCTAAACCCTAAAATACTACCCCCAGCACAACCCCCTACACTACCCGAACACGACTGCACTGCCCTAAACCCTCAAACACTCCCCCAGCACGACCCCCTACACTACCCGAACACCACTGCACTGCCCTAAACCCTAAAACACTCCCCCCAGCACGACCCCCTACACTACCCGAACACCACTGCACTGCCCTAAACCCTAAAACACTCCCCCAGCATGACCCCTACACTACCCAAACACCACTGCACTGCCCTAAACCCTAAAACACTACCCCCGCATGACCCCCTACACTACCCAAACACCAATGCACTACCCTAATCCCTAAAACACTACCACCCGCATGACCCCCTACACTACCCTAAACCCTAAAACACTACCCCCACACGACTCCCTACACTACCCAAAGACCACTGCACTACCCTAAACCCTAAAACACGACTTCCTACACTACACAAACACCACTGCACTACCCTAAACCCTAAAACACTACCCCCTACACTACACAAACACCACTGCACTACCCTAAACCCTAAAACACTACCCCCAGCAGTACCCCTACACTACCCAAACACCACTGCACTAACCTAAACCCTAAAACACTACCCCCAGCAGTACCCCCTACACTACCCAAACACCACTGCACTACCCTAAATCACTACCCCCAGCACGACCCCCTACACTACCCAAACACCACTGCACTACCCTAAACCCTAAAACACTACCCCCAGCACGACCCCCTACACTACCCAAACACCACTGCACTACCCTAAACCCTAAAACACTCCCCCAGCACGACTCCCTACACTACCCAAACACCACTGCACTACCCTAAACCCTAAATCTACCCCCAGCATGACCCCCTACACTACACAAACACCACTGCACTACCCTAAACCCTAAAACACTACCCCCAGCACGACCCTCTTCACTACCTAAACACAACTGCACAATTTGTTACAGGCGTTGCAACGCAGGCCTGTGGTGCTTACTGGAAGTACCTAGTGGGCTAGTTGGGCCCCAGGGACCCTCAGGATTCAAGGTGACCTAATCCCCCAACTTAAAACGCACCACGGGGCGCGTTTGCACAGTGGTGAAGGGAGGGGGCGGGGCCTCAGGTGACATGTGCGCAAACACGCCCTGTGGTGCGTTTTAAGTTGGGAATTAATTCCCTTTGAATCCTGAGGGACCCTGGGGGCCAACTAGCCCACCAGGTACCTTCAGTAAGCACAACAGAGTTGCGTTGCAGAGAGGTGAAAAAGGTGCATGGCCTCGGAACGCCTCTCTGCAACTCAGCTCTGTGGTCCTAACTGTAGGTACCTGGGGGCTAGTTGGGCCCCAGGGACCCTCAGAATTCAAGGGGACTTAATCCCGCAACTTAAAACGCGCCCTGTAGCGCGTTTTAAGAGGTAGTTTTAATCCCCCTGCCCTATTATGTACTAGGGACTTGCAGAGGAGGTCATGCTAATCACAGGGTACCCCAACGCATAGTGTTCCCTAGTGTATGTAGGTGTTTTCACTGTATTCTAAGTGTCTTTTAGCATAGCACTGGCTCTGGTTAGTCAGAGTCAGTTACCACCAGTTCCCGTCTGAAAATGTTGTGGGCACAGGATGATTTTGCAACAAGGCCTCTTTCTGCTCCTCTGTTGGTTCTTTCTGCACATCTTTTGCTTCTTTCTGTGCGTTTTTTCTTCTACGGGTGAGTGAGTGGATATGTGTGTAGACCTAAGAATCAGTGAGTGGGTATGTAGTTTTTGGTGTTGGAGTGTCTATGGTTTTGAGAATGGCAGTCTGTAATTTAGAGTGGGTGTATCAAAAGGTATATTAGGGTGTGAGAAGATACATGAAATTATCACATGGATGATGTCATCAGTGATGTCATTTGAGATGTCATCAGTGATGTCACTGACCATGTCATGAGTGATGTAATATGTGACGTCATCAGCAGTGCATTGCGGGGGCGCGAGTTATAGTTAGCTGAACTAACTATAACGGGGGAATTTCTATGGTTTTGTACGAGTGAAATGTCCAACTAACTATAACTGTCCCTAAAACCTATGGTTTTTTCAGTGAATATATATATATATACATATATATATATTATCTACTGGCAGTCGCCAGTAGATAGTTATAATTAGGACCTATTTTCCATAGGAAATCCGCAACATTCTATTTGAAATAACGTTGGCGCCGGTTGACGAATCTTGGCAACATTTTCCAACTTGTTGGGGCGCTCCGGTCCGCTCCTATCCTGAAAGTCTCGGGGTGATTCGTCAAGCGGGGGCCGAGAAAAAAGGGGGGTCCCAAAACGTGTTTTCCCCATTCATTTTTCCATAGGAACCGTTCATCGCGGCTACAGCCCGAACTGCTGAACGGAATTACACCAAATTTGGCAAAGAGGTAGCCCTTGGTTCAGACTTGTGCCTTTTGCTTAAATGGTGTAAATCCGTTCAGTAGTTCCTGAGAAAATCACAAGTAAAATCAGAAACAAGTGTGCAAAACGCACAAAGGGGGCAGGGTAGAAACACCCTGACCCCCTAGGTGTGCTCAGGGGGTCCCACAAGGACCCCCTTGAGCAGAAAAAAGCATTTATTTTTTTAAAAATCGGCAAGACGCGCTTAGGGTGCGCGTATCCCGCCGATAGAAAAAAATCGAAGCGCGGTCTCCCGCGCTTTGATGCTATTTTGCCCCCGGGTGGCCCAAGTCCCGGGGGCATGCGGGAGGTGGGTCTATATTTTATGTGGGGGCCTCTAAGGCCCCCAAGCCCCAGGGACCGCCACCCCCGGGGCATTAAAAATAAATGGTGCGGGAGGGCTCTCGGCCCTCCACAGCCCTGGGGACCGCCACCCCCAGGGCTTCTTTTTTTAAAATTATTAGTTGTGTGGGGGCTCCAGCCCCCCACACGCCCCAGGGACTGCCACCTCCCGGGGCACTAAATCTTTAAATATGGGGGTCCGTTACGGACCCCCGAGCCCTGGGGACCACCACCTCCCCGGGGCTTTGCCAATGTTGGGAGGGGGTCCGCGCGGCTCCCCTCCTGGAGCCTGTGGTGGCCCTGGGGACCGCCACCCCCAAGGGCCGGCTCCTGCAGTGTCCCGGGGTGCCTACCCCAGGACACTGTAGTTTGCTATGACAGGACGGGAGCCTCGCGGCTCCCGTCCTGTCATAGCAAACTGCTTTGGATATTGGAAGAGAGAGCAGGGAAACCTGCTCTCTCTTCCAAAATTCAAAGCAAATTGCTTTTCCACACAGGGAGCTGCATGTTAGCAGCTCCCCATGTGGAAAAGCAATGCCGGCTCCCGCAGGACGCGGGGAGCCGGCGGGACCGTGGGGGGATTGGGGACCCCCCCACGGTCCCCAACGGAGAGGGCCAGCCCCGGGGGATGGGGTCCCCGGGGCTACATGTGGCCCGGGAGGGGGGCCACCTCTCCAAAATGATTTAAAAAAAAAAAAAAAAAATAAAGGTGGGCACCGGGGGATGGGGTCCCCGGGGCCAGTAGAGGCCTCAGGAGGGGGGCCACGCAGCCCCCCTCCATAAAACAAAAAAGAAAATCTGGCCATGCCCCGGGGGATGGGGTCCCCTGGGCCGCAATTGGCCACGGCAGGGGGGCCCACGCGGCCCCCTTCCCGTTCATTTTTTTTTTACATTAAAAGAGGGTCAGGCCCTGGGGGATGGGCTCCCCAGGGCCCAAAAAGTAAAAAGAAGGGGGCCACACAGCCCCCCTTCCAAAAACAAAAAACATGCGATCGTGCCGAGGCCCCGCCCCTCCCAGCAACACTCTGCAAACGGGCCCTGTGGTGCATTTTAAGTTGGGAAATGAATTCCCCTTCAAGACTGGGGGTCCCTGGGGGCCAACTAGCCCACCAGGTACCTCCAGTAAGCGCCACAGGGCTGGGTTGCAGAGAGGTGGTCCAGGCCACGCCCCTTTACACCTCTCTGCAACGCAGCTCTGTGGCGCTTTTTGGAGGTACATGGTGGGCTATTTGGACTCCAGGGACCCTCAGGATTCAAGGGGAGTTAATCCCCCAACTTAAAACACGCCACGGGGCGCGTTTGCACAGTGGTGAAGGGAGGGGTGGGGCTTCAGGTGACATGTGTGCAAACAGGCACCGTGGCGCGTTTTAAGATGGGGAATTAAATCCCCTTCAATCCTGAGGGTCCCTGGGGGCCAACTAGCCCACCAGGTACGTCCAGAAAGCGCCACAGAGCTGCGTTGCAGAGAGGTGTAAAAAGGGGCGTGGCCTCTGAACACCTCTCTGCAACGCAGCTCCCTGGCGCATACTGGAGGTACAGGGTGGGCTAGTTGGACCCCAGGGACCCTCATGATTCAAGGGAACTTAATCCCCCAACTTAAAACGCGCCACGGGGTGCGTTTGCACAGTGGTGAAGGGAGGGGGCGGGGCATGTTATTGTTAGAAATTAGCATTTAAAAAACCTTTGAAATTCACTTAAAAAACCATAGGTTTCAGGCACGTTATAGTCAGAAATTAGCATTTAAAAAACGTTTGAAATTCACTGAAAAAAACCATAGGTTTCAGACACGTTATAGTTAGAAATTAGCATTTAAAAAACCTTTGAAATTCACAGAAAAAACCATAGGTTTTAGGGACAGTTATAGTTAGTTGGACATTGCACTCGTACAAAACCCGTGAAATTCCCCCGTTATAGTTAGTTCAGGTAACTATAACTCGCGCCCCCGCAATGCACTGCTGTTGACGTCACATATTACATCACTCATGACACCTAAAGCCCCGCCCCCTCCCTTCACCACTGTGCAAACGCGCCCCGTGGCATGTTTTAAGTTGGGGGATTAAGTCCCCTTGAATCCTGAGGGTCCCTGGAGTCCAAGTAGCCCACCATGTACCTCCAAAAAGCGCCACAGAGCTGCGTTGCAGAAAGGTGTAAAAAGGGGCGTGGCCTCTGTACACCTCTCTGCAACGCAGCCCCCTGGCGCATACTGGAGGTTCCTGGTGGGCTAGTTGGCCCCCAGTATTTAAGGGGAATTCGTTCCCCATCTGCAAACGCACCAGGGGGCTCGTTTGCAGAGTGGTAAAGGAAGGGGGCGGGGCCTGCGGCCCGATCATTTTTTTTTTATTTTTTTTCCAAGGGGGGCTGTGTGGCCCCCCTTCCTTTTTCCTATTTTTGGGCCCTGGGGACCCCATCCCCCAGGCCCTTACCCCTTTTTTTTTTTAAATTAAAGGGAAAGGGGCCGCGTGCCCCCCCTCCCGTGGCCGAATCCGGCCCAGGGGACCCCATCCCCCGGGGCATGGCCACACTTTTAAATACATTTTTATGGAGGGGGGCTGCGTGGCCCCCCTCCTCAGGCCTCATTTTGCCCCGGGGACCCCATCCCCCAAGGCAGGCCTTTATTTTTTAAATTTTTTAAAAATTATTTTTGGGGAGGGGGCCGCGTGGCCCCCCTCCCGGGCCACTACTTGCCCCGGGGACCCCATCCCCCGGGGCTGGCCCTATCCTTTGGGGTCCGTGGGGGACCCCAACTCCCCACGGACCCTGCCGGCTCCCCGCCTCCTGCGGGAGCCGGCATTGCTTTCCACATGGGGAGCTGCTAACATGCAGCTCCCCATGTGGAAAGCAATTTGCTTTGGATATTGGAAGCGAGAGCAGGTTTCCTGCTCTCGCTTCTAATATCCAAAGCAGTTTGCTATGACAGGACGGGAGCCGTGAGGCTCCCGTCCTGTCATTGCAAACTACAGTGTCCCGGAGGTAGGCACCCCGGGACACTGCAGGAGCTGGCCCTGGGGGGTGGTGGTCACCAGGGCCATTACAGGCTCCAGGAGGGGGGCCGCGCGGCCCCCCTCCCTCCATCCACAAAGCCCCGGGGAGGTGGCGGTCCCCGGGGCGTGTGGGGGGGCTCGAGCCCCCCACACAGGTTATTTTTAAAAAAATAAAAAGAAGCCCCGGGGGGTGGCGGTCCCCGGGGCTTGGGGGGCCTTCAAGGCCCCACAAAATTAAATATAAACCCACCCCCGCATGCCCCCGGGGGCAAAATAGCATCGAAGCGCATTCGCCTAAGCGCATCCCGCCGATTTTTTTTTCTTAAAAAATGCTTTTTTCTGCCCAGGGGGTCCTTGTGGGACCCCCTGAGCAGACCTAGGGGGTCAGGGTGTTTCTACCCTGCCCCCTTTGTGCATTTTGCGCACTTGTTTCTTTTCTTTTTTTCTCGGCGGGATCCGCGCAGCCTAAGCGCATCCCGCTGATTTTTTTTTAAAAAAATGCTTTTTTCTGCCCAGGGGGTCCTTGTGGGACCCCCTGAGCAGACCTAGGGGTCAGGGTGTTTCTACCCTGCCCCCTTTTTGCGCTTTGCGCACTTGTTTCTGTCCCTCGGTTCTACCGAGGGACAAAATGGCTGCCAATACTTCCTGATTTGGAGTGTTGACAGCCAATTAGCATGCAGCTCGTGATCGGGAGGGTACGCGGACCCTACTCGGCCATAGATATATATGTGATTTTATTTGTGATTTTCTCAGAAACTACTGAACGGATTTACACCATTTAAGCAAAAGGCATGACACTGAACCAAGGGCTACCTCTTTGCCAAATTTAGCCGCGATGAAAGGATCCTATGGAAAAATGAATGGGGAAAACGTGTTTTGGGACCCCCCTTTTTTCTCGGCCCCCGCTTGACGAATCAACCCGAGACTTTCAGGGTAGGAGCGGAGCAGAGCGCCCCAACAAGTTGGAAGCTTTCGCGAAGATTCGTCAACCGGCGCAAGAGTTATTTCAAATAGAATGTTGCAGATTTCCTATGGAAAATAGGTCCTAACTATAACTATCTACTATATATATATATTTGTCAAAGGCAGTAACTATCATTCAATACAAAAGTAAATTTTGTCATTTCAGGAAACAAAATATCTATCTGTAGGCTTTAATATAGAGAAATAACATTCCACTCTTAAATGCCTTTTGATTTTAATGTATGCTTTTCGCAATCAATACTACAGGCCTAATGTGTTTATCATAACTTTTCATAATAAACAGATCAGACCTAAGGGAACAGAAATATTTGGTTCCTGGTACTAATGGGCTCATTATGATGGCCATCTGACTCTCATTTCCCCCTGCCACATTAGGATGGCGGGGGGAATCGTTCGGCAAGCGTGGCGGGCGCAAAGACCGCCCGCCACGCTTCTGCCACAGGCAATCGTTAGGATTGCCTGGCGGAGCGGACATGACCGGGGAAATGGTGGCAGTGCCTAGCAGGCACCGCCCGCCAGATTACAATGCTGGCACCAGCGGTGGAACCGCCATGGAAAGGCTGGCGGGGATTGGGTTTGGTGGCCCGTTCTGGGCCCCCCCTGTCTTGGGGGGAGGTGTAGCTGCACTGGGTGGTACCCCCCTGCATTTCCCTGCTCTGCGTGGCAGTCACTGCGTGGTGCCTGCCACGTAGTGCAGGGAAATGTACAGCATTGCTATTTAACTTTGCTTACGGTGCTGCAGCCAGCAGCACCGTCCGCAATGTTAAATAGCTGGGATGTGCCCGCCATACTGGCGGGCGCATCTTAATTGCAGTGGTGGGACCGCCGCATTACTGGCGGGCGGTCCCAGGACCGCGACGATGGCGGGCGGACTCATGTCCGCCCGCCATCCTAATGAGCCCCTAAGTGTACTCTTTCCCACAAGCAACCAATACAAATCTTCTATATCCATGGTTTGCGTGAGGGAGTAAACAGCACCAAACCCCTACTATGGTAATATAGTAATCAGTGAGATTCCATGTAACAAAATATCAATCTGTGGGTTTTAATTCAGAGTAACAACAATATTAGACCTGGACGAAGTTCGCTGAGTTCTGCTACCTGGAACTCGGCGAAGTGACGAAAAAACTCAGCGGAGTTCCACAAGCGGTGGAGTGTGGCGCAAACTGCCGTTCGTGCTGATCTTCCTGCTGCTCGGGTAGAAATTCTACCTGAGCATCAGCTTGCCCTCGCCAACTTACCGTTGGCGAGCGCAAGTGGGAAAATAACTCCGCTGCGCTATGCTGAGTGTATTTTTCTGCACTCCGCAAGCTCCGCTGAGAGGCAAGTGCATATAACTCCGCAAAATCTGTGAACAGAGTGGAGTTCACCGAACAGGCCAAAACAATATACCCTTAAATGACTATTGATAGTAAAATATGTTTTTCACAATGGATCTCAGGTCTACTGCCTTTATCATAATCTTTCATGATAAACATTCAGGCATATAACCTTTATCATTGGCTTTCAACCATAACTAACTTAGATTAGCAGTGTTAGTTCATAAGACTTCCCAGAAGGCAACAATGCAATAATAAAATTACAAATTTGTACAAAAAAGAGTTGTCAAAACAATATAAAATACATACTAATAGAGCCTAATAATGATTACCATAGTGCAAATCATCTGTCCCCAGGGTTTATTCAGGTGATGCTGACCGTTTGGAGTCTGAGGCTAAGTGCACAAGGGTTAGACAATACTTTCCCCCCAACTTCTGGAGCTATGTTCTAGAAATCAGTATGGGCATGCTCTGCTAAGCTTAACTTGTTGAGTAGTGAGGTAGGGTACTGTCAGCACTGCCAGTTTGATCCCACAAGTGCATCGAACTTTAACCGTGGGCCATTCAGCCTGTCCCAGCTGTCTGTGGAGGGTAGAACCTCTAAAGATAAGACCAAGGAGGGGAAAAATCCCAGGCACATTTGTGGGACATTAAGTAATGTGCATTCCCTCCTTAAACATGACTCTGAAATTGCTATTTTAATCCAGACACTGTCCCTCAATTGCCTATTTATTACTAAGACCTGGGCCAAGGGAGACTCTGGCCCCGACCTGGTAGATGCAGTCCCTCCAGGGTACATTATCCTTAGATGTGATTGACTGGGACAGAGGGGGGTGGCTTAGCCTTAATTGCTCACAAAGCTTTTAGCTGTACCCTTAACCCAGTGGACAAGAGCATAGGTGACACCTTGGAGGCAGCTACATTGGGAAGAAAGTTCCAGCTAATCACACATTTGCGAGTCTCTTGGTATATCGCCCTCCAGGCCCTTGAACAACTTTATGGAGGTTTGGTGCCAGACTCTGGAACCATACTTTGACAATGCACTACTTTGGGGGACTTTAATTTGCATTTTGTTGAACCTCTAAGCAGGGATTCTGCCCTCGTCCTGAAACTTATGTCCAACTTTGGTTTTGATCAGATGGTGTGATCCCCCACACATAGGGTGGGCCATACATTAGAAGGAGTTTTCACAAATCATAATAATCTGATCATCAAGGAAGTCCAGTCCCTCAGCTGGGCCGATCAATGGGTTATCCTGTTTTAGCTATGGTTTCCTCGACCCACCACCAGGACGAGCCCGACCCTTCCTAGGTATCTACGTTGTTGGAAATATTGACAAGATCACAACAGAAGGTTGGGAAGCAGCCCTGGAATCTTCACAAACTGCTAGCGACAGGTTGCACTCCCCATCTGCGGAAGGCTTCCGTGACTGGGTTAATGATGCCCTTGACATTGTGGCTCCCTACAAATACTCGACTGTCAAAAGAAGTAAACCCTCTGCCCCTTGGTATTCCACAGAACTCATGTCCCTTAGGCAGGAATGCCGTAGACAAGAGTAGAAGTGGTGAGATAACCCATGTTCTAGTGAAAATGAAAAACAGAAAGAACTTCTGATAAAACAGGCCATAGCACAGGTCAAAGCACACTTTTTTACAAAGAAGATTAGATCTGCTAATAGCTCCTCTAATCTGCTGTTTAAAGCAATAAAGGAGTTATCTGAGCCTCCGACGCAACTGGCGCTTAACTCCTCCCAAGAGCTTTGCGACAAAGATGCAGTTTTGTTCTAAGAAAAGGTTCTTAACATCATTTGAGATCTGGACCTGCCTGCGGTAGAGGAAATCTCCTTTGATAAACCTGCTCACTGTCCCAATGAGAATCTTTTGGATGCCTTCCCCCGGATGTCCACTCAGCATACCAAGGATTTACTGCTGAGTTTGAAATCAGGAGCCCCCTCAGACCTGTGTATGCATTCCATACTTCAACTTGCTCCAGATCCATTTGCCAATTTTCTATGCAAGGTGTTCAACTACACTCTCCAATTTGGAATTTACCCTGGCATCTGGAAGAAAGCGATTATCACACCTTTCCTTAAGAAAGCCAATGCTGATCCCCATGACATGAAAAATCTCCGCCCAATTTTTTCACGTCCAGCTCCTGGAAAAATCTTAGAAAAATGTATCAATCAGGATCATGAAATCTATTGATAAACAGTGAATTTGTTATCTCTTTCAGAATGGGTTTTGTGCTTGTCACAGCACAGAAACTGTCCTCATTGTGGCCACCAACAGCATCTGTGCCCAGGTTGATCAGGGTGGGGCCGCTATCATGATAATACTCGACCTTTCGGCGGCATTATGTACCATCTTCTTGGCACAGATGGTCCAGCGTCTGCAGCAAGTATGGGTCAGTGGGACAGCCTTGCAGCTTCTCCACTCATTTCTGTCCAACAGGGCTCAAATCGTCAGCTGTGAAAGCTTCATGGCTAAGGCTTTCAGTCTTCCTTGTGGGGTACCACAGAGCTCATCTCCGAGCTCTACACTTTTCAATCTTTATGTGGCCCCTTTTTGTGACCCAGTGTAATCATTTGGTTTTCAAGAGCTGTCATATGCTGAGGACACGCAAATCATCATCTCCATTTCTAAGGACCTGCAGTGGGTGATGGGTAGGTTCAATCAGTGTATGTCCAGCATTATCTGCTGGATGAAGGACAACTCACTGAAGATTACTGCAGACAAAACTGAAGTGCTTGTGTTTGGTTCCCAAAACTTCATATGGTCAAGCACTTGGTGGCCAGATGTCTGCAGACTCCTCTCCTCCCCTGTCAGGTCAGCCAAAAACCTGGGGGTCATCTTTGATGACTCTCTGAGCTTTGATGCTCAGGTCAGTCACACTGTTAGCACTTGTTTATACATCATGGGGACCCTTAAAAAGGTCATCCCCTATAATCCATTGGAACTGCACCAGTCAGTCATCATTCCCTGGTTACCTCACGGCTGGACTACTGCAACGCTTTGTATCTGAACATTAATAGTTCCTCCCTGAACAAACTTCAGGTTGTACAGAATGCAGCAGCTCATCTCATTCTGTACATTCCCAAGCATCATTCCACTACTGAGGGGATTCGCTCCTTACACTGGCTTCCTGTCAGAAGATGCATTGCTTTTTAAGGCCCTATATCATAAGGGCCCCGCTCACTTGAATTTGCTTTTTCAATGGTACATTCCAGGGAGGACACTGAGATCCTCTTTTTGCAAAAAACTGAGGATGCCCAGCATTCAGAAGTCTAGTAGACGTGGTCGCTCTTTCTCTGTTGCAGCCGCCAAATTATGGAACACCCTTCCTACCTATATTTGAGATGTGGACTCTCTTTGGCCTTTAAAAAACATCTGAAAACCTGACTCTTCACATCTTAGTACCACCTTCTTGGGCTGTTGAATTCCGCTTTAGGTGTCCGTATATAGGTTTTCCTGAAACCTGTCCTTATATAGGCACAATTCGCATTGCCCTTATATAGGCATAAAATCCCAGTCCTTATTTAGGCATTAGCCGTGCACTCCAAATACAGGCATGGTCACCGACATCCGTCCACCCTAACGTCACAACGAGTTCTTAGAAACCAGACCCTTAAGCTCTTGGGAGTTCCCCTAGCCCAGGATTATTGATTTCTCCACGAACTCATCTATTATGCATGAACCGCTATTCCTTAAGGGTTCATTCCTGACGTCTTCCTCTGTCCAACTTCACGTCAATGCTAACATTCCAAAGTACCTACCAGGTATAAATATACCTTCCCTTGCCCAAACAAGTAAGAGGAGACCTCGACTTCAGAGGAGCCCGTATCCCGGCCTGACGCACTGAGAAGAGACACTGTCATCCCTGCTCGCAGAGAATCCAGCTTCCAGTGATCTGACTCCCTTCGCGGGGTGTTAGAGTTCGAGTCCGGAAAGAGATTCCCACCTCTCTCATTCTCAAGGTATGGAGCTGACTAGAACCTAGAGGGACTCTTGGCATACTAGACTTAACATACTCTTAGTATACCATACTAGAGAATACTTTGCCTACTTCTTACCTTTCCCTACACCTAGACTAGGTTAGGTACATTGGGGTAGAACTAGCTTAGAGAAGCATCGTATGAGTACTTGCATTTTTAGCTCATGTTATTTATGTATGTGAATATATGCTAAAAGATAATGCTAGCGCAGTATTATTTATTTCTACTGCTTACACTGTACATTATATATCTTGCATACTGTCTTGTGATCATAACACGAGAAACAAAACTGTTCAATAAAACCTTTTTATTGAAACGCCCGTCTATTCTTTCTGTGTAACTCTGAGGAAACTAAGCATGCACGATTAGCTGAGTGAAACTGTTATCTATTGTTTCCACGATTCTGAGACGTGTTCCGATTCTAAAGGGAAACAAAGTGGTCATGTTTATGCGGTTGCCAGAAACTACTCCCTT
The DNA here is from genome assembly GCA_963921515.1 of Calotriton arnoldi. Taxonomy (NCBI): domain Eukaryota; kingdom Metazoa; phylum Chordata; class Amphibia; order Caudata; family Salamandridae; genus Calotriton; species Calotriton arnoldi. Next base: position 189,362 of record CAWUFW010003857.1, on the reverse strand, counting down.
CTTGTTTTCAAGGAGTTTCTAGTGGCCTCTGAGCTAGCAGGCACAAAGTAATGAAGTTTAATATATTCGATAGGGACATACCGACCTCAGTCCTATGTCAAGCTTATAGGGTATATTATTCCAATGCGCAGAGCCTATTAGGGAAATAGGAACTACACTACATGGCGCCCAAACGTTTGGTAAGGCAGTAATTTAATGCTAGATACTGAGTAACTCAGTCGTGCTTTTCTCTCAGAGACCCCTACTCACATACTCCATAAGACGTCTGGAGTGGGTAGGGTTAAATATCCGCCAAAGCTAAATAGGACAAAAAACCCTATATATTAGCTATTTTGGTTTGTTCAACGTTGAAGGATACAGTGTTCCAAAATATTGTGCACCTTATCTTTTGTTTCCTTGAAACTTGTTCTACATTTTTCAAAAAACAAAATGTCCACTAACGGGGACAATGGCACCGGAAACGGTGTAGCTGCGGCTGAACCAGTCGTAACAGCTTTTAACTTTACAGGTTTAAATGAAACCGAGGAGGGTGTTATAGACATCCATCCAAACTTAAGAAGAGCCATCACTCTAAAACTTATAAAACACGGCCTACCACCAAGAGGCGGTAGAGCAGTTTTCGTGATAGAGGCACACGAATCCTTTCAGACAGAGGTATTCTATTCATGGATAGTATTCCCAGAATCAAATCCAGTAACAAAACTGTTTCACTTCTACAAAGAAGATGAACCACCAGAGGAATACATTCCTTTCGAGGATATTGAAATTCCACTAACATACCAAGAGCATCAGCTCTGGTTTAAAGGCGCCCTAAAACATCACAGAAACATTACCAGGCTCGGTCCACTAGGTAGACCAGGAGCAACATGGCCGATCCTGACCTCGATATAATGTCAGACGAGGAATTACTTACTCAACTTACAGAGTTAATACAAATTTACAGACAATTGGTCCATATGTGATGCGGACTTTCACAGTCCAACCGCCATTGACCATTCCAAATCAAACCCCTCAACAGGGGAATACAGTAAAAATTACACCACAGACTTTATACGCAGTCATGGGTAAAATGCCCAAAAAACGTGAGCAAATTCCATTCTGGATAGCTTAAAAAATTACTCAAATTGAAGCAGTATTTCCAAATACTAGCCCTTATGAGAAACACAGAATCCTAACAATCTGTTTACCAATGGGGATCACACCACAACTGGAAGACTGCACCACTTGGGGCTCAGTCTTTGCTGCCATCTTTACTAAAACACATGGTATTCCATCAATTGCAGTAATACCAGATGTCCTGAAACAAATTCAAAACGAATACGGGGCAGAGCCTGCTCTAAATTTAGGTATGAAATTACTGAAAAATTTCGACCCGGTCTCAACCATAATATTATCTAATATTAAAGGGGAGGCAGCATCAGTGGCGATCCGCCAACGCTTAAGGGAATTTGATGTAACAGAACATCAAACTGAACTACCCAGAATAATAGAACAATCTTATGCAGAATTAGGCAGAGATAGTTTGGGTGGAAGACCATTGAAGCCAAAATTATCTGAGAATCCTGAAAAGGACTCTATTAAACAAACTCCTACATCTTCTAAAAAGAAGTGGGAAACTAATAAACAAAACTCAAACGAGAAACGTTCTCAATCCCGAGGTAGGTCTCCTCAAAAGGAGCCCTCTGAAAGGAGGTATAACCATAGGAATAGGGATAATTTAAGAAAACCTGACAGGTATCAAGATACTGATACACGTTTCTCTCGTACCTTTCAGATATCGTCACAGACATCAGAAAGAAGAGGACGGTCAGAACATAGAGAAGAACGCGTGAAATTCAAAGACGACAAACACGTTCAGAAAAATAAATCAAAACCTCAATTCTCAAAAAGAAGGTAGCAGGTCTGAAGATCAGACATGCTGAGGATACTGAGAACACAACTCAAGAACGGAGAATGGGCTCAGACAATGCTGGACAGTGCAGCAGAAGTCACAATAGCTCGCCAGAACCTGAAGGAACTTCTGGAGATAGTGGACTTGAATGAGTACATCACAGTAGAAACTGTAGACACCAGGGTTAGTACTCCACAAAAGTTATATGAAATAACACTCCGAATGGAGGGAGACATACCAAGAAAGGTGAAAGCACTCTTTTGGGAAAAACTTTCAAGGGGTTATGATATACTTCTGGCAGAAAAAGACTGGCCACCACAATTTGTCAGGGAGTGCCCACATGGTGAGGACATTATTATGCCTGCCTTCTCCAACCATATTCCAATTCATCTAAAATATACTTATGCCAGGAAATGGGCAGTTGCCCAGGCCCCAGCATTATATAAAAATCATGTAGGATGGGATGAGGACTCACCTCACCATAAAATACATCTAAAAATGAACCTACTGCACAACGGCAGTACCCAATAAAGCAAGAAGCTAAAAAACAGGTCAGGAGATCTTAGATCAACTTGAATACCAAGGGGTGATTGAAACATGCACCTCCTCAATGAACAATCCTTTGTTTCCTGTATCAAAACCAGACCATACATATCGTCTAGTTTTGGATTACAGACACTTAAACACTTGTTCTAAAACATTTGCAGTGCAAAATGCACATAGTACAGCATTAATGAATAACATTGTGCGTAAAAATATAAAACCACATTAGACATCTCAAATGGTTTCTTTTGTCAAAACATAGCAACTGAAAGCAGGTACTTAACAGCTTTCTCAATAATGGGGAACCAGCGTCAATTTTGTCGACTCCCACAAGGGTTCAAGAACAGCCCAGGGTTATTCTCAGCGAGGGTAACAGAGTTACTACAAATTTATGATAATGAGGCATTGTCATATGTCGATGACATCTATCTGACAGACGATGACCTAGATAGGCACTTGAACAGGGTGAGTACCATTATATTGGGCTTCGCCACCGAGGGCTACAAATTCAACTTTAAAAAATCCAGAATTGCCCATCTCAATGTCATTTTCCTAGGATATGAGCTTTCAAGTGAAGGCAAGAGCTTAGCAGCTAACTTTTTAGAAAAGTGTGCGCTGCTCCAACCTCCAAAAACGCTGAAAAACTTACAATCCATCTTGGGTTTCCTGAATTTTGGAAGAACTTACATTCTAAATTACGCAGAAAGGGTTAAACCTCTCTACGAATTAATCAAATCTGATTTTTCAATCAAAAATTGGACACAAGAACACACAGAAATCTTGCGTTCACTCCAAGCTAACAAGTTAGCAACAAATCACTTACAAACACGCGTAAGTCAACGCAACTTAGTGATCCGAATAATTTTGGGTCAATGTGGATTCACCTACTTAACATTTAATGAGGGTGAAAAAGTACCAATAGCATACAAATCTCATTTGTATACACAAGCAGAAATGCGCTTCACTTCAACTGAAAAATACTGACAGCAGTTCAAACCGCTGTAGCAAAAGAAAGAGCTCTAGCTCAAGGAAACGCATTATTGTCGTAACCCCAGTACCAGCCTTAGAAGCGGTCACAAAAGTGAGCATTCCAAATGCAAAAGCTTTACATCCTAGATGGATACAATGGGTTAACTCTCTTGCTGCAACGGATGTTGAATATGTTTTTGATCCTGATTTAAAAACACAAGCGTTCCTGCAATATGAACATGAATGTCCTCTGCCCACTGAAATTCTGCCTCTCGATCAGTACAAATTTATAATTTACACTGACGGATCCGTACAACCCGCTACAGGGAGTAAGCAAGCTTACAGTGCAGCATGCGCAATCGTTAAAGGTCGCATGCAAGATGGTAACTTCAGACCAATGGTCACTAAAACTCAGTCTCTAGGAGATTGTACATCTCAGCGAGCTGAACTACAAGCATTCAAACTGGCACTTGAAAGTACAGATCGCGAATTCCCCACACTAATAGTGTGCGATTCCTTTTACTGTGTTCAGTCGTATAATGAATATATACAAAACTGGCTTGAAAATGGATTCAAAGATGCAAAAGGTGGCACAATAAAGCATAAAACGCTTTGGGAACAAGTAGTTCAGTTAAAAAACGAACTACCAAAGGCTCACGTGATACATACACTGCGTCATCAACGTGATGGCGTTCACGTTGCAGGGAATTCATTGGCTGACGAAGCCGCAAAGGGGGCTGTTCACACGGCTTCCGTAGCTGCGATCACTCATTCAAAAACGAGAATAGACAGTGAGATATTGTTGGCTGTCAATGCTTCAAGCAAAGGCAGTGGTGCAGCGTTACCAAAAAAGTTTACACTCAAGTACTCTTATGTAATTGATGCAAACAACGTTCCTTTTGCTCGAATCCCTGGAGTGGGGGATAGGGTAATTCCAAACATGGAACGTAGAGCAGCTTTGATTTATGAAGCACATCTGGGGGAGGGTCTGTCACATCAAGGGATCTCTAAAACAATTTTGACGTTGAAAGTGATGTACTGGTGGCCTGGAATGAATACACAGATTCACATCTTCATCAATGACTGTATAGACTGTAAGGTACAGCGTGATGCAGAACGTCACCAGACACCATGCTACGAAGTAGCCTGCCCAGTACAGACACCACTGTTAGACAGCATTAGACTATCTACGCGCAGGCATCCTCCTGGACAAATGCAATCCCACACATACTAAGTCAAGGTTCCTATGGATATGGCCTCAGCGCTCGGCTGACGCTCGAACTGTTATAAAAGATGTGCGAGTCTTTATACGCAATAGGCACACTACATTCTGACCAGGGCCCTGCTTTTAGCTCTCGGGCTTACAAAGAAGCCATGGCCAGTTTGGGCGTTGCATTGCGGTACTCCTCTCCGTTTCATCATGAGGGAAATTCTATTGTGGAAAGGAAAAACCGGGACATAAAGCAGTCTATAACAGCTAGAGTATTAGGTACGGGTGATAGGTGGGTCAAACATCTTTATGGGGTCCAACGCTCATTAAATAATTTGCCAAGAAGTTCTCTAGGGGGGGTCACTCCATATGAGGTCCTATTTGGGACAAGAATGTGGGTTCCTAATCTCGAATGTAAAGGCACAGTGGTGGAAAATAAACCCTTTGATATCAAAGATCTTTTGGCTGTTTTACAGGATCTAAATTAACTAAGATTGAAACAAAGCAACGTATTCCTGAAGCTAACCACCACTGGGGAAAAACCGGCAGTCCCAGCAAGGCCTGTCTGGATCCCAAAAGTTGGGGATCTAGTCAGAGAGAAGATTGCGGACCAGAAGGAATTTGGACCTTCTTACAGACAACCAGTACCTGTCCTAGCAGTTCAAGGAACAAGAACAGTTCTTCTGCCGCCCCTTGCTGGAAAAAAGGAGAAAAGATTTGTGTCAATCAACCTCATCAAACCACAGTATGTGGCCAATACTAAATAGTAGGCCTCGTGGACTCCGACCTAGTAGCAGACGCACTCCTCTCGCTACTATCCAAGAGGTTCAGACTGAAAGACTGATAACCATCGAGAATTCAGCAATAACAGATGAAGGACTAAGCAACAATGCTATGGAACTCATCCCTCTTGAAACTCAAGTAACAGTTCATCCAAATACACTTGTATACACCAACGTAACAAGTGATCAACTGGTTCCAGCGATTTCGACAAATCCTGATGCAATTCCAACAATTGACAGAACTGCTTCTGGCTATTTCATTAACTTTGATACGTTTTCTGAGGATCCGAGTGAGCCGGAAACGACGCCAGCATCAAAAACTTTCAAACGGCAAGTACAAGACAACTATGGATTATTTCTGGAATATTTTTCTTTCTGCTTTGGCTAGCTTTGGTTATGACTATCAGCGTGCTTATAAATGGCAAATACATCCGTTTGGATATTGAAAGTAAAAATGTGAACTTACTTTTGAAACCACACAAATCATCCCATCGTGAAGCAAGAGACTTGTCAGCAGTGAACATCACAGCCGTTCCTATACAGGATGGTATAGTGTGGGACAAAATTGATTTCGATATCTTCGGTCCTACAGAACTTTTGAACATTCCACATTTATTTAAAATTTCACTAAGTGATTTTATTTCGTCCAGTACCTATTCTGATGATTGGGACTTTGAGACTGTAAATGATATGATGTTTGATCTAGAAAGGTCTGCTGCATTTTCTAACAATGAATATTTAGAGGGTTCATCGGACTATGAACAGCTATATTGCTATAACCACTATGGTCATCATTTTTTGCATAAATCTGCAACACCTAGAGATGTGTTTATGTTTAACGAATGGGAGCATTGTCCTACACCACCAAAAGGTAGTTCAAAAACGTTTGCTAAAAAGTTTCCCTATTTTTCAGGGTACAATACATCTGATCCGGAAACATTGTTCTATAAAAATGTAAACAAAACAGGACAGAAAATTATTTTAACAAATACAAAACAGATTTACTCTGCAACATTTATTGCCCAACTGTCTAGACATGGTTTCGATTTGTGAAAAGACACAATAGACACAAAATCTGTCTGGGGTTCTAAAGATTGGCAAGTGCAGGGGATAGAAGCTTTGTTTAGAGCATGTATCATCCCTCAGCAAATAATGTTTTTGAATGACACTGTGCAACAAACGTCTTGCCTTGGTTTAGCCAAGATCAAAGACATGAAAACACCTTCTGTACCGACACCTGCCAGTAATAACAATACACAGGTAGCGGTTACAGTTGACTCAATACTACAAATCAACAGAACAAATCCTGATTGGAGAAAATGGTTGATCTGGCCCACAGACACAAACATCTGTCAAGAAAGATTCCTGAATAAAACACAGGGCTTTACTATTCATAGGCCAGACCCACGATACGTCCAAAGACAACATCCGGGGTAGTAACAACATACAGTGTAGGAAAATTGTGCCTCGACTGGCTACAAAAATCTACACTTGAGGATGTGAAACAACACTTATCTTTACTTAAAGACAGACGCTAGACCTTAGGGAATTCTTGCTAGGACCAAGAAAACCGCGTCAAAAGCGTTTCATATATGCCGGCATCTATGCTGCTTATAATGAAGTATGGAAGGTTTCACAGGCAGAGGCCGCAGAACGAATATGTGAACTTGATCGTATTAATTTAGAGAAAACTCTCACTGTGGTCGACTTTGGGTTAACAACTTTGTCATCCATAATTTATTCATTGGACAACATTGTATCCTCTGCTATTGACATACTGGAACAAAATTTAGCCATGTTACAACAAGGCCAATCTCAGTTATGTTCTATTATGTTTATTAAGCTGGACGCTGCAATCTTTGCGTGCGGGCTATGTGCCTTGGCGTTTTATCAACATGTCGGCTCTGTTTGCAGAATACAATCTGACTGATAAACAGATCGAACTGGCACAAAGGGAGCAAAGTATACAGTGCTGAGCATTGAAAAACTGGAGCAATTACCATTCACTGTGGCAGAAAAACCAGCTACAGAATGGCTTATTCATGGCAAAATCACTCTGCCTGTCACTACTTTTCAGTTTCAGTATTGCGTCAAACAAATGCAAGCAGGCAAATATGAAAGGTTGGGTAAAGAATACATTAAAACATCCTGGGATTTACCTTAAGCATACAGATGTTGGAGTGGGGATCGTGAAGTGTTTCTTAGCGGTACACACTGTGAAAATGCACTAAGCGGTTCACTCATATGTCAAGACATTTCTTTACATGGGGCTTGTGTAGGAGAGTAGGATCTGCTTCACATGGGTACCCCCACTTTTTGCTGATGCTTCACTGGTTTTCGACATTAGTCTGGCTGGGGCCCTGCTATTCAGAACCCCAGCCTAGCTGTTTCCTCTTTAAAAGGTTCTCCATGTGCCTTAGGCACATCACTGATTGGGATCTGGAGTGCCCTTATAAGTCCCTAGTATATGGTATACTATGTACCAAGGGCATAGGTACCTCAGAGGCCTGCCAGGGGCTGCAGCATATATTATGCCACCCCTGGAAGGCCATCCAAACTGACACCACAGGTCTGCTACTGCAGCCTGGGTAAGGTGGTGCATGCACCCCTTACTGTGGTATAGGTTACCTATATCACTAAAAGCATACACACATATAAACCTATAAGTCACTCCTAAGGCAGGCCTTATCAATCCTAAAGGCAGAGTGCATGGTTCCTATGTGAGAGGGTGCCCCTGCATGAGCAGGGCCCCTCTGCAGCGTTCGGAGACCATCTCTGATGCTGTTTGTAGTGCAGCCTGACCATATACTCTTAAGCGCATTATATCCTCGCGGTAAAATGCTAACTTTGGAATGGCTGCACCTAAACATGTCGTGTTTGGTGTCAAACATCTTGGAATACTACCCCCCGCCAATCCTGGCGGTGGGGGTAGCATTCCACCCTTCTAGAGGAAAGGCATGTTAACTCTGACGAGTCCGGTAACTTCTTTCCAGAGCCCTGGCATCACAAAATGGATGCTGCTGCCACAGACACGAGTCTGGCCTCCTGCTGCTGGACGAAACTCCGGCAGGGGAGGCCTGGACAATAGGTTTCCTGTCCCAGGGAGGTGTGACCACCTCCCCAGACAGGACAATGTGTATTGGGGCTGGGCGGGAGCACTTTCGGGTGCTTTGAAGTCCTGCACTGGGGGCACATTTGGTGTCCCTGTGCATACCCCAGTTCAAACCGGATCAGGGGCTTGCAGCCCCTGCTTTAGCGCGAACTGGACAAAGGGAAAGGGGTGTAGCCACCCCTCTGCCCTGACCCACCCATAGGTGGGGCCACAGAGTAGTCCATCCCCTATTTTTAGAATAAAGGTAGGAACCCAGTCCTTAGGACTTTAGATTATACCTGGACGAAACTCTGAAACTGAATCCTGGACCTTCGACGCTCTACTCACGATTAGAGGACTGAAGAATCTCCCTTGGGGTCAAGGAGTGACTCCCTGCTTGGCAGGCACCAAAGAAGCATCTGTCCGGTTCGCATCGCTGAAGCTCCCGTCGGACGCCGAAGTCATCGCATCACCAGAGGTGGATTCTCAGACTTCCCGAGGCTACCCTGAGTCCCCAGCAAAGCTGAGGCCCGTGGCTATCGTGGGTGACTTGAGACCGTGACCCCTGGACACCGAGCACACTTGCAAGTGCACCATCTTCTGGGTCTCCCAAGAAGTCATGCTTTGGGCTCCGAGTAGCCCTAGCCTCCAGCACCATCTGCACCGAAGATCACTGGCCCCACTCTACGAGTGTCCTGTAAGCCAGCTAAACGTGCGGCGTCACAAGGCTCCTTCGCGGTCGCTAGCCCGTTGTCTAGTAGCCCTTAACGAAGGCCAATCTTTTCCTTACTTGGCATCCTGGTTGCTCCAGGCCTGCCCTCACTAACCTTTGCTGGGTGAGTTCCACAGACCTTGCTGGTCTGCACCATCGACGATCTACATTTTGCTCGAGACTTGCCGTTGCCAAGGCTTGTTGGGTCCAATCCGGTCGCCGACACCTCAGCACTCGACAGACATCGAGCACCAGCCGGAATCCTGCTCCTGGTCACCGACAACGCCTCCCGGACCTCGTGGCTGAAGAGTCAAGATGACCATCAACGCACCTGAAGCACTCAACATCGGTGGGCATCTGTCCATCGCCTTCCTGGTCACTGGCTAGTGACCCAGACTCTGTCCCCTCTGCTTTCAGGTTCACCAGAACTCCGATCCACTTTTGGATCCACCCGGACACTTTTCCCTTGGCCGCCAGCAGCACTTTGCAGCAGATCGCCATTCGAATCGACGACGAAACCCGACCCCGAAAGGCACCTATGCACCCGGCTTCCCTGGGTGAGGTAACACGAGTACTCCGGTGCTCCCGTGGGTAGAGACTCTTCAAAGTCCTAGATCTCAAAGGGTTTTGTCCTAGTCCTCTTTTAAGTGTCCCTTTCCTCTATTTTCCCGATCCCGACTTTCTCCATAGAAGTTAACGGCGTATCGCGGTTGTGTATTTACTCTGCACGCGTCTCCCGTGGGTCCCCTGTGTCACTACCTTGGGTGGTTCCTTGTGGTCCAAGCACTTCTAGAGGCTCTAGGCCTAGTGTCTAGTTCAGTCGTGGTTCGCATACCACTTTATTGGTATATGGTTTGGTACGCCCCTAGGGCCCAAACGTGTATTTGTGCTATTACTGTGATTTAAGATCTTATAACCTATGTACTTCGAACTCTAGCCTCATAAAGAGACTAGAGGGTGTGTTTAGTAATAAATACATATATTTTGAATATATACCTGGTGTGGTGCTCTTTCATTTGGTCACTCAAGAGATTATAGACTGGTAAAACAAGCTGCTTTACATTCCTTCAAGACTTAGCCTGAAGGCTGCTCTCCATAGCTACCACTAGGATAGCTTTCAATAAGGTTGTCTTTAACCTACCTACCATAAGAGTCGATTTGGACTGGTGCAAGGTGCCCACTATAATTAGTGGACAGCATATGCCAGGCCAACTTCTCACATTGGTGTGCAGCGTGTGGGATTCCAGCTTGCTATTGTTTTACCAGATAATCTCAATTGAATTGATCAACTGAAAACCACTAAAGGTACCTAAGGTACATATAATTTAAGCTTAGAATAACAGTAAGTTCTACTGAACTTAGAGTTGTGTGTTAAGGGATAGCACAACCCTTTCTACAACTCAAGAGAGTTTAGTAGGCCACACTAGAGTAGGTAGTGCATACACCACACCACACTAGTAATGTCTTTAAGGGCAGGATCCAAAGAATCCTTGCAGGAAGCCATTGAGCTTCCACCCTCCAAGTATGATACACTCCCATTCTTGGAATTGAGAGCTTTATGTAACTTGAGAAAAATAAGGACAGGCCAAAGCTCCACCACCCAACACCTCAAGGAGTTGTTGGTGGCTTATGACCTTAGTAAGCCTGTAGGGACTGAAGGGGTAGGAGCTGAGGGTGGGGCAGAAGAAGAGGAGGACGCTAGGGGTACCAGTACCCCAGCCCCCTCTGAAACTGGCCAGGAGGGTGACAATGACCCTGACCTGGAAAACCCAATCCCTCCTGTGGATGATGATGAGGATGATCAAAATGATGCCCTCTTTGTCCCCCAGGAAGGATTAAGAGTGTGCCCAGAAGGTCTAGGTCTCCTTCTCAGGAGTCTAACCACTCTGGCACCTCTATAGGGAGCTCTGTCTCATCTCATAGGAGAGAATCCTCTCATGAGAGAAGAAAGAGGCTAGTCCAGTATGAGGAAACTCAGCTGGAACTCAGAAAAAAGCAATTAGCTTTAGATAGAGAATCCCTAGATCTCCTTAGAGAGAGAAGAAAGTTGGGACTAGAGTCCCATGGTGGCAGCCATGTCCCTAGAGATAGGGAAAGGTCCTATGACCATAGGAACCTGAGCAAGATTGTCCCTCCCTACCAGAGTGGGGATGATATCCACAAATGGATAACTGCTTTAGAGAGGGCCTGTAAAGTACAGAAGGTCCCTCAGGAGCAGTGGGCAGCAATCTTGTGGCTCTCCTTTGCTGACAAAGGTAGAGACAAGCTCCTCACTGTTAGAGAGGAGGATGCTGACAATTACAAGGTCTTGAAGAGTGCTCTTATTGATGGGTTTGGCCTAACCACTGAACAGTACAGGTTGAAGTTCAGAGACACCCAAAAGCACAGACTCAAGACTGGGTAGACTATGTGGATTGTTCTGCCAAGGCTCTGGAAGGCTGGTTGATGGGCAGTAAGGTGTGTGACTTCTCAGGATTGTATAATCTGATAATGAGGGAGCAGATTCTTAATAACTGTCAAAATCAGCTGTTGCATCAATACCTGGTTGACTCTGATCTGACCTCTCCCCAAGAATTGGGAAAGAAGGCAGACAAATGGGTCAGAACCAGGGTGAAGCAGAAGGTACAGAACCAAGGTGGGGAAACCAAGAAGCAAGATGCTGAGAACTCTGACAAGGGTGGGGAGAAGGGTAAAGATCAAAAGTCTTCATCAGGCCCCCAAAAATCTTCTTCTGGTGGGGATTCCCAGTCTACCAAGGGTAAAGGCCAAAGAAAACCATGGTGCAAGGTCTGTAAGCAAAAGACCCACTGGACCAGTGATTGCACCAAGTCCAAAGACTCCAGTCCAGCACCCACCAATGCCCCTAAGGCACCTGTTCCCCTAGTACAGTTGGTGGAAGTGCTCCAGCAAAGGGGTTTAGTAGCGGTTCACCCTGGGAACTGAGTTGGGCTCTGACTTAGTCAGGGAACTGACTCAGGCTGTGTTAGTCTGTGATGGAGGCATGGATGTGACCTCCACTGTGAGTCCCAGTAATCTGGGCAAGTACAGACAACAGCCTTTAATTAATGGACGTGAGGCTTTGGCATTTAGGGACACAGGGGCAAGTGTCACAATGGTGACACAAGACCTTGTGCTGCCTGGGCAAGTTATGCTTGGTGAGATGTACCAAGTGACCAATGCTAGCAATGTCAGAACAGACCATACTCTGGCAGTTGTTATCTTCTCCTGGGGAGGGGTAACTGGCCTTAAGAAGGTTGTGGTAAGTGCAAACCTACCAGTCGAATGCTTGCTTGGCAATGACTTAGAGACTTCTGCTTGGGCAGAAGTGGAGCTCAGGACCCATGCAGAAATGCTGGGGATCCCTGCAGATGTGTTTGCTGTGACCAGGTCACAAGCCAAAATGTCTAGCACTGAACAGGCCTTGGATTCTGGAAGAATGGACCAAGTGCCTTCCAAGAGGAGGAGTAGTAGGGTTAAGGCAGTGCCTTCCCCTTGGCTCAGGAGGAAGATCAGTCCCTTGAGGGGGATGATCTCAGCCCTGAAGAAGGAACTGTCCCAGAGGAACTTGAACCTGACCAGGTTGAGTTCTTGGGGACAGGGGGACCTTCTAGGGCAGATCTGAGCCAGGAGCAGCAGAGCTGCCCCTCCCTTGAACCCCTCAGACAGAAAGCTGCTGCTGAGGCTGCTGGGAAAGCTAGTGGTCCCCATACAGTGTATTGGGATGATGGACTCCTGTACTCAGAGAGTAGAGACCCCAAGCCTGGTGCTACCAGGAGGTTGGTAATACCTTTGAAGTTCAGGGGCTTCCTATTGACCCTAGCCCATGATATTCCCTTAGCAGGTCACCTGGGCCAGAACAAGACTTGGGACAGAATTGTCCCTCACTTTCACTGGCCCCACATGTCTGAAGACAGTAAGGAGTTTTGTCGCTCCTGTGTAACCTGCCAAGCCAGTGGCAAAGCAGGTGGCACTACAAAGGCCCCCTGATACCACTACCTGTGGTGGGGGTGCCCTTTGAGAGGGTAGGGATTGACATTGTTGGTCCCATGGATCCCCAAACAGCCTCTGGGCACAGGTTTATCCTGGTGGTAGTGGATCATGCCACCAGGTACCCAGAAGCTATTCCCCTCAGGACCACTACAGCACCTGTGGTGGCAAGGGCCCTCCTGGGAATCTTCTCAAGAGTGGGCTTTCCTAAGGAGGTAGTATGAGACAGGGGTGCTAACTTCATGTCTGGGTACTTAAAAGCAATGTGGAAGGAGTGTGGAGTGACTTATAAGTTCACCACACCCTATCACCCACAATGCAATGGTTTAGTTGAGAGATTCAACAAAACCTTGAAGGGCATGATTAAAGGGCTCCCAGAAAAGCTTAGGCGTAGATGGGACATACTCTTGCCCTGCCTTTTATTCGCATATAGGGAGGTGCCTCAGAAGGGGGTTGGTTACAGCCCTTTTGAACTTCTGTTTGGCCACCCTGTGAGGGGTCCCCTGTGCTTGGTGAAGGAAGGATGGGAGTTACCTCTCAAGCCCCCAAAGCAAAATATAGTGGACTATGTACTTGGTCTCCGCTCCAGGATGGCTGAGTACATGAAAAAGGCAACTAAAAACCTTGAGGCTAGCCAGGAACTACAGAAGGCCTGGCATGACCAAAAGGCTGTTCTGACTGTTTACCAACCAGGACAGAAGGTGTGGGTGTTGGAGCCAGTGGCCCCAGCAGCTCTCCAAGACAAATGGAGTGGACCACACACTATTGTTGAGCAGAAGGTTGAGGTCACTTATTTAGTAGACCTAGGAACACCCAGGAGTCCCCACAGGGTTCTCCATGTCAACAGGTTAAAACCATATGTGGACAGGGCAGACATGGGCTTGCTCATGGCTACTGATGAAGGGCAGGAGGAAGAGAGTGACCCACTCCCTGACCTGCTCTCACAGAACCCTGACGATGGGTCAGTTGATGGTGTAGCCTTGGCAGGCAGCCTCACTACCCAGCAACAAACTGATTGCAGGCAAGTCCTCAATCAGTTTCGACATATGTTTTCACTGACACCCAGTCAGACCACCTGGTGCACTCATGAAGTGGACACTGGGGACAGTCTGCCTATTAAAAACAAGATTTATAGGCAACCTGACCATGTCAGGGACTGTATCAGGACTGAAGTCCAGAAAATGTTGGAATTGGGAGTAATTGAACCCTCAGATAGCCCTTGGGCTAGTCCAGTAGTCCTAGTACCGAAACCTCACACCAGTGGTGGAAAAAGAGAGATGAGGTTTTGTGTAGACTACAGGGGTCTCAATGCAGTCACTAGGACTGATGCCCATCCAATACCCAGGGCAGATGAGCTCATAGATACTTTGGCCTCTGCCAAATATCTCAGCACATTTGACCTAACAGCTGGCTACTGGCAGATCAGACTAGCTGATACTGCAAAGCCCAAGACAGCATTTTCAACCCCTAGTGGGCATTTTCAATTTGTGGTAATGCCCTTTGGTCTGAAGAATGCACCTGCCACTTTCCAGAGGTTGGTGAACACAGTTCTCACAGGACTGGAAGCCTATAGTGCAGCTTATCTAGATGATATTGCTGTCTTTAGCTCCACCTGGGAGGATCACCTGGTCCACCTCAGGAATGTTTTACAGGCCCTGCAAAAGGCAGGCCTGACTATCAAGGCCACTAAGTGCCAGATAGGGCAGAGTCAGGTTGTGTACCTGGGCCACCTTGTGGGTGGACGCCAGGTTCAACCTTTGCAGAGCAAGATCCAGACCATCATGGACTGGACTGCTCCCACTACCCAGACTCAGGTGAGAGCCTTCTTAGGCCTGACTGGGTACTATAGGAGATTTGTCAAGGGGTATGGATCAATAGTGACACCCTTGAATGACTTAACTTCTAAGAAAATGCCCAAAAGGTTCAGTGGACAGTTAGCTGTCAAAAGGCATTTGATGACCTCAAGCAGGCCATGTGCACTGCTCCAATTCTGCAGAGTCCTGATTACTCCAAGAAGTTCATTGTTCAAACAGATGCATCTGAATTGGGGGTAGGGGCTGTACTGTCACAATTGAATGAAGAAGGTCAGGATCAGCCAGTAGCTTTTATTAGCAGAAGGCTGACCCCTAGAGAGAAACGTTGGTCAGCCATAGAGAGGGAGGCCTTTGCTGTGGTCTGGGCTCTGAAGAAGTTGAGGCCATACTTGTTTGGTACACACTTCCTGGTTCAGACAGACCATAAGCCACTCTTATGGCTAAAACAAATGAAGGGTGAAAACCCCAAACTGCTTAGGTGGTCCATTTCCCTACAGGGGATGGACTTTACAGTGGAACATAGGCCTGGGAGTAACCATGCGAATGCAGATGGACTCTCTAGGTATTTCCACTTAGAACATGAAGACTTAACTGGGCAAGGTTAGTTTAATGTCCCTACGTTTGGGGGGTTGTGTAGGAGAGTAGGATCTGCTTCACATGGGTACCCCCACTTTTTGCTGATGCTTCACTGGTTTTCGACATTAGTCTGGCTGGGGCCCTGCTATTCAGAACCCCAGCCTAGCTGTTTCCTCTTTAAAAGGCTCTCCATGTGCCTTAGGCACATCACTGATTGGGATCTGGAGTGCCCTTATAAGTCCCTAGTATATGGTATACTATGTACCAAGGGCATAGGTACCTCAGAGGCCTGCCAGGGGCTGCAGCATATATTATGCCACCCCTGGAAGGCCATCCAAACTGACACCACAGGTCTGCTACTGCAGCCTGGGTAAGGTGGTGCATGCACCCCTTACTGTGGTATAGGTTAACTATATCACTAAAAGCATACACACATATAAACCTATAAGTCACTCCTAAGGCAGGCCTTATCAATCCTAAAGGCAGAGTGCATGGTTCCTATGTGAGAGGGTGCCCCTACACGAGCAGGGCCCCTCTGCAGCGTTCGGAGACCATCTCTGATGCTGTTTGTAGTGCAGCCTGACCATATACTCTTAAGCGCATTATATCCTCGCGGTAAAATGCTAACTTTGGAATGGCTGCACCTAAACATGTCGTGTTTGGTGTCAAACATCTTGGAATACTACCCCCGCCAATCCTGGCGGCGCGGGTAGCATTCCACCCTTCTAGAGGGAAAGGCATGTTAACTCTGACGAGTCCGGTAACTTCTTTCCAGAGCCCTGGCATCACAAAATGGATGCTGCTGCCACAGACACGAGTCTGGCCTCCTGCTGCTGGACGAAACTCCGGCAGGGGAGGCCTGGACAATAGGTTTCCTGTCCCAGGGAGGTGTGACCACCTCCCCAGACAGGACAATGTGTATTGGGGCTGGGCGGGAGCACTTTCGGGTGCTTTGAAGTCCTGCACTGGGGGCACATTTGGTGTCCCTGTGCATACCCCAGTTCAAACCGGATCAGGGGCTCGCAGCCCCTGCTTTAGCGCGAACTGGACAAAGGGAAAGGGTGTAGCCACCCCTCTGCCCTGACCCACCCATAGGTGGGGCCACAGAGTAGTCCATCCCCTATTTTTAGAATAAAGGTAGGAACCCAGTCCTTAGGACTTTAGATTATACCTGGACGAAACTCTGAAACTGAATCCTGGACCTTCGACGCTCTACTCACGATTAGAGGACTGAAGAATCTCCCTTGGGGTCAAGGAGTGACTCCCCTGCTTGGCAGGCACCAAAGAAGCATCTGTCCGGTTCGCATCGCTGAAGCTCCCGTCGGACGCCGAAGTCATCGCATCACCAGAGGTAGATTCTCAGACTTCCCTGAGGCTACCCTGAGTTCCCAGCAAAGCTGAGGCCCCTGGCTATCGTGGGTGACTTGAGACCGTGACCCCTGGACACCGAGCACACTTGCAAGTGCACCATCTTCTGGGTCTCCCAAGAAGTCGTGCTTTGGGCTCCGAGTAGCCCTAGCCTCCAGCACCATTTGCACCGAAGATCACTGGCCCCCACTCCACGAGTGTCCTGTAAGCCAGCTCCACGTGCGGCGTCATGAGGCTCCTTCGCGGTCGCTAGCCCGTTGGCTAGTAGCCCTTAACGGAGGCCAATCTTTTCCTTACTTGGGATCCTGGTTGCTCCAGGCCTGCCCTCACTTATCCTCGCTGGGTGAGTTCCACAGACCTTGCTGGTCTGCACCATCGACGATCTACATCTTGCTCGAGACTTGCCGTTGCCAAGGCTTGTTGGGTCCAATCCGTTCGCCGACACCTCAGCACTCGACAGACATCGAGCACCAGCCCGAATCCTGCTCCTGGTTGCCGACAACGCCTCCCGGACCTCGTGGCTGAAGAGTCAAGACAACCGTCAACGCACCTGAAGCACTCGACATCGGTGGGCATCTGTCCATCGCCTTCCCGGTCACTGGCTAGTGACCCAGACTCTGTCCCCTCTGCTTTCAGGTTCACCAGAACTCCGATCCACTTTTGGATCCACCCGGACACTTTTCCCTTGGCCGCCAGCAGCACTTTGCAGCAGATCGCCATTCGAATCGACGACGAAACCCGACCCCGAAAGGCACCTATGCACCCGGCTTCCCTGGGTGAGGTAACACGAGTACTCCGGTGCTCCCGTGGGTAGAGACTCTTCAAAGTCCTAGATCTCAAAGGGTTTTGTCCTAGTCCTCTTTTAAGTGTCCCTTTCCTCTATTTTCCCGATCCCGACTTTCTCCATAGAAGTTAACGGCGTATCGCAGTTGTGTATTTACACTGCACGCGTCTCCCGTGGGTCCCCTGTGTCACTACCTTGGGTGGTTCCTTGTGGTCCAAGCACTTCTAGAGGCTCTAGGCCTAGTGTCTAGTTCAGTCGTGGTTCGCATACCATTTTATTGGTATATGGTTTGGTACGCCCCTAGGGCCCAAACGTGTATTTGTGCTATTACTGTGATTTAAGATCTTATAACCTATGTACTTCGAACTCTAGCCTCATAAAGAGACTAGAGGGGTGTGTTTAGTAATAAATACATATATTTTGAATATATACCTGGTGTGGTGCTCTTTCATTTGGTCACTCAAGAGATTATAGACTGGTAAAACAAGCTGCTTTACATTCCTTCAAGACTTAGCCTGAAGGCTGCTCTCCATAGCTACCACTAGGATAGCTTTCAATAAGGTTGTCTTTAACCTACCTACCATAAGAGTCGATTTGGACTGGTGCAAGGTGCCCACTATAATTAGTGGACAGCATATGCCAGGCCAACTTCTCACAGCTTGTAATGGTTCTGTGGCAAATTTGTCCTGCCACCAGCAAGGTACACCAGCTGCTGTGATTAATCCAACGTTTGGCCAACTTTCTAATGGGAGTTACCTCATGTTCAATGATCAGAGTTGCTGTGGCATGTTGTCAGGCATCCCATATCTAGTAACGGTGGACTCCAGGGTCACTTGCTGTATGCAAGTATTGTTCCCCCCAATAGACACAGTCAGGGAGTCGCCTTTATGGCCTTCATTGAATGTTTCTTTTATACGATTTGATACTTTAAGCAGAATGAAAGCCATGCTTATACAACAAACTGTGCCTCTGACCTCGGCCAAAGAAATCTATGATTTACAAATTGCAAGGACTTCGGCTGAGATACAGGCTTTAATTCGTACAAACTGCCCTATACATTTCGCATGGGACGTATCTTTAACATGTCTGATACGAGCGGAATTGTACATGTATTTAAGACCATCTGCTCGGGACTGTTAGCACCTTTTCAAGCAGTCCTCGGAATCATCCCAAACTTCGCACATTCGGTGTTTGGTGGTGTGCCATTAATTCTAGAACTTGTTGCAGGAATCCTATTTCTATTCCTACTATTACGCTATGGCAAGCCTATCCACCGACATCACTCCGAGTGATGTGGAGAAAGCTCTCCTAGAACGGAAGTGCCGTGAGCGCATAGTACAACTGTTGGGCATACCTCATCTACGGGAACTTAATACAACATGGTTCCTGTCATTCAGGCCAATCTGGCAAGATTGCATCTTACCTGTTCTACGCTGCCTGCTTTGCGGTGAAGAATGCATGCTAGACACCTGTCTAACACTTCCATCAGTCATGCCAACGGATATCGATGCTCTGCTGGACCCGATAATGGCCCATGCTCTGTGTTGTCCCCAGAGGCTACCAATCCTGATGACAGCATTCATTGAGATCTCACAGACGCTTCCGGCTGCTGCTGAGGTACGAGATGGATCAACAGGCACACAGGTAACAATGGACGCGAACATTGCTGCAGCATCTTATGCTGAGGGCGATGCTTCTCATCTCTGTGCAATTGACCTTCTGAACGAGGTATTCCGAATGTCACCAACATCGGTTGACGATATTTTGTCTACGGAAATAGATGATTTCATGTTTACACCAGACCCATACACTGACTTTGATTCGGCTCACAGTGTACCAGGGACGCAATGAATTTGGCCTTCATATTTTCAAAAACTTGGAACTCTTCCCAAAATTGAACTTTTTGGGGGGGGAAACTACATGGCAAATCAATCTGCTTACAGTAGAACTATTCTTATAAAACAGACTTCTTTGAACACTTCCAGGGGCACTTTATTCCTCTTGAAATAAGGTACATCCAAAGTGCTGTACTTCCATATAATTGAGCAGGCACAGTCTTTTCGGGGTACAGGGCCTGATGGTGGAAATTCTGTTTCCAGCTTGGCATCCCCTCTTTATTCCTCTTGAAGCAAGGTACATCCAAAGTGCTGTAGTTCCAGATAATGCAACAGGCTCAGTCCTTTCAGAGTGCAGAGCCTGATGGTGCAAATCAGGTTTCTAGCTTGGCAATCCTTCTTCTTTTGTTAGTTTCAAGCAACAGATCTTAGAGGCACTGCCCCTCTCAGATACTTATTCAGTGTTCTCTGGGGTCAAGCAGGAGGCCACTCCTGTCCAATGAGATGCAGGGGAACACCCCAGAGCATGACCACTTCCTCCAAAGTGTGGCACAATGGTCTGCCAAAAAGCACTATTTCTCCAAAATTCATCATGGCTAATTTTCTAGCAGAGGTAGAGGATCTAACTAAACTAGTCTACAGGATGGCTTCATCTACATATGTTTCCTCCCTTTACATCTGGGAATTCCTGCCATAATCCTGTCATCTGGCTGGGTTCAGAGAGTAGGTCTATAACTGGACCTGACTGACAATGTCTGTCTCCTCCCCTCATTGAAGAGGATGGTTAACGACCCCTCCCCCATGCCATAGCATTCCTATGTAACAGAACAGAATATGGCTCCCTGACCCTTTGGCAACTTATAACCTTATCAAAGCAGACTAGCTAATCCACTTAACTCTGGCCAATCAGGTCAGAGCACTAGAGGGCTGAATTGTGGCTTACAGACAAGAAAGTCTTGTAACTTCTTGTCTGTACATCTTAGGATAAATTCAATAGCACATTGTTGGATTTATCAATGCCATTCTACTGAGTCCTTGAAATATATTTTTATGTCTTTCCTTTATTTCGTTATTAGTTAATAACTTCCTACCATGTTAACCTATGGGGCTTGGGATGTGCAATCAGTAAAATGAACTGAGCAATTTCTCCATCACCAGGGTTTATAAAACATATTTTATAAGGACCCTGACTATATCTACAGGACCCCCTACCCCAGGAACACCTAGTAAAGACTGTAGGGGTCCTGAATATATCAAAATATTGCAGATCCTGCCTTCACAGTGCTCCTAGCACAAACATCAATTTGGGGAAGCACATTACTACAATGTGGGGAGTGAAATGTTAAATTTTATAAGGGTCCTCCTTATAAGTACCTGACCCCCCACCCCTGGGACACCTATGGGAGATCCTGGGGGTATGTAATATGGCAAACATTATAATTTATGAATTTTTAAGTGCCTTAAACATCAAAGTCGAGTTTGGGCACAATTCCTGCAATACATGGCTGCTTTTAAAATGACCTCAGGCAGAAAGGACTGCTGGTCTTGAAACTAACATGCCCTATTATAAAATGGGGAAATAAAGGTAGTTTCAATACCCCTGCCCTATTAAGTACTAGGGCCTTATAGGGGCGGTCATGCCAATCATAGGTGTACCCTAACTCATATTGTACCCTAGTGTATGTAGGTGTTTTCACAGTATTGTCAGTGTGTTTTCAGCATAGCACTGGCCCTGGTCCTGCTTAGGCAGAGCCCAGGGTCAGTCAGAGTCAATTACCAATAGTACCAGTCAGCAAAATGTTGGGGGGTTCCCAGGGCACAGGATGACTTTGCATCACTTATGCATCTCCCCCTCCTCATCCCCGGGATATCACTGAGGGCCTTATTACGTGTTTGGTGGTCCGCAAACCAATGTACCTACAGTTCTACCGCTGCGAGCTCGGTGATCCGACCGCAGTATTACAAGATGGCCAGATTGCAATTGCAAAGACCGCAGATGAACCGCCGCCATCGCCAGCATACCGCCAACTGCTGGGGTCGGGGTCAGGAAAAAGCAGATGCCATAGGGTGGTACTGAGGATCTTAACTACCGTCAGTAATATGATTTGGCTTTCCGATGAGCTGACTGTGGTGGTGGACTGCCAGCTTAGAGTTGCAGTAAGTAAGGATTTGGGTGTGCATAGACACCCCTCTCCTGTTCTACCCTTCATAGTTTGATGTGGATCCCTTTCTCTAGGTCTCCCCTTCACAGCAGCATCTTCACCCCAAAGAATGTGACCCTGTTTGCTGTGATCTACAGGTAAGTCCTATTTGTACCATATACCCATTGCCTGGACTGGCCACATATGGGCCGGACTCTGGCAATGACAAGTGGTACTTTTCCCACGTGTATCATGCACATGTGTATATTCAACACATGTGCAGTCAAAATGTACACACAGGCATTGATAGATATGGAGAACCATTGCCCACTGCCGCAAGACCATCGCAGCCACACTGCGGGCCCCATGGTCAGCTCATAATATGGCGGTCTAAAGACCGCCAGCGCTGCAATTTACTTGCGGCCGCAGGCACGGTGTTCAGGCGGTCAGACGGCCAAACTCGTAATCAGGCCCTGAGTGTTTATTTAAACAAGGAGAATAAATTGTGATACAATATAAATATTACTGTTCACTATCCTGGACAGTTTTCAAAAGTTGAAGTTCATATGTGTTAACCGTACACGTGAGCCATTGTTTTATGCATGTATTTGACTCATTGAGAATTATTTATATAAGGAGAGTAAATTATGATATAGAGATTTATGTATATGAGGAGATATTTAGATGTGTGTCATTGTCTGAAATATGTACATGATGTTCGATATGTAATCACAATATTTGGGTTTAAAAGAGTTTAGGGGCATATCATCAAGCCCCGGAGATAAAATCATCGCCGCTTTAGCGTCCGTTTTCTGACGGAAAGCGGCGATAATTTTATCTCCTAATCAGCAAAGGTCACGCTATCGCGTGAATCCTTGCATTATCACCCTTTCCACCAACGCCCATCTTTGCATCTCTAATGAGATGCAAAGTGGGCGTTCCGTGCTAAAATAACTGGAGAAATGTCGCTAACCGACATTTCTCCAATTATCAAGCTGCACGCAAACAAGCAGAGCGATAAGAAAAGTAGCGATAACCACAGTTATCGCTACTTTCCTTTCGCCTGCTTCAAGACTGACTTAGCCATGATATCCTATGTAAGGTGGATATCATGGCTAAGTATGTCTTGCCCTATCAGCAAGCTATCGCCAAACCTTGTGCCATTATCGCTGTATTTCCAGCGATAATCGCACAATTGGCAGCTTGCGCTCTGAATCTTATCGCTTTGGAGATAAGCGTTGCTGATAGCACGCTATCTCCGCGATAAAATTCAGAGTTGGCCGGCGATAATTATCCTCGCGCTAAGAGCGCTGAGCGATAATTATCGCATGGCCTTGATGATATGCCCCTAAATCTGTTTCATTTTGAAGTGCTACATAGAATATAATTAAATAATATTTATGTTTTGAGAAAGACTAATTGGCATGCATGATTTTTCTTTACGCTGTGATGAATTGACTAATGTTGCATCTATGGTTTATGGGATGTTTGCTGTGATTGTGCATTTGGATCCCTCCTCCAAATAGGCCTTACAAGATAAACCCCAGGATTATTAAGGTCTTGTGTTTTGGAAGCACAGTCAATTTCTGAGAGTTGGCAGGGTATGCCCAGACGTGCGTCCCTTGCTCACTTTGCCACTGGATTCAAGCTAGCCTGGCTGATGAGAGCTATTAGCCCGAAACCGGTCCCAGGATGCTTGATTCTGGTCCAGGGAAGACATGGCTTGGCAGTTCGGTCTGGACTGTTCCCATGAGGCACAGGGTCAAGACTGATTTGCATATAGCTGTGTCTGAACTGGGGTGGCAAAGTGAGCTAAAGAATGATGATGGATTCAACCCAGATATGTGACTGGGGGTGAGTGTTTGAAAAGTTTCAGCACTCCGTCCATCATCTCCTTGTGTTTGCTTTGTTCGCCCTAAGTTGGCAGGGTATGCCCAGACGTGAGTCCCTTGCTCACTTTGCCACTGGATTCAAGCTAGCCTGGATGATGAGGGCTGTTAGCCCGAAACCAGTCCCAGGATGCTTGATTCCGGTCCAGGGAAGACATGGCTTGGCAGTTCGGTCTGGACTGTTCCCATGAGGCACAGGGTCAAGACTGATTTGCATATAGCTGTGTCTGAACTGGAGTGGCAAAGTGAGCTAAAGAATGATGATGGATTCAACCCAGATCTGTGACTGGGGGTGAGTGTTTGAAAAGTTTCAGCACACCATCCATCATCTCCTTGTGTTTGCTTTGTTCGCCCTAAGCTGGCAGGGTATGCCCAGACGTGGGTCCCTTGCTCACTTTGCCACTGGATTCAAGGTAGCCTGGCTGATGAGGGCTGTTAGCCCGAAACCGGTCCCAGGATGCTTGATTCCGGTCCAGGGAAGACATGGCTTGGCAGTTCGGTCTGGACTGTTCCCATGAGGCACAGGGTCAAGACTGATTTGCATATAGCTGTGTCTGAACTGGGGTGGCAAAGTGAGCTAACGAATGATGATGGATTCAACCCAGATCTGTGACTGGCAGTGAGTGTTTGAAAAGTTTCAGCACTCCATCCATTATCTCCTTGTGTTTGCTTTGTTCGCCCTAAGTTGGCAGGGTATGCCCAGACGTGGGTCCCTTGCTCACTTTGCCACTGGATTCAAGCTAGCCTGGCTGATGGGGGCTGTTAGCCCAAAACCGGTCCCAGGATGCTTGATTCCGGTCCAGGGAAGTCATGGCTTGGCAGTTTGGTCTGGACTGTTCCCATGAGGCACAGGGTCAAGACTGATTTGCATATAGCTGTGTCTGAACTGGGGTAGCAAAGTGAGCTAAAGAATGATGATGGATTCAACCCAGATCTGTGACTGGGGGTGAGTGTTTGAAAAGTTTCAGCACTCCATCCATCATCTCCTTGTGTTTGCTTTGTTCGCCCTAAGTTGGCAGGATATGCCTAGATGTGGGTCCCTTGCTCACTTTGCCACTGGATTCAAGCTAGCCTGGCTGATGAGGGCTGTTAGCCCGAAACCGGTCCCAGGATGCTTGATTCCGGTCTAGGGAAGACATGGCTTGGCAGTTCGGTCTGGACTGTTCCCATGAGGCACAGGGTCAAGACTGATTTGCATATAGCTGTGTCTGAACTGGGGTGGCAAAGTGAGCTAAAGAATGATGATGGATTCAACCCAGATCTGTGACTGGGGGTGAGTGTTTGAAAAGTTTCAGCACTCCATCCATCATCTCCTTGTGTTTGCTTTGTTCGCCCTAAGTTGGCAGGGTATGCTCAGACGTGGGTCCCTTGCTCACTTTGCCACTGGATTCAAGCTAGCCTGGCTGATGAGGGCTGTTATCCCGAAACCGGTCCCAGGATGCTTGATTCCGGTCCAGGGAAGACATGGCGTGGCAGTTCGGTCTGGACTGTTCCCATGAGGCACAGGGTCAAGACTGATTTGCATATAGCTGTGTCTGAACTGGGGTGGCAAAGTGAGCTAAAGAATGATGATGGATTCAACCCAGATCTGTGACTGGGGGTGAGTGTTTGAAAAGTTTCAGCACTCCGTCCATCATCTCCTTGTGTTTGCCTAATATCTGAGAAGGGCAGAGATTTATGGAAACTGTAGCCCTTGCATTAGGACTCCCACTGGGGTCCTTCTAACCATGGAGCGGATCTTCACAGATAAATGTGCTCACATTGGTACCATTAATAACTGCAAGAATAATGTGAAGAAATTAACCTTGGGGTAATTACTATTTTCACCATTCCACCTCAGATTAGACCCAACCATATGCAAATCAGCTCTGGTCCTGCTCTAATGGGAAGAACCAAGCTCAAATTGTGGAGCCAGATCACTAGATTTGGGTTTACTGGTTGACTGCTGTGTGAGCCCTGGTCAAGCAGCAACCACTATCCTAGTCATGATAAGGTACAAGCAAATCCCAAATTAACCTGTCCTCAGTCCCCTAGTAGCTTGGCACAGAGCAGTCAGGCTTAGCATAGAGGCAATGTGTAAAGTATTTGTGCAACAGTAAAACAGTGAAACCAACACACAAAAAAGATCCCACCCCGGGTTTGAAAAATAAAGCGTGATTTTAAAATCAAAACAAGATCAAAATGACAAAGATCCAATCAGTTTTTTCTGGAATTATGAATTTCTAAAAAATAAACTGTAAAACAGCACCTACAAGCAGAAAGCATAAACCGTGGCTATCTGGTCACACTGGACCATGTCAAAGTCAAACATTCAGGCCAACCATGATGGAGCATGGGTCGGATACAGCCCTAGATAAATTCAGCTCAAGTTTTACCTTATCAAGTTTTGTGGCAAGCATCCTATTAGTGTTGGAGAAGGTCGGTGGGAGCAAGGAGAGAGTCACGGTGGTCATTGGTGAGGCATATAGAGCAGGCTAGTCATCATGGGCGGGCAGGCGGTAGCTTCGCGTTGGCAGTCCCCTGTGGCTGTCGATGCTGCTGTGCAAAGAGATGGGCTGACAGCAGTTTGCGCTGATTTTCAAAGCAAGTGGAGTAGTTCCATTGTCAACGGGCCCATTTGTGGTAGCAAAGAGCCCAAAAGCTTGAATTCACAAGCTTGAGGGCCACACCAAGGGTCCAGGACCTGAGTGGCACCACTTGAGGGTCAGGGACTTGCTGAAGACGGATCCAGGAGCTGTTGGGGAGCCTTTTATGTCCCTGAAGCTCCGATCAGGAGGCAAGCAGACTAGTCTTTTATGTGACTCTGCGGTCCCGGGTTCAAAATGAAGTTGCAGGTCTAGTTCTGCTGCCCCAGGCAGGAGGGCAGCAGTTCAGCAGAGCAGGACTGCAGTCCAGAAGAGTGATAGTCCTTGTAGCAGTAGTTCTTCCTGGCAGAGTTTTCACAGGTCCAGAAGTGTACTGAAGAGTTGGTGTCTGAGGTCCTTCTTTTATACACAGTTGTGCCTTTGTTATAGCGTAACTTACATGTACTGGGCCTCTATATAAAATGTCTCAAACATTACTTCAGCTACCATTACTATAATCTATGTGGTCCTCCAATGGATCTTGCTCTGTGCTGAAAGGGAATTCGGATACTTGGGGATGCATAATTATCCTCTGAGGACCTGGAATAAGATAATGAATACACTTTATGCAAGTTTAATACTTTACAAAGAGTTTAAGCCAGGGAAAATAATGAGCCAGAATCAGAAGGAAATGCTGTCACAAACATTTATCCATACCACAAGAAATTTAGCAGTGCAATTATTGATTAAGTAGCATTTGGAAATGAAATGATGGCTCAAAGTTCCCCCTGACTCAAGAGATCAAACAAACTGTTTGTTTACTAGGGATTTACTATAGGCTAGGGAAGGTCATAGGGTAAGCAAAGGTACTCATATAAACCAAATTCAAGATAGTTCTGTAAGTTCCAAAAATGCCAATTCCAGTCTTTAGACTGGTCATTTACCCCTGTCTGTTCTGCAGCACAAATGCCACAGAGGATCATCCGAAAAATGGATACCCCTTCAGCCGAAGAGGGTTCACAGTGCAAGCATACCAGCTGGTAGCAAGCGTAGAACAGTGTCACAGTTCGCTTAGTTCAAATTTTAGTTAATCAGTCTCTGCTCCGCCAGATAGAGCAAAAGGGGCAAGCGCAAGAGAGAGACCATTTTGGATAGTTATACTCCAGAGTTCCTGGGTTTACACCCCTTGCCATTGTCATTTTGTCAAATCATTCAGTCCCATTGGTTGTCCACGGTAGGATGACATGATTTGGTGGGTAAAAGCATACAAATCTGGAAAAATTAAGTAATCCATTTCTCACGTTCTCCTTAGGAACACTGTATCTCAATCGTATGACTAGTTATGACATCTTAGGAAAGGGGCGGATCAATGTCCTCATACTTTGTCAATCGGTTCCCAGACATAGGGGTCGATTCCGATTCGGGCCGGAAATTTCTCCGACCGAGCCGGACCCGGAGAGATTTCCGACCGAATCGGACCCGTGCAGTCCGACCGAACGAGTACGATGCGTCCGTATGTTATCGGACTCGAGTCGGTCGGACTCCCATTGATGTCAATGGGAGCCGGTCGTACAACGCGTACGCGGGCTCCCATTGACTCAATGGGTGCGGAGTCGGACAAGGGCGCCCCCTACAGCGGGTACGCGGCGGGCGATTCGCGCCGTACACGCACAGGTAGGGGGACCCATGGGTCCCCCTGTGTGCGACTCGCGCGGCTACGCATGCAGGGGGGTCCGACACGGACCCTCGAGTACTGCTCCGACTGCTCTTACGAGCCGGAGTGCGCGGCTCGGTCGGACTGCTCACGGCGCGCATCGTACTTACCCGGCCGGGAAACGTCTCCATTGCGCGGTGCGAGTCGAGTCCGAGCGAGTCGGTCGGAGCGGTTCGAGCCGGGAGCGAGTCGGTCGGAGCGGTCGGGACGCCCGGACGAGTCGGTCGGCGATTTCGCATCGTACTCGCTCGGCCGGACCCGCGTACGGTTCGGTCGGGAAACAGGGCTCCGAATCGGATCCGGTAAAGCCGAATCCGATTCGGAGCCCTACCGGCCGAGATCGGAATCGGCCCCATATTCTCTAGGAAGTAACAATCTTTGATGCAAATCTGTTCAAGTAAGTTGCAGAAGAGAATAGGACCTATTGACAGTTAGAGCACAAGTGGAAACTTTACAAAAGCTTCCCGTAAGCTTTGGACTGTTCTGTTCACAGGAGCTAATGCAGAAAAAGAGAGAGGGCTTAGGCCTTTATGGAAATATAGTTTATGCACAATGAAATTCAACTAAAGTTTAAATGTCACATATATCAAAGCACATTAGTTTAATTTAATTAAACAGACTCTATTGTCTAACTATGAATCTAGCATTATTTCAGGTCAGTATTATGCACCCATATAACATTTTTCTAACATATATCATCATTTTGCACTTAAATGTATATATTCTGTAGTATGTTGTGGGTTAATACATTTTATTCAAAGTTATAAGGTACATTTGAGTAAATCTGAAGTCACAGATCATTCAATCTTTCAATCAAGTACATATTCTATTTAGCTTGTTAATGTAAGCGTTTTCAGATGGACATTTCTGAGGTGTATATATGTTTTCTCTATGCACACAATGTTATTACAAATAAGGATAGATTTTGTCTATGTTAATGTTTATTTTAAACTTTGCTTTTAAGCAAGTAAACAATAAAGATGGGAAATATCGAATTTCACATTAGCTTATTCGACTTGTGAGCATCATTCTAACAGTCTGCATGCTTTTACGATGCAGTCACAAAATCAGTATTTGCAGGTGTAGATTTGTCTTATCATGTGAACCTGTCAAACATGAGTCATTGTCGTAAATTGATGTTAAAATTGTTTTATTAAGGTGAATTGTTAGGAATAGATGCTAGATAACATCTACATTCTATCAATTCCCCCTTTGATGGCAAATCAAGCCACCATACTCTTATCTGAGTTTTATCTGTTTATCTGATATTTGTCTGCTGTCACATTATAAGGTGGATGTCGTCATTTCTTTCAATCTAGTTTGTTCTAATGCTTTTATTTCTTCATAATATCCACATTGCCTATCTTCTAATTCAATATCTGCTTTCTTTCTCTTCATCCCCCTTGTTTCTTTCTCTTGACCTATACCTTTGCAATATCTATAAATCAGGATTTTTATTAGTATGCCAATAGCAATTGTTAGTATAGGTGTTTATATTTTCCCCACTATGCTGCCTCCCAAAATTGCAAACCATCTTCCCACAGAATTAAATCCATTTCCAATTGATTCCCATGCCTCATTGGCTAATTTGGTTAGAACCTTTTTCAGATTAGTAATGTTGCTAATATATCTCTACAAAAAAAACCACAGGTGGATTTTTACAATGTGACAGTCTCCGCCTTCCTGTGTGAATAAGACGTCTAGTGCAAGTCTGTTTTGTAGAACCATAGATCTGATAGTAACCATTTCAGTATCTATGACAAGGAAACCTCCAGCTGTATCAGTCGACAAACAATTGACTGCAATAGACAGCTTTTGAATTTTGTGAGAATTTAGAATTATCCCAACTGATGGTATTATTGCACCAAAGATATCCCCACTTATTTCAGCTGCTCTTATTCCTCTTCTTAAACGTGCGTGTTTAAATTTTCTGGTTCCACTGGGTTGTCCTACATGATACATTTTTGGAAATACTATTCCCATATGACAGCATCCATACCATTGTTTTGGCAGCCTATAATAGCCATTTTTCGCACAACTATAATATACCCCTGGGAAAATAGGATCCATCCCTGCTAAATACTTACCCCACCCTCCATTAGTTTAGTAATAGGAGTAGGTTTAATATCATGCTTCATATACACACGATACGCAAGGTTTAAAACTATAAGTATTAATCCAAGTACTATAAAGAAAATAGCTAAAAAGCAAGCACATATATGTTTAAGTTTTAACGATACAAGGTTTGAATCTTCCATCTCTTCAGAGGGCAGAGAAACTCTTTTATTGTCAAATTTGAGAATGCTTTATCATAAGTCCCTTGCAGCATGTATTTTCCGTCATCTTCTTTAAACAAAAGCAATTCCTTTTTGTTATTTTCGGTATTTCAGTTCACATTATCAGGTGTATTTTGTCTTTTTAAGTTGTTCAAAGACTGTATTTCTTTTTATTTCCATTGGTGCTTTGCAAAAACACTCCTTATCGCGTCAGTCTTTTAGGGTGGCTTTTGTGAGTTTGGTTCCTTGAAGCAAAAAGCATGACATGCTTTCTCTCAATCATTGGCTGCGGCAAGATAAGTCCACTCTGGGGTAGCATCTTTGATTTCGTACCTTAGCTCTTTTCAATTTTCTCACTGTAAGTTCATCACCTTCTGTGTCACTCTGTTCAGAATGGCTTGAAACTTCAGTTACTGTTGGGTGTACTCTGCCTCCTCTTATTGCTTCAATCTGCTATTTCTCCTGGGCCATTGATCTCCTTTTATCACTTGTTTTTCGTTTGCACTGTTCACAACAGCTGAGTCATTGCTTTGCCTAGTTAGGTCCCTTTCTTCTTGAGCCTCGTTACCTATAGGGACTAATTCTCTCTGTGTCTCTTCTGACTCAGTGCTTTGAGACCCAGTGGCAAGTGCCCCCTCTACTCTGTGTCCGACTTGAGTTGAATGTCTCACTGAAACTACTGGCTCATCCACTACAGGTACAGCACTTTCAAGAGGACATGGGACTCGGCGAGTGTGGGCAGCATGCACCCAATTAGACAGACCACCAAATTTGACAGCAGTTGTAGTAACGAGAATTAATTGAAATGGCCCAGGCCAGCGAGGCTCCAAACATGACTTGCGTACATGTTTCTTCACCAGTACCCAACCACCAGTACACAGGTCATGGCACTGCTCCTGTTGTGGTGTAGTGCAGCTTCCCCAACCTGGTGAGACGCAGAACAGACCATATCAGCCAATCCTTCACAGTAACTGAGTACCAAATCATCAGTTATATTCACCAGCTCAGCTGGGACTGTAGGCTGTCTCATAGCCCTCCCCATTATGATCTCATGTGGGGACACTCCAGTTCTTCTGTCTGGAACGCTTCTCAAACTCATCAATACCAAAGGCAAAGCATCAGGACATTTCAGAGACGTAGACGCACACACCTTCACAAGGCGGACTTTAATGTTTCATTTACTTGTTCGACCACTCCAGACACCTCTGGTCGATATGCCCATGCAATTTCTGTTCAATTTGTAGTGATGCGCAAAGCATTTGTATTACCTCATTATTAAAGTGAGACCCTCTATCCAATTCCAAAGAGATTGGAAATCCAAACCTAGGCATAACCTCCCTGAGGAGAGGTTTAGATATAGTTAGACAGTCATTATGCCTGGATGGATAAGCTTCTAACCAGTGAGAGAACAAACACACAATCACCAAAACATATTTAAGTCCATTGCAAGGTGGCATCTAAATAAAATCAAGTTGCATCCTATTAAAAGGTCCTCCAGCCTTCCTTCATGACTCATGCTAACCAGTGTTTTCTTTCCCACATTTTGCTGTTGACATATTACACATGTCTGGCATAGCACAGCAGCGATAACTCTGAATCGAGGATTAAACCAAGTTTTTCTGAAAAGACGCATCATAGCATATTTCCCAACATGTGCAGGTCCATGATAATTTCTTGCCATAGACTATCAGGTAAAACTGGTATTCTGTCTATATACACCCACACCTCATCTTCCTGTCTCTGTGTGCACCTTGAGCCTTGATCCATCCTTGCATGTTTCAACGGTGAACAGACAGAATATCGAAGTAGAAATATCGAGTGAAATTAATATTGAGGATGCAGAATATTGTTGTAAAAAAATGGAAATTTGTGTAAGTAAGAAATATCAATTTTGTAAATATCGATGTAAAATATGTAGGGCCTGATTAGGATGGCGGCCGGACTCACGTCCGCCCGTCACCCTAACAGAGATGGGGACCCCCTGATATAGTGTCGGGGTCCCACATGCCCAATTCAATGCGACCGCCACTGTGGCGGTCGCATTGTGCATGCTTTCAATTGCGGCGGGTGCTGCTGGCTGCAGCTCCCGCACAATAGAAAAAATGCAGGTTTTGCATTTCCCTGCACTTTGTGGCAGGCACCTAGTGGTGCCTGCCACATGGTGCAGGGAAATGTGGAAAACTAAAGTGCCCCTGGTCAAGGGGGGCCCCTCAACGGACCCCCAAAGTCCATCCCCGCCATTCTTCCCATGGTGGAGGAACTGCCATGGAAAGGCTGGCGGGGATCCAGCATCTTAATCTGGTGGATGGTGCCTGCTAGGCACCGCCACCATTTTGAGGATGCGGGGTGGGTCCGAGATTGTCAGACCCATGGTGGACGGTCTTTCCGCCCGCCAGGCACACCGCCCGCCATCCTAATCTGGCAGGTGGTAATTGGCCGCACAATGGCGGTGAACCCGCCACCGGCAGCCTGCCAGTGGCGGGTTCACCGCCATCATAATCACCCCCATAGTTTTAATAATATTGACTATTTCATTTTTTTTTTGCATAATGTTTAAAATATGTTAGTAATAGTTCTTTTATATGTATAAATAGTATCTTTGATTTTGAAATATTTTTTAGAATTTAAATTTCTTATTTTTACGAGTGGGATGTTGGGTTTATAGGGGTTAAGGGTGGGTAGTCATTTAAAATATATTTGTTTGAAGTAATATATATATATACATTTTTTGTCATTTATTAATGATAATTTTAAATACATTTGCTAAATTCTAAAAATTATTATTATTTCAATTTAATTTAATTTTGTTTCTTTTTGAGGTGGTGATATTTTTTGTCTTAATTTTTAACATTTAAAAAAGTATTTGAAAACAATGTGTTAATTAATTTAAAATATTTTTTTTTATTTGTTTGTACACAATATGATAGCTTGTTGTATTTGTAAAAAAATGTAAAAAAAAACATTTACAAAAATCAGAAATAACATTATTTTCTGTTAAAAATATTTAAACGTTTGGAAAATAAAAAATTTTAAAAAAAATCAAATTTAGAATACATTTAAATTTATATTATCTTTTTTTGAAGAATGTAATTTATCATATATATCATTTTTGCAAACTTTTGAATATTTTTAGATGATTATAAAAAATATTTTTATTTTATTGGGTTAAATGAACAAAATCTAAATTTTTATGTATTTTTTGGGGGGTACTTTCCCAGAATGTAGTTAATTTGGAATTGGAATAGATAATCTTTTTGTTTTATTATCCAGCACTTTCCCTGAGTTTAGTTAGTTTGGAGCTGGAATAGTAAATTTATTTTAGTTATTATCCAGCACTTTCCCTGAGTTTAGTTAGTTTGGAGTTGGAATAGTAATTCTTTGCTGTTTTATTATCCAGCACTTTCACTGAGTTTAGTTAGTTTGGAGTTGAAATAATATTTTTTATAGTTTTATTATCCAGCACTTTCCCTGAGTGTAGTTACTTTGGAGTTGGAATAGTAATTTCTTTCAATTTATTATCCAGCACTTTCCCTGAGTTTAGTTAGATTGGAGTTTGAATAAAAAAATGTATAGTTTTATTATCTAGCACTTTCCCTGATTTTAGTTAGTTTGGAGTCGGAATAGGATTTTTTTTCAGTTTTATTATTCAGTTCTTTCTCTGAGTTCACACATAAACTATATATAAAAAGGGAGACATATGTGATTTTATATTGTTATTTTTATTTTAGAATTCCTTTTTTGAAATAGTTTTTGCTCAGTTTTATGTTACAATTAATAAAATAATTTTGTAACAAATTTTGATGTAAATCAGAAAACATTATGAAGTATAAAACATTTTAACATATATTTTGAATATACATTTACAATATTACAAATACATTTTTAAATACATTTATAAGTTTTTGAAAACATTTTGAATTTTTTTAAGTTATCCAAACACAATTATGTCATAGTATTATATGTATATTTTTTTATATTTTCATTATATACATTTTAAGTTTTAGAATTTTTCATTTATTTTAAAGAAAAACAAACATTGTAGTACATTCATTTTTAAATTTTTAGTACATTTTAGATAATTTTCTTTTTGTAATAAAATGATATAATATGTATTTTACAATGTTATATTTTGTAAATTTTTTGGGTTATTATTCAGTATATCAAATATTATGATTTGTCTTTTTTCCTTTTTATTATGCAGCCATTTTTTTCTATTTTCTCACTTTCTGTTTATTGATTTTGTTTTTAAGTCATCTTGGAAGAGGGATCCTCATGTTTGGGAGCTGCATTTAGTCACTCAAGGTACGTTTATTTTATTTTACTTTTAAGTTAATTTTAAGGCATGGGAAGCTAGTGGTATGGTAGTTAGAGTCGTTAGAGTGTTATATGTCTGTTTTTCGTGTAGTATGGTGTTGTTTTGGTAGTTTAGTGTTTGATATGTTTGACGTAGTTTTTAAGAGTAGTATAGTGTTATATAGTGCTACTTGTGTGATATTTAATTATGTTATGTTGTATTAAATGTTGTAATCAATGTGTGTGGGTTTGTATGTGTTTATGAGTGAGGGTGTTGTGTTTTTATTTTTGCAGGTTTCTGGTATCTATTCACTATGGAGGTGAAGACGCGCTTATTTTACAAAAGGAAAATGTATTTAGTTTCATTGAAACAAATTACTTTTTACATTTCCTTTTATTTTTTCAGGTTTGTTAGAACGTTTTTAAAAAATATATATTTTGGGGGTTTTTGAGGGTTTCGTTATTGAGAGGATTGCGTTGTTGGAGCCTTTTTTCTACAGCTGTATTTTGACATTGTTTTTTTGGCTTTCTTTTTTTCATGGATTTGTATTTCATTTTCAATGCTATGGATTTGTTCATTTTTGAGGACCATCTACTGCTACAAAACTGCAAGTAATTTTTAATTATTATGGGTAGGAAATATTTTTTGTTAAAATTTTTTTGCTTGTTTCTTTTTTCTTTTAATAATTATATTATGTCATATATTTTGATAAGCGTCTTTATTTATTAAATGAAATAGTTATAATTATTAATTTTAAAAAAAGAGTAGGTTTATGTTGTTTAATGGTTTTGTAATTTTTTTATAGTACATGCTTTTTGCAGCATTGATTTGGCTATTGTATCTAGATTTTCTAATCCTTTGGTGTTTGGGTTGTCTAGTTTTGTACTGTAGGTGTTCGTACATTGTTTTGTTTGTTTACTAAACTTAGGACCTATGTTATTTAGGGATTGCTCTAGGCTTAATTCCTGGTAACTTTGTTCTTTTTTGATGGTTTCTATTTGTTTGTGGAGAGTTGGTTTTTCTTTTCCTATTGTGTCTTAGAAGTAAGCCTGGGCGTAGTTCGCGTAGTCGCGCTACGCGAAGCTACGCGAAGACGTCGGAGCGCTACGCGAGCTACGCATAGCTTCGCGAGCGCGCGTAGCTGCTTGCCGCGCCCGTTCGCGATGTGTTTTTCTTGCTCGGGAACGCGTTGTGGTTGCTCGGGACGCTGTTTGCGTGCTCGGGGGCACGAACTTACCCATGCGGTCGCCTATGGGCGCGGCCATTTTGTTTTTCACTTGTCCCGCCCGTTCGCAATCCCTTATTTCCTGTTCCGGGTCGCGTATAGCATGCTCGCGCTGCGCATTCCTTGTTCGGGAACGCGTTGTATGTGTTCGCGACGTTTTTTGCGTGCTCGGGGACAAATATCGCGCGAACTTACCCACGCGGTCGCGATGGGCACGGCCATCTTGTTTTACCACTCTATGCTATGGTTCTGGGCCTGCTTTTCTATCCTCCCTCAATCTTTGCAATCCTTAGTTTTTTACACTGTTTTTCAATTTTTCTTTATTTCTTATCTATCTCACTCTCTGCTTAAGTCTATATTTTGCATTTTTTTCTACTTTTTACTGTGTTTTTTTTACTTTACGACTGTTTTATATAACTTTCTTCTTTAAGATCCTACTTCTTCCCCTAACTTTATTTTTCCCTTCTAACTTTTCTTTTTCACCTCCTCCCACCCCAGAACCATGGCGAAGGGTAGCAGCAGCGGCTCAAAGGGCAAGGCACGTGCGCCCAATCGCCGCCTGCCTTGCGGCAGACTGCGCCCTGCAGGGGTGCGAGCCCGCCAGCTGTTTAATGAGGCGGAGGTGGCCGCCCTTGTTTTTTTTATTCAGCGCCACCTCCCCTTGACCTTGGCAGCAGGCGGCAGGCCAGGCTCCGGGTACCCGACCCAGGAGCGTCACCGCCGGTGGGCGAATGTGCGTCGGGCAGTGTTTCGCTGCTCCGAGGTCCGGCGCACCCATAACCAGCTGGCCCACCGGTGGTCAGACATCCTTGACCGGGAGCAGGACCTGTTGGACCTGCTAGGTGTCGAGGTCGTGGGGCTTGGTGAGTAGCCAATATATATATTGTAGTATAAGTATTGTGATTTGTGTATATATTTTTACAAATAACAAGAATACTGCTGCTTACATTGCAGGTAAATTACGTTTCAAAATCTTCTGTGATTGTAGGACACAGGTGCTGGGCGGTACTCTTACTTTTTGCAACTTTGCGCTCGCTTGTCATTATGTAAGAGTTTACTTTAGAGAACTTCAGTTAGGTAATGCTATTGCTAGAGAGACTCTAGTCCTTCCTTTGTCCTCCTGTCAAATAGTGGTGGATGCATTTGATACTAGGTTTAGTTACTATTAGTTGATAATTTTTGAGCGGTCTGCGTGACGCATCCTCTGTCACTGAGTGCTGCTTACCCCAGTCCTTAGAACCTTTTGTAGTTTGTTTAGTGAGTGGTACTGGTAAGCTTAGCTTAGCAGTGTCAGTCAGCTGCAGAACATCAGACGCAACCAACCAACAATTTGGTGTATGCATTAAGCACTTTATGCATGTGTCCTCCTTCTCATCTATGCATTTTTGATGTCAATAAAAAATGGAAATGCAGGCTTAATGAACAATTGGCCCGCCTGGAATAGGT
This sequence comes from Calotriton arnoldi, assembly GCA_963921515.1. Taxonomy (NCBI): domain Eukaryota; kingdom Metazoa; phylum Chordata; class Amphibia; order Caudata; family Salamandridae; genus Calotriton; species Calotriton arnoldi. Next base: position 152,251 of record CAWUFW010003857.1, on the reverse strand, counting down.
GGGCTAGGTCAGGTGGTACTTAGGCTTAGTTAGTGTTCTGGATTTTATTTGAATCAATCAGAATGGAACACTGAATTAGTGTTCCCAAATAAGTAGACTGTCCGTGAATCCCGCAAGGCAGTAGTTGATCGGATTAGATAGGTCAATTTTATTGCAATTTTTGTTTCCTAAAACGTTTTTGGAGCGTTCTTTTTAGATAATGTATTTGTTTCACAGCAATCATTAATGTTTGTGTCTTTCTTTTTCTTTATTATATCTTACATGATCACTGATGTGCAGCACCCAGGGGCAAGAAGACGGGGTCAGATTCGAGCGGGACAACCACCAGAGGACCGCTCCTCTACCGAGGGCCCTGCTGCTGGTCCCAGTAAGTCCTCCAGTGGTTAATATTAACAATTATATTGCCCTAACTTTTACTGCACCTTATTTTTTCAGAACTATTAATTCTGGCTCCACTCCCTAATTCTATTTTTTACAAAAGATTCTTTGATCTTGACTTGACTATCTGTTTCTAAATTCTGGTTATCCCTGCCTCTAAGTTCTAACTGCCTCTGCTATGAATGTCTGTACTCTGTACTACTAATATTAGTCTGTCGCTAAGCTTGCCCAGTTTGCATTGCCACTCTTTATTGTACGGTTTTGTATAAAACTCAGATTGACCAATACTAATAGCTCTAGCCACTGAGTCCAGTCCTTTCGGTTGTCCTCTTCTAGGCTTCTTAATCTTGAGGCTTTGACAATTACCACAAACAAAATGCCCAACCAGATATTTGACTATTTTTGATAGGATATAGTACATACTACTTGGATTATGCACAGCCCCATGCAGAACTATGCACAATGAAATAGGATGTTGGTGATGCGAGTTTGGAACTTGGACGTTCCTCACACCTCAGTCAGAAGTGAACCCACAATCCCCTGAACGACTAGCTATAGTGTCTCATTAGGTCCCCGAACCCCCACCCGAAGATACCCAATGATTATGATTACACAACCCAGAACATAACACCCTTTCTCTCACTCACTCGTGTAAGTCCACCACCACACAAAATACCACAGAGTCTATGTGTAATTCAAAAGGTTTATTTTTCAACTAACAAGCTCTGTATGTATGTTCTATAAAATTCAGTGTACTCCAGCCAGCTCCAACAGCAAAATGCATAAGATTAAAACAATAAACAGTGTTGCACTTGCAACAAGTGCATGATCATTGATGATATATAAGACAAAAGATCTGTGCGAATTCTGGGCGACTCCTCACCGTAGAACGTAGAATTACTGGTTACATGCATCATTCATAAGCTCTGCAAATCTCTGGTTCGTAGAAGGGAATCCTCTGCCTGAGAAAAATGGTGCGTGTTATTATAGTATAATGCAAGCATTTCTCAGTCCTGCCCAAAAAGTGTAACATGTTACCTATGGCTAAGCAATACGGACTAACCGAACTCCATAACAAAGTGGCTTGTTTTTCGACCTCTTGTACGCAAAGCTCAGACAGTAGCTGTATGTGCTCATGTGGGCTCAAAAAGGCGTCTTACTGTTACTGCGCAACAAGCTGCGAGGTAACATGCGCAAAAGACATGAAGCGGAAAATGGTTGCATAGCTCAGGCTAACTTTGCAAAGAGTAGAGTATAGTATAATAATGACCCTAGGGACCATAACACTACTAGTGTCTACTGACTGTACTCTAGTACCCGATTTGGACTATTGAATGTGATTTATAATAATATGTATGTATTAACTTTTTTTTCAATCTTGCTAATGAAAAAGAATAAATAGGGGGAGGTGTACAGGCATCTAAAAATGTGTCATGTTTTTATCTAGGCGGACTAGCAACCACCAGTGGCGGCGGGGCCACCGGCGATTCGAGCCTTCCGGAGGGGGCAGGAGAAGATGCGGCACCTGCAGGAGCTACAGGGGGAGCCAGCAGCGGTGGCGGGCGGTGGTAAGTTATATTCATGACTTATTGACATTGCACTAGCTGGAAGGGTGTGTGGACTTCACTCACTGTACTGTTGTTGAGACTTATTATTAGGTATGAAGTTGTAGTGAACATTATACAACGGTTAAAGAAGACACCCTTTACTTAGCATGAGCAATGCAGTAGCAATAGCATTACCAGCGTGACTTGATTAACCAATGGCCTCTTATATCTGACTCCAACTCAGCTGTGAAAGTTTTATGGAGGAGACTAAAAGTCATATCAGATGACCTTGATGGATGTGTTGAACAAAAAGGGAAAGAAGGGTTGAAGGAGGAAGGGCGAGCGAGATTTAATATGATGACTGGCAGAGAAGGATACGTTGGAAGCATGGATAGGTGGCTGATAGGAATCAGATGCATGTGTTGTTGAAGGATGGGTGGAAGAAGGTGAAAGAAGAATGGATGCCTGCCTGGGTGGGCGACACAGTATGGGTGGATACTGTGGATAGCAAGAATCATCAGCGGTGTTTGGGTGAAACTCAAAGCCAAGGCAAGCAACGGAGTGAGTGGACGCATGCGTTGTTGTTGGTGAAACAAAGTAAGGTTGGTGGAGAGATTAAGAAGAATGATTGACATTTACTTAGAATGGATGGATGCCTGTATGTATTCATCATAGACAGCATAGGTGGAGACTGTCACGGGATGCACAGTTTTAGGGAATGTAAAAGAAACCGAGCCAGAGTAGCAAAGCCGATGTGGGGAGGGGCAGGGTGGGGGTAGTAGTAAACAATGTATTACGCGGGCAAATACAGGTAACTTTACTGTAAACATACAAATAAATAAAGCGAATTTCATTGTGCGCACTGCACCGCCAAATGCGATGCAGTGTGCGCAACAAAATTAGTTTCATTTATTTATATGTTTACTTACCTGTAATTGGCCGTAATCCATAGTTTACTACCCCCATCCTGCCCCTACCCACGTCACCGCCCGGCCGAACTCCCGAGTCGCACCACCGACCGCTACTGACCTTATGTCGTTGTCCCATATAAAAGCAACGATCATTGGATCAGATATATAATCTGCCTTTTTGTAGTAGCCAAGGCACTGTGAAATAATTGAGCAATTGCCCTCCATGTAACAGAGAGAGTATGGCCAGTGCCACCCGTAATAGAAAAATACGAGCTTCCCCACCTGCAAACAGTAGTAAATCCAACTAACGTGAGTCTGCGTCATGACTCATATGTTTGTCTTGGGTGCAAGCATAGATGACCGAGCTGGCAATGCCAGCTACAACCAGGTTATGTCATTTCGCTAAACTAGAGAAAAGAAGAACACTGGTGTACTGTGTACTGGTTGGAGTCCATAGTGCTAGAATAATGCCTGAAACTCCCACAAATGTTAGATGCCGAGGAAGTGGGAGGATAGATAGATTATTACCACAAATGTTATGTACTGTGCTTCTTGCTAGTGCTACTGTGCCATTATGTGTTGAATTAATGTTGTGTTACTGTTTAGCTAAGAGTACTGGTTACAACAATATTTTTTTCTTTCTTGATATAGATGGTACTCCTTCCCAAGACAAACCATCGCGGAAGGAGTTGGCAGCCAGGGCCCGGCGCCGGAAACTGGAGGCCATATGCCAGGAGTACCGGCGGCTGGTGGCTCAGGCGGAGGAGGAGGAGGCGGCAGCAGCAGCTGCAGCCTCGTCCGATGCCCCGGGCCCCAGCCAGGCCACAACTCCAGCGGTACGGCGCCGCGGTCTGGTAGCCACCCGCCGCCGCCGCAATTCACTAGCAGCCAGCACTGCTGTCCCCCACCCTGGATGCCACTGCAGGGCATTTCGCAAGAAGATTCTTCCTCCGGATGGCACGTCTAGAGGAGCAAATGGAGGAGCGGGTCAAAATCATGGTGGACAAACACCTCAAAGCCCGCCGAATGTAACATCGAGGACCCTGTTGATTTGCCCCTTTTTATTCCTTGTTTTGGTGGGTGGGAATTGGGCGTTGGGGTTTCGGGACATTCTTTGGACTTTTTCGTTTTGGACATTTGTTGGGGTTAGGGAGAAGGGTGGGTCAGGTGTGGGATAGTTTATTTTTGTTAGGGTAATAAATTATATTTATACTTAAACATACAATGTTAATGTTTTGTGGGGGTTACTGTTTTACGAATTAACGTCACATTGGTTTCCTTGCTGCTGCAGGGCCGCAGCCAGTGTTTGATTTAAATAATCTGCTGACGATGATGTAACACAAACAGATAGATGCGGTACCCCTCACTGAGTTATTTGTCCTACTAGTACTGTCAGTCTCTCTTCCTAGTCCATTTATACCTCCCACCAAACTTATCTTACCTGTGATTGATGATTACGTTTGGCACAGCGATGGCTGCATGGTTTCCAGAGAGAATGTAGAAGATGCCATGGTTGTGGTGGTAGTAGTAGAGTAGACACTGGCAGTAGCATTTGCTAAAAAATTAAAAAGAGACAGTCACTTTCCTGAGAGAGACTGTGGGAGGAGTAGTAGAACGAAGTAAAATACAGTACAGAAGAAGACTGCCAAACAAACAATATTGCAGTTGCAACTGCTAAAGTCAAATTAAACATAATGGTGGCGGGGACAGCCTAGTACAAGAAGTTACAAACTGTAGTTGTGTCGATTGAGTCACTTAACTTAACACAATCGTAATTCGTAACCTTTACTGCTGTGTGGTAGGAGTTTGATGATTAATCCAATCAATGACGGCAATTAATTATGATGTACTACTATTAGCCGGTGACGGCTTGCACATAGACTGAGCATGGGTGGGCAAGCAGAAGAAGCTCCTCGCCCTGCCTTGCAATTGAATTAGTGTTGCTTTCACTACATCTGCCCCAGCAAGCGTGTGATCAATTGGTGTACATTTTATGTAGTCACATCACACCTCAATATAAATCACAGCCCGGGGGAAGAGGGTTAGGGTTTGATGAATGGATGGGAAGGGGGTTTGGGGAAAGGTTTGAGAATGAAAAACAGTACGCATGGACAACAAAAGCAAAGCGCAATCTTGGCAGACGACCATGATCTTATACAAAAAATCTATAAAGGGAGAAAAGGGAAATGCATGCATGATGATGAAGATAACTTGATGGTTAATGAGTAGTACTTAATAATTCATACTAGACAATTAGACAGTACAGGGCAGCAGTATATTCTATGCAATTTGCCTTGCCTGTAATATGCCCTCAGAGACCCAAATTCCATGTTGTACTGGGCTTACTTGTAAAGATAGCAAAGACAATTAAAAGAAAACACAGTTGTAGGGATCAATTAGCAAACAAACACACAACACACAGTCCTAATGATTGAAGAGAAAAAAGGATTCAAATTAATTAAAAGATGAATGATACTAAAGTTACTGTATTATCATGCTCAAATTGTGGAGTGGAATCTCGTCCTTCCTCTTGGTCCTATCTTCCATGGACGCTCCGACATCAATCTTGGTGGCCTTCCTGATGCCGATTGGTAAGGTAAATGTGAGTTGTGTCTCCCAGTATAGCAAGCACAGGGTAAAGGCCGGTCTGTAACGTCTAGATGGAAAAACAAAAGGGGTATTGAAAAATCAATGAATAAAAAAACATCAATTACGGTGGAGTCCAAGAAGAGCAGAGAGAACACTTTCAGAGTGAGGCGGCTTGGATATATCGTGTAGATTCTGTTTACAGCATTAAGCTACAACAACAACAGGACAGAACAGGCCCACCACAGCACCAGCCCGTGACCCAACCTCCATTTACCTTAATTTTTGACATAGCCAGACAAAAGGCATACACAGCAACTTAGCATTTTCCTAATTAAGTGACAAAATCAATGCGCCGCTGTGAGTCATCACTACACTCGACTACACACCACTACATGGACATGTAGGTCTGCTGTGTTTACTTTCTTGTTGAATTGTTGTGTTTATGTTTACCTTATGCCACTTCATGAAATGCAGTTATTCCTTGAATCATCTCCGATCCAACTGAATGACTGCGTGCAAAGATAGTATGGTCATCATCATGGTGTGGTACATGTTGTCCAACTACAACTCAGTCTGTAGTGACTCCGATTAAGTCCATATTCCATATTAAAAAATTGCAACAGATATTGGCCTGCACCTGCAGTAGTAGGAGTACAATTTGGTTATTAAACAACAAGAAGGGAAACATTGACTGTCACTGACTTGAGTCACTTTGTAGATTAACTAGTAGAGTAGAGTTCGACTTCATGCACAACATCAACAACAAACAACAGCAATCGCTCAGAGTCTGCAAGCATCCAATGCATTCCATCATTACCTGTCTTGCTCTTCTCTTTGGCTGTCAGATAATCAGATGCCTAGTTCTGACAGTTGTTATTTTTTTTTACGGGGCAGTGGCCTCATCATTACTCCAGTCCACATTCATTTTGAGTGTTAGTCGCTGTTTCGGTTTTCGTCTTATTCTTCTGTGGCACTTTGTCACAGTTTAAGTTGCTTCCCATGGTCAGCACTGTGATGATGGGCCGCGGCCTGGGTAGCGCTCATTGATGGTCATTTGAGTTTGCACAAATGTCAGCAAGTTTCTTCGAAGAGTCTCTTGTCTTTCTCTGCCAAGTACCTTCTGTCCTGACAGTGAGGACCTTTGGATGCCTGCTGAGGCTGTAGCCTTCGGACACTGATGAGTTTCGGCTCGAAAACAAAACGGAGGATAGCTATAGTCACGTTTCACTTCTTATGGAGGCGGGACTGGTAAAGGCAACATTTCTTGTACTAATGTCTGGCTTGATGGAAATGTACTTGTGCGAGACAGGAAGATGAAGCAGGACTCTGAAGAGTGGACAGTTAAATGCACAGACATCCAACTCCAATAGGGAAATAAAAAGAGAAGACGGTGGTGATGGATTTGTTGTGATTTGAACCAGAATGACAGATACACAGACACATAAAGGAAGGAAGAAAGTAACAATTTGAAAGCCTAGTTGTCAGGGAAGAGGAGCTCGTCCTCAAACTCTGGTGGTTCGGACAGAAGTAGGTCCTGTAACGCACTATTTACGTCATCCAAGTCGCTCTCCTCTTCCTGCTGTGATTCACGTATTTTGTAATCCGGTGGTATAAAGTGCTGATTCATTTTGATCATGGTTAACCTCTCCACGCTTTGGGCCAAGAGACTGGTCCTTTTCGAAGTTACAATGGCACCAGCAGCACTGAAAACACGCTCAGAAGAGACACTTGTGACAGGGGAAGCCAGATACTTTATCGCCAGCCTGCTGAGCACTGTCCATTGGCTTCTTTTCCCATACCAATACACCAATGGGTTTCGATCCATGAAGACCTCTGTTGGGTCATCCAGATAGGCCTGGACCATCCGCTCAATGTTCAGGGGTGCTCCGATGTGCTCGGCCTGTTTTGCCTTTGCATCAGCACTGGACTTACCATACCCCTGCTGTAGAAACCAATCAGTTGCACATTGTGCTGTGGATGATCCTGTTCTTGATGTTATTGTTGGTGTAGGTGACTGCTGGGAGGCAAATGCACTGCCCTCAGGCTCCGAGTAGAACTTGACTCTGGATGCCCTGTAGTACTGGTTATGGCCTGGGGTGGGGGCCTGTAATTAACAGCCGTTCTCTTTCGAAAATAGTGGCTTCCTTAGCTATCAAAGTTTTGTAGTTGGCAACATCCACTTCCGAAAAGGAATTACTGCCTTGCTGTTCAGAAATACTTTGTACCGTGGATCCAAAATTGTGGCACTAATGTAATGTGGTTGTGACAAAATTTTATTTTTAATCCTTGTATTTTCCGATAAGCGAGCGGCTAAGGTCTCTGCCAAATGATATGCGTCTTGTTTGTCATCCACACCTGCGTACGTTTCAGACACATCCTTCAGCTGTTGCTCTAGCATGTGCAACAATGGGATAGCTTGGCCCATAGTACAGTCCTCCCTGCTGACTTCACGTGTGAAGATCTCAAAAGGAAGTAGCATCTCAGTCAGGCATTTAATGAGGTCCCATTGAGCCATCTCAACGGTCATGCCTTTCACAGTAGGTTCCCCTAATCTTTGCATGACATAAGCATTGAGTGGTATGTACAGTTCAAACAGACGATCAAGCATATAATAAGTTGAGTTCCAACGTGTTGGCACCTCCTGGATGAGCGCTTTGACTGGCATTTTATGCTCACGTTGAATGACCCTCAGCTGCTTCCGGGCTTTAAAAGAATGGTTGAAATGTGTGCATATTCTTCTGCAGGTGACCAGTAAATTGCTGACTTTGGATTCATTTTTCAAAAAGTCTTGAACAACAATGTTAATGCAGTGTGCCAAACACGGGACCCTGAAATAGCCACCATTGAGCATGGCCAAAACTACATTACTGCCGTTGTCCGTGGCAACAAAACCAATTGTAAGCCCTCTTGGGCACAGCCACTCAAAGACCTTGGTGTTAAACTCTTCCAAAATGTTTGCAGCAGTATGAGATTTCTCCATGGCAAACATGGCTACAGTTGCATGTTTGCGAGTGGCATGAAAAATCTCGGCAGTATCAACACCAGCAGATACCTGTTCTCTAACCCCCGCAAAACAGATCCAGTGAACAGTGATGCACATGTACTCTATGGCTTGGCAACTGGTCCACATGTCTGTAGTCAGGTGGATACTGTGAACAGCACTCTGCTTCAAGGCCTTTCCTAGCAATTCCAGCTCGTCGTGATGTAGTGCTGGAACTGCAACTCTGGCAAAATAGTAGTGGCTGGGAACATGCCATTTTGGGCAGATGGTTGACACAAATTCCACAAAACCCACCCCTTCAACAAAAGAAAAAGGGAGAAGGTCCAGTGCTAACATTTTAGCCAGCTTCGCATTGTACAAACGTGCTATTGGGTGGTTGCGTTCGTACTGCCCCTCACCCCCAAACATGCTGATAATGGTAGGCTGCATGGTTTTCCTTTCTCTTAGGCTCAACGCACTTTTTGGTAGTGCGGACCTGGTACTTCTTGGTGTCTCCGGCTGACTCTTACTCTTGTGCCACTGAGATGTTGCTGAAGATGTGTGCAACGTTAAGACTGCACTGCTGGGGTCAGGGACACCTTGTGTACCACTACCAGAGAGAATGTCTCCCTGTCCTTCCTCTTCCACCGTGATCGGATCTTCTTCTTCTACTCCTTTATCCCCACCAACACCAATGGTTGCAGTTTTTTTCTGGCGCGAAGGTGGTCCTCCCAGCTGATCAAGTGGTGTTTTTTCAGATGGGTCATTTGGCCTCCGGTACCATAGTTTGTACCAAGCTTACCACGACTAACAGCGGTATTACAAATGGAGCATATAGCAATGTTCTCCTCCTTTTCGCTAACCGTAAAGAAGTCCCAAACTGGGGAGCTTAACTTTGGCCTCCTGCTGGAGGTGCCACTTCCAATGACGGATGATCTGTAGGGTGTGTGTTGAATTTGACTCTGTGCTGCTGTACCACTACCTACTCCTACAGAGGTGGTGGTTGTGCTGGATGTAGGTCGCTGCCGGGCCTTTGCTAATGCAAATATGGAAGCTGTAGGTCGTGTTGGTGTTACCTGTGGAGGTATGCGTGCTACATCCCTCGCAGCGATTTTGGATAGGGTAAGAATGTTGGTCTCCATCTCCTCGGGGCCGGGAGTGATGTTCGTGATGACTGGCTCGTCGTCATCATCATCATCTTGCTGTTCTACATCGACCTCCATAAGTGTAAGGCTTTCCGGAACCTTCCTTTTCCCTAGCTTGGTCTTGGAACGTGGCTCCCTCTCAGACTCAGTTTGTGGCTTCCAAGTGGCATCTAGATCATCAGAAGGGGGCTTGGCGAAGAACTTGATGGACTACCCCTCCTTTTCCTTGCTGGGGATTTGGAAGACAATGGATCTTCTGAATGAGTGGCTTCTTCTTCTACCTCTGCATGAGGCTCAATTTCCTGAACTGCCCCTACTTCAGGAGGAACAACAACTACTATTGCGGGCGGTGGTTGCGGCTGTTGTTGTTGACCACTTATCTGCTGTGTTTTCTCCTGCGTTGATTGGGTACTACTTTGAGATAGCGATAAGTTTATCTCCGGCTCAGCATCACTGCTTTCCACCATTAGGCTGGCTACCTCTTCCACACTCATGTGCTTGGGCCTGGGTTGGTGGGTTGGGTCCACTGATGCGGAGGTGCTGCCCCAGCTTGCTCCCCGGACACCGCTGCTGCAGGCGCAATTTTTTTTTCCCAAAAGGTATTGGCCGGCACACCAGACTTCAGTGTCACTTGCTTCTTCTGTTCCTTCTTCTTCTCAATAGCAACTTTCTTGGTACTGGAGGACCTGGTACCTGCTTTCTTTGGGCCCATATTCTTCAGATGTCAGCAGCACTCAGTTGCAGAGATGTCTGGTCAGGTCACACGTCACGTTGTGTTGTGTGTACAGCAGCAGGATGTCTGTCTGGAAGTGCAACAGGCAATGATGAGAGACACACCTCCTCCTCAGTCTTTGTGCACCTAAAAGCAAAAAAGCCAGAACATCAGTCAAACATAGCACAAATCAAACAAATAGAATATAGAACTTAGTGTGTGGTGGCCTCAATTATTAAATTTCAGAAACTCTGTGAACAACAACACACAGTCTAGCCATTTATGAGACGTTGACAACAAGGCCAGGGCTTTCCTGGCTACTGTGTAGTGCTAGTGTACACTCTGGAAGAATAAGAATAGTAAAGAACAAAAACTAAAATGTACTGGAGCATGTTTGGCCTAAATTTGTGCATCACGTGGGATGTATTATATAGCAGCATCAGGGAGCTGCAGCTGGCAATGGGGATGGATTTGGAAGCAGTAAGACAAGAGGAACAATGGAAAGACACGCAGGCCTATGTGGCAAAAACAGCACACTAATAACTACCACAACAAAATGGCCCCCAGAAACATGGTGACTCACAGGCACAAGGCACGGCAAACAATGAACTCAAGCAGGCCTATATATGGGCAGACAAAGGATGCCTTATAAAACACACACAGCTTTAATGCAAAAACTAAAATCCACATGGCTAAAAACACTTTGGAAAGTTAGACAACCACTACAACAACACAATTATAATTACACAGTACACACGCAAAAAAGGCATTTATTTAACACACCCAAAAAGTGAAATAGTTAGACCCTCCAAAAAAAAACACATTTCGCAATTCAATTGAATCAATTCAATGCCATCCATGGCCTAAATGATGTCAAAATTCCACAGACTACACAGAAACAGTTTTATGCACCCATGGTGACTACCTCAGGGCCTACTGGCATACTGGGCCGCAAGCTTGGAGGCCTATGGCAAAAGCACAGTGGCTGGCTTTACAAAATGGCCGCCACCCACATGGCCAGGCCACCCAAAATAACAAAAAGTGAAGACAAAGGACAGGACCAGGCAGTTGGAGACTCTGGGCAACTTGCTACCTCGTGGAAAAAATTGTAAAACAAAAAAAAAATGACTCCTTGCTCACCAAACTACATCTAAATGACAACCTGAGGAGTTTTTGTGCAAAATGAACTAAATCAACATTTTCGAGAAGGTTTTATGATGCTCGAGAGATATTGTTCGCCAGATTGTAAATTCTGCATGTTCGGCATCGCGATCGTCACAAAAAGTCGTTATCGCGCGCCAAACGTACATTGAGCGCGCGAAGAAGATAAAAAGTGTAAGTCCGCGTTGTCGCGCAGTGCGGACTTGCCCAAAGTCCACGAGCTGAACGCCCAGGGTTACCTACTGGCTGAAAAGACCTATTTATTTAACAAACACCCAAAAAAATAAAATACCACCCCAAAACCCACATTTTGCAAATCAATCCAATGCCATCCATGGCCTAAATTATGTTACAATTCAACAGACAACACAGAAACAGTTTTTATGCACCAATGAGGATGACTACCTCCGGGCCTACTGGCACACTAGGCCGCAAGCTTGGAGGCCTATGGCAAAAGCACAGTGGCTGTTCACACAAAATGGCCGCCAACACATGGCCAGGCCACCCAGAACACAAGAAAAGGAACACAAGACAGACAATGCAGGCCTATGGCAAAAGCACAATGCCTGGCTTTACAAAATGGCCGCCACCCACATGGCCAGGCCACCCAAATCAACAAAAAAGTGAAGACAAAGGACAGGACCAGGCAGTTGGAGACTCTGGGCAACTTGCTACCTCTTGGAAAAAATTGTAAAACAAAAAATAATGACTCCTTGCTCACCAAACTACATCTAAATGACAACCTGAGGAGTTTTTTGTGCAAAATGAACTAAATCAACATTTTTGAGAAGGTTTTATGATGCTCGAGAGATATTCTTCGCCAGATTGTAAATTCTGCGTGTTCGGCATCGCGATCGTCACAAAAAGTCGTTATCCCAGCGCAAACGTACATTGAGCGCGCGAAGAATATAAAAGTGTAAGTCCGCGTTGTCGCGCAGTGCGGACTTGCCCAAAGTCCGCGAGCTGAACGCCCAGGGTTACCTACTGGCTGAAAAGGCCTATTTATTTAACAAACACCCAAAAAATAAAATACCACCCCAAAACCCACATTTTGCAAATCAATCCAATGCCATCCATGGCCTAAATTATGTTACAATTCAACAGACAACACAGAAACAGTTTTTATGCACCCATGAGGATGACTACCTCCGGGCCTACTGGCACACTAGGCCGCAAGCTTGGAGGCCTATGGCAAAAGCACAGTGGCTGTTCACACAAAATGGCCGCCAACACATGGCCAGGCCACCCAGAACAACAAGAAAAGGAACACAAGACAGACAATGCAGGCCTATGGCAAAAGCACAATGCCTGGCTTTACAAAATGGCCGCCACCCACATGGCCAGGCCACCCAAAATAACAAAAAAGTGAAGACAAAGGACAGGACCAGGCAGTTGGAGACTCTGGGCAACTTGCTACCTCTTGGAAAAAATTGTAAAACAAAAAAAGTGACTCCTTGCTCACCAAACTACATCTAAATGACAACCTGAGGAGTTTTTTGTGCAAAATGAACTAAATCAACATTTTCGAGAAGGTTTTATGATGCTCGAGAGATATTCTTCGCCAGATTGTAAATTCTGCGTGTTCGGCATCGCGATCGTCACAAAAAGTTGTTATCGCGCGCGAAAACGTACATTGAGCGCCGAAGAAGATAAAAGTGTAAGTCTGCGTTGTCGCGCAGTGCGGACTTGCCCAAAGTCCGCGAGCTGAACGCCCAGGGTTACCTACTGGCTGAAAAGGCCTATTTATTTAACAAACACCCAAAAAAATAAAATACGCCCCAAAAACCACTTTTACCAATTCAAACCAATGCCATCCATGGATGCCCGGCCTACATGATGTTTAAACTTTAAATTCAACAGACACCACAGAAACATGCACCCATGGGTACCTCTGGCTCTAGTCCGGGCCTACTGGCTGAAATTCCAATCGAAGAAAAACAACTAGGCCCCTGCCGAAACTACAGGCCACAACAATACATTTTAAAAACTATGGAAATCCCCCAAAAAATGTAGGTACAAACAAGCCCCAATCAAACAAACAAGTACACCAATTCTCCAACTTACTTGTAAAATCTCAAATCCAAGAGTCCTCAAATCCAATCCAATGATATGATGCAGCAGACAGACACAAAAGTGATCCTTCCAGCTCCAAATCCAAATGAAAGTGAACAGCACATGGACAAAACACTGGGAGGAGCCTGCTGGACAGGAACAGGAAGTTTGAGAATCAGGGGCACTTCCTTCCTCTTGGAAAAAAAGAAAAAGGACTCCTTGCTCACCAAACTACATCTCTAAATGACAACCTGAGGAGTTTTTTGTGCAAAATGAACTAATTCATAATTTCGAGAAGGTTTTATGATGCTCGAGATATATTCTTCGCCAGATTGTAGTTTCTTCGTGTTCGGGATCGCGATCTTACCAACACTGCCGCCGGAAGTCAGATCGCGCGTCCGAATGACGTGTTCGCGTTCGCACACTCTCGCGGGATCGTGCGGCCGGATTCCAAATCTCGTGGCGCTTGCGAACGGATAGGAAGTCGCGTCGGCGAACGCAGAATCACGGTAGGTCGTTACCGCGCGCGCGAGAACGTATATTGAGCGCGCGAAGAAGAAAAGCAGCTACGCTATGCCGCAAATTGCGTAGTGCACGGTAACTTCGCGTTCTACGCGAATCGCGAAGTTACCGTAACTTCGCAAATTCCACGAGCGTAGCGTAGTTCACCGCCCAGGGTTACTTAGAAGGCAGCATCCTTCCACTGCATTATTTGTTTTAGCTTTATGTGCAAGGGTGCTTTCATGGACATTCCACCAGGGGATGTGGAATTTGGGTTGTCTTTAGTGCCCTGATCTATATAGTCTTCCTACCCAGGTGTCTTCAAAGTAGTCAAGCAAGGGTGTTAGTTTGGCTTTGTTGGCTTGGTAAATGGACTTTTTTTAAAGTTTAGAATGCTTCATTGAGATAATATACAAAGTAAAACATCAGTATAAATGATATAAATAAAGGTCAAGCAGTACCATTACCCAAATTGAAATAAAATAAGTAAAAAAGAGAAATAAGTTGAACTGCAAACGGTTGAGAGCCTTATTAAAAGTATATGATCAAAACCAATTTGAATCTTCTAAAACCTGTACTTAGACAAATGCAATTTAGTATTTTAAAAGAGGGGGGATAAGGAAGGCGGGGAAATAAAACGAGGCTACTAAACAGTAATGCAGAAATAGCAATAAGAACTAATTGAACATAATATCATTAAGAAGGTACATGACAATGTACATACGAAGTAGGTCAAACAGCCATCCTCGAAAGAATGTAGTGAGTGAAGACCAAAGTAAATCTTTTTTAATCAATAGGGGAATAGAGGTGGCATATGCCCGATCTAGTCTGTGATGATGACATAACAGGTTCCACCAAGCTTGGTACGAGATTTTAGCAGCATCCTTCCAATTGGTGGTAATGATCTGAAAAGTAATAGCTATAAACAAGTCAATAAATTTACCCACGCTTCCCTGGGTTCTCCATATAGGAGAGGAGACACCCAGAAAAGCGTGCACAGTATCAAAAGGAACATTGGTGGTTAAAATTTCATTCAATTTCTTCCAAATGAGTAACCAAAAACCAGAGGGCAGAGAAAGAACATATGAAGTAAATCACTATTTTCGTGAGGGCAAGACCAGCATTTCGTAGCATCCAACAAGATGAACTTATGGAGATCTGTAGGAGTGAGAAAAAGCCTATTAGAGAAGTATTATAGAGTGTGCGTTGTACTTGCAGAGCATGAGGAGGTGTGAATTTTTGCTCAGATGGAGCCCCAAGTCTGAAACGAAAATTCCTGCCAAATCATTATCCCATAGAAGTTCTATACTGGATTTGGTTCTAGGATCAGCGGGGTGAGATAATATCTTATATATATCGGATGCCTTGAACTGAGTAGAGAAATCTAGAGAGAGAGTGAGTGTCCGTGTGAGGCTAAGGAGGAGTACTGGGAATGGAGTTGAATTATAGATGATCTGAGGTGAGAATAATGAGGAGCATGTAAGAGAGATATGCCATACTTCTCTTGGGTCTCCGTGAAGTCCATGAGAGACCTGTCAATCATCAAGTGCTCAAATATAATAATGCCTTTATCAATCCATTCTTTCCAAAATAGAGCTCTGTTTTTAATCTTTAAGTGTTTGTTGTACCAAACAGGAGTGTGTACAAAATTATCCGAGTGAGAAAGATGAATTTTAAACAAAGAAGTTACAACTACAGTAGAGTGGGTGAAAGTAGGTGATAAGAAACGTCTGGGGGGCTGAGATAAACGAGTGGCAGCAGTAAAAGAGAACGGTACATATTGGGATTGTTCTAGTGTGCTTTAAGCCATTAAAGGTCAATGTGAGGAGCCGGTTAAAAAGGTCCAAACTTGTTTTAGGGTGAATACAGAATGATAACATCTAAGATTAGGAAAATTAACCCCTCCTAATTCTTTGGGCTGCTGAAGTTGAATAGGTGAAATCCTAGTCGTACGATGATTCCATAGGAATTTGGTGAATGAGCTGTTAATAATATTAAAGAAAGAAAGTGGGATAGTGATTGGGAGCATGGAGAGATAAAAATTGATGATCGAAAGCAGCATCATTTTAATTGTAGCTAGTCTACCCCACCAGGACAAAAATAGTGCGGACCAACTGTCAATGAGTGCCAAACGTTTTTTAAGTATATCTGCAAGGTTGATTTTAATGGTTTCTTTGATACTATTAGTGTAGAGGATACCTAAGCATTTAATACTCACGGAGTTCCATTTGAACCCCATATCTTGAAACATATGAGAAAAGCAAAGTTTATTCAATGGCATAACCTCTGATTTATCAATATTAAGTTATTAATATATAAGTTTATAACCAGAGACTAGAGAATTTTCTTTCAGCAAAGAGAAAAACGCCGGCAAAGAGGTAGTGGGGTTGGAGAGGTATAGCAAAAGGTCGTCCTTGTATGCAGTAAACTTAATATCTGTATGTTTAAATTGGAATCCCATATATTGTGGAGAACGTTGAAGTTTTTCCAAAAAGGGTTCTAGGGCAAGAATAAATAAAAGTGGGGCTAAAGGGCACCCTTGTCTAGTTCTTCTGTGGAGTGGAAAGTATTTGGATTGACGTCCGTTCACCCAAATGGAGGTGGAGGGTGCAGAATATAACAACTGGTTGTATCTAAGAATGGGGGGCTAATGCCATGCCATTTCAATGCTCCAAAAATGAATTCCCAATTTACTCTGTCGAAGGCTTTTTCAGCCTCTAACGTAATTGCAGCAACTGGTGAATCCACCTTGGAGGCTAAATGAATAATATTAAGGAAAGTCCAGGAGTTATCTGTAGTGGAACGCCCTTTTACAAACCCTGATTGATATATATTAATAAGGTCTGGAATTATCTGATTGATATGAAGGGCTAATAATTTGGCAAAGATCTTACAGTCGGTATTAATTAGGGAGATGGGTCTGTAATTTTTACAATATGAGAGGTCTTTGTCTTTTTTTGGGATCAAATACAGCATTGCTTGAGTGAAAGAACCCTGTGTTTCACCGGAGGCTAGGAAATGATTTATGAGGACTAACCACTGAGGGACCAGAAATTGTTTGAAATTAAGGAAAAAACGTACAGTAAAACCATCCGGACCAGGTGTTTTGTCT
This sequence comes from Calotriton arnoldi, assembly GCA_963921515.1. Classification (NCBI taxonomy): domain Eukaryota; kingdom Metazoa; phylum Chordata; class Amphibia; order Caudata; family Salamandridae; genus Calotriton; species Calotriton arnoldi. The sequence continues at coordinate 135,163 of CAWUFW010003857.1, read as the reverse complement.
TTGGGACGTTAATTAATAGCGTTTGTGATTTCTTGTTCTAATATTGGACTATCGAGGGATCTGAGATCAAGGTGGTTATCAGAGGGTTTGGGAATGGTTTGAACGAATGAATCAATTTGATCAGCAGAAGGGGTCAACTTGGGGGTGACCTTGACTGGTAGGTCGCTCCCCCACCACACAGCTCCGTCTGTGTGCCCTGCTGCTGCCCCTGATTGTGCTCGTTTTTTTTCCTTTCTGTGCCCCCTTGCTGCCCCTGATTGTGATCGTTTTTCCTTTCTGTGCCCCCTTGCTGCCCCTGATTGTGATCGTTTTTTCCTTTCTGTGCCCCCTTGCTGCCCCTGATTGTGATCGTTTTTTCCTTTCTGTGCCCCCTTGCTGCCCCTGATTGTGATCGTTTTTTTCCTTTCTGTGCCCCCTTGCTGCCCCTGATTGTGATCGTTTTTTCCTTTCTGTGCCCCCTTGCTGCCCCTGATTGTGCTCGTTTTTTCCTTTCTGTGCCCCCTTGCTGCCCCTGATTGTGCTTGTTTTTTTTCCTTTCTGTGCCCCCTTGCTGCCCCTGATTGTGCTCGTTTTTTCCTTTCTGTGCCCCCTTGCTGCCCCTGATTGTGCTCGTTTTTTCCTTTCTGTGCCCCCTTGCTGCCCCTGATTGTGCTCGTTTTTTCCTTTCTGTGCCCCTTGCTGCCCCTGATTGTGATCGTTTTTTTCCTTTCTGTGCCCCCTTGCTGCCCCTAATTGTGATCGTTTTTTCCTTTCTGTGCCCCCTTGCTGCCCCTTATTGTGATCGTTTTTTCCTTTCTGTGCCTGTTTCCCGCCGCTGCGCCCCTGCGGCCCCGCCCCCTCACTGCCCATTCGCTGCCCCATTCCCTGCTCCTCCCTCCCACCTCCCCATTTATGGCGGCCGCTGCGCGCCTAAGGCAAGCCCATCTGCGCCCGGTCCGCGCCGTGGCCGCGCCCAGCGCCAGACCCCCTGTTCCGGGCATCCCCGCGCCCGCCACATCAACAGACGCCGATACGACGCCAGCACCCTCCACGCACTCAACCCCCGGAAAAGATCACGCCTGCTACCAGGCCACCCCGAAGCGCACCCAAGGGCCCTTCACCTGCCGGAACTGCAGCTTCGCCAGCACCCGCCCGCCAAACCACCGCCCAGGAAAGAACCCAACTACCTCAGATGCATCCTCCTCAACACCCGCTCCGCCCGCAAACACGCCATCGAACTCTGGGACCTTCTCGACTCAACCTCCCCAGACATCGCATTCCTGACGGAGACCTGGCTGAATCCCGCTTCAGCCCCCGACATCGCCATTGCCATCCCGGACGGATACAAGATCACCCGCAGGGACCGCACCAACGGAGTCGGAGGAGGCATCGCCATCGTCCACAGGAACACCCTCAGAGTCTCAACCAACACCGACGACACCCTCAGCACCGCCGAACACATGCACTTCCAGATCCACACCGATCCCAACACCACCCTCAGAGGAACCCTCATCTACAGACCCCCGGACTCCCGACCACAGTTCAGCGATTCCATCGCTGACTTCGTCAGCACACACGCCATCGCCTCCACGGACTACATCCTCCTCGGGACCTGAACTTCCACCTCGAGAACAACAAGGACACCAACTCCACCACCCTGATCGACAACCTCGCCACCCTCGGACTCAGACAGCTCGTGACTACACACACCCACGCCGCCGGCCACACGCTAGACTCCATCTTTTCCGCAAGCCCACACGTCTCCTTCAACCACACCTCCGAACCCCACTGGACTGACCACCACTGCATCCACTTCACCTACAGGAAGCCCACCACACACCACACCACCGAACAAATGCCTCGCCGCTGCTGGAGCAGAGTCACGGAAGACCAGCTAACCACAACCCTCGCCCTGAGCCCACCCGCCGAACCCTCCGACCCCAACACCGCCGCCCGCAACCTCAGACAGTGGATCGACGACTGCGCCAACACCCTCGCCCCGCTCAAGAATCCGCCCAACAGCCACACCAGCAAGAAAGCCACCTGGTTCACCGAAGACCTCCAGGCCTCCAAACGAACATGCCGAAAACTGGAGAAGATCTGGCTCCACGAACGGACAGCGGACAGCTACGCCGCCCACAAGAGCGCCACCCGCAATCACCATCACCTCATCAGATCCGCCAAAAGGGCCTCACTCAAAGACCGCCTAGACAACAACACACACAACATCAAAGAGCTCTTCAACATCGTGAAGGAACTCTCCAACCCCAGCTCCAACACCAACGACATCCAGCCGTCGCAAGACCTGTGCGACTCACTGGCCACCTCCTTCCACCGCAAAATCGCCGACATCCACGACAGCTTCAACACCACGACCGCCCCGGCAACCACCGAGACCACTGCCCCCACAACCACCAACCGCCTGCTCTCCTGGACCAACATCAACGACGAGGACACCAGCGAGATCATGAACACCATCCACTCCGGTTCACCGCTAGACCCGTGCCCTCACCACATCTTCAACAAAGCCAGTACAGCCATCGCGCCCCATCTCCGGAAAATAATCAACATCTCCTTCGAGACAGCAACCTTCCCGGAAAGCTGGAAGCACGCCGAGATCACCGCCTTAGACAAGAAACCCAAGGCAGACCCCAAGGACCTCAAGAACTTCCGACCCATCTCTCTGCTCCCGTTCCCCGCGAAGGTCACCGAGAAAATCGTCAACAAACAACTGACCCGCTACCTCGAGGAGAACAACATCCTGGACCCTTCCCAGTCCGGCTTCCGCAGCAACCACAGCACCGAAACCGCCCTCATCGCCGCCACCGATGACATCAGGACCCTGCTAGACAACGGAGAAACAGCAGCCCTCATCCTCCTGGACCTATCAGCCGCCTTCGACACGGTCTGCCACCACACACTACGAACACGCCTTCACGACGCCGGGATCCAAGAGAAGGCCCTGGACTGGACCACATCCTTCCTTTCCGGCAGAACACAAAGCGTCCGCCTCGCCCCCTTCCGATCCAAGGCCACCAAGATCATCTGTGGCGCACCCTAAGGCTCCTCCCTCAGCCCAACGCTGTTCAACATCTACATGGCACCCTCGCCCACGTCACCTGACAGCACAACCTCAACATCATCTCCTACGCCGACGACACCCAGCTGATCCTCTCCCTCACCAAAGACCCTCACACCGCCAAAGCCCACCTCCACGAAGGAATGAAGGCCGTCGCCGAATGGATGAGGACCAGCCACCTGAAGCTGAACTCGGACAAGACGGAGGTCCTCATCCTTGGTTCCAACCCTTCAGCCTGGGACGACTCCTGGTGGCCAACATCACTGGGAACAGCCCCGCCACCCACCGACCACGTACGCAACCTAGGGGTCATCCTCGACCCCACCCTCTCCATGACTAAGCAGGTCAACGCTGTTTCCTCATCCTGCTTCAACATCCTCCGAATGCTCCACAGGATCTTCAAGTGGATCCCCACCGAAACAAGAAAAACAGTCACCCAGGCCCTCGTCACCAGCAGGCTGGACTACGGAAACGCCCTCTACGCAGGAACGACGGCTAAGCTCCTGAGACGGCTGCAACGCATCCAGAACGCCTCTGCACGTCTTATCCTCGACATCCCCCGACGCAGCCACATCACACCCCACCTGAGAGACCTGCACTGGCTCCCTGTCAACAAGAGGATAACCTTCAAGCTCCTCACCCACGCACACAAAGCACTCCACAACTCCGGACCAGCCTACCTCAACAGACGACTCAGCTTCTACACCCCCACCCGCCAGCTCCGCTCGATCAGCCTCGCCCTCGCCACAGTCCCCCGCATCTGGAAAACGACCGCCGGCGGCAGATCCTTCTCCCACCTCGCCGCCAAGACCTGGAACACCCTCCCCACCAACCTCCGACAGACCCAAGACCTACTGGCCTTCAGAAGACTCCTCAAGACCTGGCTCTTCGATCAGTAGCAGCACCACCCCCCTCTTCCCCCAGCGCCTTGAGACCCTCGCGGGTATGTAGTGCGCTTTATAAGTGACATGATTGATTGATTGATTGATAGAGAGAAGAATAGTAGTCAGTGAAACACTCGAGAATCTTAGTATCTGTAATGTGTCTGATTCCTGCGCTATCTGTGATGGCAATGATCTTGGATTTTTGTTTTTTAATTTTAAGATAATTGGCTAGGGATTTGCCAGCTTTATTCCGGCCACCATACATTTTAGCGTTAAATTTAAGGAGATTGTTGCAGGCATTATCCCAGGATTATTTATTATATTGCATTTTAGCTTTAATGAGATTGAACAAAGTATCAGAACAGTTTGTGGTAAAGTATTCGTGCTCTAGGGCCTTGATTTGTTTTAGAATTAATGTTGCATCTGTAAGTGCTTTCTTTTTTTTCCAGGAAACAAAGTCTATTATAAATCCTCTAGAAGTGGCTTTGAAAGCATCCCAAATAAAATGAAATTGTGAAACATAGAAGAGAGTATTATTGAAAAATTCCTGCATAAACTGTTTAAATTGTTCAACAAATTGAGTGTCCAACGGAAGGGCATTGTTAAAACGCCATCGGTCTGAGGTAGGTGCGGATGTGGGATAGTCCATAGCTAAAATGATGGGGGCATGATCAAAGATGAGAATGGACCCAATCTCTGCATTTGTCATGCATTGAAGAGATGATTGGATGAGAAATAAATAATCTATTCGGGAATGAGATCTGTGAACAGGGGAGAAGAAGGGGAATTCAAAGACATTAGGGTGGGAAATTCTCCATGCATCCAACAACCCTCTAGATGTAATAGCCTTGTGGAAAGTCTTTTGCATTTTATTGGGGATGAATTTGGTTTGGGTTTCCCGGTCTAAAAAAGGATCCATAAGTTCTTGCAATAACGCTAAGTGACATTACAAATTAGCAAGTTGAGATAATACACGTTGTTTTTTAACTGGATTGCAGATACTCTTAACATTCCATGAGATAATATGTAGTCCACTAAAAACGTATTCAAAATTAAGCACAAAAATACATGAAACTTAAAAAAAAGTATAATAGGTGAGTTGCAAAAGGCAGAGTGTCATTAAGCGGTACAAGTCCTGAAAGGAAATAAATCCAAAAAACTGAAAAAAACAGATAAAGGCCAGAAAAAAGGAAAGATAAGAATTGAGAAATAGGAAGAAAAGTAAAACAGCTAGCCTGATGTACCCAATTAAACATGCCAGGTAGAGAATAGTAAAAAAGCACAAAAATGAAAATGTAGAGACAAAGAGAAGCTGCAATAAAATAGAGGGCATAGAGGAAAGGAAAAAAGTAGAAGAAAAGGAAGGGATGAAGGGGTTTGGAAGGAGAAGCAAAAGGAGAACACAGTCTCCTTGAAATGTAACCAAAGAAAACATGACAAAAAGCCAAAAGACTTTAGTCATAATATTCACAAACAAAAAGAACATTAATATAGGAGGGGCAAAAAGGACAGAGGCCACCCCAGAGAGGGACACCGAGGAAGAACAAATTTACTGACAACAAAAAATCAGAAAACTGTAGTCTAGAAACGTAAACATAAGCAATACAATGGAAGGAAACTTACTGAACATTGGGGGAGACAATGCAACGGAGTGAAGCATACACAACAAAACAGATGGACAATGCGGATAAGGACATCAGCGTCGAACAAGATACGAAGGGGAAACCTGTGGAACATGTAATAAAATATTTCAAGTTTTGCTCAGTTCCATAGCTTCTCTCTTGTGAACTTGGATACATTTCCTAAGCTCTGCAGGATCCTCAAAATTGAAAGTTCTGTCCTTGTAGGTTACTTTGAAGAAACATGGATGAATAAGGCAGTAGTGGGCATTCATGGATCTCAGCGTTGGTCTGAGGTCTAGAAACTCTTTTCGGCGATTGGCAATAGGCTTAGAGACATCTTGACTGAAGAAGATGTCTTGGCCGGACCAAAGCATCTGTTTATGTTGCTTAACTGCATTGAGGATCGCCATGAGATCGGACTATAATAAGAAATATGCAATGATTACCCGCGGTTTGTTTGAGGATGATGCATTCTGGGGGCCAATCATGTGTGCCCTTTGAATATTGAGATCAGTAGATTTCGGCAAACCAACTATATGAGGAACATCAATCTTCAAAAAGGAGATCATATCCGAACCTTCGGAGCCTTCAAGAATTCCATAAACTCGTAGGATGTTGCGCCTGTTTCGGGTTTCTAAATCTTCTGTAGTTTTCTTCAGTTGCTCAACCTCTCGAGAAATAATGTCCACTTTGGCAACAGCATCTTGTGCATCACTAATCTTTTGTTCTACATCCAAAATCCTTGAGTCCAAACCAGACCATTTCTCCTCAATTATTTGAAGTGTTGCAGTGGTATCCGTCAAAAAAGGTTGAATATTGCGCAATTCGTCCATAATGTCCTCCACAGTCAGAGGAAGAGGTGATTTCGTTTGGGAGGACGTATCTTTTTTGACTCATTTGTTGGTATTGCTGACCGAGTCTTTGCGACCACTAGTATTAGAACCAGCAGCCCCTTGGGGCTTGTTTGGGTGCATGGGATCCATGTTCGAGACAATGTATATCCACAGGACCTTAGAAAAACCTCTCTCAAGGCAGAAGAATCCGAGTCCACACACACTACTATATGGCTGTAAGTTGAGCTAACAATCCAGATGAGGACCTGACTGAAGATGCTAGCATGAGTAGCCTTAATATCATATGAGGAGAAAGTGAAGGCATGTGATGGGGAGAACAATCATCCGTAGCTAATTATACATTTTCATTGTAAAATAGCAATAATAATGCTGAAAAGAACCCAAATGGCCAAAAAAGACCGACCACAGGGGCATTACCACTGCGCTGTCTTCTGTGGAATGTGCGAGTATCAGGCGAACAAAATGGCGGCCGCAATGCGAGGCGTCATTGGGTCAGAAGAAAAAGAAAAAAAAGTATCCAAATAGACCGTTTTAAGGTCTGAAAAACTTGCCCCGGCGCTCCACACCGCTTCAGACGAGGAAATCCATCGTTGGCAGAAGAAAGCCCTTCGACTCCGACGATTCCTCGGTGTCGCAGAGCTGCTCTACGGTGCGGCCATCTTGTTTCGCTGCCGCCGCGTGCCTCTCCTAAAATGGACTTGTGATTAGAATATTATAGTGGTTTGCTACTTCTGTTGTTGGTACAGCAGCCAGGGCTATTAGTTTTTTAATTTGGTAAGTAAAGTTGCTGTTTCTTGCATATTCTATGCTTAGTGTTGATTTTTAGAGATGTTTCCATATATTTTGGTTGAAATGATAATAGCATCCTTGTATTGCTGAATGTGGATATATTTTGAAAATTGCCTGGATCATTGCTTGCTCGAAATCTATTAGTATTTTTTGTGGGAAGTAGTTTTCTGTTTGTTGTATAATTATTGTTAGTGGTTCTATATAGGTTGCATTTTGTTTGTTGGGGAGTAGGGCGTATATGAAAGTGATGTTAGTTTCTTGATATTCGCCATGGATAGTATAAAGTTGATAAAATGGTTTGAGACAGACTTTAAATGTCCCATCCATCATCCATGTTTCACATTGTTTTAATTTTTGGATGTTGGTGTTGGTAGCAAAGATGATAATTCTTTTTTTATGACTATTGTAGTCATAAAGAATGAATTTTTCATCTTTGTGTGTTACTGTAATTTCTAGTAAAATTTCAATTTCTGAGAATGTTTTGGGGGGTGGTAGTGTTTGAGCAGTTGATCGTTTAGTTCAGACTCTGAGGCGTTTTAGGGTTGGGATGGAAGGTAATAGCCCTATTACATGTTCAGGAACACGGGTTAGCACATTTTTTTATATTTCTGTGCTAGTTTGTTGTGAGCTGGTGCTTGCTTCTTTGATGCTATCTAAAACATCTCTAACCTCTATTTCTGTGGTGTTGGGGGGGTTGTGTTCTCTAACATTGATAACACTTGTTTCTATTGTCGTTGCTCTCCCATAGCAAGAATTGGAGTAGTATTTAGTACATTTCCAATGTGTTTTATTTTCTGTTATTTTTCTTTTGTGTAACTGTAGCCCATGTAGCATAGAAGCAGTTTTCCTTAATGTGAGGAAATTAACTTTGCCCCTTCAGTCATTTTCTTTGTGTATCTGTGAATGTATGTATATATATATATATATATATATATATCCACCACCAAATATCCAACAAAGGACAGTAGAGCACTCCTCAGGTTTCAGACGCAATTTATTGCATCCAACAGATACGTTTTGGCAATTAGTGTCTTTCTCAATGTTGATTCAATAAAGGTTTAGTCAATTTCACATCCATTTCCTTGAAACTCAGCGCTTCGCTCTTATTTGATGATTCATCTGAGGCATTGACAAAGGACTGCAGTATTGCTATGAATCAGACGCTCTCCTTTCAAATAAGTGATGACCTGATTACATTTCCGCATTACTTCAGGTGACGGCGCACCAGTTCCTGAATCTCTTATGGGTTCCATTTCAGGCCAGTCTACTGCAATTTTACACTCTGTACACAAGTCGCTTGGAACCACAATGTCAAAGAAGGTATCTAAATCTTTCAACAGTACCTTTGAAACCTTCACAAATCTCTTGACTTTTCTATACCATTCAACTGGCTTTTCTCTTAGTTTCGGAAAACCATTTGTAAAGGACAATATATCTGGCCTGGTCCAGGGGACATGTACATATCTCCCTCCTGGTACTTCTCTCATGGGATAGATTGTTGTTTCTGTATTTCCAATATCCCCTCATATGCATGGGCAGGGGTTCTCCTTTTGCTTCCTTCTTTTTAGCCCACCTGCCTTCCCACCTTTCCAAATCACTCCATTATCCAAGTGTGAAGAATAATTCTTTGATTTGCAATCTCTTTCCTGATGGATTTAAACCCTCCAAATCATTGTCACAAAAATTCAACTGATACATTTTTTGCAATGACTTTGACTTTTGTTTATTTTCTACATACTTTTGGGTCACTTCAGCAAATTTTTAATGTGTATGTCTAGCCCTCCTGGTGATATCGTTGCATAGAAACAGTAACTCATTGTTCTGATAGCTTGAAATTTTTCCTGAACTAATAAGTCCCAAAATCATCTCTTCATATACCCCATGCCTAATATTAAAAAGCAACAAGCTACCGGTTCCAAGGTAGTCTTCCCAGCTTTGGAGGTTTATAGATATAGAGCTCAGATAGCAGCCCTATATGGAGCGGAACTATGGGGTGGGGAGAATCTGAACCCAAAAGTTACGGGAGAAAACAAAGTGATTCGGATGCTAACATGTCTCCACCAAATACACCTTTGATTCCACTGTTTTATGACACTGGTATCAAGAGACTGGAACATCTAGCAGTATTGAGACCTCTATTAGATTGAATACAAAGTTGAGTCACAGAAGAACTAAGGGGCTCATGCATCATTCTAAATACCAGTCGCTAAAGGGCAGATTTTGACTGGTATTTTTGCATTTATGCAAATTCGCAATTTAAGTAAACGCGAAATTTGCGATTACTTAAATTGCGAATGCATTTAGGGAATTGCAAATTGTGATTCCCTAAATGCAATGCATGATGCAATTTTAAATTGCGATTTCGTAATTCGGGATCGCAAATTACCATCAATTTAAAGTTGATGGTAATTTACGAAAACTTTGAAAAATGCACTAAAGTGCATTTTTCAAATGTGGTAACATTTTTCCATCTAGATTTTTGTTTTTTTCACATCGAAATGCATAAAAGTCACAACTTCTTGAACCTCAAAGTATTTAATTCTACATTCTCCCTTTTATTATTTGAGAGACATTGTTTTTTCATGCAATCCTTTATTTTTAGAACCCTCCTTTTTACGATATGTTTTTTTTTCAGACCAAAAAGCATAACTTTGAATAAAGAAATTGTGCTTATTAACTTAGCTCTGCAGCTGCGGCACACACTAGGCTTTGGAGACCATGTCCTGTGGGAGGCCAACAGCTAAAGTAGGAGTTCCAGTGCTTTATAAAAGCATGGAGACGGTAAAAGACTTCCATGTGCATCATTGAATCCTCTATGCCCACTGAGCTCATGTTTGCTCTACCTCGGCTCTTGCCTCCAAGTTTTATTTTGGAATTAATGTTAAGGTCCTGTCCTGTGCTCCTGCTCTGGCTGCTTTCTCTTGTCAGTGAAGCTGGATGTTGTCCCTGTGCACTTCTGTCTCAGCTCACGACATCTCTTTCTGCAGTGATAACACTTTGCAGCTTTTATGATTCTGCCCTTTCAGGTGCGACTTGTGTTTGGAGTGTTATCAAAGGTAAGTAGACCTTGTTCAAAGGAAACGTAGAAATGGAAAGGATTTGGCTCTGCTTTTTTCTTGCCTGAGTCACACAAGTTTAAACTCGTACAAAATAATAACAAGACTATTGGGACAATACCAGGTAAAAACTCCCACTGGTGCCTGTGTTCTTGTCATGAAAACACCACAGAAAATGCCAGTACTGATAATCATTCATTCATCCTTTCGTCCCAAGATCAAAAGACCTAATCAATCTGATCTGGAAAAACTTTTTTTTATCATTTTTAGTTAATTTTGTTCTTTTTGAATTGTTTTTTAGAAAGAGATTCTTTTTTAAATGTTCTGACATAGACCTTTTTACATATTAAACATGCACTGAGAACACAACAACATAAGTCATTAAATAACACAAAATATTGTCAATATACAAACAAATCACATAACATTACAAATCTATAAAACACATTTTTCGCTCTGGTTCTGTATGATGTTTTCTATCCACAGTTTCATAAACCCACAGTGCCTCTGGAAATTGTGTATATTGATAGTTTTTCAGTTTATTTCAGAGGCAATGGCAAAATGGTGACCCAACTCTGCACACTTCATGTGTATAGCAATTAAAAAGTACAGATGTTTGGTGAGCACGAATGGTATTTCATCCACATGAACGCCTATTTAGTCAACAATAAAACAGTTGACGTGTTTCGAACCCACTTAGATTACTTGCCAGGTTCTCCTCAGGACACAGAACAAATAAAGAGCTGAAAAGTTAGAGAAAAGAAAATTACTGTAGTTTCAAAAAATGATGATCACATTCATTCGTTATCCACTTGGACCCCATTCATCCCAATTAATTTACCTCTGTCTCTTTAAACCAGGCTTCAATCTCCTTGCTTTTATCCACTTGTTCACCATCCAGTGACACTTGCCACCGAGGGCATCACTATAAAACAACGTCCAAAATAAACTGTTAGACTATCACGTCATGTCAACCTAAGTGAGAACAATAAAATGTGTTGGCTGAATGAATGCTTACTTGTATAATGGAAAATGCGACCTCAGGCTCGCCTTTTCTTGTTCAAATTTTTCTCACCACTTTCTCTCTGTTGAGTAAGCCAAAAGACCAGAGTGTCAGACAAACACTTTACCATTTACTCTTGTATCGACCAACTAGCTTATTTTTTAAAAAAGAACAAGTGTCTCTATTAGGGAGACCTTCTTATGTCCAAGAAAGCACAAGAATGATTTCGGGAAATTTTAGGCATCGGCTCTCTGTTTGGTAAGCCAAATACTTTCCCATTTACTCCTGGGTTGACCAACTCGCTTTTTTTTAGAAAACCAGCCAGTGTCTCTAATAAGGAGACCTCTGTGTGTCTAATTGTGCACGAAAATGATTGCGGGAAATTTTAGACATCGGCTAGCTCGATCTCGAGCCCGGTCTGACATGCAGTCATCCGGTTGAAGGAATTAAATATTTGCTCAATGGTAATACACATTTCTTAACACGTGCGTTTGGATCTGACGCTTTGGGTTTTACTCATGCGTCTGGGCTTGCATGTGTCAGTATTGAAGCTGCATTGTCTTGCTTTATTCGAAGACATGTCGTTTCATAATTGTGGATAATCTGTTGCCAAGTACCTAGAAATTATCCTTACAAATTCAAGCAGACTCCTGTTGGTGTCCCAAAGAAGCTCTGTTCACTTTGAGCACGCCATTAGATGAGATATCGGAATATCATGTTCGGCTAAGACAACCGATGTAGCACGAGAGAATGCCAAGCGGCAAAGTTATGAGTTTAGTGAGAGCCACTTACTTGTATCCACTGTGTTCGCACGCGGCGGTCTTACTCCGAGGTGAAACAGGTCGCGAGAGACGGCCGGTTCATCGGCGGCTTGTTTAAAGCTATTTCCGCTTTACGTGGTTTTTTCTTCGAACAAGGAACAACTTTATTGGTATCATGGATTACTTCTAGCTATTAGGTCCCGTACTTTATGTATAGTTTTGCAATCAACTGCAATTGGGACAGGACTCGGCGACCTATTAAAACTCTTTCCAGTTGTCAAGATTGGTTGGGGCAAGGAACAACTATAATGATATTCTGGAGTACTTCTCGCTTATGTATCCAAAGCTTTATTCAAAGTTTTGCAATCAGTTCCCATGAGTCAATGCGAATGGGACCGCACCGAATACATAAAGTGGGACAGTTAATGTTTTTTTAATGTGGCCTTCGTCTTCCTGAGTGTATGTGCACAGAAAGTGCTTATACTTTGTGTCTCAGTTTGTGCAGGACATCAAATTAGATAAGCCAGGCTACATTGTATCTGGTACAAGTGAAAACAAAAACACTGAGAATGCAGAATAAATTGAGGTTCATCGAGGAACAGTGCCTCAAACATGTCATATTGTAAGAGCTATAAGCAATCCTTGTAAAACGTGCACCTGTCTGCGGAATTCTTATAGTTGCTCGAATATGAGCCACAATCAGTTATTCTAAAAGAGCTAGGAGAAAGAATGTAGACATCTCATAATAAAAAACGTCTTTTCGCTAGAGATCAATTAGGTCGTCAATGTTTCCATAGTGAGTCTATACCGGTATGCTCACAGAGAAGATTTCACACTAGAATGTGGTCAAGCTAGATGGCCTCCATACTTGAGATCAGGTAAATGAATCATATCTAGCAGTAGAGGTGAGTGGTGCTCATACGTTTTGTAACTCTGTCAATTCATTGAGGCCATTATTTACAGAGTTGAATTTGACAATAAGGAACGCCTCTAGCTGGGTCAATTTCTGCTCCAAGTCACCTCCTCTGTCGTTCAGTTCAATAGACAAAATCACTGTCCACTTTAGATCAGTTTCTGTGTGGTTACTTTCCAACCAATGCGTCACCGGAGGTGCTGTAATTATACGTTTCCGGATCCGCGATTTGTGTTGAGAAATGCGCTGGCGTATCTCTTGGTTAGTTTTCCCAATGTAGAGTTTGTTACATGGGCAGATTATTCCGTACATGACATTCTTTGTTTTACAATTTGTAAATGTATTATGTTTCCAGTTCTGCGACTCATGAGAGAACAAATTACCTTCAATTGTCTGGCTGCAGCAGACACATGTCCCATATTTATGATGTCCTCGGATTGGAGGTAAATTAAGGTATTGGCGCATGTCCATCTTAGATGATGGTTTTGGAAGGGAAGCACGGACTAGTTGATTGCCCAAGCTTTTCTCTTTTCTGAAGGCAAACAATGGTTTCTTAAAAGAATTGTCCCAGTTGGAAATCAAATGCCAGTTTTGGTTGATGATTTTTTAAAATTGATTTGATTTTGTACAGAATGTGGATACACACACCAGTTGCTCCAATTGTGATTTAGTTTTTTTAGATAGTAATTCTTCCCGTGGTGTCCACCAAGCTCTTTTCATTGATCTTTTTAAGAGTCGTTTGGGGTAGCCACGATCTTTAAGTTTGGAGATCAGGTTGTTGGCATGGAGTTGAAACTCGTCCTTCTCTGTGCAATTTCTACGGATCCTTAAAAACTGGCCGTACGGGAGATTATCTCTTAAACTCCAGGGGTGATGGCTGTTGTAATGTAGGGCCTTATTTCTATCCTTTGGCTTTGTGTAAAGTGTTGGTTTAAGTCGTCCTTCCGATGCGTATACCTCTACATCCAATAATGTGATGTGATTGTCATTATGGTGGACACTGATATTAATGTAGAATTGCATAAGTGTCTCCTCTGTGCCAGTCCATATAAAGAATATATCGTTGATATATCTAACCCACCCCGATATTTGATGTTGAAATGGGTTATTTTTAAAGACAAATCTTTCTTCATATTTGGCCATGTATAGTACGGCAAATTCTGGAGTGAATGGCCAACCCATCGCGGTTCCTTAAACTTGGTAATAAAAGTCTTCACCAAACTTGAAGTAATTCCGCTTCAGACAGGTTTTTGCCAACTTGATGATGAAATCAGTTGGCACTTGTTCGGGTTTGGGTCTTGAGTCAAGGAAAGATTCTATTGCCTCAAATCCATCTTCTTGAGGAATTTCCGTGTACAGGGACACGACATCAAATGTGACCAATCTCTGTGTTGTCTCCATGAACTCAATGTCCTGAATTGCATTTAAAAATGCATAGTGTCTCTTAGATATGGAGGGACTTGTTCCAAAAAAGGCTTAAGGAAAAAATCAACATATTTCGCGGTCGGTTGCAGGAAATCTTAGACATTGGCTAGCTTGCTCTCGAGCCCGGTCTAACATGCGGTCGTCCGGTGAAGGAATTAAATATTTGCTCAATGGAAATACACATTTCTTAACACGTGCGTTTCAGCACGACAGGAGCTGGAGGAGGAAAGCGATGTTGGTTATATTTATATTTTATTTTATTTTATGTATTCTATTTTATTTTAGTTTATTTTACTCAATATAATATTTTATTTTTTGTAGTTGGCTTCCATCTTATCACTGGATCAGGCCGTTATCTTCTCTCCAGTAAAACCCATTTATTGTTAAACACATGACGCTTACAGTGATAGTTTTATTTACCAGCAAACCTCTGCCAAGGACTCCAACTTCATGTGAATTGATCTTTGCACAATTCACAGTCGTGCACAAAATGTCTGCACTTTCTGGGTTTTAGGACCACAGTGAGCATTCCTTCACACTGTAGCACTGTCCAGACAACAATTCCTGCCTCTTTTAGATTGACGTGTGCCCCACGGAGGGCAGACATTACTACAGGGGGGAGGAGTGGGCTCTGATCTGCAGAGGAGCTGTTGCAATAAAGTGGAACACCCTCCCCTGCACCCCCGCTCTTCACCCTCGCTGACCGACTTCAGGAAGGGGCTCAAGACCTGGCTCTTGGACTGAGACCTACACAAGCGCCTGGATACCCTCGCTGGCGAAAAGCAGCGCTCTATAAATTATGCATGATTGATTGATTGATGCATGGCGAGTGGAGAGGGGAATGTGGCTCATGGTTCAATTTAAAGAGCTGAATATTTACCAGAATATTTAGAAGCTATTCAATGTCATCCACTAAAAGTCGACCCAGTGATAGTTCAGACTGCAGTCGCAGCTGTCTCGTGATGTTTTGAGGAAGGCTGGGGGCGTAGCTAACAGCGGTGCAGCTGGTGCAGTGCACCGGGCCCAGAGGTGGGAGGGGGACCTACTACAACAGCCCACTGAGCACAGTGAGGGCACATAAATAACTCTGCTGGAGTTCCAGAAGTGAACGAGCATTATAGATCACTTTTATTTTTACCATATCACTTTTGCTGTGAAATCGAAGACAGAGGGCAAATGTCAGTCTAGACTTCTGACAAATTGCTTCTAGCATAGAGAATGGAGTGTTTTGTAAAGTGAACTATTTAAAAATCCTGTAGGTGTGAGAGGAAATGCTTTAGGCTGTCCTTTTCTTTTAACATGCAACAAAATGTAAATACCTATAAAAGAACTGCACAGATATTTCAAAATAAATTAACAGGAAAGCACAAATGAAGCACTTTTTTCAAATTCTGAAGTGTGATGAAAATAAATATTTTAATAGGATCAAAACATATCAAGACACTTTACTTGGTTATGTGCAAATGACAATTATTCGTTGAAACCCAAGTTCCACGAATAACCGTTTGCGCTCTACAGTTTTATCAGTTAAATTTCATGTTATGCAAATTTAGTTGTGATTTCAATTTAAATGACAGTGGCTACCACACCACGCTTTAGTAACATACTTTCGACGGTGTGTTACTAAATGCAGAACCAGCTATATAATACACCCTTAACACTTTCCTGCTGAATGGGCGTGTGATGCTTGGATTTTCCGGAATTCCCATGAGGTCAGTGATGTCTAATTGATGGCAGCACCACCAGTTGGAAAATTGTTCCAGCACCACTGCCTACTAGGGCTGAAGGAGCTCTTAGAGCACTGGGAGCTCGCTGTTAGCGCTGTCAGATTTCCTTAGCTGCGGGAGTTAGACACTAGGGGGCAGATTTACGAGCCCCCTGCGCCACCAGTACATCACTTTTTGTGACGTACTGGTGGCGCAGGGGGCTGCTCCATATTTACAAGGAGAGGAAAAGCCACCCTGCGTGACTTTTCCTCTCCTTGTAAATACGGCCCCTTCACACGCAGCACTTTGCGGTGAAGGGGCGTTCCATGGGTGTTGCTGTGGGTGTTCCCACGCAACACTCATGGAACAAGACACATCTCCAGAATTACGAGAAATCGTAACTCTGGAGATGCGTCTGAAAGCTACGCCACCCTAGAGGTGGCGTAGCGAGGTGCACCGAGGAGAAATGTTTTCATTTCTCCTCGTTTGTTCCTCTTTCAATGTGTGCTGCATTCTGCAGCACGCATTGGAGGAGGAAAATGCCTGTAGTGATTGTTTTTGTGCAGGAAGGTGCCCCTTCCTGCACAAAAACTATCTCCCCACGACGCAGGCATCCTTGCACCATGGTGCAAGGGTGCCTGCACCGGCGCATGGCTGCAGTTTGTGTGCCAGCGCAGGGGGAAGCACAAGGATGCAACATATTCTTGTAAATATGTCGCATCCCTGTGCTTCAAAACTAACGCAGCGCAGCAAAATGACTTGCTGTACCCCGCTGCGTTAGTTCAATGTAAATCTGCCCCTGAGCACCTGCAAGGGCATCGCAAAGGCCCTATTACACATGCACTGAAAGGCTGAACTGCCTGCATGCTCACTTTTGCAAATGCAGAGTGCCATTTTATGGCAGCAGAGGTCAAAGTTATGCCCATGCTGCTCGTGACTTCTGAAGACACAACAGTCACAGTAATCACTGTGTTCAGCCTCATGGGTGGAGGGCAGACAATGGCAGTTAGGGAAAGAACATAGACTTACTTAGGACAGGGAGCTGGCACTGGGACAATGAATGATTTGAGTGTTATTTGTTTTATTTATTGCTAAAGAAAAAACAGGGGTAACTTTAACCAACTTTTTGGGGTCTTATTAAAGCCAGAAGCATCAATAGGTATTCTTCTGAAACCCCTGAAAACTGGCAAGAATCTTGGAAAATGAGATACAGAAAGAGGGGGCACTCGAGTAGCTGTTATACACATACACATATACATATACATATGGACTTCTTTACCTGGTGCACCTCCATATGCTTAACTATTATACAGAGTACTGTATTAGAAGTGAGCGAGCCCAAATAATTATATGGAGAGCCAAGTAAAGCGACTGTCTTGGCTCTACGAGCCCAAACTCAAACTAAGCCATGAGAACATTTGGCATAGAAATCGTGCAACAAATTTAGGTTGAAAAATGATAACGTGTCTTCAAAATACAAAAAAGTATATGTTTTTGACAAGTTTTTCACCTTAGTACATCGGATTTTAGCACTGGATTTAGAGGTGTTTGTTAAAAGAGATTTTTATACATGCACTTAGAAATATTCATGCCCCTATTCTTCACTCTGATGACAATACCTTCAGTGAACTAAGATTCAAGTCAGTTGTCATGTGTGGGCTATATTCTTATTTTACACAGAGCCACGTAAAAGTTCATTAAGTCAAACACATTCCATGCTCCATGTCTTTTAGGGAGATTTCTGTACAACACTCAGACTCATGTATCTGAAGGTTTTCTCATATGCAATAATGAATAAAATTGGAGGTATAATAAAATACAATAATTGCCTGAGATCACAAAATTTGGACACATGGCCAAGCCAGGATTGATCCCAGATTTTCTGTTCTCAAATTGTGCAATTCAGCTACAAGATTGGTATTCCTTTTTCACTCCTGTTTGACATCAAAGTTTAATGCTTGGTCTCTCATTCTAGGTGCAAGAGGTTTGAGCGTTGGTAGCAGGCAGAAGGCACAAAAAAGCTTACTTCATTTTAGGTTTGAGGGCTCAAGATGACTCTGCACAGTTGATCAGGTCTTTTGCCTCCTTATGCTTTATTGGAAGGTAGTTTTGTTGGGCAAAGGGAGCTTATACATCGCATTCATAGATTTAAAATCTGCCTTTGATCTCGTTCCAGGGACAAACTATGGTGGGTGCTCAGGGAGATGGGTATGCCATTGAGTATTCTTACACTCATTGTCAGGCTCCATAAAGAGAACTTTGCCAGGGTCAGATGGGGCAGCCAGGGACAGGTCACCAACCCCATTCAAGTACAGTGTGGGGTCCGCCAAGGCTGTGTCCTGGCCCCAACCTTGTTCTCACTTTATATCAACAATGTTGTTGAGCTTCTATCGCCCACCTCTGCGGACGCTCCCTTTTTAGCTAAGCAGAGAATCGCCACCCTTCTATTCGCAGACAATACTCTTCTCGTCTCGAAGACTCCAATGGGCTTGAAAAAACTTTTAAACCAATTCAAGCTCTTCTGCAATAGGAGGGGCTCGAAATTAACAAATCCAAAACTAAGCTCATGCTATTTAACCCCCACAAGTCATTCAAGGGAAAACTGATCCTAGGTAAAACTCCCTTGGAGAGAATGAGCTCCTTTGATTACCTGGGAATCAAACTGTCGGAGGATATGGCCTGGAAGTACCATCTCAACAAGGTCTACCTCAAGTTTTCCCAGGTAACTGGGGCTCTGCGTAAGGAGCACTGTCTTTCCTAAACCAAGCCAATTGCACCAGCATTGAAACTATATAGTTGCAAGACAGTGAGCAGTCCTCTCTATGGAGCTTGAGCTGTGGGGTATGGAAAGAGCAAGTGACCTGACAACCCTGGAGAATAAGTTCCTCAGAAGCCTGACCTCTCTCTCGCAAAGCACCCCCCTTTGCCCACTATTGCTCGACATGGGCATAAACCCATTAGCGACCTAGCGAAGCTCCGTCCTTTGTTGGTCTGGCAGCGGATGGTCTCCACCCCGGAACTGTCATCCTACGCTGCAGCTTTTGAGGAGGTCTGTGCCTTAGACACTGTGAACAAAATAGGCTGGATTAAATATGTCAAAAGCCTTATGTCCAGCATAGGCCTCCCCGACCATAACATTGCCTGTCCTTCAATTCACAATAGAAGACAGACTAAATCACTATATTTGGACTGGATCGAGCTTAAAGCATATACAGATGGCACCCAGGGTAGACTAACCAAAAAATTTAGAGATCTTAAAATCAGCCACACTTTTGAAAGCTACCTTGTCATAATTAAAGTGCCGGCTGATAGGAAGCTATATATTCAATTTAGGCATGGTAGCCTGCCAGTCAATGCATTTACAAACTCATGGTCGGCCAATAGAGCACAGCAAAAGGGCTGCCCCTGTTGCCCCTGCTTGCACGAATCCATCGGCCATCTCCTCTTTGCCTGTACAGCATATGCAAAACCCAGGAGTAAATGGTTGACTCCTGGCTGTAGGCAACTTGGCACCAGAGACTTTAGAGAGGCCGCGCGCATACTGAAATCCGATGCAAGACCACTATTTGTGTGCGCAACTGCGAAGGTTTTAGGCCACTCATGGGCGATGAGAAGGAGGGCACTGACAGCCCCCCAGCCATCTTTTGTGAATTGCAGACATGATCCCCTGCCTACTTAAGTACCTTTTTGGCCACCTAACTCCAAGATGTAAATAGCCATTCTATACCTCCTGCGTATTTGCACATCCTGGATTGCTATCCAAATGTTTTCTTTGTGATGAATGGTTTTATAATTGATTTTAACATAATTGTGTACTGCTTATGATTGCATTATTTTAATCAATGCACATGCACTTTAGATAAGGGACCTTGCCAAATTTGCACCTCAACTCTTTTTTGGTCGATAAGATTCTCTGATGTAAGCTTGATTGTAAGATATTTGCTGTTTTTTTTTTTTCTTTTCATTATTTTAACTCTTATGGATTGCCATTTTTAACTGTATTGTCAAGTCTTACCATACGTACATTCTTGTCCCCTTATCGACATGTGCGAAGTTTATCTTCAATCTTTGTTTCTTTTATGGTATTTTACCGAAATAAAGAGCTTTGATTGATTGATTGATTGACTTTGCACTGAACCAGATCCTACTTTCTGGCTTGAATATTCAGTGGCTCACCCATCCCTTTGCTTTACTCTGGATATTCTGTGCTTGAAAACAGCTTCAATGCCTCTACCAGTGTAATAACTGTTTATATGTGAGGCTATCTTAGCTTGTACTCCTGATGTCCCTCCTGTACCCTTGTTGCATGTGAGGGAAACTTACACTGCTGCCAAATGCTGCACAACCTGTGTGTTTGTGTGTTGTCACAGAATCATGGACTGCTGCTGCAGATTCTGTCAATGTTACGAGAATGTGAGGAAAACTTGCATTATTCTTGACCAGATTGGTATGTGTTCTCTGGGTGTGAGGGTAGCCTGTACTCCTTCCTGGTGCTGTGCCTGTTTTGTGTTTGGAGGTCTTGCTATGCGCTTGAGTCAAGCTTGTACTAATACACCCCAGTGCTGTTCCTTCCACTTGTACCAAATCTGAAATGCTGCTTGTTTGTTTCATCTAAGGGAATAGGTACATGATGCAGCCTAGTGTCATTACCACCCTTTTTCTATGTCTTTGAAGGAGGCTCACACAGGCTGGCCCTGCTTTACCACACTTGTTCCATGTCTTTGAAAGAAACTTGCTCTGTCCAAGCAGTATCACACTTGTTCCATGTCTTTCAGTGCTGTATGTCTAATGTGTTTGATCAAAGGAGCACCTGCGCTCCTGCCCCATGTGCTCTAAATATTTCTGTGTGTTTAAGGTCTGATGAAAAGATTGTTTTAGCTGTCTCTCCAGCCTCATGCTTTCTCACAAATAATACAGAATTCTGCTTAAAGAAAGTGGGCTTCAGAGAAGCCAACTTCAGTTATTTATTAAAAAAAAGTGCCATTCATATAATAGTTTAGCCTTCAGAATATCATGCATACAATTGGGCAGTAGATCAGCCCTTTTCAGCCATTGGCATTTTAACTAATGTTTGTCTCTACCTAGTAGACAGCTGCTGGCCCTTTAGGGTGTTAGATATTCTGATTAACAGTATTTTGACTACTTACTCAGTGTTATTCTGCATCCAGAGAAGTCCAACCTCTGGAGATATTTCTTTAGTGCAACCCCCAGCAGTTCACCTGCAAATGCAGACTTGTGCTATTGGAGTAATGAGAGTACAAGCAGCTCTGCTGCCATGGCTACTGGACCACACCTTTCTTATGCAGAGCACCAAGCATCACTACTGCAAGCTTCTAAACCATGCCACCATCTTGAAAGGTTTTCTGCATCCTCTATTATGTTCTGCTGTTCCAAGATGGTAGATCAGTTAGAAGCTTTACTTTTTTTTAAGAACATGACCTCCACACTGTGTTGGCTTTTTTTCTTTTGTTTTACTTTAATTATTTCTTTAATTAGTTTAGCATATGCTTAACCTACTTAAAAGGCACCACCTTCTTTTCTAGAAGGGACATGGACATTTTTGTTGCTGCTAAGGCTCTTCCTTGCAAAGGTTCACTAAGGCCAGACTCAAATAGTCTGCAGTGCTGTTTTAAATATGGGAAATGGGAGATTAAATAACCTTAGTGGGCATTCAGGCTTCAGTGTAGCTTGCTTCAAGAGCTTTGAATTGCACTAATGGACCGATGCACCAGAAATTGAATCAGTGTTTCCTATGCCACCATCTCTCCAAACACAACTCCTTCCTAGTGTGCGATTTATCTGTGTGTGAGCAGTGTGCTTGTGTGAGTGCAGGATAGTTTTTTTAACAAAAAAGTATCCCACCTAAGACACAAGGTCACTCCTTAACAAAACAGAGGGACAGATGATAGAGGGGTAGGTCACCAAAAGTAGGTACAGTAGCTCAGCGTGACTAGCGAACTGCAGGATAGCCACCATGTTTTGTGAGTGTATTGCGAGGGATGTGTCTGTGAGAATGTAGGATTAACATTGTCTTTTGTGAGTTCAGGGTAAGTAGTCTACAGTTGAAAGCTGTCTGTGTGTGAGTGCAGAGTGAGGT
This sequence comes from Calotriton arnoldi, assembly GCA_963921515.1. Taxonomy (NCBI): domain Eukaryota; kingdom Metazoa; phylum Chordata; class Amphibia; order Caudata; family Salamandridae; genus Calotriton; species Calotriton arnoldi. The sequence continues at coordinate 112,995 of CAWUFW010003857.1, read as the reverse complement.
ATATGCCTGTGTGAGTGCTGTGTGAGTAATCTGCAGTGTGAGTGTGGGGTTCCTGCGTGGGATGCATTTGTGTGCATGCACTTTACAAGGGCAAAACCTATTGGTCTTGGAAATGCTTCTTAGGGTTATTACTTTAACTTGCAGAAAATGCAGTACAGGGGGTGGAAATAGAATAGTGTGGTAAAAGAATAGTAGTGAGTTTTGATATGGCAGATGCAGACTCTGTCGAAGGAGGTTGGGGAGCATCAGGGGTAGTTGAAAGACTGAGATGTCACCCTAATGAGGGGGCCCAGCTACACCACTTGCACATGGGCTATTGCAACCTAGCTATGCCACTGAGAAAGGCACCTTTTACGCACCTCACCACAATTTTAGTTTTATCCACTTTCTAAAGTGTCTACATTTCACAGAGCTGTACTGGGAACCAAAACAAACCTTAGCAAAACTTTTCAAACCTCCTCTGTTCATTGGACTGTGCAGGGAGAATAGTAGGCATGCACAGGTCTTTTCAATGGGTGTTATATTTTTTAGAAAAATTGTGTGCATATTACAACACATTTCAACATATTGATTAAGAGCTTTCAGTGCAAAGGCACGGAAATCCAATCCAGCCCTAAAAGCAGTTCTCCAGTTTGCAGTCCACCTGGGAAATGCCAGAATGCCCAAAAGGACAGTCCCTCTGCCAATACTGAAGTGGAAGTGATTAATCTATGTGCCTATTTGTGCTGTTGATAAGAATTGAGTAACACCATTTACATCTAATCTTAATTCAATACAACTAAAAGTGAGGATAACCAAAGTGACCCAAAGGCATGTCAATTTGAGGGGTGCAGTACAGAACAAAATATTATTATAATTGTAGAAGCGTGATATTATAATCTGCTGAAACGTGTGGCCAGGGATCTGCTACATATATGTTATGTGAATTGACTCAAGTCTGTTCCCAATTTTGTCAGTTAATCAAAACAAGGAACAGGTATGTAATGTGATTGTCCCAGGATCACACAGTGTGGTCACGTGAGGGAAGCTGAGATTTCAGCTGAGATTTCCTCTGCAGCTTCCACAGCCTGCAAGTGAGGCACTGAGCCCTTTTTCTTTGTGCCTTTACTTCAAGGGTAGAAACCAATTTTGAAAGATGTGCCGTGACAGCAGATCGAAGAGTGCGTGGGGGGCCACTGCAGTGACTCTTCCTGCAATCAAGTGGCCTAATGTGGGGGGTGTCACTTTAAACACAATCTTTTACACACTGTTTTTGCTCTTCATAGCCCTAGAGAGTGTCATAGATCACATGGTTAAAAAAAATATCCGCATCACTGCAGTCCTTGGAAATTTCCATGTAAACAAGATGCTCTCTGAAGTGACAGTGTGCTCCCAATGTTTTCTGTAGTTTTTTATTGAGTGACAGCTTGGCGCAAAGTCATTAGAGTGAGTTCAACCACAGTGATAACTGCAATAGTGGATGCTTGGCCAACAGTCCCGAAAGCCAGGATTGGTGGGGCGGGGCCGTCGTCATTACATCATGATGGGACCTCCCCCGGCAGCCAGATTAACACTCCTATAGAAGTCTTGTTACCACAAGTTTCAGCCTAACCAAAGCTTTTTGCACTATGCTTGGCTTTCTTAGCCATCCAGCAGGAGAGCCAGAGACAAATGGGTCCAGTGTTTGTCTACTGTCACTGAGACACAGCCAGTATCACACAAAGTGAACACTGGAAGTACTAATTTAAGGGTTGGCCTCAGCCAGAGGCTTGAGTTAAAAGGTGTTTTAAGTAGATGGAGAGGTGAAGCAGCTAATGTTATATGGTATTTTAGGGGCGTGGTCTCACCAGCGGCAAGGTGGCTGCGCACTGAGCGAGCTCTGCCGGGCGAGCCCATGTTATCCGTCACCATCCGTCATCAGAGGGAAGCAAACGGAACCAATTCCTCCGCCCTGAACACTAGTTCTCTCAGTTTTCTCGCTTACCGGCGTACCCGCCTGTACCATACCGGATATACTGACCTTCAATTGAACGCACTCCCTACGGTCCCTCTTACTGTGCATCCCGCACTGCTGCTGTGATATGTTGCCACAGACTTCCTCCTTATTTTAGGTCAGCAGTCAACTTGTGGCTTACCCGCCCTGGTTCTGAATCTTTCTCCCCTTTCTACTCTCACCCTGCAGTGGATCACCCACCTTGGTCCGCTTCTTACCCCCTTGCCGGTTTCGAATTTTCACCGGCCACTTGAAACCACCTTTTCGTTGTACCACCACTCAGCCCTGAAGAGTCACGGGTTACTACCCCTATGTGACGAAACACGTGTCGGCTGGTTGCTTTTTCTTTGTTGCTGTATTAAAAAAACTTATGATTAACATTCTGGTGTAGACCATCAACATCTCTACTAAACGTGACATTTCTACCATTGTTATACCCTCATTACGTGTGCCAAGGACCGTACCTACTTCATTTGTGTGGATTTCAATCCACACTATCACGGGGGTTTAAGGGCATTTCCCCCGACCTGGCTTGCACCGTGCATACTCCGACCACAACAAGACATAGCGTGAACTAGCTTGAGCGCCATTCTTCCTGTCGATACTAAAAAACCCACACTAACACATACGATCTACAATCACTGCACCTGGCACCGACTACCCCCGCTGAAGCTACGGAGGGACCTAAAAAGCCTGCGGCTGGGACACTGCTGGGCGAGGGGCTGGCTGGCCTCCCACACGCTTGTCTGGGCCTAGTCATCCGATCCGACCTGGCCTGCTTGGCGGGGCCCCTCCCGTGGCTGTTACTGGGAGAATCACCTTGCCGTGTCCCTGTATCTGACCCTGTTCAGTGTCCCTCGGGTGAAGGCCTGTGTCTGCTCTGGCGGTGCCTTCCCGCTGATGACTCCGGCCGCTGGGTGGGGCGAGGGCCTTGGCTCCTTTGCGGCTCGGCCCGATTGTGGACCCGGATCCTGCTGCTCCCGCGGATGCAGGGGGGGGCGTCCTGTGGGCAGCCGCCTGGATCGATCTGCAACAATGATGGGGGCCCGAGACACCAGGAATTCCCAAGTAAGGCTGCAGCGTGAGCCCGACACCCCATCTGCCGGCTGCCCGGTCCACTCTCCTGCCTTGATCCCAGTGCGGATTGAGGTGGCTGCGGCGCCCCAGCCCTCGCAGGCTCGTCCCCTCTGGTCCACGCTTGGGGCTAGAGCTGCGAGCTACTCGAACTGCCGGCCCCTGTAGCTGACCAAACAACAACCAGTGCACTGGGGCTGGATGCCCCTGCTGCTTTCCTGGCTGCCAGTACCCACGTTCATACAAGCACGTCTGCGGATCGAGAAGGTATATCCTGGAGGCCGCCTCCCTTCTCCGGCTCATCCCCCCACCGCAAACCAGCCCTCACCACATCGCATGGTGCCCCGCTTGCCTGATTACGGAGCACACCATCTCACCTTCCCAGGCAACACTGGCTGCGACTTGTTGCGCACCGGCGTAAGCTTGCACAATCAAGCCTGGCCTGGGGCAGCACCACTACACACCCCCGTGGAGCCTGTGACACCCCTTCATATTGCCTGCTGTCCTGTGGGCCCCTGTCGGAATCCCTTACATCCTGAACATTGCTACCGGCCCTCGCCACCACGCCTTGTGGCCTGGCTTCACTCTAAGTTCGGCTCTTTGATAGCTGCTGCTCCGGGTCTCCTGGGTGTGGGCCTGGCTTGGTCTGCCCCGGATCCTCGGGCCATCTCGATTCCTGCCAAACACCCCGACGGGCTATTTTCTCAATTTCCCCATGAGTCCACCATGGGGGAGACGGACGCCAAGCAACCCAAGATCACTTTCACAGGGCGGGGAGCGGGCAGGGGCGGTGAGGTGCCCTCCGATGCTGGCGAGCAGTCTACCGAGATGGATATTCTCGGTGAGCAGGACAACAGCCTTCAAACCATCCTGTTGGAGGTCAAATCTAGTCTGAAGTCAATAGATGCAAAAAAAGACCACATAACGTCGCGCCTTGACTAGGTGAAGCAGCGGGTGGACTCTCAAGATGCCCGCATCGTCCAGCTCAAATCAAGGATCTTGGACTCGGATGACACTGGGGCCGAGAATGTGCAGAAACTCCTCAAAATGGACAAGATCCTCAAAGTCATACGTGCCAAGAACGAGGACTTAGAAGCGTGCTCCCGGAGGAATAACATTTGGGTCGTTGGCCTTCCAGAGTCCACCGTGACCGGGAGAATGGAAGACTATCTCGAGTCCCTGATCCGCGACCTCTTTGGCCCGGTCCTGTCCAATCATTTTATCATTGAACAGGCACACTGGTCCCTTGACCCACGACTTCCTCCCGGGTCCCCTGCAAGGCCCATCATCACCCGCTTGCTGAACTACCGGGACCGCGATTCCATTCTCCGCAGGGCCTGGGAGCTGGGGGAGATCAATCACCAGGGCAACACTCTATCCTTCTATCCTGACTTCACCCTGTCTGTTCAGGTGGCCCGCAGGGACTTTCTTCCTGCCAAGCGTATTTTACAGCAGCTCCACATCACTTATGCCATGTTGTACCCTGCAAAACTGCGCATTGCTTTTGGTGAGAAGCCGAAATTTTTCACTGACCTGAAGGCAGCCCTCACCTTTGCCAAGCAGCTACAGAAGTCCCCTACACGGAGCTGCCGCACTATCTCTGAGGACAGTCGTACAAGCGATAATGATTGAATTTTGCATGCCTAGCTCCATCTTATAGTAACAATTGGCATTCTGTATTAACCACGCTTATCTTAACTGCTGCAATGATTTATACATATTGTTGTATGTATTTTTTAGCTGTCGCTTCCCTCTGATATTTCCAATGCCCGGCCACCCTGCCTTTATGGCAAGGGGGTAATGGCTGAACCCACGCACCCTGAAGGGATAATTCCCATGCAAATGTTTCAAGTTTGGGTTCCTTGGGTGGGGGTAATTCTGATGCTCAACCTATTAGGGGGGTTGGAGTGGGTGGGGGAGGCTATGGGTATTCAACTCAGGGTCCACACCTGGCACCCTGTTTTATGCGTTTAGACAAGTTGTTACTCTTGTATTGTTATTGGCATGTCACTGACCGCATACATTCACCAACTTTTCACCTTTTATGGCACTGGTCACTTCTACTTGATGACTGACCACAGACTCTACGTCACTTATTTCTCATGGCCACCTCATGACTGACACCACCTTCCTGACCTGGAACATAAGGGGCATGAACAACTATCAAAAGGCACGGCTCATGCATGCATATCTTATCAGACATATAGTAGACATATGTTTCCTTCAAGAGACACACCTCCTCCCTGCCACCTCATTCAGACTGCATTCTCGCCACTGAGGGAAATCTTACTCTGCATTCTACTCCAATTGTGCATGGGGCGTCACCATCCTCTTAAGGAAGGGCCTCCCCTGGCATGGCACGGAATCCTTCACTGACTCTGAGGGTTCGCTACATGGTCCTTGCTGGCACCCTTTATAATCATAAACACAAAAGGAGCACCAGGGGGTATGCAGTCAGGTCGCCCCCCACTCAACAGTCTACAAACACAAGTAGACCTGACCGATTCTGAACAGCTAAATATATTCTAAAGACACCTGAGGAGTTTATAAGAAATTTCAAAAACTTCCTCCAAGGCACACTACCACTGGCCTAGTGTCTAATTGTTCCTTTCAAGAGACAACATCAATACACCACATCTCATATGAAGATGAGCCGTGAGCGTCCTCAATTAAAAAATGTTTAAAAAATGGTTTAATATAAACCATTTTTTAATTGAGGATGCTCATGGCACCAAATAAAATGACACTTAGCAAGTGAGTTGTACCTCATTTTAAATACTGAGAATTGCATTTCTTTTCTCACGGGGACCAGCGGGCACTTTAGTGACACAAGCACTGACGTTTTTCACTGTTTCTTTCCCTTCTCTCACCTCTGAGAATTCTATGAAGCAGCACACACTTTTCCTTTCGGGTAAGAAAGTTACCGATGATGATAAGTGGGTGAGCTAGTGAGTACCAACCAGCAAGCCCCCGTTGGTGTTACTACCGTGAGGTACTTTCTTACTTTTCTCACACTTTTTCACAAATTTGTGTGGACACAAAAATCTTTCTTTCATATGAGATGTGGTGTATTGACGTTTTCTCTTGAAATGGAACAATTAGACACTAGGCCACCCTTTATAATCAGCCAGTGATCCTTGTGGCGATCTATGGCCCCAATACCGAAGACCCAAGCTTTTTCACCCAATTTTGGCTAATCATATCCTCTCTGGGGCCCCACTCTCTGATATGGGGCGGCGATTTCAACATTGCGCCCGCGTTGGCACTGGACCGCTCGGGGCTCAAATGCATCACCCACAGGCCACAGCCACTCTACATTCAATATTAGAGGACAACTCCCTATTAGATGCCTGGTGCCACGCACACCCAGACACGTGCGAGGGCTCTTGCGTGTCCGGCATGCATGGATCTTGGTCCCGTATTGACTTATGGCTTATTACCCGTGACGTCGCATCTTGGGCCTCCTCTGTGGATCACCTGGCTCATACACTCTCTGACCACGCCCCGGTGCACTTGTGCTTGCGATTCCCGCTCACCCTCCGCGGCATGTTCACATGGCACCTGCCTCCCAACTCACTAAGCGACGCTGTTTTTCACGAGGAGATTCCGGGTGTCATCATAGATTACTTTGAACGCAATTCCGGTTCTGTAGAGTCACCCTCGACGCTCTGGGAGGCCTTCAAGGCCGTGATCCGGGGGAATGCATTGCTAAACAATCTGAGGTGCTAAAGTCCATCAGAGGAACCCTTGAGCGCTTGGAGACAGACATCAAAGCACTCGATTAGCAGCAGGCCCAGGACCCCAGCCCCGTCACCCTTGCCACCATCAGAACTAAACTCACCGGATTCCATGCAGAGGCAGATAGAGAGGTTGCATTCCTGGGCAGAAAAGCTTGTACTCGCCGCTATGGGGAGGGCGACCATCCTGGTAAGACCCTTGCAAACCTATTAAGACAACCACATGCCTCCTCATACATCACTGCACTCAGCGATAAGACTGCCGGAAGGACCACCTTCCCGGCAACATCATTGCTAGGATCTCTGCTTTTTATGCCCAACTATACACCGCCAGCAAGGCTACGCCTCATGAAATCCTGGATCAATATTTTGATTCGATCAAGCTTTTATGACTAGGCAACGCAAATACCTGAAGAAATCACCAAACATATCGTAGGACTCCCGGGTGATAAAGCTCCTGGCTCAGATGGGCTTACCCCTGCATTTTATAAAGAATATGTGTCACTCCTCGTACCCCACCTGGCTGAGATGTACAATGAATCCCTTACCTTGGGCAAATTTCCCCCTTCACTTCGCGAGGCCATGATCACTCTCCTTCTGAAACCTGACCAATTCCCAGGGCATTGCAATTCCTACCACCCCCTATCTCTAATCAATACAGACAATGAAACTTATGCCAAACTGTTAGCTAATTGCCCCTCCCTCTCATGCCACTAATAGCCTGCTCTGATCAATCGGTGTTCATCACTGGTCACGCCACCTCGCACAACTTGCGCACCATCTTCTCTGTCATATACCAGATCAACCCCACCTTGCCTGCAGTGGCCGCCCTGCTTGATGCCACTAAGGCCTTTGATACATTGGAATGGCCCTCTCTTTTTTATCTTCTTCCTCGTCTTGGCTTCAGCCTGAGCTGCGTTCAAAAGATACAAATCCTCTACACACTCCTGACAGCGTGCATCAGGATTAGTGGGCAGGTCACTGACCCTATAGCCATCACGAAGGGCACCAGGCAGGGTTGCCCCCTGTCCCCTATGTTTTTTGCCATTGCTATGGAGCCTCTGGTGGCGCAGCTACACCAGCACCACACCTAATGGGGTATCGGCTTCTCGTCCCGCGCCCTTGTGACCTCAATGTACACAGATGGCATCATGATATACATTCGGGATCCGCAGGAGAACCTAGCTTCCATGACAAGGGAAGTGATCCGTTTTGGTTGCTACACCGGGGTGCAGGTTAACTGGGGTAAATCTGTCCTTTTCCCCCTCACTGATGCGACTAAGCCATTTCCCACGGACTACCCGTTTCATTTGGGCGACTGGTCCCACAAGATACCTCGGCATCTGGTTGAGTAGAGACATGGATGAGCTGTGGAAATCCAATTTCATTAAAGCAATGGATTGGCTCGAAACAAAAATACACTCTTAGCAAAAACTCCCCTCTCATTAGCCGGTCGTATCGCAATAGCCAAAATTGTAGTGCTTCCAAAATTTCTATACCTATTTTTAAATATTCCCATACCACTTACATCACAATTTTTTAAGAGGCTACGTTCGAATGTTATCACACTGATCTGGGCCGGACGCCAACCCTGTATTGCCTATGATGTTCTAACACTTCCTTTGGCCTGTGGCGGAATGGGAGTCCCTGATCTCAGGTTCAAAGCGCTGTGCGCCCAAGCTAGTTTCCTTCATTTTTTGATCCACCCGATTGCATTTTCAGCCACATGTGGTGGTTGAGACGGACTTAGCTTCCCCTTTGCCGCTGCAGACAGCATTGTTCTTACTGCACAGGAACCCTTGAGTCGAAATCGACAAGGTGGAGTGTGTGCGCTGGGCCTGGGATGGACTTCGCAGGTACACTCACTCCAAGGATCTATCTGCGCCTTCAATGCAGCTTGCCAGCAACCGCTCCTTCCCTCTGCTGCAAACTGCCGGCATGACTCGCTGCACCGCAAATTTGGGTATCTACACCAATGCTGACCTCTATCCCAATAACAGTTTTTTCACTCTCCCCGAAAGTGCAGCATCACTCAATAAATTACTCTATTATCAGATAAGGGCCACATGTAAAGACACCAATCCTGCGTTTCCACTCGCTCCTCAGCTTAATGCTGCTCTTGAGTACATCCACTCTTCCGCTTCCCCACGCAAACTCATCACAAGACTATATGCCCTCACATTGGCGGCCTCCCCCATGGATACTGAACGCGCCCGCAACGCATGGGGCTCGGAACTTGCTGGTGGTCTTTCCCTTGTGCAGTGGCATTATTGCTGCAACCAAACCAAGCGCCTCTCCCCAATTATCAACTACGACTCATCCATTTTAAATATCTACACTGACTCTACCGCACTCCTACTACACTGCACAGGATGGGGTTGACAGACAGTGACAGATGTGCACACTGCTCGGCTTCTGATGTGAGTTTCTTGCACCTGGCTTGGCCATTCCCCAGGGTTTCTGACTTTTGGCTGGAGGTGTGCACAACAATCAGTGCTATTACTCTGGCGCGCATCCTCCCTGACCCCCTTCTGTGCCTTCTGGGTCACTTCAAAGATATTTCTGATGCCAACCGCAAACTAACTGCAATGCTGCTGGTGCTTGCCAAGCGCCGGGTGGCAATTGACTAGGGCCGCAAGCCAGCGCCACAGGCCAAGCATTGGATTGCTGACGCTGCCCACTGCCAGACACATCTAAGCAAATTCTGGGACTTGATGCCCGAAGCTAACAGACCTCCCGATATATGGGGTCCCTTCATCTCCTAGTTTTCCATCTCCGACACCCAGGCCACAGTTGATGGCCCCAACAAGACTAACCCTTAACACTCGACTGATCACCTACACGTCACACTTGCTATCTAGTCACACTTTCCCTGTATCTGTGGCACACTGTGGTACGCATTGGTCAATGTGCCTCCGAATTGGTTACCTATATTCATGCTTGTAATGGATGTTATGCTATTTAATTGAACTGGAAACTGTATCATGCCATAAAGTTCAATAAAGTTTTTTGAAAAGTAAAAAAAAAAAAATGTTATATGGTATTTGCCTGACTCATCTTGCAATGTCCAGAAACGTACATGTGTTGAGCTGGACGGTCTTTCTGGCGTTTTGGAAATCTCTTTAAACTAAGGGCTAGTGGCTTATCAAGGTCCAGGCCTGCATATTTACACTGCTCCGTGATACAGGGAGTTTGGTTCCTAAACGAAGGTTTGACACAAATGTGTTGCGCTGGATTGACTCTGACTATCTTGGACGAGAAATATACCAACATATGGTGCTACATATTCTATCGATTATCATATTGTTAAGCCTTGAAAAAGTCGTCATTCGACGAAACACGTGTCGGCTGTGTGCTCAAGCTGAACTGTAATCGATTAAAGAATTTGGAAATTGCCTTTCTCTGTATACTTATTGCTGTATACTGCTGGACACAACTGATAAGGAACCATGAAGATTATGGACCTTGTAATTGGTGTATAGTGGTGGTGCTCTGGACAAACTCTGTGTAGACTTTTGTGTGTGGCTAGTTCATACATGCAACACTATTTTGGTGACATAGTGTCCCCTGTTCCATTGAGCACGCCTAACCGACAATTGTATATTTTGACATCTTCCCGAATAATTTTGTATGTGCTAACAGTCTAATTCCATTGTCATCTACTTTTCCTTTTTGATCATCTTGCAATGTGCTTTGGGCTTGTCTGTGGTTTGTTTTGTTGGTCAGGGTGATGAGGAGGCCTTTGGCGAAGCCTACTATCACTCTATGTCCTGCAGATACTCTGAAAATGGCTTTCTTCCCTACAGCCGTGACAAAGGCTGCATACAGCTGGGAAGTCTCCTGAGTGTGTTCACAGAAACCACAGTGGTTGGTGGAATTTGCATCAAGACTCCCTTCTATTCACTCACAGGTCTTTCAGTGAGATGCCAGACCCTTCAACAATATTAGAAGTTTATATATACTCACAACTGAGGTTGATATTCTGCTTTGCCTGATGGTCTGACCATTGTCAATGTGTCTTCTAGTTTATACCATTTTGTAGCAACTTTTTATAAAAAAGAGGCGCATTTGTAGCCTTCAATATTTGAGAATGAAGTACCTTTATTGCTGTAGTTATTGAACTCACAATGATGAGCACATTTCTTCAAGTGAGTTACAAAAGTAACACTGCTTTCACCAGGCTTTCAAAGAGTGGAATGAAAAATATATATAGCTCATAATCAACATTTGTCTTCAGTAGGGAATGGGCACAGTGCATGAGTTGGCAGAGCTGCCTTTTGTCACTCTTAATGCTGGGAGCACCCACATAATGTTGAATTCTTTCACCCAATGAAACCCTATGGAGCACAGACTATCATTGATAGGCTGAAGTTTGGGGGGATAGCCAGGGTGTTGTGGCAGAAGGCCACTGAATAAAAAAGTTGTGTCCCTTCTTTAACATCTGACTTTTCATGTTCTGAGGGTGATTTGATGAGCAGACACTTGCCTTGAGTGTGTTCCTTTGGGAGAAGTGGTGGAGGTCAGGGCAGCACATGTAGGCTGAGAGCCTCTTCATCACAAGTGTAGAACCTATATCTTTCTCTCAAAAGTGAGTTCAGTTTCCAATCAAGATTCCTACTTTGGATCAAAGACATTGAACATGTAGTACCCTGCTCTCATTGCTTTAAAGTGTAGAAAACTCCATATAGCGTATTACCCAACTCCACACGGTTGTGTCTGGCCTGGATAGATGGGAAAACATCTGTCCTTCAAAATAATGAACTCATAGAAAACTTCAGCACCATTATTGGGCCACTACTAGTTACTTTTAACAAGTACAGTGAGTGCATACCTTTTTTGCAAATGAGGTATCCCAGTGGTCTGAGCAATGTAGTTCATAAACGAAGCAATCAACATCTCTCCTTAAATTATGGGTATGAGTATGCAGTGCTCGTGGGGTAACATAAATAGTGGATTTTAATGATAGTGCATCTTTCTTCTTAAGTTGGGCTACAAGAAGTCTGTTTGCTTTGTCCCATTGTTTGCAATTGCTCCATTTTTAGTTTTGAGGGGACATTCTCACCTTTGATGTTGAAGAGGAATTGAGAGTGAAGTTTAATTTCTTGTGCTTTACAATGATAGACTGTCAGTTGATGTTCATAACATTGTTAGTTCCTAAATGAAGCTTCCAACCTGCTCTATTCACCTCTAGTTTTTGTTTCTTTGATTGCTGCTTCTCACATCATCTGTCCCTTCAGAGCTGCTTTCCCAGCAGCTACGTTTGCCTCTGCCAATTTAATGGAAACCCTGTTGTTCTACTAATGACTCATGATATGGTATCTTAGGGGATTCTTCTGAGTGTGCAGATGATACCATGAGACATTTGTCCTCCATAGTTTCATCGCAGAAATTATGAGGTCACATTCTAAGGTCAATGATGTAGGTAAATTGTCTTCTATTGCTTCAAACATTACTAAACTGCTTACAGCTTACTACCCACCTCCACATGGCCTGGATAGATGGGAAACCATATGTCCTTCAACATAATGAAAACATGGAAAAATGCAGTACCCTCATGTATTGAGTCACTACTAATTACCTGTAACAGGTGCAGGGAACAGATACCTCTTTAAAAAGCAACACAGTGGTCGGGGCAATATAGTTCCTGAAACATCTTTCCTTCATTCCTGGAGATGTGCAGTGTTCCTCGAGTACCATATATGGTGCGTATTTCTGAAAGGGGCCTTTAAGCTTGAGTTGAGGTGCAACTTAGTCTGTTTACTTTATCAATAAGACATCGAGTAGGACAGGGGCACATAGCCTCCTTTTCCAACAGATCCCAATATCATCAGTAGCAGCAAGCAGAGCAGTTACAGGATTGTGGCAGAAGACCAACTGCAAGTTGTCAAGATAGAATTGATTTCCGAATATTCTGAAATCTATTTATTGATAGCTTTCTCCATGAGTTTTGATAACAGGAGTGAGAGAAATGTATGATAATTAGAAGGTTCTGTCGGGTCTGCTGTATGATTTTTTTAAAAGAGGTAACACCTGTTTCCAAAACTCAGGAACTGATGACTGGAGAAAAGAGGTATTGCAAAGAGTCATCAAGAAAGGAACAAGATTATCTAAAACAATACAAATAAAGTGGGGAACACAGTTTCATCTTTCAGAGAGTTGTAATGATCTTACATCCCAATAATAAATTCAAAGCTGCTAGGGAAGTGCCTTTAGGAGCAGCATAGATTAAATCAAAAATGCCTAAAGAGGTTAGTAGTGGTTGAGTCTCAAAATGTATATGCATTTTTGCAATCTTCTCAGTAATAATAATTCTTTCTTTATTTGGATGCAAAAGCGTCCATAAAAGATACAAATATACAGTCACACAATAAAACAAAATACATGTCTTAAAACAACTGCCCTTGCACATAGGTTAAAACATCACCCTCTTGTAAAAACAATACAAATCATTAAAATTCTAAAAGTCTAGGGCTATTCTTACCATCAAGCTCGGAGTGGCTTTATGGGTGCAGTCTATTCAGAGATTAGTCCAACCTAAAGAGCCTAGATCTATAGGCCACTCGCAAAAAGCTTATCACTGCACAGAGGGCATAAGGGTTTAGCTTGCCTGAACTTCAGACTCTTTAACAGGGGCAGAAGGAGTCGTTTTCTTGGCAATGAAGGGAAGTTGCAGAATAAAACAAAGTGGAGTGTGTCCTGTGGGGATCTAAGATCACAACCGCACGGACCCCTTTGGGGTCAGGGCAAAAAACGAGCCGGGGATGCCAAAAGATGGTGGAGTTGGTTGAATCTAAAACGTGTGATCAAAAATCTATCATGAGCACTGGTTAATGCTAAATGGTATGGCTCCATGCCTAACACAGATTTTAACATTATATAAGCCCTCACTGTGGGCTTCTTAAGCTCGGTGTTTTCACGCTGCGCATTGGAAATGTTATGGAATATCACTGCCATATAAGACTTTTGCGATGACCTTGGATTTGCATAATTTCAGGACAACCTCCGGTGCCCAAGAGCCCAGTCTGTTGGCAAAGCTAGTGATGGCCCCCACCGATTTACTGAACTCGCTCAGCTTCCCCTCTAAGAGGGCACTCCACTGAAGGCGGTCGTCAAATAACACTCCTAGATAGGGGAAAGCCGGAACCTTAGAATGTGGTGACCTGCTTTAAAGGTTTTACTCCAGAGGCCAGCTACTAGTACATAGGACTTGGTAAAATTAACTGACAGTTCCAGCCTGTCCATAAAAGCAACAAAGCTGTCTATTAAAACTTGTAGTCCCTGGGCGTGCGGGCCATAAGCACTGCATCATCGGCGTAAAGTAAGACTGGGAGGGCTTTCCTGCCCACTCTAGGGGAATCCGACTGGAGCCTCAATGCCATTAATATACACAAAAAAAGGAGCTAAAATGCAGCCCTGACGCACCCCCGTGTGCAATTAAAATGATTTGTGAGGGCCTCCTCCTGAGAATATCTCACTGCAGCTGTCGACTGGGCCTGAAGTGAATAAAGTAGGTGCACGATACCAGGGTCTACTCCCAAAGAGGTTAAAATGTCCCACAGCTTGGTACGGTTGACAAGGTCAAAGGCAGACGTGAGGTCCATGAAGGCTAGGTACAGAGCCCCCGGTTGTGACAATGTATATTTAGCTGTCAAGAGATCGAGATTAAGACATTGATCGGTGGTTGACGTACCTTCATGGAAACCAAATTGGACATCTGATAATATATGTTTGTCTGTTGCTCACACGGACAATCTAGATAAGAGGACCCTGCCCAAGACCTTTCCCATCACATCAATAAGGGAGATCGGCCTGTACGACTGCAGTTTGTCCTTGTCCCCTTTTTTAAAGATCGGTACTATTGTGGCTGCAGTCCAGGAGGGCAACATCCCCCTAGATGCTGCCACGTTTAAGACTTGGGTCAGTAAGGGGGCCCAGACCTCAATGTTATTACGGAAAAGGTCCGGAGGTAATCCGTCGGGGCCCGTGGCCTAATTTAGTGATAACAGCTCAATGCTTGAGTATACCTCCTCCAAGGTAAAGCTAATGGGGTGACTAAGGGGTAAATCTGTGTGTAGCACCGCCGGGGGACGTACGTCATATACCTTTTGAAAGTGAGAGACCCAGTGGTCTGGCGTTATGTGGTGGCACACCGTCGGTCTAGCTGGTTCAGCGAAGCAGGGGCTATTGATAATCTTCCAGAAAAGGGCTGAATCCCTCAATTCCCTGCTTTACCTAGGTCCTCCCATGCCTGCTTTTGTAGCTCTTGCCTGCGCATTTTTAATGTCTCTTTGTAAAAACGCCGACAGAAGGTTACTCTATCTTTTTCCCTGGGCACTTGTTTCAAGGCTACCTTTAAGCTCCTCAATGCCTGTGAACAATTGTGATCAAACCAGGAGGGGGAAGACTGTCCCTGCCCCACTGCCTGTGTGGTTAAAAGTCCTGAAATCACCAGGGCAATGGAGGAGAATGAGCTTAAGATATCCTCACTCGATGTGTGGAAGTCTAAACATGCACCAACCTCATGCTAGCAGGAAGAGAAGAGGCTACAATTAAAGGCCTTTATATCAATACTTGCCCAACGTAGGTGCCTGCCCTGATCTGTTGGGATTGAGTGCCTGTGACTTTTGACTACCCTTTGGCTTGTTACCCAACCCCATGAGTAAGAGTATCAGTGGGTTGTGATCACTGAATGGATTATGTTCAATATGAAAAGACCCGGGACCACTCCCAAGGAGGCTGTCACAAAAATTAAATCTATAATGGTGGCAGGACCCCTTCCCTTATAGGACGGGGGCAGGTGCGAGATAGACCCGGTGTGCCAGTCATCTAAGGTGTGTATCAGATTATGGTTGGCTAAAAACGTATTTGTCTCCTCCCCTTCCAAGGTGTGCTCCATATGCAACTCCTCTGAGAGCACACAAGGCTGGGCATTTAATAGGTTCTTTGTAAAGGATGGGCACAGATGACAGTTAAAATCCCCCACTAATATGATATCTGTGTTCCCAAAACCCTCCTCCTTTTGGGAGTCTAGGACGCAGCTTAAGGCGTGCAATTTGGACAGCCGGCCTTTCCCCCTCTTAGAGTTATAAAAATTAATTATAGGAATTAGGGGAGTTCTCCCCATGCATGTTTTTATGCCCTAAAACACCTGCCCATCCCACTTAAAAATATGTAACTCCTTGCATAGTTCTAAATCAACAAACATGATAAGCCCGCCGCTAGCTCTTCCTATAGTGGCACCTTCCGCTGGGGAGAAAATCTTCTTATAACGTTATTCTCTGTCTCCCAAGTTTCCTGTAGGCATATGACATTATGTGACCTGATAAATGATAACCGTCTATCGTCAGAAAACTTGGAGGACTGGCCTGCCACATTCCAGGAGATTAAGCTAAATTCTCTACCGGGATTGTGGTAAGCACCACCGGAGGGGGCCGGGGAAGGGGTGGACATGTACAGTCTTGTCTGGGCATCGGGGTTAGACATGGAGGGCACAAGGGAAAGGGGGGCAGATAAAATCACATTTGGGCTTGATACTGGAGTGGTGCTGGCTACCTCCGATCCCTGGGACAGGGGGCATGAATGGTAAGGCGACTCAATAGGTGTAGCCTCTGACTCCTGAAGTCAGTCCAGCTCGTTCAAGTCCGCTAGGGGTGCAAAGGGATTAGAGAATGGCAGCGGCCTCCCCATACCTCCTTTATTGAGCCCTCCCCCCTGCGGGGTTCCTTATCCAGGTTACTCAATGGGGGTCTATGAAAAAAGCCCAGCAGTAATATTTTAATTCATGTGCCAGGGGAAAGTGTTTTAGATGCTCCAAGGAGGACTTTCCATGCTAAATCCGGGTGCTGTACTGAGATAATAATACAGTCTCCTTCAAAAAATTTCCTTGAGGGGCCTAACCAAGCCACCCTCCGTGCCATCAATATGTCGTGATAATCCCTGATGGAAAACCCAGAATGCTGTGCTAACCAGTGCACAGCATTATTGATCAATTGAGTGGCGGGCTCCTCCTTGTGAGCACCCAAACCAGTACCCCTCACAAAGCCACAGCGCAAGGAGCGCATGCTGGTGGGAGGTCAATCACTAGGAGCTGTAAAACCTTTGAGGGATGCATCCCCAAGTGGGACACATCTGCCATGCCTAGGGGCCAGGTAGGACTGGTAACAAGGGGTGCGCCACCACCCTCCAAGCATGATCTGCAGCTCTCTTGCCCTATAGACTGAGCCACCACGCCCTTGGACTTTGGAGGAGCATTTACATACGGGGTACCACTGTCATTTACAGAATTACAAAAGGGAGTAGCATCAACCAAAGGGGGGCTCACTGGCAATTGAGTCAATGGGGACTTTGCCCAAACAGATAAAACAGTGTCCACTTTACTTCCCAAGTCCTTGAAGGCTGACTCCAGTTTGTCCAGTCTGATCAAAACCGGTGATTAAAGGTTGCGCAGGGTTGCCTTGAGGTTGAGTGGAGCGGTCACCAGCTGGTTAGCTGATTCCTCGACATTGGACCTAGGAGCAGTGATTGACTGTACCCGGCATGCAGCCTTCTCCTTCATAGCCTTCTGCTGCCGTTTGGGGGCCAGGGCCGGTGGGGTCATCAGATCAGTCGGTGAAGTAGACGAAGTGGGGATAGGCAGGGGGGCTAAAGAATCTGGCAAAGATGGCCCAGCTGGTGCCAGGTCTGTGGGCAGGGAGGATGGATCTAGAGGTGGAACAGCCTTAGGTGTGTGTGGGGGGGCAGGAGAGGGACACAATTCCATACTCCCCATGTCAGGTGAAGGCTGCCTCTCGGCCCGGTCGATCTCCTTATTGATGGTTCCTAACGCCTTTGCCAGGAATGTGTCCATGGTAATGCGCAGCTGGCCTGTGGGAGACGTTAACTGTGCCTTCCTTTTCCCCATTAGACTAGGGGGATGGATCAGGGCCAGTAAGTCCACATGCCCAAAAATAACTTGGAAGTGTGCAGCTATAAACAGAATGTGCAGGTCCCCCAGGAAGCTTGCCAATACGAAAATGTACTCACTGGTATCCCAGTGTGTCTGGTCTTTAATCAGCCCCTCCATTTCATAGGAATAGTGGAAGTTGTACAGGGATCCAGTCTCCGTCTTCTAAGCACCAACCAAAGGAGTAGGCCCAGCTCAGCCTTATACAGGCGTGGACGGGCGCAGTCGGGCCCGCTCTTGGCCTGGTCTGCGCCCGGGCACGCGCCCGGGCATGCCCCACGCTGCGGGAGCCCGAAGCAGACTTTAAACGCACCTCCGGGTGCAGGGAAAGGTGATCCTGGTGACGTCTGCCGTGGGAAAAGCTGGGGCTTGTAGTCCACTCCCTCCTTGGAGCACAAAGCGGCTCCCATGCTACGGGAGCACGAAGCAGACTTTAAACGTGCCTCTGGGCGTGGGAAACGTGAGGCTGGTGGCGGCTGCCGCAGGAAATGCTGGGGCTTGTAGTCTACCCCTCCTTGTAGCGAAAACCGGCTCCCACGCTGCGGGAGCCCGAAGCAGACTTTAAACGCACCTCCGGAACAGGAAATGTGATGCTGGTGGTGGCTGCCGCAGGAATCGTCTCAGTAAATAAATGTGATAGACTCTTACAAACGTCCTAAAAGGTGGTGCTTATGATGTTACTGGCATCTGCTAGTGATGTAAGCATTCGAGATAGATCAGATGTTACTCTTTACGTTGGATGTATTGTTTGACAAAAGGTTCCTCTGATGTTGCTGCAGATGTAAGTTCAGCAAAGCTGCTCCATTGTTGCATTACTCTTGGCACTCATTTTTCATATCTAAAAACATATGCAGGAGTTTGTTTCCGAAAAAACAAACAAAAGGAAGTGGCGTAAGTATGGAGGAGTTAAAACCCGGGCCGGGAAGGTGAAGCCGGACCCGACGGGGGCCCGGGTAAAACGCCGTCCGACGGCGGGAGGCCATCCCCCCGCCCCTCCCCATTTGCATGCCGGCTAGGCCGGCGGGGGCCAGGATTGGTCCCTAAAAAGCAAGTCGGGTCCCGCCAATCAGGGGGCAAACTAGTTAGGGCGAGGGGGGGGATAAAAGAGGGGCAATGGCTCGAAGTAAGCACATTCACCCCCCCTCGCAAAAGGGAAAAGAAGGATGCAGTATTGACCCACCCTCGGAGCGCGAGACGACTGCACCTCGAAGCCTGCATCCGGACAGGAGAAGAGCACCGTCAACCGACCCATCGTCAAGAGGACTGCCTGGACCAAAGTCGCCAACTCGGCGAATCAACCTTTCAGGACTGAGGCGGAAGGACGAGAACGGTGGACTCAATCAATCAATCAATCAATCAATCAGGGGTTTGTTAAAGCGCGACTATTCACCCGTAAGGGTCTCAAGGCGCTAGGGGGGGGGTGCATGTTCCATCCATCAAGGAGAGGGTCTGTCGAAGAGCCAGGTTTTGAGGTTTCTTGCAAAGATGGGGAGCGATGTTGTCTGTCTGAGGTAGAGCGGAAGGGCGTGGTTCGCGCCCCTTTTTTAGGGGAAATACGGCGGGAAGAATAGAGGCACCGACGTTGATTCGGAACAGAGCCTCTACCTCTGCACCCTTTTCGCCAGCGGTCAATCAGCGGAGCAGCGGCGGGTGCCGACCGGCTTTCGCGCCCTTTCTGTTGGCAGCGTAGAGGCGGGACCGAGCCGACAACGCGGAGCAACGAAGCGGCGTGAGCAGGGGAGGAAGTGACGCAGATTTAAAGGGACAGGCACCCCTTTAAAGCACTCGCTAGCAGAACGGACCAAGGTAACCCACACCACAAAGAGAGACCCGAGGGCAGCGGTGGGTCTCCGGTTGCCGGCGGGGACTTGGGAACAGCGAGAGCAGTAGGAAACCCCCTCCTGCTGAAGCGGGGCACGGCGAAGGAGCATTGGAATTGTAGTAAGCTGCTGAGAGCCTGGGGGCAGAACCAGTGTAATTGCACAATGCGGTTAACTGTTTCAGCCCTGAAAACTCACGGGAACTGTAGCACGGTTGGGCACTGTTAATTTTATATACTACTGCTCCGCCCGGCAAAACTCACGGGACCCTTAGGCGGAGCCAGGAACGGATAACACACTGCTGCTGAGGGGCTGGCAAGTGTAGTTGGGCAACAATTTTGAGAGAAGGAGCTGGGCAACAACACAGCACAGAAATTGGCAAACATGGCCAGTAAACAAAGAGCAGCCAGGAGAAACACGCAGCCCCCGGCTCGGTTCAGGGAGAACCAGGCAAGGCCAGAAGCTGCAAAGAAGGGGCAGAAGAGATGCAGAGACGACTCGGGACCAGAGCTGGACAACAACCTGCAGGCCATGTTGGAACAAGCCAGGGCACTGGTTGCCCTAAAAGGACGGAGCTGGGTGGACCAGCAAATCAAGGGCGAGGCCCAGGGAAAGGAGAAGATGCCACGGATGTCAACCCAGCACGGCCACCCCCGAGGAAGGCAGGGGGACAGGGGCATGCAGCCAAAATGGCGGCCCATGCTAAAGGCAAGAAAGGGACTGGCAACAGAGAAAAAATCCCCTTGCAAGCCACGAGCAAGAGAGCTACGTCTCCGGAATGGGTGACTAGCTCGGAAGCGGAGGAGAGCAGCGACGAGGAGGGGTCTGCAGCCAGCATGGCGGCCCCTCAGGAGAAGCGTGGGGGACACAATGACACAGGTGTCAAAGAGAGTGGTAAGCATGGCGCACCAAACAGCAAGCGTGGGCGCAAGGGGGGGCAGAGAGCGCAAGGAAGCCCGGGCAAAATGATAATATGGGCACTCGACTTGAGGTGTGCAATGTAGTAAGGAAAGGGGCATGGCCCCTGCACCCCCCGTGGCAGTCAGGTTTAGTCCAAGGGCATCAGGAATTCCAGGGGGAGGCCTTGACAGAGGGGGCAGCGCAGCCAACAGCATGGATGCCATGGTGGCAATGGCCTGGGATGGGGGCTCCATTCCCTGGGAACACTGCATGGGGTGCAGGGGGCCAAAGGGGCAGCCCGGCGCCAGAGCAAAGGGGGACAAAGGGGGACACGCCATAGAGGCTACAAGCAAAGAGACGGGCATAGCGAGCCAGGTGCAGCAAGGTGAAAAAACAGGAACTGAGGTGGCCATGCAAAGGAGTACGGGAGGGTCTGGGGGGGATAGCACAGGTACAACCAAGACAGGAGAGGGGCAGGGCAGTAATGGAAAGCCAGCCAGCGAGTACCTGCGCCCCTCCCCAAGTGACCCTCCCACTACAACAAAGATGTTAGGGCTGGCCAACCTCATACCACTTACAGTGAAGGAGAGGATTTGGAGAAAGGAGTTCATAGACATCTTTTCACTCTTGGAAGTGCGCCAGGCAGGTTTAGACCTAACAGCACAAGACAAAAAAGACGATGACAGGAGAGCTCCCCGGAAACCTAGAGTAGAAAGGTCGATAGAGAATTGGCTAAAGGCATTCAGAACATTAGCATGCATGTTCATTGAAAAATTCCCCCAAAGCGCGGCGGCACTGATCTTATATGAGCAGAAGGTGCATGAGGCGCAGCAACAGTATCAGGGCGATGCATGGCTACAATACGGCGAGGGTTTTAGAGAAAAGATGCGAGTATAGCCAGTGATGGGATGGGACTGTCAGGACATGGAAGGTTACTCGAAACACATGGTGGCGGCCAGGGGGGGGAGTTAGCGCAAAGGAGAGCAATTTTCGTGAGCAAATTTGAGAACCAAGGGAAAGATTTCAAAGGGAGAAACCAGGCCAGCAGCAAATCAAATAAGCCATGTTGGAAATTTGACAAAGATGAATGTAAATGGGGAACGTCATGCAGGTTTAAACACGCTTGTGGGTCATGCGGGGGAAACCACCCCACCATACGCTGCAGACGGGCCACAGGGCCAGGGGCCAACAAGGGCAAGACAGGCACAAAGAAATGAATTACGGGCCCCCATGGGCGGGGGCAGCGGGGAAAGGGGCGGAGGACAGATGCTACCGACACCCATAAAGATAAGCAGATTGCTACATTCATTAAAAGATTATCACAAACTAACGGACAGACAGCGGTTAGCGGAAGGTTTCACACAGGGTTTTCCAATCTCCTACAAAGGGCCCAAGGGCGCACGGGAGAGCTTAAACCTAAAATCAGTTGGAGACAACCCCGGGGTGGTGATGCAGAAGGTAGAGAAGGAATTACAACTGGGGCAGGGGGCCGGCTCCTTCACTTCCCCCCGTTGAAGGACATGGTGGTATCACCGCTCGGCGTGGTGCCCAAGAAAGAGCCGGGAAAGTTCCGACTGATTCATCACCTGTCCCACCCTGAAGGGGAGTCCATTAATGACTGGTTAGAAGAGGGAGCTTGCACGGTAGCCTACGCATCTGTAGACGATGTAGTGGACCTGATTAGGCAAGAGGGGAAGGGCGCCCTGATGGCAAAGTCGGACATAGAAGCAGCTTTCAGATTATTGCCAGTGCACCCAGACAGCTACCATCTGTTAGGCTTCAAACTGGAGGGACACTATTACTATGACAAATGCTTACCAATGGGGTGCTCGATATCATGCGCGCACTTCAAAGCGTTCAGTAGTTTTCTAGAATGGGAATTGGGATCGCGCGCGCCAAAGGACGGGCGGGTCCACTACTTAGATGATTTCCTGTTCATTGGTAGAGCAGGCACAGAGGATTGCAACAACCTCCTAAACAATTTTATAAAGATGGCCTAGGAGTTAGGCTTCCCACTGGCGCAGGACAAAACAGAGGGCCCAACCACTAAACTGTCTTTCCTTGGGATAGAGTTGGACTCAGTAGCCGGCACATGCAGGTTGCCGCCGGAAAAGGTAGCTGAGCTACGCGACACCATAAGGAGGCTAAGGCAGCAAAAAAAGGCGACATTGGGGGAAGTACAGCAGCTGCTAGGGAAATTGAATTTTGCCACATGAGTGATCCCCGCAGGGCGCACATTTGCAAGGCGTTTAGCATGGTTGACCAGGGACATGACACAAAAGCACCATCGGGTCCGCATCACGCAAGGGGTGAGGGAGGACCTGGTACAATGGGAGAGTTTTCTGGCAGATTTCAATGGCACCCTCATATGCCCTGGTGAATTGGAACTTTACAGTGACTCAGCAGGGGCGGACGGCTTTGGGTTAATCCTAGGGACCGCATGGTCAGCAGGGGAGTGGCCAACGGCCTGGCAAAACGCCAGGCTAACGTCAAACATATCCATACTAGAGTTGTTCCCCATAGTGGTGGCTTTCCACATTTGGGCCCAGCAGCTGGCGAACAGGCAGATCACGCTGTGGTCTGACAACCACGCGGTGGTGCAGGCAATTAACACAGGGTCAGCAAAATGCCCAGCAGCAGCAACCCTGCTGCGGAGACTGGTCACCTGCCAGTTGAAGGGCAACATTGCGCTTAGGGGCAGCACATCCCAGGGGTAGACAACTCAGTCGCGGATGCCATTTCTCGTTTTCAGTGGGAGAAATTCAGAGAGCTTGCCCCAGACGCAGACAAAAGGTTGACCCCAATGCCAGTGGATGCGTGGTCATGGGTGGACCTGGGTTTCAGACATTGCTGAACAATGCACTGGCCCCAAAGACAAGCACCCGTTACAGTAAGTGCTGGGAAACATTCATGGCCAGAACAGGTCTAGAATGGGGCCGGTGGGCCACACAGGAGGAAGTCCTAGATTTCATTGAGTGGGCTTTTATGTCAGGGAAGAAGAAAACCTGGGCCCAGGCACACTTAAACGCGGTGGCATATTACACGAAAATGGCAGAGCAGGAAGACCCAACTAGGGCCTTCAGATGCAGAATGGCAATGAAGGGCTGGGGTAGGTTACAGCAGACAAAGAAAGATGCAAGGCGCCCCATCCACTTTAACATGCTGCAGGGGATGCTGGGGGCGCTAGCAGAAATATGCTCCTCAAGGCATGAGGAAGCGCTCTTTCGCGCAGCATTCGCATTGGCATTCTTTGGGGCTTACAGGGTCAGCGAGATAGTAGCCCCATCAGTTACTGACCCGGGATCAGCATGCATCCACAGAGAGGATGTAGAAATAGGCAAAGGCTACATAGAAGTACTGCTGCAGTGGTCCAAGACTGACCAGGCAGGCAAGGGAAAGTGGACCAGGATACACTGCATTAAGGAAACAGCCTGCTGCCCGGTGTGCTTACTACAAGAACACCTGGGACCTGGGGAAGGGAGCAGTGGGCCGCTTTTCAACAAAAAAGGTAGTAAAAAGAGAAAAATTACTAGAAGGTAGATGGAAGGCTCTCACAGTGTCCTTGGGATGCCTCACGGCAGGGGCACTGAGGGAGCCAAGGGGCGGCGTGCCGCCATAGAAAGAGTAGATGTGATGCTCCCACAGGACCCTTGGGATGCCTCACGGCAGGGGTAACGAGGGAGAAGATGGCGAGGACTCAGCCTCAGGAAAGGTAGAGTAGATGCTCAAGTAAGGTCCTTGGGATGCCACATGGCAGGGACCCCTGGGAGAAGGGAGGGCCCACGAAAGGGTTACAGGGCAAGCGGCACGGCACTTGCAGCCCGGGCAGGTCCAGACGGACACCCTCCAAGTCGGTAGCAAGCTGAAGCCTAGACCCGTGAATCAGAAGCCCAGAAAAGGGGCCCCTCCCAGGAAATTGAGGAGGCTGGGTCCATAATGCAAGAGAAAGAGATTAATGACAAGTAGATACAAATAGATAACATGGACAATAAATGTTGATATGACCATGAATGGTTGAAATGTATACAGTTATGTTGATGAATATACTGCAACCTTTTCAGGCACCAAAGCACGTTGTCAGTGGTGATTTAAGGTAAAAGAGCGCAGGTGGTTGAAACGGGTAAGGAGGGCGGGGCAGGGCGACTCGCCGTCTGGAGGGGGTTTTCTTATTGCATTGTTTTCCCCGCCAGGTTCACCATGCCTTGCAGATCTCTCCATACATTGTTGGCAGTAGCCATGTGCAGAACAAAGGTGCCACCAGCTCACAGTCATCATTTAGAGGCCAGGGAACTGCCAGTGTGGTGAGCAGGAGTGCCACCACTTTAGGGCAGAGCTCAAACTTTATTCGGGATTTGTGTTTTATTGAACAGTCTTAGCACACAGCTTTGTACATCTGAGAGACAATTGTCAGTGGCATCATCTTCCAGGATGATTTTATATTGTGGTTTAGCTCTCTTTAATACATGAAATTTTGGAACTGTTGTTGAAGCAAGTGTTAGAGACTGCAGAAGAGAGATGAAAGGAGTGACTGCTTAAGTTACTGATTGTTCTGATTCTTTGAGGGAAACATTTCTACTTACTCTAGTAATCAATGCTCAAATATGACAAATAACTGTTACTGTAAATACAAAATGTTTTGTTTGACCTCTGGTTGAAGAATGATACTTGCCTTTCCCAGTTTTATGAGCGGCACTCTCAGTGTCCCAGGTCTAGGAAGAAAACATAGTTCATCAAGAAAAGTGGTATTGCACTTTAGATGAGGAGAGAAAAAATAATAATACCTGTTAGAATAGTACCTCTGTGCTCACAATGTTTCATTTAATAGTTTTATTTTTTGTTAATGCTGTGTAGCAATCGATCAAATCCATTAACGTCAATTTATTTTATCCACAGGGTATCTTTAATTTCCAGCATTGCTACATTGCTGGATAAATGAATGAAGAAAATCTGAGCTCCCCTGAATATTTTTTAATTGTCGGATTTTCAGATATTCCGCAGTTGCAAATTCCACTTTTTGTTGCATTTTTAATAGTTTACCTGTTAACTCTAGTAGGAAATCTTCTGATCCTTACAACAACTTACTTAAACTCACATCTGCACACACCTATGTACTTCTTCCTGACACATTTGTCCTTTCTTGATATCTGTTACGTCTCTGTCCTTTTTCCACAGCTGCTAGCCCACTTCTTTCAGGAGGGCATAAAGGTATCTTTTACTGAATGTCTGCTACAGCTGTTTTTTTTCCTAGGCATGGTAACGGTTGAGGTCCTTCTCCTCACAGTCATGGCTTATGATCGGTATGTCGCTATCTGCAATCCCCTGAGCTACATGACCATCATGAACAAGGCTGTGTGCATGTGGTTGGCTGCTGGAAGCTGGGGAGCTGGTCTTATAATTGCAGTTCCACATACTGTGCTATTGTCCAACCTCTCATTCTGCGACTCCCACATAATTAACCACTTTTTCTGTGATTTGACTGCCCTGTTAAAGATTTCATGCAGTGACACTTTCAGCAATGAGACACTCATTTACATCTGTGGAGTAATAGGAATTACATCATTTATTTCAATCATCATATCTTATAGCAAAGTTGCTGTTTCAATTGTGAAAATCAAATCCAAGAGTGGGAAGGACAAGGCCTTCTCCACATGTGCCTCCGACCTCACTGTGGTTGTTTTATTCTATGCATCTCTCTGTTCAACATACATGCGGCCGACCTCCACATATTCAACTAAGGACAACAAGATAATGTCTTTGTCATATGTCGCTGTTACTCCACTGTGTAACCCAATTATATACTGTTTGAAAAATACAGAGTTTAAAAAAGCTCTGAGGAAATCAAAGAAAGCAACATAAATTATGATACTGGAAATAGGCTGCATAATTTTAAAGTGCTAAACCAATAAAAAAGAAAGTCATTTTCTAAACTACCATTGTAATACAATTACATTCACTGATGTATTGATCCCAAACTTTTTATGTTTTTCCAAAGTTCAGTCTTGTTGCAAGTGGTTTAGAAAAAGGCTTATTGAAAAAAAGATTTCCAAAGACACAACCATTTAATTGCAGTACTGTTTCACAAGAGGAGTGGGTGCAGAAATGTTAATAAAAGCAACATTATTATGTTAAATCATGAATACAAAGATCTCAGTGTCGCAGCAACCTAACATTTGACAAAATACGTTTTGAAATAAAAAGTTGGGATATATTTAAGGCTTCTAAATGCATTCTGAAGGCATAACTTTAAATACATAGGGATATTTGGATATATGAACATAAGTTCATTTATTTTTGTGTAGAATTTAGATGTTTTACAAAATGTAAACAAAGTATACAGTTTTCTACATCATCTAGCTTTTTGTTACTTGCTAAGTTGTTTAATTTCTATTTTCCTAATTTTGCATGCCTTACAACATTTTAGAGATAAACTGTGCAGCCACCATGACTTCTCTCTCAGGAATCCGCTGTTAAACTAGAGGCGCACAGAAGCTTAGAGGCTTCAAAACACCAGGATTCTGTCTGTTCTCTGACATAGGTTTGCAAACATGATTGAGCCTAGTGTGAAGGCTTCAACAATCATAAAATGCACATAAGACGATTGAGGGCCACGGTGCTCGGCTCACTCATCATGAGTGCAAGTCATTGTGACCCTGCAAGCGTAGATTAGTCATCTAAGTAGAGTTATACAAAACAGCAATCCCTGTCAATTACATGAGGACCAAGAAAGAGCCCCATTCTCTGTAATGTTTTTCACAGTGTTGTCTCTTTCGTGTACTGTAGTCTATAAAATTAAAATGTGTCTTTATGTTAGGTGGTAGAGAGGTTTTTCGTCATTAAACGTGTGCCACTACCAATGAGAAATTAAAAAATTAGGTACTCGACTCATTTTTTGCTTTTTACCTCTATCCCCTCACCTAATTTCATTTAGTCCAGGGTTAGTTGAAAAAGAGGAAGATGTGGCAATTTTAATAAAATGCCTGCAGAAACAGCAGAATAGTTTGGATGGGAATCTGCTTGATAATCTGCTCCTTGTGCATAGTAAAGCCTTTCAGTCATTGGTGGACAAAATATTTACTCAGAGGGGAGCTATTCCATACGAATAGTCTGAAAAGAAGACTACAATGTTGTGTTAAACAAGTCTCCAAAACGTAGCCATTCAAGCCTCCATTGTGCCCCTTTAAAAGTCTTCAAGACAATTGTTAGATTTTGAAGTAATGGATGTGCTGGGAAGTCTAGTACCTGTACACTGACAATTAATCCAAAAAGGTTACATGACATTACAATGAATACCTTTTGCATGCATGCCTTTAACACGCAATGATTTATCCATGCATTGCCTTTACAACTCAAGTCTTTACCACAAATACGCCTTTACAACGTACAAATATATTCACTGAAAAAGCAAATGTTACATGAAGGTTATCGTTAGGGTCAGATTTCTTAGGCTGAACTCCACTTGCGGCACTGCCTACACTGATATGGTGGCCTTGCCCAATCAGAAGCAAGGTCGGGAGGAGCCAGTTGTGCCCCCCGGCCATTTCAGGCCGGTCGTAGCACGGATGTGGTAATCTGCTCTTACCTGATTGAAGCGCATGCTAGTGTTTATTGTTGCGGACTATGGTCCAGTTTTTTAAATCCACTTTTAAATTTCACTGCACTTTGCTGCTACTGTCGTTTGTGCTCATTTAGGCTGAACTCCACTTGCGGCACTGACTACACTGATTGGGTGGCCTTGCCCAATCAGATGCAAGGTCGAGAGGAGCCAGTTGTGCCCCGGCCATTTCAGGCCGGTCCCAGCGCGGACGCGGTAATCTGCTCTTACCTGACTGAAGCACATAGTGTTCATTGCTGCAGACTACGGTCCTGTTTTTTAGGTCTCGCCTGGCGTTGCAGCGCAAAGCGCTGCTCGCTGGGCGAGAGATTTTGAAGGGGACTTGAAGCCCCGCCCCTCATTTTCATTGGCTGGTGTCACCGTTTATGCTAAACGGTGGCCTGCCATTGGAAATGAGGGTTTTTTGTTGATGCCCTTTCGCCTCCGATCCGGACTGGGTTGCCTGCTTTGCTGCTGTCGCAAAGCACTTTCTTATCTTTATGGGGCCTTGTGTTTCTAATTAGAAACACATGGCCCCATAAAGACAGGAGATCGATGCTTGTTAAATATGCGTCTCTATCTCTCTGAAACCCGGATAGGTGGAATCTGCACTGCAAAAGATAATACATTAAAAAGTGTGTTTTTATACAGTGCTTGCAGCCAAAGATTTTCGCTGCTTCGTAGCGCTGTACATACCAGACGTTACAATTACTGAACTCAACGGCACTCGTTTTATCTGATCTAGAAATAAAAAAAACACTCCGTTAGAAGCTTCCGTGTTCAAACCAGTGTGACATTCGGCCTCCCATGGAACCTCTGCAGCGAGAGCACTAACTCCCGGAGCTGTCTCGCTGGCTTTGTCACGCGAAGCTTCAGCGCTATCCACGTGTTCTTCTGGAATAAAACAACGTTGAAATCCGAGATACAAGTGCCAGGCACGGGCAAGGTCTAAGCCCCTCGAACCGTCAGGGTCTGCACAGGGCGTAGGAAACTAGAATTACAGCCTTCGGGCTGGGACGCAGGGGATATCCCGCCCTTTGTTTTAAAACACTCACCATCCTTCCTTTAGAAAGATCATCTTTTTGTGATTGAACGTCAACGTTTTTGTTCTGAGAGGCACAGCAAAGCCCAGCGAGAGAAACCTGACCCCTTAGGATGGTTAGCCACCTCCCTTGGTAACATAGCCGAGCACCTGGCTTCTCTCAGAGAGGACGCTCGGAAAGGCGCTACAGTTCAGAAACATTGAACATTAGTGACAAAGGGACGGGATCTGCAGACAGGTGGGATAACAAAACAACGTATTAATACTAGTACCTGCTAAAACAGGAGGGGGTAGCCGGGGGCCGTGCTGCACGGAGAGAACTCTTTAGAGATAATCTCGTGATAAGGGGTGCACCGAGACAAACCAATTCCTGAGGTAATGCCACATAATCAAAAGGTTTAATCAAAATCCTTGATGCCCTGGGAACGGAGCTGATCAAGCCAAGAGCCAGAATGATGGACAGAAAACTAAATAAATAGCCACAAACTATTTAACCCCCATCAACCTCTTCACCCCCCCCCCCCATCTGACCCCTGCCGTCCTGCAAGTGCACATCAACACATTAACCTTGTTTTGGCCAATTCAAATGAGAAAACTCATGGTTTCCTAACCAGTGCTTTAAATGAGGAAAAAATAGTGCAGGTACTCACTTAAATGTGGCGAGTGGGCGTGGCTAGGGGCGGGGCTAGAGGCAAGACATGCGATGCTTATTGACTTCTATACTAGTTGCAGCACATACCAAAACACATGAGAAATTCGTTTCTATACCAAAACAGGTTAATTCGTTATACAAAACTAAAGCCAAACACAGTGATATTTTAACATTTCCCTGTGTTGTAATATTTCTCTCGCTTTTCTCTCACACAGAACACGCGCAGGAAAGCAGGTAAACAGACAAACATAAGCAGACACTCACACAAAAGAATCAGGTGGGATTAAAGCCATTTTAGCCTCCTTGCCTCCCATGGCTTTCTTGGCCTTTTTCATTGTGATGTCACTGGGCTGCCTCGATTCCTTGCAACACAGCGTGATGGTGAACACCTGGATATCATGCAAATGAGACCACGCTGGATAGTTCAGCGGGGGCTCCGCACTACAGAAGTGCTTTGGCTGCCAAAGAGACCGGATACCACCACTAGCAGCCAATGCGCCTACCCTTCATGAGTACCGGTACTCTCCTCAGCAGTAGAGAAGTGCCGGTACTCAGACTGATAATAATAAGTGCCGGTACTCAGTACCGGCCCATTTAAAGCACTGTCCCTAACACTAACAACATTGACACCAAGAGCCTGCTCGTAAGGCTCGTGTTTCCTTCCGCCCCTGATCCTGAGACGGGCATTCATTCCACAACAGATGGATACACCGAATGCAAGCCTCACCTACTTAATGAACGTGCTTCCCTGAAATGCAAGAATAAAAGACCGAAGCCCTCTCTCCCCTGGTTCTCGAAGGATCTATTTACTGAAAGTTATCTGAGGCATCTTCACCCCTTAACTGCTGAGCCTTAACAACCCCCCCCTACTCTGCACTATTTTGGCAGTTTGCGCTAGTTCGCGCTTAGGGCTGCATACATTTTTGTCCTCATAAAGTATCCACGGCAAATGTGCGTCCTTGCATCCTTTTTTCCAACATCCTGGGAATTCTAAAGGTAACCAGGGTTTTTCGATTCCCCTGGAGGGGGCCGAGAACATAGACCCTTCTGGCTGCGGGGATATATAGGGTTTGATTGTTCTCCATGAGCCTACACAAAGCAAACAACTGAGGTGCAACGTACAATAGTTTTTCACTGTATACCGAGTATAGACCAATTCATATGGTAAAATATGTAGAGTGAAAAATAGGCATCAATATTTCTGAAATGGGCACAAGATATGGGGGCATATTATCAAGAACAGCGTTAAAAATTATCGCCGGTTTAGCGGCAGAAAACTGCCGCTAAAGCGGCGATAATTGGCTTGATAATATGCCCTTGAGAATTCCAATAGAAGTCCATGTTCTGGTGTGAACATGGGCTTCTATTGGAATTCTCCAGGGCATATGATCAAGCCCATTATCGCCGCTTTAGCAGCAGTTTTCTGCCGCTAAACCGGCGATAATTTTAACGCCGTTCTTGATAATATGCCCCATGGAGTTTAAGAGCAGTGGTTATTTGTACATCACTGAATTTGTGGGTACCCGTACTAGCATATGATTTATAAGGTATTTTTAAAAGTCTTCTTTCTAACACTCTGGGTTACATTTGAAAGGCACAAATACAGCAAAATCCAATTAGTAATAAAAAAATGTTCTACTATGCCATGCTTCCACTTGTCTTCCGATAAAAATGGTACCTCACTTGTGGGGGTGGGGTTAGGGAAGCAGTAGGAAATGGCCCAAAACACAACATGGATTCATCACATTTATCCGCTCCAAACTAACCCTTTTTTTGCATAGTGGGTAGTTGTGGAGTTTGGGCCCTAAGGGCTTAGCTGCCCCCTAGGGAAACGTAGTAAACTTAAACATTTTTTAAAACTAGACGCCCGGGGGAATCTAGGGTAGAGTAACTTACATGGCTCTCATCAGGTTTTTTTTACCTAGAATCCCTTGCAAATCTGAAACTTTGACAATCAAAACACATTTTCCTCACATTTCTGTGATGGAAAGTTCTGGGATCTGCAAGGAGCAACAAACTTCCTTCCACTTAGCATCCACCCAACTCTCTTGATAAAAATGGTACCTCACTTGTGATCTGCAATCATGTTGGTGGCGTGACACTATGCAAAGGTGTGCTTTTCCTGAGTAATCCATTACCTCTACGGGGCAGCCCATTTTGCATTGTTGGCTTTATCTAGGAGTACTCCTATAATATAGGTGTGACCACTTTCTCCACACAATACAAAGGTGTACTTCTCCTAAATAATTTTTTTACCCCACCGGAACTGTCTGACTAGCCGAGTGGCCCGATATACATTATAGAGTCTGACTTGAAGTATTTTTGCACGTATTGCTTGCAGGATGCCTTATTGAAATTCCCAAGAAACCACGACTTCTAGGGAACTTTAGTCGGACGACTTTTGTCCTGATGAGACCCGAAGACTAACTATAGGTCGAATTGCCCCTAAGTTGCTTTGAAAACATGTTGTAGTTCACCAGGAGATACCATGTATGAACAGACAGGATCTCCGCTTATGTTTGTTTGATATAAAATCATATACAACATTGGAATCTGTTCACTGTCTTGTTCTATATTGTTGCATACATATTGGTTCCCTGTCTGAGCACTGCTTCGTCTGCACTAATTTCTATACATTCTGAAATGTATATTGTTCTCGCATTTACACAAGTTTAAGCTATTGGCATTGTAAATGACAATGCCTTTTATTTATGTTTTAAAAACGAATCAAAAATAAAAGGCATTGTTATTTGCAATGTCAATAGCTCAAACTCGCGTAAATGCGAGACCTATTGCATTGCAAATGCTTGTTAATTCTGCTTTTAAATTTCGCTGCACTTTGCTGCTACTGTCGTTGGTGCTCACTTAGGCTGAACTCCGCCTGCGGCACTGCCTACACTGATTGGGTGGCCTTGCCCAATTGGATGCAAGGTCGAGAGGAGCCAATTGTGCCCCCGGCCATTTCAGTTCAGTCACAGCACGGACGCGTGCCGCTGGCGCTCCGAAGAGCGCCAAAGGCAAACCCGTCTGCGCCTGTCCATGCCTGGACGCTGCAAGGCGCCAGGCAACTCTGCTCATTTGGACACTCACAGACAGGTATACCTCCTAAGGAACTTCACTTACTGAGAACTGCTATGAATCCCTGTCTTAACCAGGTCTGGGACCCAGTTGATCACATGTTTTGCTGTGAATATTGTAATTACAAAACCAGAATTGATGGCCATGTTGCAATGCCCTCCTCCCATGCTTTTAAGTTCCTCAGTCTAAACTGTCTCTCCTTAGCAAAACACCATGATGAGGTGTTTGATATGATGCAGGCAGAAGGACCCAACGTCCTATTTCTCACAGAGACCTGGCTCACCTCCAATATTGTGGCTGCGCCACAGATGGCGCTTGCTCAGGGATATTCAATTAAGACACTAAATAGAGAGGACAGAAAGGGCGGAGGAATAGCAATCATCTGTAAAACCATCTATGCTTGTAGTCTAACTAATGAGCCGATCACTAATTGTGAAGGCGGACTCTTTAAAATCTCTCTAAACCCCAATTTCACTTTGACAGGATTGCTTATCTATCGCCCTCCCAGACCTTCCAAAAAAGTTTAGGGAATTGCTTACCGATTCCATTACCATTCTGCCCACTAAATCTGCTAACTTTAATATTGTGTCAGATCTCAACCTCCACCTTGAGGACCGCCAAGATGGTGAGATCAACAATTTTCTGGCAGACCTTGCAGCCTGTCAACTACTACAATTTGTCACTAGCTCAACACACTCTGCTAGTCACCTTCTAGACCCAGTGTTTTCTAACCTTCCTTTAAAGTCCTTTTCCCCCTCCCTATGGCCTGGACAGATCATTTCCCATTTCCATGGCACTCCTCAGTGAAAAGCTGCCACCACACACTCACCCTAAGCTCATCTTAAAATGCCCTTGGCATAAGTTAAACGCCAATCTCCTCTAAGACACTTTATGTTCCCAAACACCCCAATTGTCTGGTGATGTTGAAGCAGCTGATAGCCGCGTCCAAGAATGGCTCACACATTGCCTTGATAAACATATCCCTGTCAAACTTACGCCTTGTCACAGAATGTACACAAGCCCTTGTTTTAATGAGACCCTAGTTCAGATAAGGAAAAACTGCAAAGTTCTAGAACGTGCTTGGAGATACAAATATGATCTGGCAAGACACAATATCGCTCAGCCATCAAGGCCTACCATAAAGCTATAAGGAAAACACATGCTGAATATTTTGCAGAAAAAATCAAAAATAGTAACAATCCAGCCAAAAGTATCTTCTTCTTGCTGAATGATATTAGAAATCCCCCTTCAGCAAGGGCACCCACCATTATATCTAACTCCCGATGCGAGGCCTTAGTCACTTTTTTGTTAAAAAAGTTGAGGACATTTATGAATTTTCCCGTCCTATACTAATGCTGAAGGGCGTATTGATCACACTGGCCATTTTGGCACTCTTCTATCCTCCTTCCTGGCGCTATTCTGTGAAACTTTAAGAACTCTCTGCTATAAAATTAAATCGATATCCCCAGCTGATCCTTTCAAACCCGATCAGCTTTACCTTAACTCCTATCCACACTCTGTGAACTGATAAACTTTTCTTTAGCTTCTGAAGTCGTATCAGCCTCGTGGAGGCATGCCAAGGTCATTCATCTGCTAAAAAAGCCTACCTTGGATGCCTCCAAACCAGGAAGCTTTTGCCCGATCTCACTACTTCCTTTTGTGGCTAAAGTCATTGAGTCTCACATCAACTCCGTTCTGACCAAATTTATAGAATCCAACAATATTCTGGACTCTGAGAAAAACGGCTTTAAACCCGGCTACAGCACTGAATCAGCCTTGCTGGCAGTGACTCAACATTAGCGGAGTTCATTGGATGAGGGCCATACCTCTGCCTTGATTTTTCTTGACCTCAACACTGCGTTCAACACTGTATCTCATAACATCCTGGTGCAACATTTGGAAGAGATTGGCTTAGGGGACACCACTCTCAACTGGTTTGTATCCTTTCTATCAGGCAGATCTTTTCAAGTTGTCTCACCTCCCTACGGCTCCCAGAAGCAGCTCGTACATCACGGGGTTCCACAGGGCTCGGCCCTAAGCCCAACATTATTTAATATCTACCTTCAACCTGGCGGGAGTTGCAGAAAGCAGGGGCCTCTCCATGGCCTCATACAATGATGATACTCAGCTTGTGATTTCATTATCCAACATCTCTGACCAACAAATTGCCAAGTTACGAAATGACAATATGGCCATCGTGGAATGGATGACAGCCAACTGTCTTCTGCTGAATGCAAGCAAATCCGAAATTCTCCTTACAGGAAGGGACATGCATCTTTGGAGTGAGCAATGGTGTCCTGCCGCGTTGGGAGCTTACCCTACCCCAACAGAGACCGTAAAAAACCTGGGAGTTTGGTTAGACCGAGCACTCACTTTTCAGGCACAGACAGAATCTGTGGCAGGCAGTTGTTTTGGACTCCTACGCGGATTGAAGCCACTGCTTGGGTTCTTCGATGCTCTAACATGCCAGACCATTATCTAGTCCACTATCCTCTCTAGACTGGATTATTGCAACTCTTTGTGCCTGGGTGCTAATAAAGCAGGCATCTATCGTCTTCAGAGGGTGCAGAACGCTGCAGCGCGTACCCTCTTCACCCTCCTGAAATATTGCCCTACCTCCAAATTCATACGTAGGTTGCACTGGCTCACGGTAGAAAGGAGAATTCAATTCAAGTCCTTGTGCATCTCTCACATAATTTTCCATGCCCAAGCCCCCCTTGTTTCATCCAATCTTCTCATCCCCTATGTACCAGAACGCACCCTTCGCTCCTCTATCAACATCTGTTATGTGTTCCCCATGGTAGAAGTGCACGGGCCGGTCGTTTCGAGCTTTAGTGTCCTCAGTCTGGAATACCCTCCCAAGCACTGTCAGGAGCATACAGGATCATAGGGTTTTCAAGAGGGCAGTTAAGACCTGGCTCTTCCATGAATAATCCTCGTTTCTGCTTCCATCTTCAGTTGGCATCTGCGGATCTAGCGCTGGGATGCCCCGTCGATGGGGCAGCCATGTGCTTTACAAATCCAATAACATAACATTTCCCTCATACAAAACCATAGTAATTCAGAAGTTATAGTTATCTGAACTAACTATAACTTATGCCCTAACAATGTACTGCTTATGACCTCAGTTATTACATCACTCATGACATGTCAGATAACTATAACAGCTGAATTTCTCTAGTTTTGGACCAGTGAAATCTAAGCCTAACTATAACGTCCCAGTAACCCTTGAATTTTTTAGTGAATTTTTAAGTTTTTTTAAATTCTATTTCATAAGAATAACATCCCTGTAACCATTGTTTTTTTCAGTGAATTTCTACGTTTTTTTAGAATTCGATTTCCTAACTATAAGGTCCCAGTAACCTTTGTCAGTGAATTCTGATGATTTTTAAAAATGTGTTTCTTAACTGAAACCTGTAACCTTTGAGAGTGGGTCTGTGAATGGCTGTATAGGTAGGTTAGTGGGTGTGTGTGTCTCTGAGTGGGGGACTGAGTAGGTGTCTGAATGTAAAAGTGGGTATATGAATGGTTGTGTGAGTCTCAGAGTGGGTCTCTAAGTGGGTCCATAAGTGTCTGAGTGGGTCTGGCAGTGGGTACATGAGTCTCAGAGTGGGTCTGTGAATGGTAACTAGGCCTGGGCATAACATTCTGCTCCGCTCATGAAGTTTGTGTAATTCGGCAAATGTGCATTCTGTGGAGAATGCAGAGTTACAAATAAACTCTGCTTTCTGCAATGGAGCAGAATTGTTTTGCGCCACAGGTGAGCGTGATCAAGTGCAAGTGACCATGGCTACAAACTGTAGTGCACCAGGAGGCTTAGGTCTTTTGCAAAGTGTTTGAGAAAGGGGACAGGGCCTCCGATGATGTCTTAGCAGTCGGGCTGTAGGGAATCTACTTGTGGCAGCAATAGGGGTTTTTGGCCACAAACGATCCTCAGCAGCCAAAGGGGCTTCATCCCCCAACCAGTAGTGCACCAGGAGGCCTCTTTGCAGAGCTGTTGAGAAAAGGGTGGGGCCTCTGACGGGGGTCTCAGCGATTCTCAGCAAGCTCGTCTCTGACCTTTATTTTGCCTCTTTCTTCTCATTTCTGACATTTATGTTGCTTTTTTTTGCTCGCTTCTCACCATTATCATGCCTCTTTTTGCTAATTTCTCACCTTTATTCACCCTTTCCCCTCATATCGCACCTTGTGTTGCCTCGTTCTTCTCATTGCTGTCCTTTATTTTGCCTCTTTCTGCTAGTTTCTCACCTTTATCATCCCTACTTTGGCTCATTTCTGATCTCTATTCAGCCTCTTTCTGCTTGTTTCTGTCCTCTATTCTGCCTCTTGCTGCTAATTTCTCACCTTTATTTAGCCTCTTTCATTGCCAACCTGTATTATGCCTCTTTCTGCCCATTTCTGACCTTTATTTAACAGAAATGCAGACAGAGGCAATGGAAGTGCAGAAAGAGGGAATAGAGGTGTAGAAACAGGAAAGCGAGGTGCAAAACTAGGGAACAGGGGTGCAGAAAGAGGCAAGAGAGGTGCTGAAAGAGGGAAGAGAGGTGCAGAAAGAGGCAAGAGGGGTACAGAAAGAAGCAAGAGAAGCACAGAATTAAGCAACAAGCGTGCAGCAACAGGCAAGAGAAGTGCAAAAAGACGCAAGTGAGGTGCAGAAACAGACAAGAGGGGTTCAGAAAAAGGAAAGAGTAGTGCACAAAAAAGCAACAGAGGTGCAGAAGGAAGCAAGAGAATTGCAGAAAGAGGCAAGAGTGTTGTTGACACAGGCAATAGAGGTACAGAAAAAGGAAAGAGTGGTGCAGAAAGAGGCAAGGGAGGTACAGGAAGAGGGGTGCAGAAAGAGGCAAGAGAGGCACAGAAAGAGGGAAGAGGGGTGCAGAAAGATGTAAGAGGGGAGACAAAAGAAATAAAAGAGGTGCAGAAAGAAGCAAGAGAAGTGCAGAAGGAAGCAACAGATATACAGAAAGAGGGATGAAGAAATAGGCAAGAGAGGTGAAGAAAGAAGCAACAGAGGTACAGAAAGAGGCAAGAGAGGTACAGAAAGAAGCAAGAGAGGTGCAGAAAGAAGCAAGAGATGTTCAGAAAGAAAAAACAGAAGTGCAGAAAGAGGCAAGTGGGGTGAAGAAAGAGGCAAGAGAAGTGCAGAAAGAAGCAACAGAGGTGCAGAAAGAGGCAAGAGAAGTACAGACAGAAGCAACAGAGGTGCAGAATGAGGAAAGAGAAGTGCAGAAAGAGGCAAGAGGGGTGCAGAAAGAGGCAAGAGGTGTTCATAAGGAAGCAAGAGAGGTGTAGAAAGAGGCAAGAGAGGTGCAGAAACAGGTAACAGGTAACAGATGGGCAGAAAGAGGCAAGAGATGTGGTGAAAGAAGAAACAAAGGTACAGAAGGAAGCAAGAGAAGTGATGAAAGAGACAAGAGAGTTCTGGAAAGAAACAAGAGAGGTGCAGAAAAAAGCAAAAGATGTGCAGAAAGAGACAAGTGAGGTGCAGAAACAGACAAGAGGGGTGCAGAAAGAAGCAAGAGAAGTGCAGAAAGAAGCAACAGAGGTGCAGAAGGAGTCAAGAGAACTGTAGAAAGAGGCAAGAAAGTTGCAGAAACAGGCAAGAGAGTTACAAAAAAGGGAAGAGGGGTGCAGAAAGAGGTGAGAGAGGTGCAGACGGAGGGAAGAGGGTGCAGAAAGAGGCAAGAGAGATGCAGAAAGAGGCAAGAGAGGTGCAGAAACAGGCAAGAGAAGTGCAGAAAGAGGCAAGAGAAGTGCTGAAAGAAGCAACAAATGAGAGAGTTGTAGAAAGAGACTAGAGAGGTGCAGAAAAAAGCAAGAGAAGTGCAGAAAGAGACAAGAGAGGTACAAAAATACACAAGTGAGGTGCAGAAAGAAGCAACAGAGGTGCAGAAGGAGGCAAGAGAACTGCAGAAAGAGGCAAGAAAGATCCAGAAACAGACAAGAGAGGTGCAGAAAAAGGGAAGAGGGTGCAGAAAGAGGCAAGAGAGGTGAAGACAAAGGGAAGAGGGGTGCAGAAAGAGGCAAGTGGGATGCAGAAAGAATCAAGAGAGGTGCAGAGAGAAGCAAAAGAAGTGCAGAAAGAAGAAAAAGAGGTGCAAAAAGAGGCAAGAGAGGTGCAGAAAGAGGAAAGAGGGGTGCTGAAAGAGGTAAGAGGGGCACAGAAAGACAAAAGAGAGGTACAGAAAGAGGGAAGAGAGGTTTAGAAACAGGCAAGAGAGGTGCAGAAGTAGGGAACAGGGATGCAGAAAGAGGCAAGAGAGGTGCAGAAGGATGCAAGAGGGGTGCATAATGAAGAAACAGAGGTGCAGAAACAGACAATAAAAGTGCAAAAAGACGCAAGTGAGGTGCAGAAACTGACAAGAGTGGTTACGAAAAAGGAAAGAGTAGTGCACAAAAATGAAACAGAGGTGAAGAAGGAAGCAAGAGAATTGCAGAAAGAGGCAAGAGTGTTGTTGACACAGGCACTAGAGGTACAGAAAAAGGGAAGAGATGTGCAGAAAGAGGCAAGGGAGGTACAGAAAGAGGGAAGAGAGGTGTAGAAAGAGGCAAGAGAGGTGCTGTTATAGGGAACAGGGATGCAGAAAGAGGCAAGAGAGGTGCAGAAAGAGGCAAGAGGGGTGCAGAAAGAGGCAAGAGGGGTGCAGAAAGAGGCAAGATGTGTTCATAAGGAAGCAAGCGAGGTGTAGAAAGAGGCAAGAGAGGTGCAGAAACAGGTAACAGATGTGCAGAAAGAGGCAAGAGAAGTGCTGAAAGAAGCAACAAAGGTGCAGAAAGAAGCAAGAGAAGTGATGAAAGAGACAAGAGAGATCTGGAAAGAAACAAGAGAGGTGCAGAATAAAGCAAGAGGAGTGCAGAAAGAGACAAAAGAGGTGCATAAAGACACAAGTGAGGTGGAGAAAGAAGCAACAGCAGTGCAAAAGGAGGCAAGAGAATTGCAGAAAGAGGCAAGAAAGTACCAGAAACAGACAGAGGGAAGAGGGGCGCAGAAAGAGGCAAGAGGGATGCAGAAAGAGGCAAGAAAGGTGCAGAAGGAGGGAAGAGGTATACAGAAAGAGGCAAGAGGGGTGCAGAAAGAGGCACAAGGGGTGCATAATGAAGAAACAGAGGTGCAGAAAGAGGCAAGAGAGGTGCAGAAACAGGCAAGAGAAGTGCAAAAAGACGCACGTGAGGTGCAGAAACAGACAAGAGGGGTTCAGAAAGAGGAAAGAGTAGTGCAAAAAAAAGCTACAGAGGTACAGAAGGAAGCAAGAGAATTACAGAAAGAGGCAAGAGTGTTGTTGACATAGGCAATAGAGGTACAGAAAACGGGAAGAGAGGTGCAGAAAGAGGCAAGGGAGGTACAGGAAGAGGGGTGCAGAAAGAAGCAAGAGAGGCACAGAAAGAGGTAAGAGGGGTGCAGAAAGAGGTAAGAGGGGAGCAAAAAGAAATAAAAGAGGTGCAGAAAGAAGCAAGAGAAGTGCAGAAAGAAGCAACAGATGTACAGAACGTGGCAAGAGGGATGAAGAAATAGGCAAGAGAGGTGAAGAAAGAAGCAACATAGGTACAGAAAGTGGCAAGAGAGGTGCAGAGAGAAGCAAGAGATGATCAAAAAGAAGCAACAGAGGTGCAGAAAGAGGCAAGTGGGGTGAAGAAAGAGGCAATAGAAGTGCAGAAAGAAGCCACAGAGGTACAGATAGAGGCAAGAGAGGTGCAGAAAGAAGCAAGAGAAGTGCAGGAAGAAGCAAGAGAAGTGCAAAAAGAAGCAACAGAGGTGCAGAAAGAGGCAAGAGAAGTATAGAAAGAAGCAACAGAGGTGTAGAAAGAGGCAAGAGAAGTGCAGAAAGAGACAAGGGAGTTGCAGAAACAGGCAAAAGAGGTGCAGAAAGAGGGAACAGAGGTGCCTACAAAGGCAAGAGAAGTACAAAAAGAAGCAAGAGAAGTGCAGGAAGAAGCAACAAACGTGCAGAAAGAGGCAAAAGAAGTGCAGAAAGAGGCAAGAGAAGTGCAAGAAGAAGCAAGATAGGTGCAGAAAGAAGCAAGAGACATACAGAAAGAAGCAAGAGAAGTACAGAATGAAGCAACATGCATGCAGAAAGAGGTAAGAGAGGTATAGAAAGAGGCAAAGGGGTGCAGAAAGAGGGAAGAGTGGTGCAGAAAGAGGCAAGATGGGTGCAGAAAGAGGAAAGAGTAGTGCAAAAAAAGCAACAGAGGTGCAGAAGGAAGCAAGAGAATTGCAGAAAGAGGCAAGAGTGTTGTTGACACAGGCAAAAGAGGTACAGCAAAAGGGAAGAGAGGTGGAGAAAGAGGCAAGGGGGTTGCAGAAACAGGCAAAAGAGGTGCAGAAAGAGGGAACAGGGGTGCCTACAAAGGCAAGAGATGTACAAAAACAAGCATTGAAGTGCAGGAAGAAGCAACAAATGTGCAGAAAGAGGCAAACGAAGTGCAGAAAGAGGCAAACGAAGTGCAGAAAGAGGCAAAAGAAGTGCAAGAAGAGGCAAGATAGGTGCAGAAAGAAGCAAGAGATGTACAGAAAGAAGCAAGAGAAGTACAGAATGAAGCAACATGCATGCAGAAAGAGGTAAGAGAGGTATAGAAAGAGGCAAGAGGGGTGCAGAAAGAGGGAAGAGTGGTGCAGAAAGAGGCAAGAGGGGTGCAGAAAGAGGCAACAGAAGTGCAGAAAGAGGCAAGATAAGTGCAGAAAGAGGCAAGAGAGGTACAGGAATAGGCAAGAAAGATGCAGAAAGAGGGGTGCAGAAAGAGATAAGATGGGTGCAGAAAGAAGCAACAGAAATGCAGGAAGAGGCAAGAGAAGTGCAGAAAGAGGAAAGAGAGATGAAGAAAGAGGAAAGAGGGGTCCAGAAAGAGGCAAGAGGGGTGCAGAAAAAAGCAAGGAAGTGCAGAAAGAAGCAACAGGTGTGAAGAAGGAGGCAAGAGAACTGCAGAAAGAGGCAAGAGAGTTGCAGAAACAGGCAATAGAGGTGCAGAAAAAGGGAACAGGGATGCAAAAATAGGTAAGAGAGGTGCAGGAAGAGGTAAGAGGGGCACAGAAAGAGGCAAGAGGGGGCAGAAAGAAGCAAGAGAGGTACAGAAAGGAGCAAAGAGAAGTACAGAAAGAGGCAGGAGGGGTGGAGTAAACGGCAAGAGAAATGCGGAAATAAGCAAAAGAGGTGCAGAAAGAGGCCAAAGAACTGCAGGAATAGACAAGAGAGGTGCAGAAAGAGGCAAGAGAGGTACATAAAGAGGGAAGAAGGGTGCAGAAAGAAGCAACAGAGGTGCAGAAAGAGACAAGAGGGGTACATAAAGAGGCAAGAGCAGTGCAGAAAGAAGCAACAGAGGTGCAGAAAGAGGCAAGAGATGTGCAGAAACAGGCAGGAGATGTACTGAAAGAGGGAACAGGGGTGCAGAAACAGGCAAGAGGGGTGCATACATTTGCAAGAGAGGTTCAGAAAGAACCAAGAGCAGTCCAGAAAGAACCAACAGGGGTGCAGAGAGAGGCAAGAGAGGTGCAGAAAGAAGTAAGAGAAGAGCAATAAGAAGCAAAACATGCAGAAAGATGCAAGAGAGGTGCAAAAAGAAGCATGAGAGGTGCAGAAAGAGGTAGGAGAAGGGCAGAAAGAAGAAACAGAGGTGCAGAAAGTGGCAACAGAGGTGCAGCAACAGACAGGAGAGGTGCGGAAAGAAGGAACAGGGATGCAGAAAGAGGCAAGAGAGATACAGAAAGAGGGAAGAGGGGTGTAGAAAGATGCAAGAGGGGTGCAGAAAGAAGCACGTGAGGTACAGAAAGAGGCACAGAGGTGCAGAAAGAGGCAAGTGAGGTGCAGAAAGAGACAAGAGATGTGCAGAAAAAGTTAAGTGAGGTGCAGAAAGAAGAAAGAGGGGTACAGAAAGGGGCAAGAGAGTTTCAGAAAAAGCAAGAGAAGTGCAGAAAGAAGCAACAGATGTGAAGAAGGAGGCAAGAGAGGTGCAGAAAAAGGG
Source organism: Calotriton arnoldi (assembly GCA_963921515.1). NCBI lineage: Eukaryota > Metazoa > Chordata > Amphibia > Caudata > Salamandridae > Calotriton > Calotriton arnoldi. The sequence goes on along the minus strand of CAWUFW010003857.1, from coordinate 70,230 downwards.
AACAAGGATGCAGAAATAGGCAAGAGAGGTGCAGAAGAAGGGAAGAGTGGTGCAGAAAGAGGCAAGAGGGGTGCAGGGGTGGAGAAAGAGGAAAGAGGAGTGCTGAAAGACGTAGGAGGGGTACAGAAAAAAGCAAGGGAAGTGCAGAAAGAGGGAAGAGAGGTGTAGAAACAGGCAGAGAGGTGCTGATATAGGGAACAGGGATGCATAAAGAGGCAAGAGAGGTGCAGAAAGAGGGAAGAGGGGTGCAGAAAGAGGCAAGAGGGGTGCAGAAAGAGGCAAGAGGTGTTCATAAGGAAGCAAGAGCGGTGTAGAAAGAGGCAAGAGAGGTGCAGAAACAGGTAACAGATGTGCAGAAAGAGGCAAGAGAAGTGCTGAAAGAAGCAACAAAGGTGCAGAAAGAAGCAAGAGAAGTGATGAAAGAGACAAGAGAGATCTGGAAAGAAACAAGAGAGGTGCAGAATAAAGCAAGAGGAGTGCAGAAAGAGACAAAAGAGGTGCATAAAGACACAAGTGAGGTGCAGAAAGAAGCAACAGCTGTGCAGAAGGAGGCAAGAGATTTGCAGAAAGAGGCATGAAAGTTCCAGAAACAGACAGGAGAGGTGCAGAAAAAGGGAAGAGCGGTGCAGAAAGAAGCAAGAGAGGTGCAGACAGAGGGAAGAGGGGCGCAGAAAGAGGCAAGAGGGATGCAGAAAGAAGCAAGAGAGGTGCAGAGAGAAGCAAAAGAAGTACAGAAAGATGAAAACGTGTGCAAAAAAAGAGGCAAGAGAGATGCAGAAAGAGGAAAGAGGGGTGCTGAAAGAGGTAAGAGGGGTGCAGAAAGACAAAAGAGAGGTACAGAAAGAGGCAAGAGAGGTTTATAAACAGGCAAGAGAGGTGCAGAAATAGGGAACAAGGATGCAGAAAGAGGCACAAGGGTGCATAATGAAGAAACAGAGGTGCAGAAAGAGGCAAGAGTGGTGCAGGAACAGGCAAGAGAAGTGCAAAAAGACACATGTGAGGTGCAGAAACAGACAAGAAGGGTTCAGAAAGAGGAAAGAGTAGTGCAAAAAAAGCAACAGAGGTGCAGAAGGAAGCAAGAGAATTGCAGAAAGAGGCAAGAGTGTTGTTGACACAGGCAATAGAGGTACAGAAAAAGGGAAGAGAGGTGCAGAAAGAGGCATGGGAGGTACAGGAAGAGGGGTGCAGAAAGAGGCAAGAGAGGCGCAAAAAGAAATATAAGAGTTGCAGAAAGAAGCAGGAGAAGTGCAGAAAGAAGCAACAGATGTACAGAAAGAGGCAAGAGGGATGAAGAAATAGACAAGAGTGGTGAAGAAAGAAGCAACAGATGTACTGAAAGTGGCAAGAGAGGTGCAGAAAGAAGCAAGAGATGTTCAGAAAGAAGCAACAGAGGTGCAGAAAGAGGCAAGTGGGGTGAAGAAAGAGGCAAGGGAAGTACAGAATAAAGCAACAGAGTTATAGAAAGAGGCAAGAGAGGAGCAGAAAGAAGCAAGAGAGGTGCAGGAAGAAGCAAGAAAAGTGCAAAAAGAAGCAGCAGAGGTGCAGAAAGAGGCAAGAGAAGTACAGAAAGAAGCAAAAGAAGTGCAGAAAGAAGAAAACATGTACAAAAAAAGAGGCAAGAGAGAGGCAGAAAGAGGAAAGAGGGGTATTTAAAGAGGTAAGAGGGGTGCAGAAAGACAAAAGATAGGTACAGAAAGAGGCAAGAGAGGTTTAGAAACAGGCAAGACAGGTGCAGAAATAGGGAGCAGGGATGCAGAAAGAGGCAATAAAGGTGCAGAAGGAGGGAAGAGGGATACAGAAAGAGGGAAGAGGGATACAGAAAGAGGCAAGAGGGGTGCATAATGAAGAAACAGAGGTGCAGAAAGAGGCAAGAGAGGTGCAGAAACAGGCAAGAGAAGTGCAAAAAGACGATCGTGAGGTGCACAAACAGACAAGAGGGGTTCAGAAAGAGTAAAGAGTAGTGCACAAAAAAGCAACAGAGGTGCAGAAGGAAGCAAGAGAATTGCAGAAAGAGGCAAGAGTGTTGTTGACACAGGCAATAGAGGTACAGAAAAAGGGAAGAGAGGTGCAGAAAGAGACAAGGGAGGTACAGGAAGAGGGGGTGCATAAAGAGGCAACAGATGCGCAGAAAGAGGGAAGAGGGGTGCAGAAAGAGGTAAGAGGGGAGCAAAAAGAAATAAAAGAGGTGCAGAAATAAACAAGAGAAGTGCAGAAAGAAGCAACAGATGTACAGAAAGAGGCAAGAGGGATAAAGAAATAGGCAAGAGAGGTGAAGAAAGAAGCAACATAGGTACAGAAAGTGGCAAGAGAGGTGCAGAAAGAAGCAAGAAAGGTGCAGAAACAAGCAAGAGACGTTCAGAACGAAGCAACAGAGGTGCAGAAAGAGGCAAGTGGGGTGAAGAAAGAGGCAAGAGAAGTACAGAAAGAAGCAACAGAGGTACAGAAAGAGGCAAGAGAGATGCAGAAAGAAGCAAGAGAGGTGCAGGGAGAAGCAAGAGAAGTCCAAAAAGAAGCAACAGAGGTGCAGAAAGAGGCAAGAGAAGTACAGAAAGAGGCAACAGAGGTGCAGAAAGAGGAAAGAGAAGTGCAGAAAGAGGCAAGGGATTTGCAGAAACAGGCAAAAGAGGTGCAGAAAGAGGGAACGGGGTGCCTACAAAGGGAAGAGAGGTACAAAAAGAAGCAAGAGAAGTGCAGGAAGAAGCAACAAACGTGCAGAAAGAGGCAAAAGAAGTGCAGAAAGAGGCAAGAGAAGTGCAAGAAGAGGCAAGATAGGTGAAGAAAGAAGCAAGAGACGTACAGAAAGAAGCAGGAGAAGTACAGAATGAAGCAACATGCATGCAGAAAGAGGTAAGAGAGGTATAGAAAGAGGTAAGAGAGGTGCAGAAAGAGGGAAGAGTGGTGCAGAAAGAGGCGAGAGGGGTGCAGAAAGAGGCAACAGAAGTGCAGAAAGAGGCAAGATAAGTGCAGAAAGAGGCAAGATAGGTACAGTAATAGGCAAGAAAGATGCAGAAAGAGGAAAGAAGGGTGCAGAAAGAGATAAGAGGGGTGCAGAAAGAAGCAACAGAAATGCAGGAAGAGGCAAGAGAAGTGCAGAATGAGGAGAGAGAGATGCAGAAAGAGGAAAGAGGGGTCCAGAAAGAGGCAAGAGGGGTGCAGAAAAAAGCGAGGAAGTGCAGAAAGAAGCAACAGGTGTGAAGAAAGAGGCAAGAGAACTGCAGAGAGTTGCAGAAACAGGCAATAGAGGTGCAGAAAAAGGGAACCGGGTTGCAGAAATAGGGAAGAGAGGTGCAGGAAGAGGTAAGAGGGGTGCAGAAAGAGGCAAGAGGGGGCAGAAAGAAGTAAGAGTGATACAGAAAGGAGCAAAGAGAAGTGCAGAAAGAGGCAGGAGGGGTGGAGTAAACAGCTAGAGAAATGCGGTAATAAGGAGGGGTGGAGTAAAAGGCAAGAGGAGTGCAGAAATAAGCAAAACGGGTGCAGAAAAAGGCCAAAGAACTGCAGGAAAAGGCAAGAGAGGTGCAGAAAGAGGCAAGAGAGGTACAAAAAGGGGGAAGAAGGGTGCAGAAAGAAGTAGGCAAGAGAGGTGCAGAAAAAGGTAAGAGGGGTGCAGAAAGAGGCAAGAGAAGTGCAGAAAGAAGAAAGAGAGGTACAGAAAGAAGCCAGAAAAGTACAGAAACAGGCAAGAGGGGTAGAGTAAGAGGCAAGAGAAGTTCTGAAAGAAGAAAAAGAGGTGCAGAAAGAGGCAATAGAACTGCAGAATAAGGCAAGAGAGGTGCAGAAAGAGGCAGGAGAGGTGCAGAAAGAGGAAAGAGAAGTGCAGAAAGAGGCAAGGGAGTTTCAGAAACAGGCAACAGAGGTGCAGAAAGAGGGAACAGAGGTGCAGAAAGAGGAAAGAGAAGTGCAGAAAGAGGCAAGGGAGTTGGAGAAACAGGCAAAAGAGGTGCAGAAAGAGGGAACAGGGGTGCCTACAAAGGCAAGAGATGTACAAAAAGAAGCAATAGAAGTGCAGGAAGAAGCAACAAACGTGCAGAAAGAGGCAAAAGAAGTGCAGAAAGAGGCAAGAGAAGTGCAAGAAGAGGCAAGATAAGTGCAGAAAGAAGCAAGAGATGTACAGAAAGAAGCAAGAGAAGTACAGAATGAAGCAACATGCATGCAGAAAGAGGTAAGAGAGGTATAGGAAGAGGCAAGAGGGGTGTAGAAAGAGGGAAGAGTGGTGCAGAAAGAGGCAAGAGGGGTGCAGAAAGAGGCAACAGAAGTGCAGAAAGAGGCAAGATAAGTGCAGAAAGAGGCAAGAGAGGTACAGGAATAGGCAAGAAAGATGCAGAAAGAGGGGTGCAGAAAGAGATAAGATGGGCACAGAAAGAAGCAACCGAAATGCAGGAAGAAGCAAGAGAAGTGCAGAAAGAGGAAAGAGAGATGAAGAAAGAGGAAAGAGGGGTCCAGAAAGAGGCAAGAGGGGTGCAGAAAAAAGCAAGGAAGTGCAGAAAGAAGCAACAGGTGTGAAGAAGGAGGCAAGAGAACTGCAGAAAGAGGCAAGAGAGTTGCAGAAACGGGCAATAGAGGTGCAGAAAAAGGGAACAGGGATGCAGAAATAGGTAAGAGAGGTGCGGGAAGAGGTACGAGGGGTGCAGAAAGAGGCAAGAGGGGGCAGAAAGAAGCAAGAGAGGTACAGAAAGGAGCAAAGAGAAGTGCAGAAAGAGGCAGGAGGGTTGGAGTAAACGGCAAGAGAAATGCGGTAATAAGCAAAAGAGGTGCAGAACGAGGCCAAGGAACTGCAGGAAAAGGCAAGAGAGGTGCAGAAAGAGGCAAGAGAGGTACAAAAAGAGGGAAGAAGGGTGCAGAAAGAAGTAACAGAGGTGCAGAAAGAGACAAGAGGGGTGTGAGAAGTTGGCCTGGTATATGCTGTCCACTAGTTAAGGTGGGCACCTTGCACCAGTACAATTCGACTCTTATGGTAGGTAGGTTTAAGACAACCTTTAAAGAAAGCTATCCTAGTGGTAGCTGTGGAGAGCAGCCTTCAGGCTAAGTCTTGGAGAAATGTAAAGCAGCTTGTTTTACCACACAATCTCTTGAATCACCAAATGAAAAGACACCACACAGGTATATATATCAAATGTGAGAAGTTGGCCTGGCATATGCTGTCCACTAATTATAGTGGGCACCTTGTACCAGTCCAAACAACCCCTTATTGGAGATAGGTTAAAGACAACCTTTATTGAAAGCTATCCTAGTGGTAGCTATGGAGAGCAGCCTTCAGGCTAAGTCTTGACGGAATGTAAAGCAGCTTGTTTTACCAGTCTATAATCTCTTGAGTGTGACCAAATGAAAGAGGACCACACCAGGTATATATTCAAAATATATGTATTTATTACTAAACACACCCCTCTAGTCTCTTTATGAGGCTAGAGTTCGAAGTACATACGTTATGAGTTAGTTATCTACAGTAATAGCACAAATACACGTTTGAGCCCCAGGGGCGTACCAAACCATATACCAATAAAGTGGTATAAGAACCACGACTGAGCTAGACACAAGGCCTAGAGCCTGTAGAAGTGCTTGGACCACAAGGAACCACCCAAGGCAGTGACACAGGGGACCCACGGGGGACGCGTGCAGTGTATGAACACAGCCGCGAACCACCGCTACTCGAGTTACCTCACCCAGGGGAGCCGGGTGCATAGGTGTCTTTCGGGGTCGGGTTTCGTCATCGCTTTCAATGGCGATCTGCTGCAAAGTGCTGCTGGCGGCCAAGTCGAAAGTGTTCGGGTGGATCCAAAGGTGGATCGAAGATCTGAAGAACCTGAAAGCAGAGGGGACAGAGTCTGGGTCACTAGCCAGTGACCAGGAAGGCGATCAGCAGATGCCCACCGATGTTGAGTGCTTCAGGTAGGTTGACGGTTGTCTTGACTCTTCAGCCACGAGGTCCAGGAGGCGTCGATGACAACCAGGAACTGGATTCGAGCTGCCCACAACGTCTGTCGATTCAGGGGTATCGGCGACCGGATTGGACCCAACAAGCCTTGGCAACGGCAAGTCTCATGGAAATAGAAGAAGGACGATGTTGCAGACCAGCAAGGTCTGGGAGACTCACCCAGTGAGGATAAGTCAGGGCACACCTGGAGCAACCAGGGAGCCCAAGCAGAAAAAGATTGGCCTTCGTGAGGGCCTACTAGCCAATGGACTAGCGACCGCGAAGGAGCCTCGAGACGGTGCACGTGGAGCTGGCTCACAGGACACTCGTGGAGTGGAGGCCAGTGATCTTCGGTGCAGTTGGTGCTGGAGGCTGGGGCTACTCGGAGCCCAAAGCATGACTTCGTGGAAGACCCAGAAGAGGATGCACTTTCAAATGCGTTCTTTGTCCAGGGGTCACGGTTCCACGTTACCCACAACAGCTACGGGCCTCAGCTTTGCTGGGGACTCAGGGCAGCCTCAGCGAAGTCTGGAAATCTACCTCTGGTGATGCAAAGACTTCGGCGTCCGACTGGAGCTTTAGTGATGCAGACCGGATAATTGCTTCTTTGGTGCCTGCCAAGCAGGGGAGTCACTCCTTGACCCCAAGGGAGATTCTTCAGTCCTCTAATCTTAAAGTAGAGCGTCGAAGGTTCAGGATTCTGTGTCAGAGTTTCATCCAGGTAAATCTAAAGTCCTAAGGACTGGGTTCCCCTACTTATACTAAGGTAGGGGGTTGGACATACTCTGTGGCCCCACCTATGGGAGGGCCAGGGCAGAGGGGTGGTTACACCCCTTTCCCTTTGTCCAGTTTCGCGCCAGAGCAGGGGCTGGAAGCCCCTGAGCCGGTTTGAACTGGGGTATGCACAGGGACACCAAATGTGCCCCCAGTGCAGGACTTCAAAGCACCAGAGAGTGCTCCCGCCCAGCCCCAATACACACTATCCTGTCTGGGGAGGTGGTCACACCTCCCTGGGACAGGAAACCTATTGTCCAGGCCTCCACTGCCAGAGTTTCGGTCAGCAGCAGGAGGCCAGACTCGTGTCTGTGGCAGCGGCATCCATTTTGTGATGCCAGGGCTCTGGAAAGTCAGTACCGGGCATACCGGTGTGTACATGTCTTTCCCTCTAGAAGGGTGGAATGCTAACCCCGCCGCCAGAACTGGCGGGGGGGTAGTATTCCAAGATGTTTGACACCAAACACAACATGTTTCCGTGCAGCCATCCCAAAGTTAGCATTTAACGCTAGGTTATAATGCGCTTAAGAGTATATGGTCAGGCTGCACTACAAACAGCATCAGAGAAGGGTCTCCGAATGCTGCAGAGGGGCCCTGCTCATGCAGGGGCACCCTCTCACATAGGAACCACGCACTCTGCCTTCAGGATTGATAAGGCCTGCCATAGGAGTGACTTATAGGTTTATATGTGTGTATGTATATAGTGATATAGGTAGCCTATATCACAGTAAGGGGTGCATGCACCACCTTACCCAGGCTGCAGTAGCAGACCTGTGGTGTCAGTTTGGATGGCCTTCCAGGGGTGGCACAATACATGCTGCAGCCCCTGGTAGGCCTCTGAGGTACCTATGCCCTGGGTACATAGTATACCATATACTAGGGACTTATAAGGGCACTCCAGATTCCAATCAGAGATGTGCCTAAGGCACATGGAAACCATTTTAGAGGGGAAGCACCTAGGCTGGGGTTCTGATTAGCAGGGCCCCAGCCAGACTAAGGTCGAAAAACAGTGAAGCATCAGCAAAAAGTGGGGGTACCCATGTGAAGCAGATCCTACTCTCCTACACAACCCCCCCCCCCAAATGTAGGGACATTAAACTAACCTTGCCCAGTTAAGTCTTCATGTTCTAAGTGGAAGTACCTAGAGAGTCCATCTGCATTGGCATGGTTACTCCCAGGTCTATGTTCCACTGTGAAGTCCATCCCCTGTAGTGAAATGGACCACCTAAGCAGTTTGGGGTTTTCACCCTTCATTTGTTTTAGCCATAAGAGGGGTTTATGGTCTGTTTGAACAAGGAAGTGAGTACCAAACAAGTATGGCCTCAACTTCTTCAGAGCCCAGACCACAGCAAAGGCCTCCTCTCAATGGCTGACCAACGTTTCTCTCTAGGGGTCAGCCTTCTGCTAATAAAAGCTACTGGCTGATCCTGACCTTCATCAATCAATTGTGACAGTACAGCCCCTACCCCCAATTCAGATGCATCAGTTTGAACAATGAACTTCTTGGAGTAATCAGGACTCTGTAGAATGGGAGCAGTGCACATGGCCTGCTTCAGGTCATCAAATGCCTTTTGACAGCTAACTGTCCACTGAACCTTTTGGGCATTTTCTTGGAAGTTAAGTCATTCAGGGGTGTCACTATTGATCCATACCCCTTGACAAATCTCCTATAGTACCCAGTCAGGCCTAAGAAGGCTCTCACCTGAGTCTGGGTAGTTGGAGCAGTCCAGTCCATGATGGTCTGGATCTTGCTCTGCAGTGGTTGAACCTGGCCTCCACCCACAAGGTGGCCCAGGTACACAACCTGACTCTGCCTTATCTGGCACTTGGTGGCCTTGATAGTCAGGCCTGCTTTCTGCAGGGCCTGTAAAACATTTCTGAGGTGGACCAGGTGATCCTCCCAGGTGGAGCTAAAGACAGCAATATCATCTAGATATGCTGCACTATAGGCTTCCAGACCTGTAAGGACTGTATTCTCCAACCTCTGAAAAGTGGCAGGTGCATTCTTCAGACCAATGAGCATCACCACAAATTGATAATGCCCACTAGGGGTTGAGAATGCTGTCTTTGGCTTTGCATCATCAGCTAGTCTGATCTGCCAGTAGCCAGCTGTCAGGTCAAATGTGCTTAGATACTTGGCTGAGGCCAAAGTGTCTATTAGCTCATCTGCCCTAGGTATTGGATGGGCATCAGTCCTAGTGACTGCATTGAGACCCCTGTAGTCCACACAAAACCTCATCTCTCTTTTCCCATCATTGGTGTGAGGTTTTGGCACAAGGACCACTGGACTAGCCCAAGGGCTATCTGAGGGTTCAATAACTCCCAAATCCAACATCTTCTGGACTTCTGTCCTGATACAGTCCCTGACACGGTCAGGTTGCCTATAAATCTTATTTTTAATAGGCAGACTGTCCCCAGTGTCCACTTCATGAGTGCACCAGGTAGTCTGACTGGGTGTCAGTGAGAATATGTGTCTGAACTGATTGAGCACCTGTCTGCAATCAGTCTGCTGCTGGGTAGTGAGGCTGCCTGCCAAGGCTACACCATCCACTGACCCATCACCAGGGTTCTGTGAGAGCAGGTCAGGGAGTGGGTCACTCTCTTCCTCCTGTCCCTCATCAGTAGCCATGAGCAAGCCCATGTCTGCCCTGTCCACATATGGTTTTAACCTGTTGACATGGAGAACCCTGTGGGGACTCCTGGGTGTTCCTAGGTCTACTAAGTAGGTAACCTCACCCTTCTGTTCAACAATGGTGTGGGGTCCACTCCATTTGTCTTGGAGAGCTGCTGGGGCCACTGGCTCCAACACCCACACCTTCTGTCCTGGCTGGTAAACAGTCAGTACAGCCTTTTTGTCATTCCAGGCCTTTTGAAGTTCCTGGCTAGCCTCAAGGTTTTTAGTTGCCTTTTTCATATACTCAGCCATCCGGGAGCGGAGACCAAGTACGTAGTCCACTATGTCTTGCTTTGGGGGCTTGAGAGGTAACTCCCATCCTTCCTTCACCAAGCACAGTGGACCCCTGACAGGGTGACCAAACAAAAGTTCAAAAGGGCTGTAGCCAACCCCCTTTGAGGCACCTCCCTGTACGCAAATAAAAGGCAGGGCAAGAGTATGTCTAAGCTTTTCTGGGAGCCCTTTAATCATGCCCTTCAAGGTTTTGTTGAATCTCTCAACTAAACCATTGCATTGTGGGTGATAGGGTGTGGTGAACTTGTAAGTCACTCCACACTCCTTCCACATTGCTTTTAAGTATCCAGACATAAAGTTTGCACCCCTGTCTGATACAACCTCCTTAGGGAAGCCCACTCTTGAGAAAATTCCCAGGAGGGCCCTTGCCACCACAGGTGCTGTAGTGGTCCTAAGGGGAATAGCCTCTGGGTACCTGGTGGCATGATCCACTGCCACCAGGATAAACCTGTGCCCAGATGCTGTTTGGGGATCCATGGGACCAACAATGTCAATCCCCACCCTTTCAAAGGGAACCCCCCACAGGTAGTGGTATCAGGGGGCCTTTGTAGTGCCACCTGCCTTGCCACTGGCCTGGCAGATTACACAGGAGCGACAAAACTCCTTGGTGTCTTCAGACATGTGGGGCCAGTGAAAGTGAGGGACAATTCTGTCCCAAGTCTTGTTCTGGCCCAGGTGACCTGCTAAGGGAATATCATGGGCTAGGGTCAATAGGAAGCCCCTGAACTTCAAAGGTATAACCAACCTCCTGGTAGCACCAGGCTTGGGGTCTCTGTATACTCTGAGTACAAGAGTCCATCATCCCAATACACAGTATGGGGACCACTAGCTTTCCCAGCAGCCTCAGCAGCAGCTTGCTGTCTGAGGGGTTCAAGAGAGGGGCAGCTCTGCTGCTCCTGGCTCAGAACTGCCCTGGAAGGTCCCCCTGTCCCCAAGAACTCAACCTGTTCAGGTTCAAGCTCCTCTGGGACAGTTCCTTCCTCAGGACTGAGATCATCCCCCTCAAGGGAATGATCTTCCTTCTGAGCCAAGGGGGAAGGCACTGCCTTTACCCTACTACTCCTCTTCTTGGAGGGCACTTGGTCCATTATTCCAGAATCCAAGGCCTGTTCAGTGCTAGACATTTTGGCTTGTGACCTGGTCACAGCAAACACATCTGCAGGGATCCCCAGCATTTCTGCATGGGTCCTGAGCTCCACTTCTGCCCAAGCTGAAGTTTCTAAGTCATTGCCAAGCAAGCATTCAACGGGTAGGTCTGCACTTACCACAACCTTCTTAAGGCCAGTTACCCCTCCCCAGGAGAAGTTAACAACTGCCAGAGTATGGTCTGTTCTGACGTTGCTAGCATTGGTCACTTGGTACATTTCACCAAGTATTATCTGCCCAGGATTCACAAGGTCTTGTGTCACCATGGTGACACTTGCCCCTGTGTCCCTAAATGCCAAAGCCTCTCTTCCATTGATTAAAGGCTGTTGTCTGTACTTGCCCAGATTACTGGGACTCACAGAGGAGGTCATATCCATGCCTCCATCACAGACTAGGACAGCCTGAGTGAGTTCTCTGACTAGGTCAGAGCTCATCTCTTTACCCAGGGTCAACCTTACTAAACCCTTGGCTTGTGTAGTCCCACCACCAACTGTAACTGCACTAGGGGGAGCAGGTGCCTTAGGGGCATTGGTGGGGGCTGGAGTAGAGTCTTTGGACTTGGTGCAATCACTGGTCCAGTGGGTCTTTTGCTTACAGACCTTGCACCATGGTTTTCTTTGGCCTTTCCCTTTGGTAGACTGTGAATCCCCACCTGAAGAAGATTTTTGGGGGCCTTGTGAAGACTTTTGATCTTTACCCTTCTCCCCACCCTTATCAGAGGTTTTCGAATCTTGCTTCTTAGGGTCACCACCTTGGTTCTGTACCTTCTGCTTCACCCTGGTTCTGACCCATTTGTCTGCCTTCTTTCCCAATTCTTGGGGAGAGGTCAGATCAGAGTCTACCAGGTGCTGATGCAACAGCTGATTTTGACAGTTATTAAGAATCTGCTCCCTCATTATCAGATTGTACAATCCTGTGAAGTCACATACCTTACTGCCCAATAACCAACCTTCCAGAGCCTTGGCAGAACAATCAACAAAGTCCACCCAGTCTTGAGTCTGTGCTTTTTGGGTATCCCTGAACTTTAACCTGTATTGTTCAGTGGTTAGGCCAAACCCATCAATTAGAGCACTCTTCAAGACTTTGTAATTATCAGCATCCTCCTCTCTAACAGTGAGGAGCTTGTCTCTACCTTTGTCTGCAAAGGAGAGCCACAAGATTGCTGCCCACTGCTCCTGAGGGACCCTCTGTACTTTACAGGCTCTCTCTAGAGCAGTTATCCATTTGTGGATATCATCCCCACTCTGGTAGGGAGAGACAATCTTGCTCAGGTTTCTATGGTCATAAGACCTTTCCCTATCTTTGGGGAAACTGCTGCCACCATGGGACTCTAGTCCCAACTTTTGTCTCTCTCTATAGAGATCTAGGGACTCCCTGTCTATAGCCAATTGCTGTTTCCTGAGTTCAAGCTGAGTTTTCTCATATTGAATCAGTCTCTTTCTCCTCTCATGAGAGGATTCCCTCCTATGAGAGGAGACAGAGGTCCCTATTGAGGTGTCAGAGTGGTTAGACTCCTGAGAAGGAGACCTAGACCTTCTGGGCACACTCAGAACTCTTCCTGGGGGGACAAAGGGGAGGTCAGTCTGATCCTCTCCCTCCTCCTCCTCCACAGGAGGAATTGGATTTTCCAGGACAAGGTCATTTTCACCTTCCTGGCCAGTTTCAGAGGGGGGCCTGGGTTTCTTCACCCCTGGCCCCTTCCTCATCTTCTGCCCCACCCTCTTTGCCTACCCCTTCAGACCCTAGGGGCCTGCTGCAATCATCAGCTAGTAACACCTCCCTGAGGTGTTGGGTGCTGGCACTTTTGCCTGCCTTCAACTTCCTAGTATTGCATAATGCTCTCAATTCCAAGAATGGGAGTTTATCATACTTGGAGGGAAGAAGCCCACTGGATTCTGGCAAGGACTCACTGGGTCCTGGCTTTGAAGACATTACTAGTGAGGTGTGGTGTATGCACTACCTACTCTAGTGTGGCCTACTAAACTCTCTTGAGTTGTAGAAAGGGTGTGCTGTCCCTTAACACACAACTCTAAGTTCAGTAGAACTTACTGTATTACTAAGCTTGATTTATATGTACCTTAGGTACCCTTAGTGGTTTTCAGTTCATCAATTCAATTGAGATTATCTGGTAAAACAGTAGCAAGCTGGAATCCCACACGCTGCACACCAATGTGAGAAGTTGGCCTGGCATATGCTGTCCACTAATTATAGTGGGCACCTTGCACCAGTCCAAACAACCCCTTATTGGAGATAGGTTAAATACAACCTTTATTGAAAGCTATCCTAGTGGTAGCTATGGAGAGCAGCCTTCAGGCTAAGTCTTGAAGGAATGTAAAGCAGCTTGTTTTACCAGTCTATAATCACTTGAGTGACTAAATGAAAGAGGACCACACCAGGTATATATTCAAAATATATGTATTTATTACTAAACACACCCCTCTAGTCTCTTTATGAGGCTAGAGTTCGAAGTACATACTTTATGAGTTAGTTATCTACAGTAATAGCACAAATACACGTTTGAGCCCCAGGGGCGTACCGAACCATATACCAATAAAGTGGTATAAGAACCACGACTGAGCTAGACACAAGGCCTAGAGCCTGTAGAAGTGCTTGGACCACAAGGAACCACCCAAGGCAGTGACACAGGGGACCCACGGGGGACGCGTGCAGTGTATGAACACAGCCGCGAACCACAGTTAACTTCTATGGGGAAAGTCGCGATTAGAATTTAAAAGAAAAGGGACACTTAGAGGAGGACTTGGAGCAAACCCTTTGAGAACTAGGCTGTTCTAGTGTCAATACCCACGGGAGCACCGGAGTACTCGAGTTACCTCACCCAGGGGAGCCGGGTGCATAGGTGTCTTTCGGGGTCGGGTTTCGTCGTCGCTTTCAATGGCGATCTGCTGCAAAGTGCTACTCGCGGCCAAGTCGAAAGTGTTCGGGTGGATCCAAAGGTGGATCGAAGATCTGAAGAACCTGAAAGCAGAGGAGACAGAGTCTGGGTCACTAGCCAGTGACCAGGAAGGCGATGAGCAGATGCCCACCGATGTCGAGTGCTTCAGGTAGGTTGACAGTCGTCTTGACTCTTCAGCCACGAGGTCCAGGAGGTGTCGACGACAACCAGGAGCTGGATTCGAGCTGTCCCATGACGTTTGTCGATTGCGGGGGTGTCGGCGACCGGATTGGACCCAACAAGCCTTGGCAACAGCAAGTCTTTTGGAAATAGAAGAAAGACGATGTTGCAGACCAGAAAGGTCTGGGAGACTCACCCAGCGAGGATAAGTCAGGGCACACCTGGAGCAACCAGGGAGCCGAAGCAGAAAAAGATTGGCCTTTGTGAGGGCCTACTAGCCAATGGACTAGCGACCGCAAAAGAGCCTCGAGACGGTGCACGTGGAGCTGGCTCACAGGACACTCGTGGAGTGGAGGCCAGTGATCTTTGGTGCAGTTAGTGCTGGAGGCTGGGGCTACTCAGAGCCCAAAGCAGAACTTCGTGGGAGACCCAGAAGAGGATGCACTTGCAAATGTGTTCGGTGTCCAGGGGTCACGGTTCCACATTACCCACAACAGCTACGGGCCTCAGCTTTGCTGGGGACTCAGAGCAGCCTCGGGGAAGTCTGGAAATCCACCTCTGGTGATGCAAAGACTTCGGTGTCCGACGGGAGCTTCAGCGATGCAGACCGGACAATTGCTTCTTTGGTGCCTGCCAAGCAGGGGAGTCACTCCTTGACCCCAAGGGAGATTCTTCAGTCCTCTAATCTTAAAGTAGAGCGTCGAAGGTCCAGGATTTTGTGTCAGAGTTTCGTCCAGGTAAATCGAAAGTCCTAAGGACTGGGTTCCCCTACTTATACTAAGGTAGGGGGTTGGACATACTCTGTGGCCCCACCTATGGGAGGGCCAGGGCAGAGGGGTGGTTACACCCCTTTCCCTTTGTCCAGTTTCGCACCAGAGCAGGGGCTGGAAGCCCCTGAGCCAGTTTGAACTGGGGTATGCACAGGGACACCAAATGTGCCCCCAGTGCAGGACTTCAAAGCACCAGAGAGTGCTCCCGCCCAGCCCCAATACACACTATCCTGTCTGGGGAGGTGGTCACACCTCCCTGGGACAGGAAACCTATTGTCCAGGCCTCCCCTGCCGGAGTTTCGGTCAGCAGCAGGAGGCCAGACTCGTGTCTGTGGCAGCGGCATCCATTTTGTGATGCCAGGGCTCTGGAAAGTCAGTACCGGGCATACCGGTGTGTACATGTCTTTCCCTCTAGAAGGGTGGAATGCTACCCCCGCCGCCAGAACTGGCGGGGGGGTAGTATTCCAAGATGTTTGACACCAAACACGACATGTTTCCGTGCAGCCATCCCAAAGTTAGCATTTAACGCGAGGTTATAATGCGCTTAAGAGTATATGGTCAGGCTCCACTACAAACAGCATCAGAGAAGGGTCTCCGAATGCTGAAGAGGGGCCCTGCTCATGCAGGGGCACCCTCTCACATAGGAACCATGCACTCTGCCTTCAGGATTGATAAGGCCTGCCATAGGAGTGACTTATAGGTTTATATGTGTGTATGTATATAGTGATATAGGTAGCCTATATCACAGTAAGGGGTGCATGCACCACCTTACCCAGGCTGCAGTAGCAGACCTGTGGTGTCAGTTTGGATGGCCTTCCAGGGGTGGCACAATACATGCTGCAGCCCCTGGTAGGCCTCTGAGGTACCTATGCCCTGGTTAATCAAATATATATGTATTTATTACTAAACAACTCTCTACTAATCTCTTTATGAGATTAGAAGTCAGGAACATATGTACAAATCAATGTTTTAAAAATAAGTTAGCACAATCAATTATCACAGCCCTAGCTTGACTAGACCTGGGCCTAGAGCATGTAGAATCGAGGGACCCCCAAGAACCACCCCAGGTAGTTGTAGGAGACCCACAGGGGACGGACGCAGTGTTCAGACACCGATGCGAGTCCTGTACGAGTCTATGCGAAAGGACGCAATTGAGATATCAATTGTTAAAGGTCCCTTGCGTGTTCGAGGCGAGAGCACCGACACGAACCCAGTACGAGTCGAAGGACGCGGTTACGGGTAGAGTTGCAAGGGAGAAGGACGCGGTGTGTCTAACACCGACGCGAGTCCTGTACGAGTCAATGCGGTAGTCGCACTTGGAAAATAGGAGTTTTAGGGCACTTCTAGAGTAGCTACAATCAAGCCACTTACAGGGTAAGTAGTTCTAGGCCAACACCCACAGGAGCACCGTACTGCTGAAGTTACCTCACCCAGGGAAGCCGGGTGCATAGGTGTCCTTTGGTGTCGGGTCGCGGCATCGTTTTCAATGGGAGCCAGTGAAGACTTGCTGCTTGCGACGACAGGAGAAGTGTCCGGTGGAATCCAAGCCTGGATTCGGAAGGAGGAAGACCTGAAAGCAGAGGGGACAGTGTTCAAAGTCACTTGGCAGTGACCCGGGGCAAGGAAGATGAATGCCCACCGTTGTCGACAGATTCAAGTTGTTCACGGGTGTCTTGACTCTTCAACCACGAGGTCCGGGAGACGTCGAGGATGACCAGGAGCTGGATACCGCGTGTCCCACAAAGTCTACAGCTGACTGCGGTGTCAGTGACCCGATTGGAGCCAACAAGCCTTGGTAGCAGCAAGTCTTGTGGAGAAGAGGAAAAGTCAATGGTGCAGACCAGCAAGGTCTAGGAAACTTACCCCGCGAGGGTACGTCAGGGCAGGTCTGGAGCAACCAGAGGAGCCCTTTGGTTTCATAGAAAAGTCTTCAGGGGACCCCCAAGCCAGCTAGCAAGGGATTGCAAAGACGCCTCGGGAGGATTCGCTCAACAGGGGCCCACGGTCACTCGGGATAGAGTAGGCCTCTGATCTCAGGAGGGATGTCTGCTAGAGGCTGGGACCACATGTGGTCCAAAGCACAAGTTCGTAGAACGTCGTGAAGGGGTTGCACTCGAAAATAGTGCACGGTACTCAGGGTCTGCAGTTCCTTGTCAGTCGTGGGGTCCACTTTCCTCAGCTTCTCTGGGGACTCACGATGGCTTTGGAGAAGTCAGGAAATCCTCTTCCTGGGCTGCAGGGACTTCGGGCTCCGGCGGGAGCGGCGTAGTTTGCGGTCATCGTTGCAGTTTTTGGTGCCTGCCAAGCAGGGGAGTCCCTCCTTGACTCCAAGGGAGATTCTTCAGTCTTCCAGAGGTAGTGGAACGTCGAAGGTCCGGGATTCTTCTTTAGAGCATCGTCCAGGGGTATCTAGGTTGCAATGCACAGGTTCCCCCTCTTATACTAAAAAGATGGGAGGGACTAGCTCTATGACCCCACCTATGGGAGGGTCAGGGGAGTGGGTGGCTACACCCACTTCCTTTTGTCCAGTTTTGCACCAGAGCAGGGGCAGGTAGCCCCTGAGCCGGTTTGAACTGGTGTATTCACAGAGGAGCCTTCTGCTCCCCCAGTGCAGGACTTCAAAGCACTCTAGGAGTGCACCCACCCAGCCCCAATACACTAAACCCTGTCTGGGAGGTGGTCACACCCCCTTGGGACAGGATACCTATTGTTGGGCCTCCTCCACTGCGAGTGTCGGTCATCAGCAGGAGGGCAGCCCAGTGTCTGTGACTGGTGGCATCCATTTTGTGATGCCAGGACTCTTTAGGATTCTACCGCGTTTCCACAGTAGGTACATGTCTATCCCTCTAGAAGGGTGGGATCATACTCCCACACCAGTTACTGGTGTGGGGGTATGATTCCAAAGTGTTTGACACCAAACACGACATGTTTTGATGCAGCCATTCCAAAGTTAGCATTTACCGCGAGGATGTAATGCACTTAAGAGTATATGGTTTGGCTGCAATCACAAACAGCCCCAGAGAATAGACTCTGAGAGCTGCAGAGAGGTCCTGCTCAGGCAGAGGCACCCTCTCACATAGGAACTACGCACCCTGCCCTCAGGATTGATAGGGCCTGCCTTAGGGGTGACTGATAAGTTTAGATGTGTGTGCAGGAGAGATATAGGGGACCTATATCTCAGTGAGGGGTGCTAGCACCTCCTCACCCAGGCTGCAGTAGCAGGCCTGTGGTGTCAGATTTAGTCTGCTTCCCAGGGGTGGCATAATACATGCTTCAGCCCCTGGTAGGCCTGGGAAGTACATATGCCCTTGGTACCTAAGGTACCATATACTAGGGACTCATAAGGTACCACAGTATCCAATCACTAGTGCACCTAGAGTGCACTCCAAGTCGTTTAGAGAGAACAGAGAGGCTGGGGCCCTGATTGGCAGGGTCCCAGCCAGACTATAGCCAGAAACCAGTGTAAACATCAGAAAAAAAGTGGGGGCAACATAAGAGGCAGATCCTACTCTCCTACACAACCCCCCAAACGCAGGGACACTAAACTAACCTTGACCAGTTGAGTCTTCGTGTTCTAAGTGGAAATACCTTGAGAGTCCATCTGCATTGGCATGTTGGGTCCCAGGTCTATGTTCCACTGTATAGTCCATCCCCTGTAGGGAAATGGACCACCTCAAAAGTTTTGGGTTTTCTCCTTTCATCTGTTTAAGCCATAGGAGGGGCTTGTGGTCAGTCTGAACTATGAAGTGAGTGCCAAACAAGTATGGCCTCAGCTTCTTCAGGGCCCATACCACAGCAAAGGCCTCCCTCTCTATAGCTGACCAACGTTTCTCTCTAGGGGTCAGCCTTCTGCTAATGAAAGCTACTGGCTGGTCTTGACTTTCGTCATTCAGTTGAGACAGTACAGCTCCCACACCCAGCTCAGAAGCATCTGTTTGGACAATGAACTTTTTGGTGTAGTCTGGACTCTGTAAGATGGGGGCAGTGCACATGGCCTGCTTTAGGTCTTCAAATGCCTTCTGACAGCTAGCTGTCCACTGAACCTTTTTGGCATTTTCTTTGAGGTCAGATCATTCAAGGGGGTCACTATAGATCCATATCCCTTCACAAACCTCCTATAGTACCCAGTCAGGCCTAAGAAGGCTCTCACCTGTGTCTGGGTGGTTGGAGCAACCCATTCCATTATGGTTTGGATTTTGCTCTTTAAAGGCTGAACCTGGCCTCCACCCACAAGGTGGCCCAGGTACACAACCTGACCCTGCCCTATCTGGCACTTAGTGGCCTTGATAGTGAGGCCTGCTTTCTGCAGAGCCTCCAAAACATTTCTGAGGTGGACCAGGTGATCCTGCCAGGAGGAACTAAAGACAGCAATATCATCTAGATAAGCTGAGCAATAAGTTTCCATTCCTGCCAGAACTTTGTTCACCAACCTCTGAAAAGTGGCAGGTGCATTTTTCAATCCAAAGGGCATCACCACAAAGTGGTAGTGCCCACCAGGGGTTGAAAATGCTGTTTTGGCTTTTGCATCATCAGCTAACCTGATCTGCCAGTAGCCAGCTGTTAGGTCAAATGTACTCAGATACTTGGCTGAGGCCAAAGTATCAATCAGTTCATCTGCCCTTGGTATGGGATAGGCATCAGTCCTGGTGACTGCATTGAGGCCTCTGTAGTCTACACAAAACCTCATTTATTTCTTACCACCCTGGGTATGAGGCTTGGGTACCAGTACTACTGGGCTAGCCCATGGGCTATCTGAGGGCTCAATCACACCTAACTCCAACATCTTCTGGACTTCAGTCCTGATACAGTCCCTGACATGGTCAGGTTGCCTGTAGATTTTACTCTTGACAGGCAGACTGTCTCCAGTGTCCACCTCATGGGTGCACCAGGAAGTCTGACTAGGGGTCAGGCTAAACATATGTCTGTACTGCTGCAGAACTTGTCTGCACTCAGTTTGCTGATGGTCAGTGAGGCTGCTTGCCAAAGCAACACCATCTACTGACCCATCATCAGGGTTCTGCGAGAGCAGGTCAGGGAGAGGGTCACTCTCCTCCTCCTGTTCCTCATCAGTTGCCATGAGCAAGCCCATGTCAGCCCTGTCAACATATGGTTTCAATCTGTTGACATGGAGCACCCTCAGGGGGCTCCTGGGAGTTCCAAGATTCACCAGATAGGTGACTTCTCCCTTTTGCTCAACTATTGTATGGGGGCCACTCCATTTGTCTTGGAGGGCTGCTGGGGCCACTGGCTCCAACACCCACACTTTCTGTCCTGGCTGGTATACAGTCAGCACAGCCTTTGGTCATGCCAAGCTTTTTGTAATTCTTGGCTGGCCTCCAGGTTTTTGGTTGCCTTTTTCATGTATTCAGCCATCCTGGAGCGGAGACCAAGTACATAGTCCATCACATCTTGTTTGGGGGGTTTGAGAGGTAACTCCCAGCCATCTTTTACCAAACATAATGGACCTCTTACAGGATGCCCAAACAGAAGCTCAAATGGGCTGAAACCAACCCCCTTCTGTGGAACTTCTCTGTATGCAAACAACAGGCAGGGAAGAAGAAGGTCCCATTTCCGCCTAAGCTTCTCTGGGAGTCCTTTAATCATTCCCTTCAGGGTGTGGTTGAAGCGTTCAACCAACCCATTGCATTGTGGGTGATAGGGGGTGGTGAACTTATAAGTTACCCCACACTCCTTCCACATTGCTTTCAAGTATCCTGACATGAAGTTGGTACCTCTGTCAGAGATGACCTCCTTTGGGAAACCCACTCTGGAGAAAACTCCAATGAGGGCTCTTGCCACCACAGGGGCTGTGGTGGTCCTCAGGGGAATTGCCTCTGGGTACCTGGTGGCATGATCCACTACCACCAGGATAAATCTGTGCCCAGATGCAGTTTGAGGGTCAAGGGGACCAACAATGTCAATCCCTACCCTTTCAAAGGGTACCCCCACCACAGGTAGTGGTATCAGGGGGCCTTTGTTGTGCCACCTGCCTTGCCACTGGCTTGGCATGTGACACAGGAGCGACAAAACTCCTTTGTGTCTTCTGACATATGTGGCCAATGAAAATGTGGAACAAGCCTGTCCCAGGTCTTGTTTTGGCCCAAGTGACCTGCCAAAGGGATGTCATGTGCTAGGGTCAAGAGGAACCCCCTAAACTTCTGAGGTATTACCAACCTCCTGGTGGCTCCAGGGGCTGGATCTCTACCTTCAGAATATAGGAGTCCCTCATCCCAATAAACGTTATGGGACCCACTAGCACTCCCAGCAGCCTCAGCAGCATCCTGCTGTCTGAGGGGTTCAAGAGAGGGGCAGCACTGTTGCTCCTTACTCAGATCTTCCCTAGAAGGGCCCCCTGCCCCCAGGAACTCAACCTGGTCAGGCTCAAGTCCCTCTGGGGCAGTTCCTTCTTCAGGATCTGCTTCTCCTCCCTCCAGAGGGGAATCTGTGACCTGAGACAGAGGGGAAGGCACTGCCTTAACCCTACTGCTCCTCTTCTTGGGAAGCATCTGGTCCATAATTTCAGGATCCAGAGCTTGTTCAGTGTCATGCATTTTGGCCTGTGACCTGGTCACAGCAAATACCTCTGCAGGGATGCCCAACATCTCAGCATGAGTCCATAACTCCACTTCAGACCAGGCTGAAGTTTCTAGATCATTGCCCAATAGACACTCTACAGGGAGGTCTGCACTGACTACAACCTTCTTGAGGCCAGTTACCCCTCCCCAGGAGAAATTCACAACTGCCAGACTATGGTTGGTCCTGGCATTGCTTGCATTGGTCACCTGGTACATTTCACCCAGGATGATCTGTCCAGGGTCCACAAGATCCTCTGCCACCATGGTGACACTAGCACCTGTGTCCCTAAATGCCAAAGCCTGTTTGCCATTTATTACAGGCTGCTGTTTGTATTTGCCCAGATTACTGGGGCTCACTAGGAAGGACATGTCAATGTCTCCATCACAAATCAGCATTGCCTGAGTGGGTACTCTGGCTAGGCCAGAGTCCACTTCAGAACCCAGGGTCAGCCCTACTACACCCTTTTTCTGAGTACCACCTCCACCAGTAACTGAACTAGGGGGAACAGTTGCCTTAGGGGCAGGAGTGGTTGATTTGGTCTTTGGACTTGTTACAATCAGAAGTCCAGTGCCCTTTCTGTTTACAGAATTTGCACCAGGGCTTCTTTTGGCCTTTTCCCTTGTTGGATTGTGACTCCTCACCAGATGCAGATTTTTGGGGCCCGTGTGAAGACTTCTGGTCTTTTGACTTATCCCCACTTTTCTCAGAGCCCTTAGAATCCTGCTTCTTTGGGTCACCCCCTTGGTTCTGGGTTTTCTGCCTCACCCTGGTTCTGACCCACTTGTCTGCCTTCTTTCCCAATTCTTGGGGAGAGGTCAGATCTGAGTCCACCAGGTATTGATGCAACAACTGGTTCTGGCAATTATTAAGGATCTGTTCTCTCATCATTAGATTATACAATCCCTTGAAATCAGTAACCCTACTGCCAACCAGCCAACCCTCCAGTGCCTTGGTTGCACAATCTACAAAGTCAGTCCAGTCCTGAGTCTGTGCCTTCTGGGTGTCTCTGAACTTCAACCTGTACTGCTCAGTGGTTAAGCCAAACCCATCTATCAGTGCACTCTTCAGGACTTCATAGTCATCAGCATCCTCTTCTCTAACAGTGAGGAGCTTGTCTCTACCTTTGTCTGAAAAGGAGAGCCACAAGATTGCTGCCCACTGCTTTTGGGGGACCTGTTGTACTCTACAGGCCCTTTCCATAGCAGTTATCCACTTATGGATATCATCCCCACTCTGGTAGGGAGGAACAACCTTGCTCAGGTTCCTATGGTCTGGAATATATTCTCTGCCTCTAGGGACACTGTTGCTGCCACCAGGGGGTTCTAGCCCCTCTCTTTTAGAAGCTCTCTGGAGCTCAAAGGCTTCTTTATCTAATGCCAACTGCTTGGTTTTGAGGGCAAATCTTGCTTCCTCATACTGCAGCAGTTTGTACAGTCTTTCAGAGGAACTCTCTCTTCTTAGGAAGTAGGAGTCTCTCTGATGGACAGTTTTTCTGCCAGAGTGATAGGAGTGGTCAGAGTCCCTAGAAAGGGACATAGGCTTCTCTCCCACTCTGTCAGGTCTCTTAGGGAGAACTCCTCTGTCCTGTTCAGACCCCTTGGGGCCTGGCCCTTCAGCCACAGAGTCTAGGTCAACCTGATGTTCATCATCTGACCCAGACACTGTAATTGACCCACTCACTGATTCAGACCCATTAGCTCCTAGAGCTAATCTAAGATCATCTGCTGTCAGCAGATCTATCAGGTGTAGTGTGGAGGGACTCTGTCCTATCTTCAGGTGCCTTTCAGCACACATGGCTTTCAAGTCAAAGAAGGTCATGTCCTTATACTGAAGCTGAGTGGATCCACAGGGTCCATCCCTTAAGGACATCCTAGTGTTGTGCAGTGTTGTACTACCTACACTAGTTTGTGGCCTACTGATACTAGCTTGAGCTGTAGAAAGGGTGTGCTATCCCTTGGCACACAGCTCTAAGTTCAGTAGAACTTATTGATACTAAGCTTGACTTTATATGTACCTTGAGTACCTATAGTGGTTTTCAGTTAGTAATTCAAATAGAGATTTTCTGGTAAAACAATAGCAAGCTGGAATCCCACCGCTGCCACCAATGTGAGAAGTTGGCCTGGTATATGCTGTCCACTAGTTAAAGTGGGCACCTTGCACCAGTACAATTCGACTCTTATGGTAGGTAGGTTTAAGACAACCTTTAAAGAAAGCTATCCTAGTGGTAGCTGTGGAGAGCAGCCTTCAGGCTAAGTCTTGGAGGAATGTAAAGCAGCTTGTTTTACCACACAATCTCTTGAATCACCAAAAGAAAAGACACCACACAGGTATATATATCAAATATATATGTATTTATTACTAAACAACTCTCTACTAATCTCTTTATGAGATTAGAAGTCAGGAACATATGTACAAATCAATGTTTTAAAAATAAGTTAGCACAATCAATGATCACAGCCCTAGCTTGACTAGACCTGGGCCTAGAGCATGTAGAATCGAGGGACCCCCAAGAACCACCCCAGGTAGTTGTAGGAGACCCACAGGGGACGGACGCGGTGTTCAGACACCGATGCGAGTCCTGTACGAGTCTATGCGAAAGGACGCGATTGAGTTATCAATTGTTAAAGGTCCCTTGCGTGTTCGAGGCGAGAGCACCGACACGAACCCAGTACGAGTCGAAGGACGCGGTTACGGGTAGAGTTGCAAGGGAGAAGGACGCGGTGTGTCTAACACCGACGCGAGTCCTGTACGAGTCAATGCGGTAGTCGCACTTGGAAAATAGGAGTTTTAGGGCACTTCTAGAGTAGCTACAAGCAAGCCACTTACAGGGTAAGTAGTTCTAGGGCCAACACCCACAGGAGCACCATAGTGCTGAAGTTACCTCACCCAGGGAAGCCGGGTGCATAGGTGTCCTTTGGTGTCGGGTCGCGGTGTCGTTTTCAATGGGAGAAAGTGAAGACTTGCTGCTTGCGACGACAGGAGAAGTGTCCGGTGGAATCCAAGCCTGGATTCAGAAGGAGGAATCAATCAATCAGTCAATCATGTCACTTATAAAGCGCACTACATACCCGCGAGGGTCTCAAGGCGCTGGGGGAAGAGCGGGGTGGTGCTGCTACTGATCAAAGAGCCAGGTCTTGAGGAGTCTTCTGAAGGCCAGTAGGTCTTGGGTCTGTCGGAGGTTGGTGGGGAGGGTGTTCCAGGTCTTGGCGGCGAGGTGGGAGAAGGATCTGCCGCCGGCGGTCATTTTCCGGATGCGGGGGACTGTGGCGAGGGCGAGGCTGGTCGAGCGGAGCTGGCGGGTGGGGGTGTAGAAGCTGAGTCGTCTGTTGAGGTAGGCTGGTCCGGAGTTGTGGAGTGCTTTGTGTGCATGGGTGAGGAGCTTGAAGGTTATCCTCTTGTTGACAGGGAGCCAGTGCAGGTCTCTCAGGTGGGGTGTGATGTGGATGCGTCGGGGATGTCGAGGATAAGACGTGCAGAGGCGTTCTGGATGCGTTGCAGCCGTCTCAGGAGCTTAGCCGTCGTTCCTGCGTAGAGGGCGTTTCCGTAGTCCAGCCTGCTGGTGACGAGGGCCTGGGTGACTGTTTTTCTTGTTTCGGTGGGGATCCACTTGAAGATCCTGCGGAGCATTCGGAGGATGTTGAAGCAGGATGAGGAAACGGCGTTGACCTGCTTAGTCATGGAGAGGGTGGGGTCGATGATGACCCCTAGGTTGCGTACGTGGTCGGTGGGTGGCGGGGCTGTTCCCAGTGATGTTGGCCACCAGGAGTCGTCCCAGGCTGAAGGGTTGGAACCAAGGATGAGGACCTCCGTCTTGTCCGAGTTCAGCTTCAGGCGGCTGGTCCTCATCCATTCGGCGACGGCCTTCATTCCTTCGTGGAGGTGGGCTTTGGCGGTGTGAGGGTCTTTGGTGAGGGAGAGGATCAGCTGGGTGTCGTCGGCGTAGGAGATGATATTGAGGTTGTGCTGTCGGGCGACGTGGGTGAGGGGTGCCATGTAGATGTTGAACAGCGTTGGGCTGAGGGAGGAGCCTTGGGGTACGCCGCAGATGATCTTGGTGGCCTTGGATCGGAAGGGGGCGAGGCGGACGCTTTTTGTTCTGCCGGAAAGGAAGGATGTGGTCCAGTCCAGGGCCTTCTCTTGGATCCCGGCGTCGTGAAGGCGTGTTCGTAGTGTGTGGTGGCAGACCGTGTCGAAGGCGGCTGATAGGTCCAGGAGGATGAGGGCTGCTGTTTCTCCGTTGTCTAGCAGGGTCCTGATGTCATCGGTGGCGGCGATGAGGGCGGTTTCGGTGCTGTGGTTGGTGCGGAAGCCGGACTGGGAAGGGTCCAGGATGTTGTTCTCCTCGAGGTAGCGGGTCAGTTGTTTGTTGACGATTTTCTCGGTGACCTTCGCGGGGAACGGGAGCAGAGAGATGGGTCGGAAGTTCTTGAGGTCCTTGGGGTCTGCCTTGGGTTTCTTGAGTAAGGCGGTGATCTCGGCGTGCTTCCAGCTTTCCGGGAAGGTTGCTGTCTCGAAGGAGATGTTGATTATTTTCCGGAGATGGGGCGCGATGGCTGTACTGGCTTTGTTGAAGATGTGGTGAGGGCACGGGTCTAGCGGTGAACCGGAGTGGATGGTGTTCATGATCTCGCTGGTGTCCTCGTCGTTGATGTTGGTCCAGGAGAGCAGGCGGTTGGTGGTTGTGGGGGCAGTGGTCTCGGTGGTTGCCGGGGCGGTCGTGGTGTTGAAGCTGTCGTGGATGTCGGCGATTTTGCGGTGGAAGAAGGTGGCCAGTGAGTCGCACAGGTCTCCCGACAGCTGGATGTCGTTGGTGTTGGAGCTGGGGTTGGAGAGTTCCTTCACGATGTTGAAGAGCTCTTTGCTGTTGTGTGCGTTGTTGTCTAGGCGGTCTTTGAGTGAGGCCCTTTTGGCGGATCTGATGAGGTGATGGTGACTGCGGGTGGCGCTCTTGTGGTCGGCGTAGCCTGAAAGCAGAGGGGACAGTGTTCAAAGTCACTTGGCAGTGACCCGGGGCAAGGAAGATGAATGCCCACCATCGTCGACAGATTCAGGTCGTTCACGGGTGTCTTGACTCTTCAACCACGAGGTCCAGGAGGCGTCGAGGACAACCAGGAGCTGGATTCAGCGTGTCCCACGAAGTCTGCAGCTGACTGTGGTGTTGGCGACCCGATTGGAGCCAACAAGCCTTGGTAGCAGCAAGTCTCGTGGAGAAGAGGAAAAGTCAATGGTGCAGACCAGCAAGGTCTGGGGGACTTACCCCGCAAGGGTACGTCAGGGCAGGTCTGGAGCAACCAGAGGAGCCCTTTGGTTTTGTAGAAAAGTCTTCAGGGGACCCCCAAGCTGGCTGGCAAGGGATCGCGAAGACGCCTCGGGAGGATTCGCTCAACAGGGCCCACGGTCACTCGGGATGGAGTAGGCCTCTGATCTCAGGAGAGATCTCTGCTAGAGGCTGGGACCACATGTGGTCCAAAGCACAAGTTCGTAGAATGTCGTGAAGGGGTTGCACTCGAAAATAGTGCACGGTACTTAGGGTCTGCGGTTCCTTGTCAGTCGTGGGGTCCACTTGCCTCAGCTTCACTGGGGACTCACGATGGCCTTGGAGAAGTCAGGAAATCCTCTTCCTGGGCTGCAGGGACTTCGGGCTCCGGCAGGAGTGGTGTAGTTTGCGACCGTCGTTGCAGTTTTTGGTGCCTGCCAAGCAGGGGAGTCACTCCTTGACTCCAAGGGAGATTCTTCAGTCTTCCAGAGGTAGTGGAACATCGAAGGTCCAGGATTCTTCTTTAGAGCATCGTCCAGGGGTATCTAGGTTGCAATGCACAGGTTCCCCCTCTTATACTAAAAAGAAGGGAGGGACTAGCTCTATGACCCCACCTATGGGAGGGTCAGGGGAGTGGGTGGCTACACCCACTTCCCTTTGTCCAGTTTCGCACCAGAGCAGGGGCAGGTAGCCCCTGAGCCAGGTTGAACTAGTGTATGCACAGAGGAGCCTTCTGCTCCCCCAGTGCAGGACTTCAAAGCACTCTAGGAGTGCACCCACCCAGCCCCAATACACTAAACCCTGTCTGGGAGGTGGTCACACCCCCTTGGGACAGGTTTCCTATTGTTGCGCCTCCTCCACTGCGAGTGTCGGTCATCAGCAGGAGGGCAGCCCAGTGTCTGTGACTGGTGGCATCCATTTTGTGATGCCAGGGCTCTTTAGGATTCTACCGTGTTTCCACAGTAGGTACATGTCTATCCCTCTAGAAGGGTGGGATCATACTCCCACACCAGTTACTGGTGTGGGGGTATGATTCCAAAGTGTTTGATACCAAACACGACATGTTTTGATGCAGCCATTCCAAAGTTAGCATTTACCGCGAGGATGTAATGCACTTAAGAGTATATGGTTTGGCTGCATTCACAAACAGCCCCAGAGAATAGACTCTGAGAGCTGCAGAGGGGTCCTGCTCAGGCAGAGGCACCCTCTCACATAGGAACTACGCACCCTGCCCTCAGGATTGATAGGGCCTGCCTTAGGGGTGACTGATAAGTTTAGATGTGTGTGCAGGAGAGATATAGGGGACCTATATCTCAGTGAGGGGTGCTAGCACCTCCTCACCCAGGCTGCAGTAGCAGGCCTGTGGTGTCAGATTTAGTCTGCTTCCCAGGGGTGGCATAATACATGCTTCAGCCCCTGGTAGGCCTGTGAAGTACCTATGCCCTTGGTACCTAAGGTACCATATACTAGGGACTCATAAGGTACCACAGTATCCAATCACTAGTGCACCTAGAGTGCACTCCAAGTCGTTTAGAGAGAACAGAGAGGCTGGGGCCCTGATTGGCAGGGTCCCAGCCAGACTATAGCCAGAAACCAGTGTAAACATCAGAAAAAAAGTGGGGGCAACATAAGAGGCAGATCCTACTCTCCTACAAGGGGTACATAAAGAGGCAAGAGCAGTGCAGAAAGAAGCAACAGAGGTGCAGAAAGAGGCAAGAGATGTACAGAAAGCGGGAACAGGGGTGCAGAAACAGGCAAGAGGGGTGCATACATTTGCAAGAGAGGTTCAGAAAGAACCAAGAGCAGTCCAGAAAGAACCAACAGGGGTGCAGAGAGAGGCAAGAGAGGTGCAGAAAGAAGCAAGAGAAGAGCAGTAAGAAGCAAAACAGATGCAGAAAGACGCAAGAGAGGTGCAAAAAGAAGCATGAGAGGTGCAGAAAGAGGCAGGAGAAGTGCAGAAAGAAGAAACAGAGGTACAGAAAGTGGCAACAGAGGTGCAGCAACAGACAGGAGAGGTGCGCAAAGAAGAAACAGGGATGCAGAAAGAGGCAAGAGAGATACAGAAAGAGGGAAGAGGGGTATAGAAAGATGCAAGAGGGGTGCAGAAAGAAGCACGTGAGGTGCAGAAAGAGGCAACAGAGGTGCAGAAAGAGGCAAGTGAGGTGTAGAAAGAGACAAGAGATGTGCAGAAAAAGTTAAGTGAGGTGCAGAAAGAGGAAAGAGGGGTACAGAAAGAGGCAAGTGAGTTGCAGAAAAAGCAAGAGAAGTGCAGAAAGAAGCACCAGATATGAAGAAGGAGGCAAGAGAACAGCAGAAACAGGCAAGAGAGGTGCAGAAAAAGGGAACAAGGATGCAGAAATAGGAAAAAGAGGTGCAGAAAGAGGGAAGAGTGGTGCAGAAAGAGGCAAGAGGGGTGCAGGGGTGCAGAAAGAGGAAAGAAGAGTGCTGAAAGACGTAAGAGGGGTAGAGAAAGAAGCAAGGGAACTGCAGAAAGAGGGAAGAGAGGTGTAGAAACAGGCAAGAGAGGTGCTGATATAGAGAACAGGGATGCAGAAAGAGGCAAGAGAGGTGCAGAAAGAGGGAAGAGGGGTGCAGAAAGAGGCAAGAGGGGTGCAGAAAGAGGCAAGAGGTGTTCATAAGGAAGCAAGAGAGGTGTAGAAAGAGGAAAGAGAGGTGCAGAAACAGGTAACAGATGTGCAGAAAGAGGCAATAGATGTGCTGAAAGAAGCAACAAAGGTACGGAAAGAAGAAAGAGATGTGATGAAAGAGACAAGAGAGTTCTGGAAAGAAACAAGAGAGGTGCAGAAAAAAGCAAGAGGAGTGCAGAAAGAGACAAAAGAGGTGCAGAAAGACACAAGTGAGGTGCAGAAAGAAGCAACATCTGTGCAGAAGGAGGCAAGAGAATTGCAGAAAGAGGCATGAAAGTTCCAGAAACAGACAGGAGAGGTGCAGAAAAAGGGAAGAGGGGTGCAGAAAGAGGCAAGAGAGGTGCAGACAGAGGGAAGAGGGACGCAGAACGAGGCAAGAGGGATGCAGAAAGAAGCAAGAGAGGTGCAGAGAGCAGCAAAAGAAGTACAGAAAGATGAAAACATGTGCAAAAAAAGAGGCAAGAGAGATGCAGAAAGAGGAAAGAGGGGTGCTGAAAGAGGTAAGAGGGGTGCAGAAAGACAAAAGAGAGGTACAGAAAGAGACAAGAGAGGTTTAGAAACAGGCAAGAGAGGTGCAGAAATAGGGAACAAGGATGCAGAAAGAGGCAAAAAAGGTGCAGAAGGAGGGAAGAGGGATACAGAAAGAGGCAAGAGGGGTGCAGAAAGAGGCACAAGGGTGCATAATGAAGAAACAGAGGTGCAGAAAGAGGCAAGAGAGGTGCAGGAACAGGCAAGAGAAGTGCAAAAAGACGCACCTGAGGTGTAGAAACAGACAAGAGGGGTTCAGAAAGAGGAAAGAGTAGTGCAGAAAGAAGCAACAGAGGTGCAGAAAGAGGCAAGAGATGTGCAGAAACAGGCAGGAGATGTACAGAAAGCGGGAACAGGGGTACAGAAACAGGCAAGAGGGGTGCATACATTTGCAAGAGAGGTTCAGAAAGAACCAAGAGCAGTCCAGAAAGAACCAACAGGGGTGCAGAGAGAGGCAAGAGAGGTGCTGAAAGAAGTAAGAGAAGAGCAGTAAGAAGCAAAACAGATGCAGAAAGACGCAAGAGAGGTGCAAAAAGAAGCATGAGAGGTGCAGAAAGAGGCAGGAGAAGTGCAGAAAGAAGAAACAGAGGTACAGAAAGTGGCAACAGAGGTGCAGCAACAGACAGGAGAGGTGCGCAAAGAAGAAACAGGGATGCAGAAAGAGGCAAGAGAGATACAGAAAGAGGGAAGAGGGGTATAGAAAGATGCAAGAGGGGTGCAGAAAGAAGCACGTGAGGTGCAGAAAGAGGCAACAGAGGTGCAGAAAGAGGCAAGTGAGGTGCAGAAAGAGACAAGAGATGTGCAGAAAAAGTTAAGTGAGGTGCAGAAAGAGGAAAGAGGGGTACAGAAAGAGGCAAGTGAGTTGCAGAAAAAGCAAGAGAAGTGCAGAAAGAAGCACCAGATATGAAGAAGGAGGCAAGAGAACAGCAGAAACAGGCAAGAGAGGTGCAGAAAAAGGGAACAAGGATGCAGAAATAGGCAAAAGAGGTGCAGAAAGAGGGAAGAGTGGTGCAGAAAGAGGCAAGAGGGGTGCAGGGGTACAGAAAGAGGAAAGAAGAGTGCTGAAAGACGTAAGATGGGTAGAGAAAGAAGCAAGGGAACTGCAGAAAGAGGGAAGAGAGGTGTAGAAACAGGCAAGAGAGGTGCTGATATAGGGAACAGGGATGCAGAAAGAGGCAAGAGAGGTGCAGAAAGAGGGAAGAGGGGTGCAGAAAGAGGCAAGAGGGGTGCAGAAAGAGGCAAGAGGTGTTCATAAGGAAGCAAGAGAGGTGTAGAAAGAGGAAAGAGAGGTGCAGAAACAGGTAACAGATGTGCAGAAAGAGGCAAGAGATGTGCTGAAAGAAGCAACAAAGGTACGGAAAGAAGAAAGAGAAGTGATGAAAGAGACAAGAGAGTTCTGGAAAGAAACAAGAGAGGTGCAGAAAAAAGCAAGAGGAGTGCAGAAAGAGACAAAAGAGGTGCAGAAAGACACAAGTGAGGTGCAGAAAGAAGCAACAGCTGTGCAGAAGGAGGCAAGAGAATTGCAGAAAGAGGCATGAAAGTTCCAGAAACAGACAGGAGAGGTGCAGAAAAAGGGAAGAGGGGTGCAGAAAGAGGCAAGAGAGGTGCAGATTGAGGGAAGAGGGACGCAGAACGAGGCAAGAGGGATGCAGAAAGAAGCAAGAGAGGTGCAGAGAGCAGCAAAAGAAGTACAGAAAGATGAAAACATGTGCAAAAAAAGAGGCAAGAGAGATGCAGAAAGAGGAAAGAGGGGTGCTGAAAGAGGTAAGAGGGGTGCAGAAAGACAAAAGAGAGGTACAGAAAGAGACAAGAGAGGTTTAGAAACAGGCAAGAGAGGTGCAGAAATAGGGAACAAGGATGCAGAAAGAGGCAAAAAAAGGTGCAGAAGGAGGGAAGAGGGATACAGAAAGAGGCAAGAGGGGTGCAGAAAGAGGCACAAGGGTGCATAATGAAGAAACAGAGGTGCAGAAAGAGGCAAGAGAGGTGCAGGAACAGGCAAGAGAAGTGCAAAAAGACGCACATGAGGTGTAGAAACAGACAAGAGGGGTTCAGAAAGAGGAAAGAGTAGTGCAAAAAAAGCAACAGAGATGCAGAAGGAAGCAAGAGAATTGCAGAAAGAGGCAAGAATGTTGTTGACCCAGGCAATAGAGGTACAGAAAAAGGGAAGAGAGGTGCAGAAAGAGGCATGGGAGGTACAGGAAGAGGGGTGCAGAAAGAGGCAAGAGAGGCGCAAAAAGAAATATAAGAGGTGCAGAAAGAAGCAGGAGAAGTGCAGAAAGAAGCAACAGATGTACAGAAAGAGGCAAGAGGGATGAAGTAATAGACAATAGTGGTGAAGAAAGAAGCAACAGACGTACAGAAAATGGCAAAAGAGGTGCAGAAAGAAGCAAGAGATGTTCAGAAAGAAGCAAAAGAGGTGCAGAAAGAGGCAAGTGGGGTGAAGAAAGAGGCAAGGGAAGTGCAGAATAAAGCAACAGAGGTACAGAAAGAGGCAAGAGAGGTGCAGAAAGAAGCAAGAGAGGTGCAGGAAGAAGCAAGAGAAGTGCAAAAGAAGCAGCAGAGGTGCAGAAAGAGGCAAGAGAAGTACAGAAAGAAGCAACAGAGGTGCAGAAAGAGGAAAGAGAAGTACAGAAAGAGGCAAGAGAAGTGCAAGAAGAGGCAAGATAGGTGCAGAAAGAAGCAAGAGACATACAGAAAGAAGCAAGAGAAGTACAGAATGAAGCAACATGCATGCAGAAAGAGGTAATAGAGGTATAGAAAGAGGCAAGAGGGGTGCAGAAAGAGGGAAGAGTGGTGCAGAAAGAGGGAACAGGGATGTCTACAAAGGCAAGAGAGGTATAAAAAGAAGCAAGAGAAGTGCAGGAAGAAGCAACAAACGTGCAGAAAGAGGCAAAAGAAGTGCAGAAAGAGGCAAGAGAAGTGCAAGAAGAGGCAAGATAGGTGCAGAAAGAAGCAAGAGACGTACAGAAAGAAGCAAGAGAAGTACAGAATGAAGCAACATGCATGCAGAAAGAGGTAATAGAGGTATAGAAAGAGGCAAGAGGGGTGCAGAAAGAGGGAAGAGTGGTGCAGAAAGAGGCAAGAGGGGTGCAGAAAGAGGCAACAGAAGTGCAGAAAGAGGCAAATTAGTACAGAAAGAGGCAAGAGAGGTACAGGAATAGGCAAGAAAGATGCAGAAAGAGGGGTGCAGAAAGAGATAAGAGGGGTGCAGAAAGAAGCAACAGAAATGCAGGAAGAGGCAAGAGAAGTGCAGAAAGAGGGAAGAGAGATGCAGAAAGAGGAAAGAGGGGTCCAGAAAGAGGCAAGATGGGTGCAGAAAAATGCAAGGAAGTGCAGAAAGATGCAACAGGTGTGAAGAAGGAGGCAAGAGAACTGCAGAAAGAGGCAAGAGAGTTGCAGAAACAGGCAATAGATGTGCAGAAAAAGGGAGCAGGGATACGGAAATAGGCAAGAGAGGTGCAGGAAGAGGTAAGAGGGATGCAGAAAGAGGCAAGAGGGGGCAGAAAGAAGCAAGAGAGGTACAGAAAGGAGCAAAGAGAAGTGCAGAAAGAGGCAGGAGGGGTGGAGTAAAAGGTAAGAGAAGTTCGGAAATAAGCAAAAGAGGTGCAGAAAGAGGCCAAAGAACTGCAGGAAAAGGCAAGAGAGGTGCAGAAAGAGGCAAGAGAGGTACAAAAAGAGGGAAGAAGGGTGCAGAAAGAAGCAACAGAGGTGCAGAAAGAGGCAACAGGGGTACATAAACAGGCAAGAGCAGTGCAGAAAGAAGCAACAGAGGTGCAAAAAGAGGCAAGAGATGTGCAGAAAGAGGCAAGAGGGGTGCAGGGGTACAGAAAGAGGAAAGAAGAGTGCTGAAAGACGTAAGATGGGTAGAGAAAGAAGCAAGGGAACTGCAGAAAGAGGGAAGAGAGGTGTAGAAACAGGCAAGAGAGGTGCTGATATAGGGAACAGGGATGCAGAAAGAGGCAAGAGAGGTGCAGAAAGAGGGAAGAGGGGTGCAGAAAGAGGCAAGAGGGGTGCAGAAAGAGGCAAGAGGTGTTCATAAGGAAGCAAGAGAGGTGTAGAAAGAGGAAAGAGAGGTGCAGAAACAGGTAACAGATGTGCAGAAAGAGGCAATAGATGTGCTGAAAGAAGCAACAAAGGTACGGAAAGAAGAAAGAGATGTGATGAAAGAGACAAGAGAGTTCTGGAAAGAAACAAGAGAGGTGCAGAAAAAAGCAAGAGGAGTGCAGAAAGAGACAAAAGAGGTGCAGAAAGACACAAGTGAGGTGCAGAAAGAAGCAACATCTGTGCAGAAGGAGGCAAGAGAATTGCAGAAAGAGGCATGAAAGTTCCAGAAACAGACAGGAGAGGTGCAGAAAAAGGGAAGAGGGGTGCAGAAAGAGGCAAGAGAGGTGCAGACAGAGGGAAGAGGGACGCAGAACGAGGCAAGAGGGATGCAGAAAGAAGCAAGAGAGGTGCAGAGAGCAGCAAAAGAAGTACAGAAAGATGAAAACATGTGCAAAAAAAGAGGCAAGAGAGATGCAGAAAGAGGAAAGAGGGGTGCTGAAAGAGGTAAGAGGGGTGCAGAAAGACAAAAGAGAGGTACAGAAAGAGACAAGAGAGGTTTAGAAACAGGCAAGAGAGGTGCAGAAATAGGGAACAAGGATGCAGAAAGAGGCAAAAAAGGTGCAGAAGGAGGGAAGAGGGATACAGAAAGAGGCAAGAGGGGTGCAGAAAGAGGCACAAGGGTGCATAATGAAGAAACAGAGGTGCAGAAAGAGGCAAGAGAGGTGCAGGAACAGGCAAGAGAAGTGCAAAAGACGCACCTGAGGTGTAGAAACAGACAAGAGGGGTTCAGAAAGAGGAAAGAGTAGTGCAGAAAGAAGCAACAGAGGTGCAGAAAGAGGCAAGAGATGTGCAGAAACAGGCAGGAGATGTACAGAAAGCGGGAACAGGGGTACAGAAACAGGCAAGAGGGGTGCATACATTTGCAAGAGAGGTTCAGAAAGAACCATGAGCAGTCCAGAAAGAACCAACAGGGGTGCAGAGAGAGGCAAGAGAGGTGCTGAAAGAAGTAAGAGAAGAGCAGTAAGAAGCAAAACAGATGCAGAAAGACGCAAGAGAGGTGCAAAAAGAAGCATGAGAGGTGCAGAAAGAGGCAGGAGAAGTGCAGAAAGAAGAAACAGAGGTACAGAAAGTGGCAACAGAGGTGCAGCAACAGACAGGAGAGGTGCGCAAAGAAGAAACAGGGATGCAGAAAGAGGCAAGAGAGATACAGAAAGAGGGAAGAGGGGTATAGAAAGATGCAAGAGGGGTGCAGAAAGAAGCACGTGAGGTGCAGAAAGAGGCAACAGAGGTGCAGAAAGAGGCAAGTGAGGTGCAGAAAGAGACAAGAGATGTGCAGAAAAAGTTAAGTGAGGTGCAGAAAGAGGAAAGAGGGGTACAGAAAGAGGCAAGTGAGTTGCAGAAAAAGCAAGAGAAGTGCAGAAAGAAGCACCAGATATGAAGAAGGAGGCAAGAGAACAGCAGAAACAGGCAAGAGAGGTGCAGAAAAAGGGAACAAGGATGCAGAAATAGGCAAAAGAGGTGCAGAAAGAGGGAAGAGTGGTGCAGAAAGAGGCAAGAGGGGTGCAGGGGTACAGAAAGAGGAAAGAAGAGTGCTGAAAGACGTAAGATGGGTAGAGAAAGAAGCAAGGGAACTGCAGAAAGAGGGAAGAGAGGTGTAGAAACAGGCAAGAGAGGTGCTGATATAGGGAACAGGGATGCAGAAAGAGGCAAGAGAGGTGCAGAAAGAGGGAAGAGGGGTGCAGAAAGAGGCAAGAGGGGTGCAGAAAGAGGCAAGAGGTGTTCATAAGGAAGCAAGAGAGGTGTAGAAAGAGGAAAGAGAGGTGCAGAAACAGGTAACAGATGTGCAGAAAGAGGCAAGAGATGTGCTGAAAGAAGCAACAAAGGTACGGAAAGAAGAAAGAGAAGTGATGAAAGAGACAAGAGAGTTCTGGAAAGAAACAAGAGAGGTGCAGAAAAAAGCAAGAGGAGTGCAGAAAGAGACAAAAGAGGTGCAGAAAGACACAAGTGAGGTGCAGAAAGAAGCAACAGCTGTGCAGAAGGAGGCAAGAGAATTGCAGAAAGAGGCATGAAAGTTCCAGAAACAGACAGGAGAGGTGCAGAAAAAGGGAAGAGGGGTGCAGAAAGAGGCAAGAGAGGTGCAGACAGAGGGAAGAGGGACGCAGAACGAGGCAAGAGGGATGCAGAAAGAAGCAAGAGAGGTGCAGAGAGCAGCAAAAGAAGTACAGAAAGATGAAAACATGTGCAAAAAAAGAGGCAAGAGAGATGCAGAAAGAGGAAAGAGGGGTGCTGAAAGAGGTAAGAGGGGTGCAGAAAGACAAAAGAGAGGTACAGAAAGAGACAAGAGAGGTTTAGAAACAGGCAAGAGAGGTGCAGAAATAGGGAACAAGGATGCAGAAAGAGGCAAAAAAAGGTGCAGAAGGAGGGAAGAGGGATACAGAAAGAGGCAAGAGGGGTGCAGAAAGAGGCACAAGGGTGCATAATGAAGAAACAGAGGTGCAGAAAGAGGCAAGAGAGGTGCAGGAACAGGCAAGAGAAGTGCAAAAAGACGCACATGAGGTGTAGAAACAGACAAGAGGGGTTCAGAAAGAGGAAAGAGTAGTGCAAAAAAAGCAACAGAGGTGCAGAAGGAAGCAAGAGAATTGCAGAAAGAGGCAAGAATGTTGTTGACCCAGGCAATAGAGGTACAGAAAAAGGGAAGAGAGGTGCAGAAAGAGGCATGGGAGGTACAGGAAGAGGGGTGCAGAAAGAGGCAAGAGAGGCGCAAAAAGAAATATAAGAGGTGCAGAAAGAAGCAGGAGAAGTGCAGAAAGAAGCAACAGATGTACAGAAAGAGGCAAGAGGGATGAAGTAATAGACAATAGTGGTGAAGAAAGAAGCAACAGACGTACAGAAAATGGCAAAAGAGGTGCAGAAAGAAGCAAGAGATGTTCAGAAAGAAGCAAAAGAGGTGCAGAAAGAGGCAAGTGGGGTGAAGAAAGAGGCAAGGGAAGTGCAGAATAAAGCAACAGAGGTACAGAAAGAGGCAAGAGAGGTGCAGAAAGAAGCAAGAGAGGTGCAGGAAGAAGCAAGAGAAGTGCAAAAAGAAGCAGCAGAGGTGCAGAAAGAGGCAAGAGAAGTACAGAAAGAAGCAACAGAGGTGCAGAAAGAGGAAAGAGAAGTACAGAAAGAGGCAAGAGAAGTGCAAGAAGAGGCAAGATAGGTGCAGAAAGAAGCAAGAGACATACAGAAAGAAGCAAGAGAAGTACAGAATGAAGCAACATGCATGCAGAAAGAGGTAATAGAGGTATAGAAAGAGGCAAGAGGGGTGCAGAAAGAGGGAAGAGTGGTGCAGAAAGAGGGAACAGGGATGTCTACAAAGGCAAGAGAGGTATAAAAAGAAGCAAGAGAAGTGCAGGAAGAAGCAACAAACGTGCAGAAAGAGGCAAAAGAAGTGCAGAAAGAGGCAAGAGAAGTGCAAGAAGAGGCAAGATAGGTGCAGAAAGAAGCAAGAGACGTACAGAAAGAAGCAAGAGAAGTACAGAATGAAGCAACATGCATGCAGAAAGAGGTAATAGAGGTATAGAAAGAGGCAAGAGGGGTGCAGAAAGAGGGAAGAGTGGTGCAGAAAGAGGCAAGAGGGGTGCAGAAAGAGGCAACAGAAGTGCAGAAAGAGGCAAATTAGTACAGAAAGAGGCAAGAGAGGTACAGGAATAGGCAAGAAAGATGCAGAAAGAGGGTGCAGAAAGAGATAAGAGGGGTGCAGAAAGAAGCAACAGAAATGCAGGAAGAGGCAAGAGAAGTGCAGAAAGAGGAAAGAGAGATGCAGAAAGAGGAAAGAGGGGTCCAGAAAGAGGCAAGATGGGTGCAGAAAAATGCAAGGAAGTGCAGAAAGATGCAACAGGTGTGAAGAAGGAGGCAAGAGAACTGCAGAAAGAGGCAAGAGAGTTGCAGAAACAGGCAATAGATGTGCAGAAAAAGGGAGCAGGGATACGGAAATAGGCAAGAGAGGTGCAGGAAGAGGTAAGAGGGATGCAGAAAGAGGCAAGAGGGGGCAGAAAGAAGCAAGAGAGGTACAGAAAGGAGCAAAGAGAAGTGCAGAAAGAGGCAGGAGGGGTGGAGTAAAAGGTAAGAGAAGTGCGGAAATAAGCAAAAGAGGTGCAGAAAGAGGCCAAAGAACTGCAGGAAAAGGCAAGAGAGGTGCAGAAAGAGGCAAGAGAGGTACAAAAAGAGGGAAGAAGGGTGCAGAAAGAAGCAACAGAGGTGCAGAAAGAGGCAACAGGGGTACATAAACAGGCAAGAGCAGTGCAGAAAGAAGCAACAGAGGTGCAAAAAGAGGCAAGAGATGTGCAGAAAGAGGCAGGAGATGTACAGAAAGAGGGAACAGGGGTGCAGAAACAGGCAAGAGGGGTACATACATTTGCAAGAGAGGTTCAGAAAGAACCAAGAGCAGTCTAGAAAGAACCAACAGGGGTGCAGAGAGAGGCAAGAGAGGTGCAGAAAGAAGCAAGAGAAGAGCAGTAAGAAGCAAAACAGATGCAGAAAGACGCAAGAGAGGTGCAAAAAGAAGCATGAGAGGTGCAGAAAGAGGCAGGAGAAGTGCAGAAAGAAGAAACATAGGTATAGAAAGTGGCAACAGAGGTGCAGCAACAGATAGGAGAGGTGCAGAAAGAAGGAACAGAGATGCAGAAAGAGGCAAGAGAGATACAGAAAGAGGGAAGAGGGATGTAGAAAGATGCAAGAGGGGTACAGAAAGAAGCACATGAGGTGCAGAAAGAGGCAACAGAGGTGCAGAAAAAGTCAAGTGAGGTGCAGAAAGAAGAAAGATGGGTACAGAAAGAGGCAAGAGAGTTGCAGAAAAAAGCAAGAGAAGTGCAGAAAGAAGCAACAGATGTGAAGAAGGAGGCAAGAGAACTGTAGAAACAGGCAAGAGAGG
Organism: Calotriton arnoldi; assembly: GCA_963921515.1. Taxonomy (NCBI): domain Eukaryota; kingdom Metazoa; phylum Chordata; class Amphibia; order Caudata; family Salamandridae; genus Calotriton; species Calotriton arnoldi. The sequence goes on along the minus strand of CAWUFW010003857.1, from coordinate 31,626 downwards.
TGCAGAAAAAGGGAACAAGGATGCATAAATAGGCAAGAGAGGTGCAGAAAAAGGTAAGATGGGTGCAGAAAGAGGCAAGAGAGGTGCAAAAAGAGGGAAGAACAATGTAGAAAGAGGCAATGGGGGTGCAGAAAGAGGCGAGAGAAGTGCAGAAAGAAGCAAGAGAGGTACAGAAAGAAGCCAGAAAAGTGCAGAAACACGCAAGAGGGGTGGAGTAAGAGGCAAGAGAAGTGCTTAAAGAAGCAAAAGAGGTGCAGAAAGAGGCAATAGAACTGCAGAATAAGGCAATAGAGGTGCAGAAAGAGGCAAGGGAGGTGCAAAAAAAGGGAAGAACGATGTAGAAAGACGCAATAGGGTGACAGAAAGAAGCAAGAGAAGAGCAGAAAGAAGCAACAGAGGTGCAGAAAGAGGCAAGAGGGTACAGAAAGGGGCAAGAGAAGTACAGAAAGAAGCAACAGAGGTGCAGAAAGAGGCAAGAGAAGTGCAGAAAGAAGGAACAGAAATGCAGAAAGAGGCAACAGAAGTGCAGAAAGAAGCAACAGAAATGCAGAAAGAGGCAACAGAATTGCAGAAAGAGGCAAGAGAGGTGCACAAAGAGACAAAAGAGGTGCAGAAAGAGGAAAGGGGTGCAGAAAGAGGCAAGAGGGTAGCAGAAAGAAGCAAGAGAGGTGCAGAAAGAGGGAAGAGGGGTGCAGAAAGAGGCAACAGAAGTGCAGAAAGAAGCAACAGAAATGCATAAAGAGGCAACAGAATTGCAGAAAGAGGCAAGAGAGGTGCACAAAGAGACAAGAGAGGTGCACAAAGAGACAAGAGAGGTGCAGAAAGAGGGGAAATGGGTGCAGAAAGAGACAACAGGGGTTACAGAACAAAGCAAGAAAGGTACAGAAAGAAGCAAGAGAAGTGCAGAAAGAAGCAACAAAGGTTCAGAAAGAGGCAATAGAAGTGCAGAAAGAGGCAAGAGAAGTGCAGTGCAGGAAGAGGCAAGAGAGGTGCAGAAAGAGGCAAGAGAGGTGCAGAAAGAGGGAAGAGGGATACAGAAAGAGGCAAGAGGGTTGCAGGAAGATGCAAGAGAGGTACAGTAAGAAGCAAGAGAAGTGAAGAATGAAGCAACAGGCATGTAGAATGAGGTAAGAGAGGTGCAGAAAGAGTGAAGAGGGGTGCCGCAAGAGGAGTGCAGAAAGTGGCAACAGCAGTGCAGAAAGAGGAAAGAGAAGTACCGAAAGAGGCAAGAGAGGTGCAGAAAGAGGCAAGAATGATGCAGAGAGAGGAAAGAGGAGTGCTGAAAGAGGTAAGAGGGGTGCAGAAAGAAGCAAGGGAAGTGCAAAAATAGGGAAGAGCAGTGTAGAAACAGGCAAGAGAGGTGCAGAAATAGGGAACTGGGATGCAGAAAGAGGCAAGAGAGGTGCAGAAAGAGAGAAGAGGGATGCAGAAAGAGGGAAGAGGGAAGCAGAAAAAGGCAAGAGAAGTGCAGAAAGAAGGAACAGAAATGCAGAAAGAGGCAACAGAACTGCGGAAAGAAGCAACAGAAATGCAGAAAGAGGCAAGAGAGGTGCAGAAATAGGGAACTGGGGTGCAGAAAGAGGCAAGAGAGGTGCAGAAAGAGAGAAGAGGGATACAGAAAGAGGGAAGAGGGTGCAGAAAGAAGCAAGAGGCATTCAGAAAGAAGCAAGAGAGGTGTATAAAGAGGCAAGAGATGTGCAGAAACAGGCAAGAGATGTGCAGAAACAGGCAAGAGATGTGCTGAAAGAAGCAACAAAGGTACAGAAAGAAGCAAGAGAAGTGATGAAAGAGACAAGAGAGGTGCAGAAAAAAGCAAGATAAGTGCAGAAAGAGGCAAGAGAGGTGCAAAAAGACGCAAGTGTGTGCAGAAACAGACAAGAGGGGTGCAGAAAGAGGCAAGAGATGTACAGAAAAAAGTAACAGCGGTGCAGAAGGAGGCAAGAGAACAGTAGAAAGAGGAAAGAGAGTTGCACAAACAGGCAAGCGAGGTACAAAAAAAGGGAAGAGGGGTGCAGAAAGAGGCAAGAGAGGTACAGACAGAGGGAAGGGGGTACAGAAAGAGGCAACAGGGGTGCATAAAGAAGCAAAAGAAGTGCAGAAAGAAGCATGAGAGGTGCAGAAAGAGGCAAGAGGGGTAGAGAAAGAGGCCGGAGAAGTGCTAAAAGAAGCAACAGTGGTACAAAAAGGGGCAAGAGAAGTGCAGAAAGAAGGAACAGAAATGCAGAAAGAGGCAAGAGAACTGCAGAAAGAAGTAACAGAGATGCAGAAAGTGGCAAGAGAAGTTCAGAAAGAAGCAACAGAGGTGCATAAAGAGGCAAGAGAAGTGCAGAAAGATGCAAGAGAGGTGCAAAAAGAGACAAAAGAGGTGCACAAAGAGACAAGAGAATTGCAGAAAGAGGGAAAATGAGTGCAGTAAGAGACAACAGGGGTACAGAAAGAAGCAAGAGAGGTACAGAAAAAAGCAAGAGAAGTGTAGAAAGAAGCAACAAAGGTTCAGAAAGAGGCAAGAGAAGTGCAGAAAGAGGCAAGAGAAGTGCAGTAAGAGGCAAGAGAGGTGCAGAAAGAGGCAAGAGAGGTGCAGAAAGAGGGAAGAGGGGTGAAGAAAGAGGCTAGAGGGTTAGAGAAAGATGCATGAGAGGTACAGTAATAAGCAAGAGAAGTGCAGAAAGAAGCAACAGGCATGTGGAAAGAGGCAAAAGAAGTGCACAAAGAGGGAAGAGGGGTGCCGAAAGAGGCAAGAGGGGTACAGAAAGAGGCAACAGAAGTGCAGAAAGAGGAAAGGGAAGTGCAGAAAGAGGCTAGAGAAGTGCAGAAAGAAGCAAGAGAGATGCAGAAAGAGGAAAGAGGGGTGCTGAAAGAGGGGTGCAGAAAGAAGCAAGGGATGTGCAGAAAGAGGGAAGAGAGGTGTAGAAATAGGCAAGAGAGGTGCAGAAATAGGGAACAGGGATGCATAAAGAGGCAAGAGAGGTGCAGAAAGAGGGAAGAGGGGTGCAGAAAGAGGGAAGATGGGTGCAGAAAGAGGCAAAAGGTGTTCAGAAAGAAGTAAGAGAGGTGCAGAAAGCGGCAAGAGATGTGCTGAAAGTGGCAACAAAGGTACAGAAAGAAGCAAGAGAAGTGATGAAAGAGACAAGAGAGTTCTGGAAAGAAACAAGAGAGGTGCAGAAAAAAGCAAGATAAGTGCAGAAAGAGGCAAGAGAGGTGCAAAAAGAAGCAAGTGTGGGCAGAAACAGACAAGAGGGGTGCAGAAAGAGGCAAGAGATGTACAGAAAAAAGTAACAGCGGTGCAGAAGGAGGCAAGTGAACAGTAGAAAGAGGAAAGAGAGTTGCACAAACAGGCAAGAGAGTTACGAAAAAAGGGAAGAGGGGTGCAGAAAGAGGCAAGAGAGGTGCAGACAGAGGGAAGGGGGTACAGAAAGAGGCAACAGGGGTGTATAAAGAAGCAAGAGAGGTTCAGAAAGAAGCAAAAGAAGTGCAGAAAGAAGCAAGAGAGGTGCAGAAGGAGGCAAGAGGGGTAGAGAAAGAGGCTGGAGAAGTGCTAAAAGAAGCAACAGGGATACAAAAAGGGGCAAGAGAAGTGCAGAAAGAAGGAACAGAAATGCAGAAAGAGGCAAGAGAACTGCAGAAAGAAGTAACAGAGATGCAGAAAGAGGCAAGAGAAGTGCAGAAAGAAGCAACAGAGGTGCATAAAGAGGCAAAAGAAGTGCAGAAAGAGGCAAGAGAGGTGCAAAAAGAGACAACAGAGGTGCACAAAGAGACAAGAGAATTGCAGAAAGAGGGAAAATGAGTGCAGTAAGAGATAACAGGGGTACAGAAAGAAGCAAGAGAGATACAGAAAAAATCAAGAGAAGTGCAGAAAGAAGCAACAAAGGTTCAGAAAGAGGCAAGAGAAGTGCAGAAAGAGGCAAGAGAAGTGCAGTAAGAGGCAAGAGAGGTGCAGAAAGAGGCAAGAGAGGTGCAGGAAGAGGGAAGCGGGGTGAAGAAAGAGGCTAGAGGGTTACAGAAAGATGCATGAGAGGTACAGTAATATGCAAGAGAAGTGCAGAAAGAAGCAACAGGCGTGTGGAAAGAGGCAAAAGAAGTGCACAAGAGGGAAGAGGGGTGCCGAAAGAGGCAAGAGGGGTACAGAAAGAGGCAACAGAAGTGCAGAAAGAGGAAAGGGAAGTGCAGAAAGAGGCTAGAGAAGTGCAGAAAGAAGCAAGAGAGATGCAGAAAGAGGGGTGCTGAAAGAGGTAAGAGGGGTGCAGAAAGAAGCAAGGGATGTGCAGAAAGAGGGAAGAGAGGTATAGAAATAGGCAAGAGAGGTGCAGAAATAGGGAACAGGGATGCATAAAGAGGCAAGAGAGGTGCAGAAAGAGGTAAGAGGGGTGCAGAAAGAGGGAAGATCTGTGCAGAAAGAGGCAAAAGGTGTTCAGAAAGAAGCAAGAGAGGTGCAGAAAGCAGCAAGAGATGTGCTGAAAGTGGCAACAAAGGTACAGAAAGAAGCAAGAGAAGTGATGAAAGAGACAAGAGAGTTCTGGAAAGAAACAAGAGAGGTGCAGAAAAAAGCAAGATAAGTGCAGAAAGAGGCAAGAGAGGTGCAAAAAGAAGCAAGTGTGGGCAGAAACAGACAAGAGGGGTGCAGAAAGAGGCAAGAGATGTACAGAAAAAAGTAACAGCGGTGCAGAAGGAGGCAAGTGAACAGTAGAAAGAGGAAAGAGAGTTGCACAAACAGGCAAGAGAGGTACGAAAAAAGGGAAGGGGTGCATAAAGAGGCAAGAGAGGTACAGACAGAGGGAAGGGGGTACAGAAAGAGGCAACAGGAGTGCATAAAGAAGCAAGAGAGGTTCAGAAAGAAGCAAAAGAAGTGCAGAAAGAAGCAAGAGAGGTGCAGAAAGAGGCAAGAGGGGTAGAGAAAGAGGCTGGAGAAGTGCTAAAAGAAGCAACAGGGATACAAAAAGGGGCAAGAGAAGTGCAGAAAGAAGGAACAGAAATGCAGAAAGAGGCAAGAGAACTGCAGAAAGAAGTAACAGAGATGCAGAAAGAGGCAAGAGAAGTGCAGAAAGAAGCAACAGAGGTGCATAAAGAGGCAAAAGAAGTGCAGAAAGAGGCAAGAGAGGTGCAAAAAGAGACAAAAGAGGTGCACAAAGAGACAAGAGAATTGCAGAAAGAGGGAAAATTAGTGCAGTAAGAGACAACAGGGCTACAGAAAGAAGCAAGAGAGGTACAGAAAAAAGCAAGAAAAGTGCAGAAAGAAGCAACAAAGGTTCAGAAAGAGGCAAGAGAAGTGCAGAAAGAGGCAAGAGAAGTGCAGTAAGAGGCAAGAGAGGTGCAGAAAGAGGCAAGAGAGGTGCAGAAAGAAGGAAGTGGGGTGAAGAAAGAGGCTAGAGGGTTACAGAAAGATGCATGAGAGGTACAGTAATATGCAAGAGAAGTGCAGAAAGAAGCAACAGGCGTGTGGAAAGAGGCAAAAGAAGTGCACAAAGAGGGAAGAGGGGTGCCGAAAGAGGCAAGAGGGGTACAGAAAGAGGCAACAGAAGTGCAGAAAGAAGAAAGGGAAGTGCAGAAAGAGGCTAGAGAAGTGCAGAAAGAAGCAAGAGAGATGCAGAAAGAGGAAAGAGGGGTGCTGAAAGAGGTAAGAGGGATGCAGAAAGAAGCAAGGGATATGCAGAAAGAGGGAAGAGAGGTATAGAAATAGGCAAGAGAGGTGCAGAAATAGGGAACAGGGATGCATAAAGAGGCAAGAGAGGTGCAGAAAGAGGGAAGAGGGGTGCAGAAAGAGGGAAGATGGGTGCAGAAAGAGGCAAAAGGTGTTCAGAAAGAAGCAAGAGAGGTGCAGAAAGCAGCAAGAGATGTGCTGAAAGTGGCAACAACGGTACAGAAAGAAGCAAGAGAAGTGATGAAAGAGACAAGAGAGTTCTGGAAAGAAACAAGAGAGGTGCAGAAAAAAGCAAGATAAGTGCAGAAAGAGGCAAGAGAGGTGCAAAAAGACGCAAGTGTGGGCAGAAACAGACAAGAGGGGTGCAGAAAGAGGCAAGAGAAGTACAGTAAAAAGAAACAGCAGTGCAGAAGGAGGCAATAGAACAGTAGAAAGAGGCAAGAGAGTTGCACAAACAGGCAAGAGAGGTACAGAAAAAGGGAAGACGAGTGCAGAAAGAGTCTAGAGGGATACAGAAAGATGCATGAGAGGTACAGTAATAAGCAAGAGAAGTACAGAAAGAAGCAACAGGTGTGTGGAAAGAGGCAAGAGAGGTGCACAAAGAGGGAAGAGGGGTGCCGAAAGAGGCAATAGGGGTACAGAAAGAAGGAACAGAAGTGCAGAAAGAGGAAAGGGAAGTGCAGAAAGAGGCAAGAGAAGTGCAGAAAGAAGCAACAGGCATGTGGAAAGAGGCAAAAGAAGTGCACAAAGAGGGAAGAGGGGTGCCGAAAGAGGCAAGAGGGGTACAGAAAGAGGCAACAAAAGTGCAGAAAGAAGAAAGGGAAGTGCAGAAAGAGGCTAGAGAAGTGCAGAAAGAAGCAAGAGAGATGCAGAAAGAGGAAAGAGGGGTGCTGAAAGAGGTAAGAGGGGTGCAGAAAGAAGCAAGGGATACGCAGAAAGAGGGAAGAGAGGTGTAGAAATAGGCAAGAGAGGTGCAGAAATAGGGAACAGGGATGCATAAAGAGGCAAGAGAGGTGCAGAAAGAGGGAAGAGGGGTGCAGAAAGAGGGAAGATGGGTGCAGAAAGAGGCAAAAGGTGTTCAGAAAGAAGCAAGAGAGGTGCAGAAAGCAGCAAGAGATGTGCTGAAAGTGGCAACAACGGTACAGAAAGAAGCAAGAGAAGTGATGAAAGAGACAAGAGAGTTCTGGAAAGAAACAAGAGAGGTGCAGAAAAAAGCAAGATAAGTGCAGAAAGAGGCAAGAGAGGTGCAAAAAGACGCAAGTGTGGGCAGAAACAGACAAGAGGGGTGCAGAAAGAGGCAAGAGAAGTACAGTAAAAAGCAACAGCAGTGCAGAAGGAGGCAATAGAACAGTAGAAAGAGGCAAGAGAGTTGCACAAACAGGCAAGAGAGGTACAGAAAAAGGGAAGAGGGGTGCAGAAAGAGTCTAGAGGGTTACAGAAAGATGCATGAGAGGTACAGTAATAAGCAAGAGAAGTGCAGAAAGAAGCAACAGGTGTGTGGAAAGAGGCAAGAGAGGTGCACAAAGAGGGAAGAGGGGTGCCGAAAGAGGCAATAGGGGTACAGAAAGAAGCAACAGAAGTGCAGAAAGAGGAAAGGGAAGTGCAGAAAGAGGCAAGAGAAGTGCAGAAAGAAGCAAGAGAGATGCAGAAAGAGGGGTGCTGAATGAGGTAAGAGGGGTGCAGAAAGAAGGAAAGGATGTGCAGAAAGAGGAAAGAGAGGTGTAGAAATAGGCAAGAGAGGTGCAGAAATAGGGAACAGGGATGCAGAAAGAGGCAAGAGAGGTGCAGAAAGAGGGAAGAGCAGTGCAGAAAGAAGGAAGATGGGTGCAGAAAGAGGCAAAAGGTGTTCAGAAAGAAACAAGAGAGGTGCAGAAAAAAGCAAGATAAGTGCAGAAAGAGGCAAGAGAGGTGCAAAAAGACGCAAGTGTGGGCAGAAACAGACAAGAGGGGTGCAGAAAGAGGCAAGAGAAGTTCAGAAAAAAGCAACAGCGTTGCAGAAGGAGGCAAGAGAACAGTAGAAAGAGGCAAGAGAGTTGCACAAACAGGCAAGAGGGGTACAGAAAAAGGGAAGAGGGGTGCAGAAAGAGGCAAGAGAGGTGCAGACAGAGGAAAGGGGGTACAGAAAGAGGCAACAGGGGTGCAGAAAGAAGCAAAAGAGGTTCAGAAAGATACAAAAGAAGTGCAGAAAGAAGCAAGAGAGGTGCAGAAAGAGGCAAGAGGGGTAGAGAAAGAGGCTAGAGAAGTGCTAAAAGAAGCAACATAGGGTCAAAAAGGGGCAAGAGAAGTGCAGAAAGAAGTAACAGAAATGCAGAAAGAGGCAAGAGAAGTGCAGAAAGAAGAAACAGAGGTCCATAAAGAGGCAACAGAAGTGCAGAAAGAGGCAAGAGAGGTGCAATAAGATACAAAAGAGGTGCTCAAAGAAACAAGAGAATTGCACAAAGAGGGAAAATGAGTGCAGTAAGAGACAACAGGGATACAGAAAGAAGCAAGAGAGGTACAGATAAAAGCAAGAGAAGTGCAGTAAGAAGAAACAAAGGTTCAGAAAGAGGCAAGAGAAGTGCAGAAAGAGACAAGAGAAGTGCAAGAAGAGGCAATAGAGGTGAAGAAATAGGCTAGAGCGGTGCATAAAGAGGCAAGGGGGGTGCCGAAAGAGGCAAGAGTTGTTCAGAAAGAAGCAAGAGAGGTACAGAAAGAAGCAAGAGAAGTGATGAAAGAAACAAGGGAGTTCTGGAAAGAAACAAGTGAGGTGCAGAAACAGATAAGAGGGGTGCAGAAAGAGGCAAGAGAAGTAAAGAAAGAAGCAACAGCAGTGCAGAAGGATGCAAGAGAACAGCAGAATGAGGCAATAGAGTTGCAGAAACAGGCAAGAGAGGTACAGAAAAAAAGAAGAGGGTTGCAGAAAGAGGCAAGAGAGGTGCAAACAGAGGGAAGAGGGGTGCAGAAAGAGGCAAGAGGGGTACAGAAAGAAGCAAGAGTGGGGCAGAAAGAAGCAAAAGAAGTACAGAGAGAAACAAGAGAGGTGCGAAAGAGACAAGAGGGGTAGAGAAGTACTGAAAGAGGCAACAGAGTTGCAGAAAGAGGCAAGTGAATTACAGAAAAAAGCATCAGAAATGCAGAAAGAGGAAAGAGAAGTGGAGAAAGAGGGAAGAGAGGTGTAGAAACAGGCAAGAGAAAAATAAATAGGGTAGAGGGTTGCAGAAAGAGGCAAGAGGGGTGCAGAAAGAGGCAAGAGGGGTGCAGAAAGAAGCAAGAGGGGTGCAGAAAGAAGCAACAGAGGTGCAGAAAGAGGCAAGGGAGGTGCAGAACGAAGGAACAGAAATGCAGAAAGAGGCAAGAGAAGTGCAGAAAGAAGAAACAGAAATGCAAAAAGAGGCAAGAGAAGGGCAGAAAGAGGCAAGAGAGGTGCACAAAGAGACAAAAGAGGTGCACAAAGAGACAAGAGAGGTGCAGAAAGAGGGGAAATGTGTGTAGAAAGAGACAACAGGGGTCACAGAAAGAAGCAAGAGAGGTACAGAACGAAGCAAGAGAAGTGCAGAAAGAAGCAGCAAAGGTTCAGAAAGAGGCATGAGAAGTGCAGAAAGAGGCAAGAGAAGTACAAGAAGAGGCAAGAGCATTGTCAAAAGAGGCAAGACAGGTGCAGAAAGAGGGATGCAGAAAGATGCAAGAGAGGTACAGTAAGAAGCAAGAGAAGTGCAGAATGAAGCAACAGGAGTGTAGAAAGAGGCAAGAGAGGTGCACAAAGAGGGAAGAGGGGGCCGAAAGAGGCAATAGGGGTGCAGAAAGAGGCAACAGAAGTGCAGAAAGGGGAAAGAGAAGTGCAGAAAGAGGCAAGAGAGGTGCAGAAAGAGGCAAGAGAGATGCAGAAAGAGGAAAGAGGGGTGCTGAAAAAGGGAAGAGGGGTCTAGAAAAAGGCAAGAGAGGTGCAGAAATAGGGAACAGGGATGCAGAAAGAGGGAAGAGGTGTGTAGACAGAGGCTAGAGGTATTCAGAAAGAAGCAAGAGAGGTGCAGAAAAAGGCAAGAGATGTGCAGAAACAGGTAAGAGATGTGCAGAAAGAGGGAGGAGATGTGCTGAAAGAAGCAACAAAGTTACAGAAAGAAGCAAGAGGGATGCAGACAGAGGCCAGAGAAGTATAGAAAGAATCAACAGCGGTGCAGAAGGAGGCAAGAGAACTGAAGAAAGATGGAAGAGGGTTGCAGAAACAGGCAAGAGAGATGCAGAAAAAGGGAAGAGGGGTGCAGAAAGAGGCAAGAGAGGTGCAGACAGAGGGAATATGGGTGCAGAAAGAGGCAAGAGGGGTGCAGAAACAAGCAAGAGAGGTGCAGAAAGAAGCAAAAGAAGTGCAGAAAGAAGCAAGAGAGGTGCAGAAAGAAGCAACAAAGGTTCAGAAAAAGGCAAGAGAAGTGCAAAAAGAGGCAAGAGAAGTGCAAGAAGAGGCAAGAGAGGTGCAGAAAGAGGGGGGAGAGATGCAGAAAGAGGGAAGAGTGGTGCAGAAAGAGGCCATAGGGTTGCAGAAAAATGCAAGAGAGGTACAGTAAGAAGCAAGAGAAGTGCACAATGGAACAACAGGCATGTATAAAGAGGCAAGGGAGGTGCAGGAAGAGGGAAGAGGGGTGCAGAAAGAGGCAAGAGTGGTGCAGAAGAGGAAACAGAAGTGCAGAGAGAGGAAAGAGAAGTGCAGAAAGAGTCAAGAGAGGTGCAGAAAGAGGCAAGAGAGGTGCAGAAAGAGGGGTGCTGAAAGAGGTAAGAGGAGTCCAGAAAGAAGCAAGGGAAGTGCAGAAAGAGGGAAGAGGGTGCAGAAAGAAGCAAGAGTGGTCCAGAAAGAGGCAAGAGGTGTTCATAAAGAAGCAAGAGAGGTGCAGAAATAGGCAAGAGAGGTGCAGAAACAAGAAAGATATGTGCAGAAAGAGGCAAGAGAGATGCAGAAAGAGGAAAGAGAGGTGCAGAAAGAGGGAAGAGGGGTGCAGAAAGAGGGAAGAGGTGTGCAGACAGAGGCTAGAGGTATTCAGAAAGAAGCAAGAGAGGTGCAGAAAAAGGCAAGAGATGTGCAGAAACAGGTAAGAGATGTGCCGAAAGAGGGAGGAGATATGCTGAAAGAAGCAACAAAGTTACAGAAAGAAGCAAGAGGGGTGCAGAAAGAGGCCAGAGAAGTATAGAAAGAATCAACAGCGGTGCAGAAGGAGGCAATAGAACTGAAGAAAGAGGGAAGAGGGTTGCAGAAACAGGCAAGAGAGGTGCAGAAAAAGGGAAGAGGGGTGCAGAAAGAGGCAAGAGAGGTGCAGACAGAGGGAAGATGGGTGCAGAAAGAGGCAAGAGGGGTGCAGAAGGAAGCAAGAGAGGTGCAGAAAGAATCAAAAGAAGTGCAGAAAGAAGCGAGAGGTGCAGAAAGAAGCAAAAAAGGTTCAGAAAAAGGCAAGAGAAGTGCAAAAAGAGGCAAGAGAAGTGCAAGAAGAGGCAAGAGAGGTGCAGAAAGAGAGGAGAGAGATGCAGAGAGAGGGAAGAGTGGTGCAGAAAGAGGCCATAGGGTTGCAAAATGCAAGAGAGGTACAGTAAGAAGCAAGAGAAGTGCACAATAAAACAACAGGCATGTATAAAGAGGCAAGGGAGGTACAGGAAGAGGGAAGAGGGGTGCAGAAAGAGGCAAGAGTGGTGCAGAAGAGGAAACAGAAGTGCAGGGAGATGAAAGAGAAGTGCAGAAAGAGTCAAGAGAGGTGCATTAAGAGGCAAGAGAGGTGCAGAAAGAGGGGTGCTGAAAGAGGTAAGAGGAGTCCAGAAAGAAGCAAGGGAAGTGCAGAAAGAGGGAAGAGGGGTGCAGAAAGAAGCAAGAGTGGTCCAGAAAGAGGCAAGAGGTGTTCATAAAGAAGCAAGAGAGGTGCAGAAATAGGCAAGAGAGGTGCAGAAACAAGAAAGATATGTGCAGAAAGAGGCAAGAGAGATGCAGAAAGAGGAAAGAGAGGTGCAGAAAGAGGGAAGAGGGGTGCAGAAAGAGGGAAGAGGTGTGCAGACAGAGGCTAGAGGTATTCAGAAAGAAGCAAGAGAGGTGCAGAAAAAGGCAAGAGATGTGCAGAAACAGGTAAGAGATGTGCCGAAAGAGGGAGGAGATATGCTGAAAGAAGCAACAAAGTTACAGAAAGAAGCAAGAGGGGTGCAGAAAGAGGCCAGAGAAGTATAGAAAGAATCAACAGCGGTGCAGAAGGAGGCAATAGAACTGAAGAAAGATGGAAGAGGGTTGCAGAAACAGGCAAGAGAGGTGCAGAAAAAGGGAAGAGGGGTGCAGAAAGAGGCAAGAGAGGTGCAGACAGAGGGAAGATGGGTGCAGAAAGAGGCAAGAGGGGTGCAGAAGGAAGCAAGAGAGGTGCAGAAAGAATCAAAAGAAGTGCAGAAAGGAGCGAGAGGTGCAGAAAGAAGCAAAAAAGGTTCAGAAAAAGGCAAGAGAAGTGCAAGAAGAGGCAAGAGAGGTGCAGAAAGAGGGGAGAGAGATGCAGAGAGAGGGAAGAGTGGTGCAGAAAGAGGCCATAGGGTTGCAAAATGCAAGAGAGGTACAGTAAGAAGCAAGAGAAGTGCACAATAAAACAACAGGCATGTATAAAGAGGCAAGGGAGGTGCAGGAAGAGGGAAGAGGGGTGCAGAAAGAGGCAAGAGTGGTGCAGAAGAGGAAACAGAAGTGCAGGGAGATGAAAGAGAAGTGCAGAAAGAGTCAAGAGAGGTGCATTAAGAGGCAAGAGAGGTGCAGAAAGAGGGGTGCTGAAAGAGGTAAGAGGAGTCCAGAAAGAAGCAAGGGAAGTGCAGAAAGAGAGAAGAGGGGAGCAGAAAGAAGCAAGAGGGGTCCAGAAAGAGGCAAGAGGTGTTCATAAAGAAGCAAGAAAGGTGAAGAAATAGGCAAGAGAGGTGCAGAAACAGGCAGGATATGTGCAGAAAGAGGCAAGAGATATGCTGAAAGAAGCAACAAAGGTACAGAAAGAAGCAAGTGAAGTGATGAAAGAGACAAGAGAGTTCTGGAAAGAAACAAGAGAGGTGCAGAATCAAGCAAGAGAAGTGCAGAAGGAGACAAAAGAGGTGCAAAAAGAAGCAACAAAGGTGCAGAAGGAGGCAAGAGAACTGCAGAAAGGCAAGAAAGTTGCAGAAACAGGCAAGAGAGGTGCAGAAAAAGAGAAGAGGGGAGCAGAAAGAGGAGAGAGGTGCAGACGGAGAGAAGAGGGTGCAGAAAGAGGCAAGAGAGGTGCAGATAGAAGCAACAGAGGTGCAGAAAGAGGCAAGAGAGGTGCAGAAACAGGCAAGAGAAGTGCAGAAAGAGGCAAGAGAAGTGCTGAAAGAAGGAACAAAGGTGCATAATGAAGCAAAAGAAATGATGAAAAAGACAAGAGAGTTGTAGAAAGAGACAAAAGAGGTGCAGAAAAAGCAAGAGAAGTGCAGAAAGAGGAACTAGCGGTACAAATAAATTTAAGTGAGGTGCAGAAACAGACAAGAGGGGTGCAGAAAGAGGCAGGAGAAGTGCAGAAAGAAGCAATAGAGGTACAGAAGTAGGCAAGAGAACTGCAGAAAGAGGCAAGAGAGTTGCAGAAACAGGCAAGAGAGGTGCAGAAAATGGGTAGAGGGGTGCAGAAAGAGGCATGAGAGGTGCAGACAGAGGGAACAGGGGTGCAGAAAGAGGCAAGAGGGGTGCAGAACGAAGCAAGAGAGGTGCAGAAAGAAGTAAATGAAGTGCAGAAAGAAGCAAGAGAGATGCAGAAAGAGGCAAGAGGGGTAGAGAAATAGGCAAGAGGAGTGCTGAAAGAAGGAACAGAGGTGCAGAAAGAGGCAAGAGATCTGCAGAAAGAAGGAACATAAATGCAGAAAGGGGCAAGAGAAGTGCTGAAAGAAGCAACAGAAATGCAGAAAGAGGCAAGAGAAGTGCAGAAAGAAGCAACAGAGGTGCAGAAAGATCCAACAGAAGTACAGAAAGGGGCAAGAGAGGTACACAAAGAGACAAAAGAGGTGCACAAAGAGACAAGAGAGGTGCACAAAGAGGGACACTGAGTACAGAAAGAGACAACAGGTAAGAAGGGTGCAGAAAGAAGCAAGGGAAGTGCAGAAAGATGGAAGAGAGGTATAGAAACAGGCAAGAGAGGTGCAGAAAGAGGAAAGAGGGCTGCAGAAATAGAGAACAGGGATGCAGAAAGAGGCAAGAGAGGTGCATAAACAGGGTAGAGGGGTGCAGAAAGAACAATAGGGGTGCAGAAAGAGGCAAGAGGTGTTTATAAAGAAGCAAGAGAGGTGCAGAAACAGGCAAGAGATGTGCAGAAACAGGCAAGAGATGTGCTGAAAGAAGCAACAAAGGTACAGAAAGAAGCAAGAGAGGTACTGAAAGAGACAAGAGAGTTCTGGAAAGAAACAAGAGAGGTGCAGAAAAAACCAAGAGAAGTGCAGAAAGAGACAAAAGAGGTGCAAAAAGACGCAAGTGAGGTGCAGAAACAGACAAGAGGGGTGCAGAAAGAAGAAAGAGAAGTGCAGAAAGCAGCAACAGAGGTGCAGAAGGAGGCAAGAGAACTGCAGAAAGAGGCCAGAAAGTTGCAGAAACAGGCCAGGGAGGTACAGAAAAAGGGAAGAGGGGTGCAGAAAGAGCCGAGAGAGGTGCATACAGAGGGAAGAGAGTGCAGAAAGAGGCAAGAGAGGTGCAGAAAGAAGCAAAAGAGGTGCAGAAAGAGGAAAGAGAGGTGCAGAAACAGGCCGGAGAAGTGCAGAAAGAGGCCAGATAAGTGCTGAAAGAAGCTACTAAGGTGCAGAAAGAAGCAAGAGAAATGATGAAAAAGACAAGGGAGTTGTAGAAAGAGACAAGAGAGGTGCAGAAAAAAGCAAGAGAAGTGCAGAAAGAGGCAAGAGAGGTGCAAAAAGGTGCAATTGAGGTGCATAAACATACAAGAGGAGTGCAGAGAGAGGCAAGAGGAGTGCAGGAAGAAGCAACAGAGGTGCAGGAGGAGGCAAGAGAACTGCAGAAAGAGGCAAGAGAGTTGCAGAAACAGGCAAGAGAGGTGCAGAAAAAGGGAAGAGGGGTGCAGAAAGAAGTAAAAGAAGTGCAGAAAGAAGCAAGAGAGGTGCAGAAAGAGGCAAGAGAACTGCAGAAAGGGGCAAGAGAGGTGCAGAAAGAGGCAAGAGAGGTGCAGAAAGATGGAAGAGTTTTGCCGATATAGGCAAGCGGGGTGCAGAAAGAAGCAATAGAGGTGCAGAAAGAAGCAATAGAGGTACAGAAAGAAGCAAGAGAAGTCCAGCAAGAGGCAAGGGAGGTGCAGAAACAGGCAACAGAGGTCCAGAAAGAGGTAAGAGGAGTACAGAAAGAGGGGTGCAGAAAGAAGCAGGAGAGGTGAAGAAAGAAGCAAGAGAAGTGCGGAAAGAAGCAAAAGAGGTGCAGAAAGAGGCAAAAGGGATGCTGAAAGAAGCAAAAGAGGTACAGAAAGAAGTAAAAGAGATGCAGAAAGAGGCAAGCGAGGTGCAGAAAGAGGCAAGAGAGGTGCACAATGAGGGAAGAAGGGTGCAGATAGAAGAAAGAGGGGTGCAGAAAGAAGCAAGGGAAGTGGAGAAAGAAGCAAGCAAGGTGCAGAAAGAGGCAAGAGTAGTACAAAAAGAGGCAAGAGAGGTGCAGAAAGAGGCAAGAGAGGTGCAGAAAGAGGGAAGAGGGTGCAGAACGAGGCAAGAGAAGTGCAGAAAGAAGCAACAGAGGTACAGAAAGAGGTAAGAAAAGAGGTAAGAGAGGTGCAGAAGAAAGAAGCAAGAGAGGTGCAGAAAGAAACAAGAGAGGTGCACTAAGAAGGGAGGTGCAGAACGTGGAAGAGATGTGCAGAAAGAGGCAAGAGAAGTGCAGACAAAGGAAGAAAGGTGCAGAAAGAAGCAAGAGGAATGCAGGAAGAGGCAAGAGAGGTGCAGAAAGAAGCAATAGTGGTTTGACCACCATTAGTACCAATTTTAGCAAGAAGTAACAGGTGACCATTCCAGCTTTGCAAAGGGCCTTTTACCACACTGTAACACTTGTCGCTGCATTTTTGGTAACGTTTGAGCCGTTTGAACTAGAAACAAGGTTTTTTTGGTTCAAATCTGCTGATTATGCAGCAGATGATGGATTATGTGTAAATGTATAACTATGTGAAAATCGGTGCAGCCGAACAGTCACATAATTCCAGTGGCCCTTTTCATACCTCTGACAAGGTCCAGAATTGCTCCTCAGTGGTTCCTTATTTTCTTTGTCTCATTGACTTTATAGTTTAGCTTCTATGGAAAAGAGGAAGACTAAACCTGAGGTTACCATTCCACAACACAGGCTATCATACCACATAATTACTCTCCATAACACATAATCCCACTCTACATAATTCCTATACACTAAATACCACAAACTTTCTATCCACATAATTTCACTGCACAACATACCACATAATTCTACTACACACAATGTACATCCACTCCACTCCAAAAAATATTAGTAAAAAATGTTTACATTTACAATGCCAATAGCTCTTACTCTCGCAAATGCGAAACCTATTACACTGCAAATGCTTCTTTAACTAGTAGTCACATTTGCAGAGTGGTGGAGAAAGGGGGTTGGGCCTCCGACCAGCGCTCAAGAATTCAGCTGCGTAGGACTTACAGGAGTTACCAGGAGGGCTTCTTGGCCCTTAAAGTCCCTCAGGAGTAAAGTGGATGTCATCCCCCAACCCGTAGTGTGCCAGGAGGTGCGTTTGCAGAGTGGTTGAGAAGGGAGGCGTGGCCTCCGAAGACCTCTTAGCAATCCCACTGTATGGAACTTAATGGAGGTAACAGGAGGGGTAGTTGGCCCCCAAGGACATTTTTGGGGGCCAACTACCCCTCCTATTGCCTCCAGTAAGTCCCACACAGCAGGATTGCTAGGTTCTCGTAGCAGGCCACGCCCCCTTTGCCCACCACTCTGCAAACGCGCTCCCTGGTGCGCTCTTGGATGGGGATTGAAGTCCTCTTAGCTGCTGGGGGTTCTTAGGGGGCAACAAGCCTACCTGTTACATTCAGTAAGCCCCACACAGATGAATTGCTGAAATGTGGACACAGGCCATGCCCCCTTTCTCCACCACTCTGCAAACGCGACTCCTGGCACGCTCTTGGTTGGGGATGAAGTCCCATTGCCTCCTGAGGATCCCTGAGGGCCAACTAGAACTCCTGTTACCTCTAGTAAGCCACACACAGCTGCATTGCTGAGAGTGGTCAGAGGACACAACCCCCTTTTTACATCACTCTGCAAACATGCCACCTGGTGCAAAGCTGCTTGGGGGAAGAAGTCCACTTCAGTCCTGAGATCCTCAGGACAAAAGGGGACTGCATCGTTCCACCAGCGGTGTGCCAAGAGGTATGTTTGCAGTGTGCGGTAAAAAGGGGCATGGCCTCCTACCACCTCTCAGCAATCCCATTGTGTGGGGCTTACTGGAGGTACCTTGTGGGCTACTTGGCTCCTAAGGACACTCTCCAGCGAAGGGGACTTCATCCCCCAACCCAGAACGTGCCAGGAGGAACATTTGCAGAGTGGCGCAGGGAGGGGGCGGGGCCTTTGGCAAGTTGTCATTTTTTTTAAATGTTAGCCTTCCCTTGAACCTTTTGGGCCCTGGGGACGCCATCCCCCGGGGCCTGAGCCATTTAAAAATATATATATATATATTGAAAAGGGAGGGGGCTAGGCCTTGGTTTATTTTTTTTTAAAAGAGGAGGAGGGCTGTGTGGCCCCCCCTTTCCAGGCCGATTTCAGCCCCGGGGAACTCATCCCTCGGGGCCCAGCGAAAACATTTTTTATGGAAGAGGGGCACATGGCGCCCCTTCCCTGGGCCACTTTTGGCCCCAGGGACCCCATCCCCCGGGGCCCGGCCTTATCTTTTTTTTTTAAATAATTAAAAATGGGAGGGGAGCTGAGTGGCCCCCCTCCTGGACCATTTTTTGCCCCGGGGACACCATCCCCCGGGGCATGGCCTCACATTGGAGACCACGAGGGGAGCCCCAATGCCCCCGCGGTCCCTGCCGACTCCCTGCCTCCTGCGGGAGCTGGCATTGCTTTTGGACAAAGGGAGCTGCAAACATGTATATATATATATATATATATATATATATATATATATATATATATATATGTGGCGCACAGAATCCAAAGTATACGCACACTCAGGAATTACCAGATAAAGAATTTAATCTGTACAGGTAACGCGTCACCTGTGAAACCTACTAAAGGTCAATTGAAATGTGCTGAGAAGTTGTGCCTTTCAGTATGTCTGCGTGCACCCTGGCAGCCTGTGATCAAGGAGCTGTGCTCTGAAACGCGTATGGCAAACAAAGAACTCTCAATTAAAAATGCCTTTTGCTTTTACTAGATCTGCTGTGGAGTGCGTCTTTGAAGTGGGGACACATTGATGAACATTTAACTGAACGGCAGTCCAGCCGTGAAGACTGCACCACCCCGAGTTGGGGCCATGAAAGCCTGGAAATCCGGAGCTGGTTGGGAAAGTAGAGCAGCACAAATTACTGAGCATTTGTAATTTGGAGGCCCACTGGAGGGTAATTTTAAAATGCATATTCAGTGTTGCAGCACAGAGTCTACAAGAGATGGAACACTGTCTGAAAGGGACTACATATCCCAGCATGAACACCAGTTAACTCAACTTTGAAACCTACTAAAGGTCAATTGAAATGTGCAGAGAAGTTGTGCCTTTCAATATGTCTGCGTGCACCCTGGCAGCCTGTGATCAAGGAGCTGTGCTCCGAAATGCGTAAGGCAAACAAAGAACGATGAATTAAAAATACCTTTTGCTTTTACTAGATCTGCTGTGGAGTGCGTCTTTGAAGTGGGGACACATTGATATATATATATCCTTCACCACTTCTGGTTACCACTGCTTCACCAGAAAGTCGACACCTCATATCGAAGGTAGGGTTCCAAACAATTTATTTTACTTGAAAGGCTGCTACGTGTTTCGGCAGGATCCCCTGCCTTGCTCACACATCGAGCACCATTTCATTACCACAATTTAAACTCTTTTTTTCTTCTGACATCACATGTTCATAGACACCAACAATAGACGCTATGTGTGTCTTTTTTTCTCTTTTTTCCGTTTTTTACATGATACATTGTTTTCATTGTCCTCATTTTGCGACTGCTCTTATGGTTCATGCACACATATATTTATTTCATTTTTTTTTCTTCTATTTTTTATTTTTCGTCCTTTGCTTGCGTCAGAATAGCTGTTGACTATTTTTTACATACAATTCAAAATAGCTTTATTGTACCATGCTATTTTTAACAAGTGTCGGGGATGGATCTCTTTCTGTGTCCTGAGGGCGCTTGGCTATGTGTTAACTATGCAATCCCCTGCTGCCACCAGGGTCTCACTGATTAGAATAATGGTTGCCACGATGTGTTCATTACTGCATTTAGTTATCCAGTATGGGAAAATCAAACATTGTGTAGATATACAAAACATATATTCCCAACTCATGTTGTTGTTTTATAATAACTCCGTCCGCCTACACTTTTAAAATCACGAAATAGGCTGGTTTATAAAGTGAAAGTGCTTAGTGCAAATCTGTTTGAGAATAAAGTGCAAGTGCACTCGATCACAACTTCCCAAAATATCAGCATATTCCAATTTTCTTAGCCCATACAGAATCTCAATATACAGCTTTAGTACTGGGACATAACAGAAATACTGTTATCAATTCTGCTGATATAAGTCATCCGCTCAGTAGTAAATTTGTGCAAATTTCGCAAAAGAATAAAGTGCCAGTGCACCTAAGTATCTTAGCAGCATAATCTGATTTCATAATAATGTGCAAATTGTGCAAAATTGTGTGCAAATTGTGCAAATTATTTATAAAGTGCAAGTGCTATAGGGTGTATCATTGTTCCCTCTTGGGATGAAGTTCCTTGAACAGATATCCCTTTGTTGCCTGTGCAGATTGCGCAAATGTTTTCCAATGCATACTAAAATGCAAGTGCTTATTACATCAGCAGACTTCGTCCTTTCGTCTATTCACTCAT
Organism: Calotriton arnoldi; assembly: GCA_963921515.1. Lineage (NCBI taxonomy): Eukaryota > Metazoa > Chordata > Amphibia > Caudata > Salamandridae > Calotriton > Calotriton arnoldi. The sequence continues at coordinate 11,977 of CAWUFW010003857.1, read as the reverse complement.
TTTCATTCGACACTCTCCATTTTGGTACTGTCAATACCTGGCCTATCATCGTCTATATAGGTTGCACCCCTTGGATCCATTCATTTGATAAGATGACCCTTATATATTATTTGCGGTACTAGTAAAAATATGTCAACTAACCTACCTAGAGTTCATACTTCATCCTGATCTTCTATCTTACACTAGAAAAATACCTTGGAGAAATGCTTGAAATCTTAGAGAGAGAGGGCTGTTCATGACTGGTCGCCTTTTTATTTACTATTCTTTAGGTCAAATGAACATGCATTTCTTCGTCACTGTTCAGCCCATTTGGGGTTTTGCAGTCAAATATCAAGATGTATCTGGATTCTAGTTTCCTTAAATTTACTTCTCTGTTCCCACCTCTTCTTCGTCTCGGGACTGAATCTACTAGATAAAATGTCAAGTCCTCCACTTTGCCCCCATGAACCTCTTATATATGACTTGCAACAGGGTATGATTGATCTTTATTCTTTACTGCCCTTAAATGTTGCAAGATTCTAATGTGTACCATGTGGATTGTACTTCCCACGTATATTAAACGGCAAGTACATTGCAACACATAGACCACATGGTCACTCTTACAGTTTAGGAAACGTGGAATCTTCCACGATTTTTCCATAAGGGGCAGTTTTACTTCCTTCATATTTCTCCCATGCCTGCAAGCTTTACACTTTAGGCATTTGATGAAGCCTGGATTGGCCTTAAGCCAACTCCCACTCTCCACTATCTAAGGGCTGCTATTTACCAGTTCTTGTCTCATAGAGCAGGCCCTTCTGTATGTGAGCATGGGTTTACGGGAGATTTTACTACCCAAAGTGGGGTCCGATTTCACCAGGTGCCAGTGCCTATTCATGCAGTCTCTCACCCTTGCATGATAGGCACTGTACCTGGTTATCATTCGGACATCTTGAGATGGGGCCTTTGCATTTCCATTTTGTTCTTGTTTCGCTATTAGAATCTGATTTCGGGACTTTTTCTCTACTTTTGCCAATGCCTGATTTAAAGCTGCTTCGCTGTACCCTCTTTCCCTGAATCTTCCTGTCAATTCCGCCTGTGCTAGAGCTAATGAGTTCCCTTCACTGCAATTTCTTTTCATGCGTAGCTGTTCTGCATATGGGATACTCAGCTTCAGATTTCTTGGGTGGAAGCTTTCAGAGTGTAAAATGGCGTTCCCTGCTGTTTCCTTTCTAAAAGTTTGTGTATGTAATACAACATTTTGGATAAAAACCTCTAGATCTAAAAAGTGTAAGCTGTTACAACTGATAGTTTTGGTGAATGTCAGATTAAGTACATTGACATTAATAGCAGTTATAAAAGCATTGGCACTCTCCAAAGAGCCCCTCCAAACATTAAAAAGATCGTCGATAAATCGATACCAGGCTTTGATGTTGTCCCTCCATTCTACCTTGAAATCTACTCTGAGCACCTGCTCCTCCCACCAGCCCATATGCAAGTTCGCATAGCTGGGGGCGAAGCAGGTGCCCATTGTTGTTCCTCTCAGTTGCCTGTAGGTATCGGTGCCAAAGAGAAAGAAGTTATTTTCTAGACACAGTTTTGCCATCTGTATAAGCATTTCTGAATGCTGGTACAAGTTCAATGGTTTCTTCCCCAGGAAATGTCTAAGTGCTCTTAGGCCATCTTCGTGGGCAATGCTAGTGTACAATGAGACCACATCGAGAGTGATCAACAGGTATCCTCCTTCCATTGTACATTTTGTAATTTTCTCAAGAAGTCCCCTGTATCTGGGATGTAGGAGGGTAGGGACTTCACGATGTCCTGTAGAAAGGAATCCAAGTATCTTGATGTGGTTTCAAATAAGCTTCCAATAGCCGAAATTATTGGCCTTCCTGGGGGCAACGTCATGCTCTTATGGACCTTTGGGATTAGGTATAAAATCGGGGTAATAGGATTTTCAACTTTCAGTTAGTGGTATTCCGCTTCCGTGATTAACCCCATTCCTCTCCACCTTGCCAGTTCTTTAAAGAACTTTGTTTGGACCTCCAAGAGATTACTTAATGGAACTCGCTGATAGCAGTTCGTATCATTCAGCTGTTTTTTCACTTCTGCATTATACTGTTTCAAGGGCCAGAGGACAACGTTGCCCCCTTTGTCCGATTGTCTCACCACTATGTCTACTCTTGCTTTAATCTTGGCCATCGTTTTTTCATATATTCTCTCTTTTTCTTTTGTCTCTTTATTGAAATTTTTGCTAGATTCCATCGCAATTTTCTTGAGATCTTGGACAACTCTTTCGGAAAAGAGATCAATCGAGTCCTTGGGTAATGGAGGTATAAAGGTGGACTTTTTTCTGAAGTCCGTTATGTGTGTCCCATAGATGTTTAGACCCATTCTGTCAGCGGTTTCCTTAAATGATGGGTCTGTGGTGAAACTGTCTTGAGTTCTCCCTAAATCCTCCAGGTCACTCAGTAAATTTAAATCGTCTATCACTAGATTATTTTCTGTGTCTTGTCCTTGGTTTTCTGTGTCTTTCTTGGTTTTGTTTGACTGATTACTAAAATATTTTCTTAATTTTAGCTTTCTTATGTAGTGGAAAAAGTCAATTCTTATCTGTGCATAATTAAAATTGGTTCTGCTACAGAATGATAATCCCAGGCTTAAAATGTCCATTTCTGTTTCTGATAATACTAGATCCGTGAGGTTAATGACAGTGATGGAATTTGCCCTTGTGCTTAGTTTCTCCATTTCAAATTCTTTGTTCTGCTCCCTGACCGCAGCTCCATGCCTTCTCCTTCTTCTTTGTCGGTTCCTCTGTATCCCCGACCTCTTCCTCTTTTTGGTGGACCTTGTCTGGCGCTGTTGTTTCTGTCCAAACCTAAAAAACAGAATTCTTCTACCACAGTAGATGGTTTATCCACACTTGCCATAGCTCTAGCACCGTCCTCCAAGTCTGTATCAACTTCCGAGCTCCATTCAGAGCTAGTGTCATTGGCTCTCCTTTTTTCTTTATTCTTGTTTGCCTGTTCAGTTGTATTTGATAGTTTCTGTTTGCGTAGGGTGTCAAATCGCTTTTCAAAAGTGTAGATTTGCCCCCTCTGATAGTCCAAGCGGTCTCTCGTGAATTGTATCGCCTTCCTCTCCTTTATTGATTTCTCATATTTGCCCAGTTTCACTTTCGGATCTTTCTCAAATTTGTTTATTGCTTCAGGAGTTGTTAAATTAGTTAGTTCTAATTCCAACTGTTTGATTTCATCTAGTATTCTGTCTCTGTCCTTCTTGGCGTATTTCACTAATATCTTCATCATATTATTAGAGGATTCCGCACTGTTGTTTGCCCATTCTTGAAGCATCTCTGAGTCCGGGTTTTCGAAGGTTGGGGCAGTCAGGATTCGCAGACCTCGGGGTACCCTGTCCACTTCAAGATATTTATCTAGGGATTTAATCTCCCACCATTTTGAGATTTCTAAGCGTCGTAGCTTCTCCAACTTTCGCATTATCATTTGCGCATCATTCTTCTGCGTGCCTCTTTCTCCTGCCTGTCCATTGTCTATTCCACTTGTCCCAGGTCTTTCCTCGTCAAAGACAGAGCCTGCAGCTTCCTCCCGTAACTTTATGCAGTTCTCCATCTGCGTTTCAATCGCGCTGTAAAAGATGACTTTCGGATGCGCATGTCTCTTTAAATATCTGTGCTCCAAGTGCCTGACAGCTACTATGTTGCCAAGCACCAGCCTTTCACCCACTTCTTCACAGATTCAACGGACCCTTTCGACTTTGCTACAAGCGGACGTCTTCCGCGTCGGCGAGCACTTTCCCCCTTTCCGCTTCAAACACCAACAGTGCAGTCACTTGCCTCGGCAGGCGCTTACCTGCTTCACGGTGTCCTCCGACGCTCCGGTCGCGGCAGCACTCCCGCTTCGGTTTCCGTGGCTGCTCTTGTTCGGTTCGTCCTCGGGGGGGCCTCCACAGTGTGCACCGCACTTATTTCCACAGAAGCCAAGTATAGGCGGAAGCTCCAAATCAAAGGCGTGTTGTTTTAGCCGCGCCTGGCACAGCGACTCGAAATCCTTCACCACTTCTGGTTACCACTGCTTCACCAGAAAGACGACACCGCAAATCGAAGGTAGGGTTCCAAACAATTTATTTTACTTGAAAGGCTGCTACGCGTTTCAGCAGGATCCCCTGCCTTGCTCACACATCGAGCACCATTTCATTACCACAATTTAAACTCTTTTTTTCTTCTGACATCACATGTTCATAGACACCAACAATAGACTCTATGTGTGTCTTTTTTTTCCATTTTTTACATGATACATTGTTTTCATTGTCCTCATTTTGCGACTGCTCTTATGGTTCATGCACACATATATTTATTTCATTTTATTTTTTCTATTTTTTCTTTTTGGTCCTTTGCTTGCGTCAGAATGGCTGTTGACTATTTTTTACATACAATTCAAAATAGCTTTATTGTACCATGCTATTTTTAACAAGTGTCGGGGATGGATCTCTTTCTGTGTCCTGAGGGCGCTTGGCTATGTGTTAACTATGCAATCCCCTGCTGCCACCAGGGTCTCACTGATTTGAATAATGGTTGCCACGATGTGTTCATTACTGCATTTAGTTATCCTGTATGGGAAAATCAAACATTGTGTAGATATACAAACACATATTCCCAACTCATGTTGTTGTTTTATAATAACTCCGTCCGCCTACACTTTTAAAATCACGAAATAGGCTGGTTTATAAAGTGCAAGTGCTTAGTGCAAATCTGTTTGAGAATAAAGTGCAAGTGCACTAGATCACAACTTCCCAAAATAGCAGCATATTCCAATTTTCTTAGCCCATACAGAATCTCAATATACAGCTTTAGTACTGGGACATAACAGAAATACTGTTATCAATTCTGTTGATATAAGTCATCCGCTCAATAGTAAATTTGTGCAAATTTCGCAAAGAGAATAAAGTGCCATTGCACCTAAGTATCTTAGCAGCATAATCTGATTTCATATATAAATAAAAACACACAAGCTCCGTCTTTCAGCAGCAATAAACTAGCACTCCAGGGGTTTCTCACTCAGTTTTTTATTATTGTAGTGATGGCATCTACGCGTTTCAGCTGCTATACGCAGCCTTGTTCATGATGCAGAGCCCAATTTTCAGATTACTTAAATACATGTAGTGGTTAGACAAATTAAGAACGACAGTGGACAAACCCCATTTCACATCAAGGCAGTACATCATGTAAATTCGGGCGCCATCTTGGAACAGGTTTTATCGCATTGCATGCAATCACTCTTTATATGCCAGTGCATTATATCTTCTTTAAACTCCAATTGAATAACATATTTTCAAATTTACTCAATGAATCCAAAACCAGAAGATACAATAAAAATGGAAAGTTCCCTTTTGTATACAAAGTGCATGAGTGCTTAACGTTCCTTAGCTGCCTACTTTATTCTTAGAATTTGTAAGTATACAATGTCCATCTTCCTTATTAAAGTGCTTGTGCTGACTTTATTTCTCTTTTTTTCTCTGTATATTAATACTCATATACTATTTTATTTTCATTTGTTTTTATTTAAAGTGCTAGTGTTTGTGCTAGTGCTTATTCCAATAATTCTATAAAGTGCCTAGTGTTAAAGTGCTTGTGTCCTTTATCCTCCTCTTAAAATTTTCAATAACTTTCAATTATAAAAAATGGTTTTCTTGAATGTGCAAACTTTACAGCAGTTGTCAATACAGGCCTATAAACAAATGCTCATCAATATTCAATTTGTTAGGCTCTTTGCTATCAAACTTAAAGATAAAATACGTTTCTAATTTTCGCAATTTTTTTCTCTATTCCCTCCCCTCTTTTTCTGGGTATCTCAGCTGTACAACTGTACCGCATCAGGGTTGGATTGCTTTGATGATTTTTCTCAAAATGCCTGGCTATAGGATAACTCCTGGTCTTGTTAATTATCGCTCTTCTGTGTTTCAGGATTCTCTTATGTGCCGGTAAGGTTGTGCTCCCTATATAGACTTTTCACATGGGCATTTCGACATATAAACTACAAAACTTGACTTACAGGTTAGATAGCCTCTTATTTTTTTTAAAGCTGTTATAAAACATGTGAGATTCTCTCCATGTTGACAGGCTTTGCATTTTAGACACTTCCTAAAGCCCTCTTTCTGTTGCAGCCGGATTTTGATTTCTTGTATGTTATTCCGGGATATTTCTTAACAATAGGGCCTAATGTGGGGCCTCCTTTAATAAGGTGCCAGTGCTTCTTTAAAATATCTCTTACTTCCTTGTGTTTAGTATTATAAGTTGTTATAAACCTATATGTTTTCATTCCTTCTCTGAGGTTTTTCGTCTTTCTCTCTGTTTTAGATGGTTCAAACAGTACTTTCTCTCTACTTATTTTTTTTGCTTTCTCTGAGGCTTTTTGTATGGTTTTGGGAGGATACCCTCTCTGGATGAAATGACTAATCATTTCTTTCTCCACTATCTCATAATCTTTTAGGGTACTACATGTTCTCCTTGCCCTATAAAATTCACCAAATGGAATACTTCGAATGAGTGGCTTTGGATGGGAACTCTCCGCATGTAAAATCATATTCCCTGCTGTGGGTTTCGGAAGATCGTAGTTTCCAGTTTATCCCCTCTTACTAATATTCTAACATCCAGGAAGTCTATTGAGATTTTGCTATGGTGCCCCACAAATTTCAGATTAAGATTGTTTTTGTTGAGGTCATTGATGAATATATCTATACTTGCTTCCGTGCCCTGCCACAACACGAAAACATCATCAATGAACCTCAACCAGATTAAAACATTATGGGGTCGATTCTGATTCGGGCCGGAAAAGCACCGACCGACTCGGATCCGGAAAAAATACCGACCGACACGTACCAGTGGCGCCCGACACGCCAAGTACGATGCAAGCCGCGATAAATCCGACCGACACGTCAGGAAACCAAGCCGACCGACCGAGCCGCTCGGAAAATAGCAATCCGGCCGGAAAAACACGCGAATCCAACCGACCGACACGCACCCGGAACAAATCCGACCGAATCGTACCCGCCAACTCCAACCTGCAAAGTACGATGCAAGGCGCGAAAAACACGACCGAGTCGGACGGAGGACAAGCCGTACGACCGACACGCATACAAAACCGAGCCGAAGCAACACAATACACCGCGACCGACGCGTACGCAGCATACAAAACTGCACAAACACAGCGTGAACGAAACGGAAAACACCGTACGAGACCAATGCAGGGTCCGACTCGGTCACAAGAACGTTTCCAACATACACAAACAGCACAAAGGAAAAATCAACCAAAAAAGGCCAAACAAGCAATTACCAAGCCAATAAATACTGGGGGGGTGGGGACAGAGAACAAAGACACACCAACAACTCCACCTATATAAAGGACACAAATCACTACCATGAGCCTTTGCAAATGCCATTCCACTGCCAGCACCCAAGAGAAAGCAACCACACACCCACAGCTCATCCCTCACACAAGCCACACACCAGCAGCACACCAACAAATACCTACCTCACATACACCCAGCACAACACACACCCACACACCCTCACCTGCACACCAACACACACATCACCCACCATCACCAACCATCACCATGCCCCCCAAGAAGAATCCCAAGTTTCTAGATTGTGAATTGGAAGTCCTGGTAGACGAGATCCTCAGGGTGGAGCCACAGCTGTTTGGCACATTGGTCCAACAGACCCCCATGTCGCAGAAAACCAAGATGTGGGAGAGGATCATCAACAGGGTGAACGCCCAATCACCATGTCGGCGCACAAAGACGGACATCCAGAACAGGTGGTATGACGTGCGCAGGAGGGTCCGGGAGCTGCTCAAGAAAGACTACCACCTGAGCCAATACACCGGCAGTGGCCCTCCTGCCAAGCCAGTATACCTCAGGCCCTGGGAGGAGAAGGTGCGGGCCATCCTTCCGCCAGTGAGCGTATATGGACTAGAGGACATCCCAGAGCCTGGTGAGTACACAACAAATGTACACAATAAACTGCCACAAAACACACACATCACTGTCAAGGGAGAGTCAAACCATGCACTCATAGCAATTACACAGCAACTAGAACAGAATCATCCCAAAATGTGTATGTCAGTCAGATAAACACAACACATGCCATCAAAAAGTCACATCCAACTGTGCCAACACATGTACAAACACAACCACAACTACAGCTAGGCAGTGGCACAAATAGAACTAACACACACATCCACACATGTAGCCACCACAACAACACCAACACACAGTGAAGACCACTCAAAGGAAGGAATTCTGTGTATGCTGGCCAAGTCAGTGTAGCCAATAGCATCATGGGAGTCGCAGTCACACATATTGCCCCCCCCAACTGTCCCATCAACACCACCATGAACCATGCGCACATCACAGGGAGTGGAGAAGGACTCACAAGATGGCTGACACTGGCTACTGCTGTGGGGAGCACAAGGGCATGCTGGGAACTGCACACCAACCAACAGCAGGACACCACTGTCAGCCATCTTGCCATTGCCCTCACACCCACACACACTGAACTCCCCACAAAAGCAAGTAAGTATGGGAATGCCGGGAAGTGGGGTGGAGGCAATAGTATGATGGGAGTCACAGTCACAGACATAGCTCACCCCCACAACTGTCCCATCAACACCACCCTGAACCATGCTCACATCACAGGGAGTGGAGAAGGACTCACAAGATGGCTGACACTGGCTTCTGCTGTGGGGAGCACAAGGCCCTGCTGCCAACTGTGCACCAACAAACAGCAGGACACCACTGACTGACATCCTGAGAGACAACTTACACTCCCTGCAATGCAAGCACGTTCCATGGTGGGATATCTGGCTGGCTGGCTGGGTGGGAAGGGAGACTTGCAGCACTGACCATAGTCACCAGCACCTCCCCTCACACACCCCCCAACACAAACTCCACAGTACCCACCTGGTAGAATGCAATGCCCTCCATCCTAACACAAGATCCCACAAAGCACCACCACCCTGGGTTATGTTGTGTGAAGCACAGGGACACTCTTGGGACTCTTAGCCAAACAACTGCCAGGACAACACTCCCAGCCATCCTGTCAGCACAGCCAGCCCACCCCACAGGGAAGCAGAGTCAAAAGGAAGGAAGCATGGGCATGCTGGGAAGGGGGGTGGAGGCAATAGCATGATGGGAGTGGTAGTCACAGACATTGCTCAGCCTCACAACTGGCCCATCAACACCACTCCTGAACCATGCTCACATCACAGGGAGTGGAGAAGGACTCACAAAATGGCTGACACTGGCTACTGCTGCGGGGAGCACAAGGCCCTGCTGGGAACTGTGCACCAACAAACAGCAGGACACCACTGACTGACATCCTGAGAGACAACTTACACTCCCTGCAATGCAAGCACGTTCCATGGTGGGATATCCGGCTGGCTGGGTGGGAAGGGGGACTTGCAGCACTGACCATAGTCACCAGCACCTCCCCTCACACCCCCCCAACACAAACTCCACAGTACCCACCTGGTAGAATGCAATGCCCTCCATCCTAACACAAGATCCCACAAAGCACCACCACCCTGGGTTATGTTGTGTGAAGCACAGGGACACTCTTGGGACTCTTAGCCAAACAACTGCCAGGACAACACTCCCAGCCATCCTGTCAGCACAGCCAGCCCACCCCACAGGGAAGCAGAGTCAAAAGGAAGGAAGCATGGGCATGCTGGGAAGGGGGTGGAGGCAATAGCATGATGGGAGTGGTAGTCACAGACATTGCTCAGCCTCACAACTGTCCCATCAACACCACCCTGAACCATGCTCACATCACAGGGAGTGGAGAAGGACTCACAAGATGGCTGACACTGGCTACTGCTGTGGGGAGCACAAGGCCCTGCTGCCAACTGTGCACCAACAAACAGCAGGACACCTCTGACTGACATCCTGAGAGACAACTTACACTCCCTGCAATGCAAGCACGTTCCATGGTGGGATAACTGACTGGGTGGGTGGGTGGGTGGGTGGGAAGGAGGTCTGGCTGTCAACCAAACACAATCAATGCAGACCATGTTCACACCCCAGAGAATACATAGAAATGCCCAAATAATGCAGGACAATGTGCCACACCAATATCAACCCCTGACTGTGACGACTTAGGACAATACAATGTACAGGCCCGCACCCCGAGGCACAGTCACAACTGTCAGGTGTGTCAACCACTGATGCCTGCAGAAACATGACATACATTGTTTGTGTCTCCCAAAAACAGGTGATGATAGGGACACAGCAGCAGACGCTGAGGAGTCCCAGTCCCAGGCTCAAGAGGATGCCGAGCTCACTGGCGTCGTACAGCCTCTGTCCTCCTCGGACGATGAAGAACAACCTGGCACATCCGGTGCAAGTCAACATGCTGCACCAGCAGGACCACCAGCTGCAGCACCAGCAGGTCCACCAGCTGCACCCCCTGCACCCACCCCTCCAACGACTGTCACCACGAATACCATCCCTGCCGACATGGACAGAATAAGGAACAACACCAGCGCAGTGACCCTGGACCAACCTGGGGCCATGGACACCACCACCACCACCAACCCCGAGGTGGACCAGGGTTATCTGTGCGTGCAACTGCACACACTGCACATGTCAGCAGGGGTGGTGGGAGGGGTGGGAGACAGAGGTCGCTGCTTGCAGACGTTGCTGGTGTGCATGAAGACCCACAACTGGTACGCATAGCTGATGCGTACCAGTCCAGCACCGGAGAGCTCAGCCAGGTAGTGGGGCTCCTCAGAGACATCAAACAGCAGCAGGCTGCCCATCATGCCCGCTTGGACTCCCACATGTCCCATGTGGAGTCACACATGTCACGTGTGGACTCCCACATGTCACGTGTGGACTCCCACATGACCCGCGTGGAGTCCAAGTGGGATGTACTACATGAGATGACGGCGGTGCACAGGGACATTTTACAATGCCTCCGCCAGATGAACAGCAACCAGTCCACACCTCCCTGTGTGCCAACAACATCTGGTACCGAACAAACTGCAACTGCCACAGGGAGGGAGGAGGACTCTGGCGGAGAGTCCCCTGCACCGCAGCAGCCTGCACTTGAGGGCCCCCCCCAAGAAGAGGGGTCGTCCGAGGAGGGGAAAGTGAGAGGCTGATGGCCAAGCGCAACTCCCAGGAAGCCTGAACCTGTTCTGGATTTTCGCCTTTGTGCACAGACTGTTCACCCTGTTGATGGCAACACTACTCCCACACATTGCATGGGGAGTACAAGTTGGAACAATGTGTCAGACAACTGTGGCCCCGATACTGGGGATCCTGTCTACCTGGACTTTCTATTCATCTAGGAACTTGGGATTGCAAGATTCATGTACAGCACAATCCATCCTATGCACTATTATCACAGATGTATCACAATAAACACAATAATACACCATACTTGCCTCTGTCGTGATTCCAACGTGGGTGCTGTTATGGGGATGATGAACAACAAAATTACACTGTGTATGCGAACTGCAACAGCAAGGACAACACAGGCATGTGAGTACAGGCAACGTGACACATATGAGGGAGACACACCACCAGGGCTACACAACACATACACACCTAGGCCATCTGACTCATTGCCTACACTGATGTTGCCAGGGAAGACGGTGCAATGCACAGACACCACACCCATTCCCAGTTGTAGTCAAGTAGCCCACAGGTGCAGTAAGCAAATGGCAGTCAAATGTGTGACCACAGACAACGCACATCACTAAGTGAAGCACAGGTTTATTACACAGTAGCAACATGCCGTAACCACTACAGATGCAAGGTAACCCCACCTGGTAGCGGGCACACAGTCAACAACTGTAGACAGAAGGAAGTCCATGGGTGTGGCGCACATCACCTGTAGGGACACAACAGCTACCAGCCTGGATGTGCAATCACGTTGTCGGTGGACACAGTTGACCAAACGAAACTGAAAGTACCCTGT